>JALGPY010000004.1:12516717-13716717 GCA_023055425.1 Linanthus parryae | reverse complement strand
GCAAAATAGTAGAGTTCATGAAGAAAAGAAGAAGAAACGATAAGCAAACACGAAAATATTCTTTATTGATGATCCTCCAAGCTCAAGCGTTCTTGATCTCCTTCTCCAGCTCTCTAGACTCCAAACTTGTGTGAATACCCCTCTAGCATCGTCCCCTCACGTTAGAATAGGGATGGAGTCTCTAAACTTTCACAAAATCACCAAAAAACCCAAAATATTTGCGTCTGGCCACAGTGTTCGCACGAACACTCGACTGTTCGTGCGAACAGTGTTCGTGCGAACATGGTTTGGTGTTCTCATTTTCCAGCAGATTCTTTTTCTTCATTCTTGGCCTTAAAAATTTCTTCTAAGGCATTGTGTTCGTGCGAACACAGTCTTGTTCGCACGAATACTTCTTCAATCTTCAATTCTTCTCTTCTTTTCTTGATTCCTCCTCTCTCGTCTCCAATCACGAGCATATCTTTGAGCTATCCTTGTGTTCCGAAGTTCGTTTCCGCTCCAAAATCATCGCTCCAAGCTCGCGGTTCTGAAATACACAACACGAAAACATACCGGAAGATCACATGCGATAAAGAATGCATAAATCAGACGAAAAACGCTCGGATTACGAAATAAAGCTCAATAACTCACGTATGCTCAAAAAACCCGGATTTGGAAAATTTCTCACGTAAATACACCGAAACGCTCAAAAACGGTCGTGGATCTTAAAAAATATAACTCCTAATGTGGATTTATCAACAATGCTTCTTGAGAACAAGTTGCCAAAACATTACTGGGAAGAAGCTGTGAATACAACAAACTATATTTTGAACGGGTGCTTCATCAGACCCATTCTAAAGAAGACCCCCTATGAATTATTCAAATGGAGGAAGCCAAACATATCTTACTTCAGACCCTTTGGATGCAATTGTTGTATCCATAACAATGGAAAAGACAATCTTGGTAAGTTTGACGCAAGAAGTGATGAAGGTATATTTATTGGTTACTCTCTGAATAGCAAAGCTTATAGAGTGTACAATAAAAGAACCAAACTTGTTGAAGAGAGCATTCATGTTATTTTTGATGAAAGCTATGATGGTTCTTTGAGTGAAAGTTTTGCAAATTTGAGTTTGAACAAGCATGAATCAGAGGAAGAGACTAATAATCCACTTGGATTCAAGAAAGGATCAGAAGAAAATAGAAGACATTTACAAGGCCTTAAAAACAGTTCTCAATACCTTGAAAATACAGCTCAAAGCCTTGAAAAGGATGATCAGAAGGATTCAAGTGGCAAAGTTACTACTTCAAGACCAGAGAAGATCTATGGTGATCCTGAACCATGGTCTCCAAGGAAGAGATTTAAATATCTCTCATCTCATCCAGCTGACAATTTCATATCAGATCCAACCACTGGTACACAGACTAGATCACAGTTGAAGAACTTATGTGTTTTTTATGCTTTTATTTCTCTTGTAAAACCAAAAACTGTGAAGGAAGCTTTGCAAGAAGCAAACTGGATTATTTCTATGCAAAGTGAGCTCAATGAGTTTGAGAGGAATAAGGTTTGTAACCTGGTTCCTGCACCAACAAACCAGTTTGTCATTGGTACCAGATGGGTATTCAAAAACAAGTTGGATGAAAGTGGCAATGTAATCAGAAACAAAGCAAGGTTAGTTGCTCAAGGTTACAATCAAGAAGAAGGTATAGATTATGAAGAAACCTTTTCCCCAGTTTCCAGGTTATAAGCAATTAGAATTTTACTTGCATTTGCATCCTACAAGAACATGAAACTCTTTCAAATGGATGTAAAATGTGCTTTCTTGAATGGTTATTTACAAGAACAAGTTTATGTTTCACAACCTCCTAGTTTTGAAAATGAGAAATTTCCAGATCATGTTTACAGACTTGACAAAGCTCTTAATGGTTTGAAACATTCTCCAAGGGGTTGGTATGAAAGACTGTCAAAGTTTCTACTTGAAAATAATTTCAAAAGGGGTTTAGTAGACAAGACTCTTTTCATCAAGACTCATGAGAAAGAGTTACTTGTAGTCCAGATATATGTTGATGATATACTGTTTGGAGCTACTAATGATCAATGTGCAGAGAATTCTCAAGTCTTATGAGCAGGGAATCTGAAATGAGCATGATGGGAGAATTAACCTTCTTCCTAGGAATTCAAATACATCAACTGAAGAAGGGTATTTTTCTGAATCAATGCAAGTATACAAGAGACTTGTTGAATAAATACATCATGGCTCAATGAAGGAAGCTAAGACCCCAATGAGCTCGACTCTATCCATAGATAAGGATGAATCTGGTAAGAGTGTCAATGTTAAAGAGTATAGAGGCATGATTGGATCATTACTCTATCTGACAGCAAGCAGACCAGATATCATGTTTAGTGTATGCATGTGTGCTAGGTTTCAAGCTGATCCAAAAGAATCACACTTAACTGCTGTGAAGATAATATTCAGATATCTCAATGGTACCAAAGACTTAGGGCTTTGGTATCCAAGACATTCTAACTTTTATTTAAGTGGTTTTTCAGATGCTGAATTTGCAGGCTACTAAATTTATAGAAAAAGAACTTCTGGAACCTGTCAATTCATTGGATCATCTTTGATTAGCTGGCATTCCAAGAAGCAGAATTCAGTTGCTCTATCAACAGCTAAAGCTGAATATATAGCTGCAGGAGCATGTTGCTCACAAGTAATATGGATTGCTCAACAGCTAAGAGACCTTGGATTTGACTTCAGAGGCATACCTATTAAGTGTGACAACACTAGTGCAATTTCAATCACAAAGAATCCAGTACAACACTCAAGAACCAAACACATTGATGTCAGAAACCACTTCATCTGAGATCATGATGAGAAAGATGATATTGTTCTTGAATTTGTTTCTACTAATATGCAAATTGCAGATATCTTCACCAAACCATTAGCAGATGAGAGATTCTAAGCTCTAAGATTGGAATTAGGAATGCTAAATAAGACTGCATTGGTTTATGGGGAGCTTAAGGTAAGAATGGTAAGTTATTTGTGTTTACAAAGGTTTGAACTGAATTTCAAAGCCTTGAAAATCATTTCAAAGCCTTGAAAATCATTTCAAAGCTTTGATCTGCTGCAGTGCTACAATATTTCAAGGCCTTGAAAGCCTTTTCAAAGCCTTAAAAATGAATCTGTTACACTAATAGTCAATAAACTTGGATCATTCTATACTGGGTGATATCTCTGTAGATATTTGCCTAATATAGCCCCTACCTTTTTCAAAAATTTATTTTAGCCAAAATGGTATTAGTATATTCTTTTTCCAACGGCATAATAGTTTGAAATTTTTCTGATCTTTGCAAATCTTTTTAGAATCAGAGAAAATACTAGTTTCCATTTGAAACTCGAACTCTTTCAGTAATTTATCCTCTTCTCTTCTCCTTCATTTCGTATCATTCCATCTCTTTCTTTTCTTCTCCATAACCCTAATGAGCACAAGAAGAGCCTCAGATCCAACCAAGATGGCTGGTGGTTCAAAACCTGTCTCAGAGAAGAAGAGAAAAGAAGAGGTTCAAGAAGTCAGTGGAGACTCTAGCTCTAGAACTCCTAGTGCAGAAGCAGTTCCAGATCCTCCTCCACCAAAGAAGAAGATCAAGAAGGCTAAAACCTCCTCTTTAGAAAAGCAGAAGAAGCAGAAGACCATTACAGAAAAGCAACCAAAAAAAGAGCCTACCAGTTCAAATAAGGTGAAGAAAAAGGCAACTCAGGCAGAAAAAGGGAAAGGGAAGATGACTGAAGCACAACCAGAAGGTCATTTGGAGAAGGCTTTGCAGATCTATTCGCAAGTCTCAACAAAGAACACAGCTCTAGATGAGACATGGTTTGTCTCAAACATCTCTAAAGGTAAGTGGTTAGATGGTTTTGCTTCAAGGTCTATTGGTTTCTACTGTTTGGTTAATAAGTATGTGTTGGAACACATGAAACTGAAGTGCATCTCTATATTAAAGAAGAGCTCTTTGTGGTGTATGCTAAATCCTAGGGATATTGCCTACCCCAGACTCACCAGACTCTTCTATCTGAACCTCACCCAAGTAAATAGATCTGCACACTTAGTGATCACATCTAAAGTTGCTGGGATAACAATTAAACTTGATCACTCTGAGTTTGCGAATGTGTTCAGTTGTCCAAAGAGGTATAACACTAGCAACAATCCTCCAAAATCAGAAACTTTGAAGCTAGCCAAAGAAGAATTCTTTCTTCCAAATGTCTCCACCTCAGCCAAACAGTTAACACTCTCTGTGTTAAATGTTGAAGCCAAAGTTCTTCATACTATTCTGGTGAGACGTGTCTTTCCTAGAGAGCACTCAAGAGAGTTGGTGACTGAGAGAATGATGCACATCATGTACCTGATTATGCATGGATATGAGATTTATCTCCCAAAGCTAGTCATTGAACACATGCTCTTCACCTTGACCAGTAAGAGAGTTCACCCTCTGCCATATGCAAACCTCCTTACCATGTTCTTTGAGAACTTTGAGATCCCTTTTACTGGAGAAGAATCAGTCACATCTGGTTTTGGGCAACTCAATGAGAAAGCCTTTTAGAAAATTGGAGTTGTGAAAACCAAGGAGAAAGTTTGGAAACTTTACTCAGAGCTTACTTAAGCAGAACTAGGTGCAAAGAAGTTTTCTAAGCCCAAGACCTTGACTCCCACTTCAAGCTAGACCTCTCAGCCTATAGACAATAAAAGACTTGATGGTTTGGAACTGGACATGGAGGATGTGAAAGCTTATGTTTTTGGACTAGAAAGTGATAGGGGACAAGTCAAGTATTGGTGGAAAGTATCTTCAGAAGCATGAACTTGCTTGATGTTCCTGAGCAGCCTGAAGGAACAAAGAAAGGAGAATCATAACAGGAATTTCCTAGTGAGCGTTCAGAACAGGAAGAAGCTACTCCAGTTTCAGATAAGGGAAAGCAGTCAGCAGAACAGGCATAAGATGAAGCTGATAGTCCTGATTCAGATGAGCTGCTGATCACTTTGAAGAAAAAGAAGAAATCTCCGAAGGCAACTGAAAAGGACAAAACTGGTGAGACAGCTACTGCAGAAGAAGTTGCAGAGGAACAGGAGGAGCAAGACAAGACTGGTGAAGAAGAAAATGAGAAAGAGGAAGGAGATCAGGAGGAAGATGAAGATCAAAACCCTTAATCTTGCCTATTCTTTCTTCCATATTCTCTCTGCTTTATTTCTTTAAGTTTTCAAAATTTTCCAGACACTTGATCCAACATCTTCTATATTTTTGATGAAAGTCAAAAAGGGGGAGAAAAATTCTAGGTTTTCAGTTTAGGATCTTAGGTTTATTTGATGTTATGTGCTGAACTTTTTAGGTGTTTTTGTTGGTATTTAAATAAGTTGGATCTTTTTGGAATAACTGTGTCTTTAAATTGTAGATTAATCAGTTTATTTTGCAGATACTAAGGATCAAACAGAATTTGGTTTTGTCTTTCATCAAGGGGGAGATTGAAAGCTCAGGTTGTTCAAGGCTTGAAAGAGATTGACTATTTCAAGGCCTTGAAATAGCTTTCAAAGCCTTGAATCAGCTTCAGAGGCTTGAAAATAGTGTTATCTATTTTCAAGGCCTTGAAACTCGATTCAAAGCCTTGAAACGGTTAAAACTGAAAGCATATTCTCAGGGGAAGTTTTTCTATTAACTCTCTGATCTAATTTATCATCTCTCTTGCATATGTTTGTTTATCTGTTGTTAGATGATGAAAGAAAAATTGTTAAACATGTTTTGAATCGTAATATATCAATTGTTTGACCATGATAATGCAGGAAATATTGTTTCTAAGTTTGCACGATTGTTTCCAAAACTGGATTGCTGCAGATTTGGAAACACTTGAAGACTTTGATCCTGTGATCAATCAGATGTGTTTGACAGCTTCTCATGATGGTTAAATGAAGGATTACAACAATATCTCAGAAGATTACAATCATTCAACTGTTGGAGAAGATCTCAACATAGTCAAACTCTGTTACCTACAAAGAAGGAAGGTTGTTGCTGAAAATCTGGAGAGATTTTCAGAGCTGTTTGAAGTATTTAAAGAGCTCAAATTCGAAGCAAAAACAACACAATTCTCAACGGAAAAATACAGAGAAAGCATTCTGGATTGAAAAGCATCAAATAAGTTCTTCATCTTTTCCAATCCATACACAGAAGTTCACTGCATTTCCTTGCATTTTTCTACTCTTAAGTGATCTTCTATATAGAGCTATATTGGTAGATCATTTCTGTATTATTTCTACATTCATTCTCAAGGATTGTGCAAGGTGAACAATGGAGAATTCTTAGTTAATCAGTTAGCTAGAGCAGGTACTAGACAGGTTAGGGAAAACCACAAGCTGTAAGAGAGTAAGGGAACTTCTCTGTGCTTGAGTTCTAGGGCTTAGCTTTTGATTAATAATAATTGAGTTGAAAATCCAGGATGGATCTAATCCCTGAGGTAGAGACGTAGGTCCAAGTGGACTGAAATCTCGAAATCACTTGTCTTGTGCATTTTCAGTTCATCTACTTTCAAAGCTTTTGCAGCATAAAAAAACTGTTTATTTTTAAAGGGTTTGAACTTTTTTTCAAGGCCTTGAAAAAGGCTTACTTTTTCTAAAACTTTCTCCTACATTTCAAAGGCTTGAATCTGTGTTCAAGGCCTTGAACTTTATTGTCTACACTAGTTCTTCAACTTGTTAGCTAGTTTTGCAAAAAGTTGGCATACTCTATTCAACCCCCCCCCCTTCTAGAGTATCTTAGTTGCTTCTACATGTGCATACTCACACTTTCATATATCTCACTGCTAGTGGAACATATATCATGTTTATTGTTTGTATGTGTGCTAGATTTTAAGTGTTGGAATAGATGCCCTAGAGGCAATCTAGTTTAGTATGAATTTATTCTGGCTAGAACCTTCATTGTATTCTTTATTGGATATTTAATATAATGAAGTCCTTAGATTTACAGTCGTGTTGTTTATCTTAAATATACCTAGTCCAGTATAATTATTAATAGGACAATCATCTATAGACTAGTATGGGGTTGGATTGATATGGAGATATCATAATCCAACACATGGGTGTGCATTGAGGGTAATGGCATACCGGATTGAACCATCTCCGAGAAGGCTACATACACGTTATGTTAAGTCACAAGCGCTTCACGTGGTGAAACGGTATTGTCATCCTTAGACTTGAAGTCGCTAGATATTCTAGTTGTGGATTATTGTGATTTTGGTAGCGTTAAAGGCTACACCGTAACAGGGTAGTTATAAAGGCGTGTACCGGATACAATAAGAAGAAAGCTTAGAGATCGTAGTGGACGCAGATAGAATTTGTCCCTCCCACATAACGGGAGAAAATATCCTAGGCCACTCGAGGGATAGTGCTTATAGAATGTCTGGCCAGACTCTAATAAATCAATATAAGATATTGATGTTATTTGCACGAATAAGCCTATTCCCATGGATCGAGAAACTATGGATTGGATATACGAGTGTGACTTGTATGTCTCGTGTCCAATCCGGATATAGAGACAAAGGGATGAGACAACTACTTGTACAAGGTTTGTCAGATGACTATTCTATTAGTTGGCTAGAATGGATGTTTTGCTAGAAACCGCTCCATATTAGCAAATTGTTGCTACCAACTAGATAGAACATATGGGGTCACACGCTATATAGAGTTGAACTAGATTTGGGAATGAATTAATAGGATTAATTAATTAGAAGGATCACTTTGCAACACCTTGCAAACTTAGTAGGACTAATTTGCAAGAAAGGGACTAAACCGAATTCTAGTAGGACTAGAATAGGTCCTTTAGGTAGTTGACAAGGATTTCTTGGACTATATAAAGGAATCTCCTTCATTACTTCCCACACTTATGAGCCTTTAGTTCATAACTTGAGTGGGAGAGAACAAAAGGAGAGAGAACAAGCAAGCAAGAGGGACCCGTCCGCCCCCTTGCCGCCGCCCCATCCCGTCGGCCCAAACAAGGAGGTCGCCCCTCCTTGTTTCCTCGCGTTGTGTGATTTCTTATTCCTCTTCCTCCATTCTGGGCTAGCACAAATGAAAAGGAAGATCTAGATCTCAACTCTAGGCGTGGATTAACTATAGAGAACGTGACACAATTCAAGTTAGAAGTCATCACAGGAGAAACCCTAAGGTGTGTAAACTGATTTCTTCCCTTACCATCGTTATGTCTCTTGTCCTGTGATCCGTGGAGGGTATTGCAAGGATAATATTTGTTTTTCCGCTGCGTATCCATGATCAAAACCCTACAGTGGTATCAGAGCCACAGGTCGTAGAAAATAAACGTGGTTTATGTGTTACGCTATGATAGTTTTACACTTTAAATTCATTGTTTATCGCGTAAAACAAGACAAATCAAGCATATGATGCAATTTGTCAATAATCAATCATAACAAGACCTAGTTATTGCATTCGATGCATGAATTAGTGAGTTTGAGAAATTTTAAGATCTTAGATCTAGGGTTTGGGCATCCTATGGAAAGAAGGAATTCTTCATATAAGGAAACAACCAAACTTGGGCACCAAGCAAGGGAGTTGTTTTGGAAACAACTCCCAAAGGAGGTTTGCTCCCCTAGGGGATCGCGCCTCCTTGCTTTCCGCCCAATCAAGGGACGGCCTAGGGGCCGTGGCAGCCCTAGCCCGCGGCCTAGCCGCGTGGGCTAGGGGCCGTCCGGCCCAAGGCCTTTGCGGTCCTCTTTTTGGGCCCGGGCAATTTGATTGTTGGGCCCAATTGACCGTTTTAACCCTAGAAAATCCTAAAATCAATTAAAATTGACCAAGCGCGTTAAAATTTGATTTTAACTGTTTATGTGCAAATCGCATGGTGATTGGATATGGCCTTAGGATGTGGTTTGGTGTGATTGTTTATTTTTGTGGTTTGGTTCACGGCCTGCGAGCTGATCAGTTAATTGTAATAATTAATTAGGGTTTTATGGCATGCGAGCCATTTTTTTCTCAACTTGTGAGATTTATTTTATTTAGTATAGTTGTTAGCTAGAGCTAGATAGAATAGATTGTTAGCCAAGATTGAAGAAAAGAAGCCCAAAGCCAAAGGGAGCCACAAAAGATGGAGCATGGAGCATTCCACATGACTATGAAGGAATGAACCATAAGATGAAGACGCATGGAGATGTGTTTGCTTATAGGGTTCATAGTTAATTCCATTGGCTTGGAATTATCTTAGTCTAGAAAAGGCCACATTCACATCACATTTTATTTTTTGTGTGGTTGTTTATTTTATTGTCTTATTATTTTGTGGTTGGTGTATGGATGATGCATGCAATTAGGATAATAAGATAATTAGACTACCCGGATCTATTATTTGGAGTTGTTCCCAAACTCAAATAGATGCATTAGTTAATATGGATAAAAAAAAATTAAAATTTAAATGAAAAATCCCTCAAAATTCAAATATATTGTGTTCTTGCCTTCTCGTTATTTAATCACTCATTACCATCATGATTTATCAAGTTCGTGCATGCCAAAGAAAGGCGACTTGGTTCATAATGATGGAATGTGATGGCACAAACATGTAATGTGCAATTGTTTAAATAAGAGGTTTAACACAACTAGGCTATTAATATGATTAAAATCTAGAGGCAATCAATTGGGATTATCCATACGGATGGATAAATAAGGATTTATTTTCCCAATTGAACCAAGAGTTGCATACAGATGCAATTGGAATTGTTCCTACCTAAAGTAGTTAAATTATGGGTGACTTGCCAAAGCAAGCACATAAGAAGATGAAACATGGATCTTGGCCCACTAGAAAATATAATGATATTTTCCGCATTAATATATTGAGGTTTATTAATCCGTAGAAAAATAGTGGGAGCTATATTTTATAAACTAGCCATTATTGAATATAGTCTAAAATTCACAAATACTAAAACTTGCGTATTTTCCTTTTTGTAGAATTCCAAATGGCAAACGACTCATCGGGTTCGCAACATTCCCTACGATCTGTCCTTGAGAAGGACAAGCTCTCTGGAACCAACTTCCTTGATTGGTACAGAAACTTAAGAATTGTTCTCAAGCAAGAGAAGAAACTGTACGCAATAGAGGAGCAAGTTCCAGCAGGTCCAGAGAACAATACCCCTGCAACCCTAAAGGCGTATCAAAAGTGTGTTGATGACGCTAATGATGTGGCCTGCCTTATGCTATGCACCATGACTTCTGAGCTTCTGAAGCAACACGAAAACATAAATGCTGCCGATATGATTGAGCATCTGATGTAGCTCTTCCAAGAGCAGGAAAGGGTTGAGAGGTATGAGGTATCTAAGGCATTGTTCAAGTGTCATCTAGCAGAAGGGAACCCGATGGGACCCCATGTACTCCGTATGATCGGGTACTTGGAGAATCTCGCCCGACTGAGGTTCCCGGTCGGCCAAGAGTTGGAAACCGATCTCGTGTTGCAATCGTTGCCCGAGATTCATGGAAAGTTCATTATGAACTATAACATGAACGAGATCGTGAAACCACTGCCAGATTTGCTCAATATGTTGAGGACAGCTGAACAAAGCATCAACAAGGGTAAGGGCAAGGCCATTATGATGGTACAGAAAGGAAAGGGCAAAAGGTTTGCCTCATCCTCCAAGGGCAAAGGCAAGTCAGTTGCCAAGTCCAAGGAACCTTCCCTTAATCGTGTTGGTGGGATTTCCAAAGGTGTGACTAAAGGTGAGTGTCACTACTGCAGTAAGCATGGAAACTGGAGGAGGAACTGCCCAAAATATCTGGAGGACAAGAGGCTTGGAATAGTGATTCCACCACCACCAGGTATTTTTGTTGTAGATGTCAATTTAACTGTCTCTACATCATGGGTATTAGATACTGGATGTGGATCTCACATTTGTCAAAATGTGCAGGATCTAAAGAGAAGTAGAAGATTGGCTAAATGGGAGATAGATCTGCGCGTTGGGAATGGAGCAAAAGTTGTTGCGTTGGCCGTAGGCGTGTGCGAGCTATCTCTACACTCAGGATTAGTTTTAGAATTGAATAATTGCTATTTTGTGCCTGCTATGAGCAGAAACATTATTTCTATATCTTGTTTGGACAAGGAAAGTTTTATTATTTCAATAAAGAACAATTGTTGTTCCTTTTATTTTAATAGTATTCACTATTTTAGTGCGCAATTATTTAATGGATTGTATGTCCTTGATCTAAGCAATCCTGTCTACAACATTAATACCAAGAGGATTAAAATACATGATTTAAAATCTGCTTATTTATGGCACTGTCGTTTAGGCCATATAAACGAGAAACGTGTATCTAGAGTCCATAAGGATGGATTACTAGACTCATTTGATTTTGAATCATATGAGACATGTGAGGCTTCTTTATTGGGAAAAATGACAAAGTCCCCTTTAAATAAGAAAGGTGAGAGGACTAGTGAGCAATTGGCGCTCATACATACTGATGTGTGTGGGCCATTTTCCATGCCTGCCATGGGTGGTTATGTCTACTTCATTACATTTACTGATGATTACAGTAGATATGGATTTGTGTACCTTATGAAGGCCAAATCCGAATCCTTTGGAATGTTCAAAGACTTCAAAAGTGAAGTAGAGAAGCAACTTGGAAAAGTATTAAGGCTCTACGATCAGATCGTGGAGGAGAATACTTGAGCCAAGAGTTTGACGACTATCTGAGAGAGTGTGGGATCGTGTCCAACTCACTCCACCCGGAATGCCACAATGGAATGGCGTGTCTGAGAGGGGGAATCGAACCCTATTGGATATGGTTCAATCTATGATGTGTCAAACCAACCTGCCATTATCATTTTGGGGCCACGCTCTATTAAGTGCAGCTTTCACCATTAACAGTGTTCCATCTAAATCAGTTATGAAGACACCACATGATATGTGGAGTGGGAGGCGTCCCACACTGTCGTTCATGAGGATTTGGGGCTACGATGTCTATGTTAAACGTTTACAATCAGACAAGCTAGGGCCAAAGTCGGATAAGTGTTTGTTGGTCGGACCGGCGTGTTTCTAGAAAGAGAATTTGTCTCTAAAGAAGCAAGCGGGAGGACTGTAGAACTTGAAGAGATTCAAGAGCCAAAAATCACTTAACCGATTATGGAACATGAACAGGAACCACAAGCAGTTGTGGAACAGCCTGTTCAGGTAACACAAGAGCTTCGTAGATCTAGTAGAGTGCGCCAGGAACCCGAGAGGTATGGACTTCTCGTGACCGATTCCGGTGACAAAATGCTCATAGATGATGAGCCAACTACCTATGAAGAGGCCGTAAAAGGGCCAAACTCTCAGAAGTGGCTAGAATCCATGAGATCCCAGATGGAATCCATGTATACCAAAAAAGTATGGACTTTGGTGGAACCACCTGAAGGGGCGCGGCCCATAAGGTGAAAGTGGGTCTTCAAGAAGATCGACATAGATGGTAATTTGATTACCTATAACGGCCGATTGGTGGCTAAAGGATTTAGACAGATTCATCGTATTGACTATGATGAAACCTTTTCACCAGTCGCTATGACCAAATCCATCCGAATGCTACTTGCAATTGCAGCATACTACGACTATGAGATTTGGCAGATGGATGTCAGAACATCATTCCTTTATGGGAATCTCCTCGAGGACGTGTATATGATACAGCCAGAGGGTTTTCAAGATCCAGAGCAAGCCAACAAAGTCTGTAAGCTCTAACGATCCATTTATGTATTGAAGCAAGCTTCTAGGAGTTGGAATCGACGTTTTGATGAAGTAGTCAAAGAGTTTGGATTCATCAGAAACGGAGATGAGTCTTGTGTCTACAAGAAGGTTAGTGGGAGCTCTGTAGCTTTTCTGGTCTTGTATGTGGACGACATACTAATCATTGGAAACGACGTTCCCATGCTGCAATCTGTTAAAGATTGGCGAGGGAAGTGTTTCTCAGTGAAGGACTTAGGGGAAGCAATCTATATACTTGGTATAAAGATCTATAGAGATAGATCTAAGAGACTGCTAGGCCTAAGTCATAGTACATATATTGACAAGGTGTTCAATCGGTTCAACATGCAAGATTCCAAGAAGGGATTTTTGCCCATGTCACATGGAATTACTCTTTCAAAGAGTAATTGTCCTTCCAATGAGATTGAGAAGGAACGCATGAGTAGAATTCCCTATGCCTAGTGTTAACCACTTAAAATTACATATTTTAGTATGTTAAGGAACTCTTCATAACTTGCTAATATGTGTAATTTAGCTATTTTATCTCTCTTTCTATACTTATTCTTGTTTTCGTAGTTTTGGTTGTTTTCTCTCATTTTGTAGGCAAAGAAGTGATTTAGAATGCTAGGGGCTAGTTGTGAAAGCTTGAATGAGGAATTTGAAGGCTTAATTTGAAGAAGTCAAGTGATAAAGAGGCTAAAGTTGAAGACAAAGCAACCAATTTGCATGTTAAAGTGAAGATTTGAAGACCTATTTGAGAAGACAAGAGAAGAAAAGAGGTCAAAATGAGAGTCAAAGGTTTAAGAGGAGGGCAAAATAGAGAAGAAACTAACGGAAGTGGGGCTTAAGTGCAAGTTTTGAAACGTTTTGATGGCTATTTTGAAGGGTGCTTAACGGATTGGGGGAGTTTGTGCAGTTTCTCAAACCTTTTAAAGATGAAGCCGGGCCTTTTAAAACATTCCAGCAAGCTAGGGGGGAGCCGGGTGCAATTTCCCTAAACCAGCTCACCCCCAGCTCGTCCTCTCTCTCGGATACTCTCTCTCCCCGTCAAACACACAGCGAAGAACAGAGCTCCGCCATTGAAGCCGCACGAAGCTTCTTCGAAGCCCTTTTCTCTCTCGTTTCTTCACCAAATCTCACGAGAAAAGTCCCAATCTTCTCCCTAGACCTAGCTCTACCCAGCCCACTGCTCAATTCGGCCCAAGAATTCTTCTAGAAGAAACGCCCAATTCACCTAGGGTTCTTGAAGCAACTTCAAATCAACGATTGAGAGTCTCTCAGTTCAATTCAAGGGCTAGGATCAATACTTGGAGGCTACGACAACCCTCCCTCACTGCCTATATAAGCCAAAGAGCAAGAAGAAGAAAAAGGAGGACGACCCACGCAAAAGGCTGAACCGAAACTCTACTTCTCTCTCTTCTCTCTCGGCACTTGCTGAGTTCGAGGTTTGTGCTGGTGATTCCGAGCTCATCCTGAGCTACTACGGAGCCAGTAAAAACCAGGGAGGAAAGGGCTAGGTGTGGTTTCCATCTGTGTTTGTGTTGATCTGTTTTGAGAACTGTTTTGGTCACTATTTTGGGTTTAGTTGCTGCAGCAGCAGTAGCTGCTGTTAGTTGATTATTTTGGTTAAATTAGCTGCTATTAGTTGATTTCGTGTAGTTTGGAATCAAGTTGTAGTAGTTTGAATCGAGTATTAGTGATTTTGTTCTTCATTTTGGGCATTTGAAGCAAGTTCTTGGGTTGAAATTGAAGAATATTTTGTGTATTCTTGAGTTGGAACTTGAATTCAATGAGAATGTTCATGAATATGCTTGATATCTCTTGTGTTGCTTGGCTCTTGGATATGAGTAGCTAGACTAATTGTTGGTTGAAGTTGATGAATCTAGGTGTGTTGGGTGTGGATTCAATTGTTAAATCAATGAGTTGAGAAGTTCCTCTTGTGATTTATGACTCAACAAGTGTTGGAAAACAAATCCGATTTGTAGCTTCATCTTGTATGTAGATTCATGATTGAATACACATACTTGATAGTTTATATAACTTAGTTTTGGATTCCACTAGTGTTCCTCATGAATCATACTTGGATTTGACATTAGAATCCACACATCTCCTTGTAATATCATTTGGGTGTTGGATTCATGCACAACACTCCTAGATGATTCAACTAAGACCAACTATTCTCTCAATTCTACAAAATCTTTTCAACTTTTAGATTCTCTTTAAGTATTTGCTTAGTTTCTTTAAATTGTTCAACAAAATCCTTGCTCCATCAAGTTTCTCTTGGTGGATTTTGAAGCTTGGCTAGCTATAAAGCCTTTGAGAAACTCGTTTTGTTAATTTAGTTAGTTGCTTAGTAAGTTTACTAGTTAGCTTAGAGTGTTTAATCTCTTTCCCAATCCTTGTGGAAATCGATTTCGTTCTTACTCGGGTACTACTTGTAGCGATATCCTATACTTGGGATAATCGACATCGAACAAGTTTTTGGCGCCGTTGTCGGGGACTGGTGCTAAGAGACTCACTCTTTAGTTACTTTCTTGTTTTGCTTGTTTTTATTTTTTAGATACGCTTGAAGAAAATTCCGGGTTCATTTTTGAACTTTGGAACCAAAAAAAGCGAAAAGTAAAAAATCACAAAAACATACTCCTAGCTTGTGTTAGGCAACCCTCTTGAACTTTATTTGAGCTTGGGTTGCATGAGTGTGTGGCAACGTGATAGTACTCATAGATTGCATCGCACTTTATTTGAAGAAGAGGGTAGAAATCCCTTTAGTGAAAATACTTCTACTAGTGGTAGTAGTAGTTTAGCCCAATCCAACGATTCTAGCTCTCTTAATATCTTTGAAATCATGGATGGAGAGGATGGGCATAGTAGCAACAATGAGATGATGCCATTTCGCTCACTTAGAAATTTTATGCATCCATCTCGACAAAGTTCACCATCTTGCTTTGTGTTTCCATTAAATGAAAGAAAATTTGATGTCAAACCGGGCACAATTCAACTTCTTCCCAAGTTTCATGGCCTAGAGTCCGAGAGTGCTTACTATCATCTTAAGGATTTCAATGATATTGCCTCAACGGTTAATTGCAATGGTGTCTCTAGTAACACCATAAGGCTTAGATTGTTTCTTTTCTCTTTAAATGACAAAGCCAAGGCATGGCTTCACTCCTTGAGACCTAGGACCATAGGCACATGGGAAGAGTTAGAGAAAGAGTTTCTTAAGAAATTTTCCCCTACTTACAAAACAAATGTCATAAAAGGCAAATTGTTACTTGTTGTGCTAAGGAGGGAGAGCCACTTCCCCAAGCTTGGGAACGCTTCAAGGATCTCCTCATTGCTTGCCCATACCATGGATTTGAGACATGGGGGTTAATTAGCTCCTTTTATTATGGTTTTCCATGCGACCTAAGCACACAATTGAATCCATGAGTGGGGGAGATTTTTTCACAAAAGGTGAAGATGAGGGTTGGGATTGTATAGATGAAATTTGTGAGAAAGTCCAATCTTGGGACATTAATGAGCCTTCTAAAGATGCAAACTCTAAGCCTAAAGGTACCATGTATCAACTTAAGGCTAAGAGTGAGGCATTGTGCTCATTTTTTAGTGATAACTCTCATGAGTTGAACAAATGTCCCGATTTTCTAAGAGCCCAAGAGCTCATGGGTGAGCAAGTGAATATGTTAAATTCTAACAATTATAGGAAGCCCTATAATAACTCACCCTACTCGGAGACATACAACTCCAATTGGAGGAATCACCCAAATTTCTCATGGAGACAAGGTCAAGACACCCAAGCAAACCCCTCAAGCTCCACTTATGTTCCTCCTAACAAAAAGAGTCTAGACGAGACCTTTGAGCAATTTATGGCCTCCCAAAACCAAACCAATCATGATTTGAGGAAGTCTATCCAAGAGTTGCAAAAATCCAACCAAGAGTTGCAAAACTCTAACCTGGAGTTGAAAAATGCTTTAGCTATGTTGGAGTCTACCATAAATGCTCAAGAGAAGGGAAAATTCCCATCTCAACCTCAACAAAACCCTAGGGGGCAAACCTTTAAACATATGGAACATGCTAAGGCCATCACCGTTTTGAGAAGTGGGAAGGTTGTTAACAATGAACTTCCAAGTGGAGAGTCCAATGAAAATGAGGGAGAAGAGGAGTGTGAGAAGAGTGATGACCAAGAGAGAGTTGTCGACTCACAAGAGTCACAAAGTAGTCTTGACAAGGGGAAACCAGTAGTGGAAGAAAGTGAGGAAATTAAGGTTCCTCCACCATTTCCCCAAAGACTTTTAGCCTCTACTAAGAAAGCTAGCAATCAAGATATCCTTGAGACATTCCAAAATGTCAAGATAAACATCCCTCTCTTGGATGCTATCAAGCAAATTCCGGCTTATGCCAAGTTTCTCAAGGATCTTTGCACTTCAAGAGAACTCTTCAAGTGAGAAAGAAGGCTTTTCTCACCGAGTAAGTGAGCTAAATTCTCCAAAATAATCTCCCTCCCAAATATAAAGATTCGGGTTCACCTACTATCACTTCCACCATTGGAGATCATCAAATTCATAATTCTTTATTAGATTTGGGTGCAAGTGTAAACCTCCTTCCATACTCGGTGTATGAGAAGTTTGGGTTGGGTGAGTTGAAACCCACAAGAGTGACTCTACAATTGGCGGATAGGTCTACTAGAGTCCCTAGAGGTATCATTGAGGATGTCTTGGTTCAAGTGAACCAATGTTATTATCCGGTGGATTTTATAGTTTTAGACACCTCCCCTTTGGCTATTGGCACTTCATCCATTCCTATTATTTTAGGAAGACCATTTCTTGCTACTTCTAATGCAATAATAAATTGTAGAAGTGGTATGATGAATATTACATTTGGGAACATGACGTTAGAGCTTAATATTTTAAATGCATGTATTCACCCAAGCTCACAAGATGATGATGATGTGTGTGAAGTGAGTTGGGTAGAATCATGTGTTGAAGATATTTATAATCTAGCTACATGTTCCAATGATTCAAGTGAGCTTACTTTAGAAGAATTGGAATTTTTGTATGATGATAACACTCCTCTTTCATCTCTTCTTATGGAAGAAGAATTTGACTTTGATGAAGGGGAGAGACTCTTTGGCTAAATTGACCAAGTTATTGAGTCGACTCATGAGCATTCTAGTGTTGATAGTGAGTTGCATGGAAGTGAGGTCATACCTCCCATTGTGAGGGTTCCACCAATTTGTGAGTTGAAACCCCTTCCTTTAGATTTGAAATATGCATTTCTTGGGGTTAATGATACTTATCCTATTATCATCTCATCTTCCCTTGATGTCGAGCAAGAAAAGAGGTTGCTTGAAGTTTTGAAGGATTACTAGGGTGCCATAGGATGGTCCATTGAGGATATTAGAGGCATTAGTCCCTCCATTTGCACCCATAGAATTCATTTAGAGGAAAATGCCAAAACTTCAAGAGATCCTCAAAGGAGGTTAAACCCTCACATGCAAGAAGTTGTGAGAGCCGAGGTGCTCAAGTTATTGGATGCGGGTATGATTTACCCCATCTCGGATATTAAATGGGTAAGTCCTACCCAAGTGGTCCCTAAAAAATCGGGGGTCACCGTTGTGGAAAATGAGAAGGGTGAACTTGTGACCACTAGAGTTCCTACTAAGTGGCGGATGTGCATAGATTATAGAAAATTAAATGCCGTCACTAGGAAGGATCACTTTCCCCTTCCATTCATAGATCAAATGTTGGAAAGGTTAGCGGGGCATGATTTTTATTGTTTTTTAGATGGCTACTCGGGTTATAATCAAATTGCCATAGATCCAATGGACCAAGAGAAAACAACTTTCACTTGTCCATTTGGAACATTTGCTTATAGGAGGATGCCTTTTGGTTTGTGTAATGCCCCGGCTACTTTTCAACGTTGCATGTTAAGCATATTTTCTGACATGGTAGAAAAATGCATGGAAGTTTTTGGATGATTTTTCGGTGCATGGAAACTCATTTGATACTTGTCTTGGAAATCTTGAGATGGTTTTGAGAATATGTGAAGAAAAGAATTTAGTTTTAAATTGGGAAAAATGCCACTTTATGGTTAAACAAGGAATTGTTTTGGGTCATGTTATTTCTTCTCATGGTATTGGTGTAGACAATGCTAAAGTAGATGTGATTTCTAATCTTCCACCTCCTAAATGTGTTAAGGATGTTATATCTTTCCTAGGTCATGCGGGATTTTATAGGAGATTTATCAATGACTTTAGCTCACTTGCTAAGCCTTTGAGCAATATCCTTCAAAAGGAAAATTCATTTGCGTGGTCTAGTGCATGCCAAGAGGCCTTTGAAAAGTTAAAGAATTTATTGGTAACGGCCCCTATCATGCAACCACCCAAATGGACTCTTCCTTTTGAAATCATGTGTGATGCTAGTGACCATGCGGTTGGTGCCGTTTTGGGTCAAATAGGTGAAGATAAGAAACCACATGTTATCTATTATGCAAGTAGAACTTTGAATGATGCTCAATTAAATTATTCCACTACGGAAAAAGAGCTTTTGGCCATGGTGTTTGCTATTGAAAAATTTAGGCCATACTTGCATGGTTCAAAAGTGCTTGTCTACACCGACCATGCCGCCTTGAAATATCTTTTCACAAAGAAAGATTTCAAACCTCGTTTAATCCGTTGGGTACTTTTGCTTCAAGTGTTTGATATTGAAATCAAGGATAAACGAGGTGTGGAAAATGTTGTGGCGGATCACTTGTCTAGGATTGACACTCCTAAGCCTAAAATCTCCTTGCCTATTCTTGAAACTTTTCCGGATGAACATCTCTTTGCCCTTTTAAATGTTCCTTGGTTTGCCGATATTGCTAATTATCTTGCTTGTGGAATTTTTCCGGAAAATTTAAAAGGGCAAGAGAAGTTGAGATTTGTGAGAGAATGCCGAAATTTCTTTAGGGATGACCCTTACTTGTTTAAATATTACCAGGATCAAATTATTAGAAGGTGCATCCCAAATGAAGAGTTTCCTAGTGTTATTTCATTTTGCCATGAGTATGCATGTGGAGGCCATTTTTCCGCTAGAAAAACCGCCGCCAAGATTTTACAAATGGTTTATATTGGCCTACTCTTTTTAGTGATGTATTTCATTTTTGCAAAGCATGTGATAGGTGCCAAAGGATGGGAGGAAATATTGGAAAAGAAATATGATGTCCTTGAACCCCATTTTAATTATTGAAATATTTGATTGTTGGGGTATTGAATTCATGGGTCCATTTCCATCATCCTTTGGAAACCTATATATACTCTTGGCGGTGGATTATGTGTCAAAGTGGGTTGAAGCCATACCTTCAAAAACCAATGATCATAGAGTTGTGATTGAGTTTCATCAACACCACATTTTATCTCGTTTTGGCATGCCCCGAGCTATCATTAGCGATGAAGGGACACATTTTTGCAATAGGCCTTTTGAGAGCCTCATGAAAAAGTATGGGGTTGTGCATAAAGTTGGCACACCATACCACCCACAAACTAGTGGGCAAGTGGAAGTTTCTAATAGGGAAATTAAAAGAATTTTGAAGAAAAAGGTAAACCCAAATCGCAAAGATTGGTCTTTGAGGTTGGTTGATTCTCTTTGGGCTTACCGTACCGCTTACAAGACTCCCATTGGTGTGTCTCCATATAGACTAGTGTATGGTAAGGCATGCCATCTTCCGGTGGAGTTAGAGCACAAGGCCTATTGGGCCATCAAATTCTTGAATTTTGATCTTGCAAAAGCGGGGGAAGAAAGGAAGTTAAACTTGAATGAGTTAGAAGAGCTTAGAAATGAGGCTTATGAGAACACTAGGATCTCTAAGGCAAGGACAAAGGCTTATCATGACAAACATATTGTTCCTAAGTCTTTTGAGCCTATCAAAAAGTTCTTCTCTTTAACTCAAGGATGAAACTCTTTGGAGGAAAGTTTAAATCAAAATGGAATGGTCCATATATTGTGAAGCATGTATATCCTTATGGGACCATTGAAATTTTGAACCCCAAAAGTGGGGAAAATTTTAAGGTGAATGGCCAAAGCTTGAAACCATATGTTGAAAATTTTGAGGCCAAGGTTGAGTCCATTTCTCTTATGGACCCAACCTATACTAACTAGTGTTCACCAAAAGTATCACCTTTGTAAATATTAGTTGTAGTTCTTTTGCTCTTGATTATTTTGTAGGTTGCTCTTGGAGGAGGATTTATGCTTGGTGGCCAAGAAAGCGAAAAATGAGGTTCATCTATCCCTTGTCTCTTTATATGAATTTGTTTGCTCTTCCATTGTTCTCACACATTGAGGACAATGTGATATTTTAGTTGGGGGTGGAGTAGATTTTATTTCTTGCTTAAATGGTTACAAGCATGCTTTTTCTTCATTAGTGATTTACATGAAAAATACAAAAAAAAATGAAAAAATGAAAATCCAAAAAAAAAATTGAAAAATTTAAAAAAAAAAATGTGTGAATCTTTCATGAGAAGCATCACTCTTTCCCCGTGTCAAACCATAGATTTTTTATTCTTCTTTCTTTGGTAGTTTTATTTATTTTCACCTTTCATCTTGAGTCTAGATTTTATTTTCTTATTTGATAGCTTTATTGAGTCTTAGGAAGTTATAGTTGAGTCACTTATTTTGAAAAATGAAAAAGAAATGAAAAAAAAATGAGAGAAAGTGAAAAGGGGGAATTTTAGGAAGGAATTCTTTGCTTATGCTCAATATATCTACACCAATATCCCACATTCCGCGACATCATGCGTTCTCACAAAGCGACACACTAAATTTATGTTTCATGTTCAAGTCCTTCAAGCTAAGTTGATCACATAAACATTGACGTCTTTTACTTTTGATAAAGGGTGCATTTTCTAAAGCTATTTGAACTTCACAAAAAGATTTTACTCTATTCGTTTTTGCGGTGGAAACTTGTAGCCCATTGGAGTGGTGGTTACCAATGACACCCCATGCGATGTCTAAGAAATAGAGGGGTGTCCGGGGATAATGTTACGTCACCACCTAGATAGCTCCCTTGGTTTAGCTTAAAAAGCCCACTCGCTTGTATATTCCTCATTTTGTTGTGGGTCTTGGAGAGCCTTGGATTTGAGGTTAAAAAAAATGTGTTAATGCTATAAATAAAAATAAAATAAAAAATCATGATAAATCGCACCATCTACCAAAAATCCACAAAAGGATCATACAAGCCCACAACCACATCTCCCCTTCTTAAAATTTTTTGTTCAAAGATTTGGAAGTCCATCCTACATGGGTGCTTCTGAATATGTATGAGAATGTCTAGTTTCTTGTGATCCTTATTTTTGAAGGCATACTTTCTCGCAAATTGGACTTCATTTAACAAGTTTTGTAGTTCGCATGAGTCACCTTCTACCAAACACCGTCCACATTTGTATGAGTATATGCGTAGACGTCCTTAGGTTTCTTTCTCAATCTTCTTGGACTTTGAGAATTTATTTGAGGAGACATTTATGCATTCTTCTTTTTCCCCCACCAAAAAAAATTAAAATTAGCTAGTAACTCTTAGTGTTTTGTTTCTTTGAGTCCTCACTTAGGATAAATAATGTGTGTGTGCGTTTTTGTAAATATTTGAGTCTAGTTTAGAATTGAGTCAAGCCTTGTCTAGTTGAGTGTGTGTCTCTCATGATTGGTTCTTAAAAAAATTTAAATATCGCTCTCTTTGCTCGAGGACGAGCAAAAGGCTAGTTGGGGGGTGTGTTAACGACTTAAAATTACATATTCTAGTATGTTAAGGAACTCTTCATAACTTGCTAATATGTGTAATTTAGCTATTTTATCTCTCTTTCTAGACTTATGCTTGTTTTCGTAGTTTTGGTTGTTTTCTCTCATTTTGTAGGCAAAGAAGTGATTTAGAACGCTAGGGGCTAGTTGTGAAAGCTTGAATGAGGAATTTGAAGGCTTAATTTGAAGAAGTCAAGTGATAAAGAGGCTAAAGTTGAAGACAAAGCAACCAATTTGCAAGTTAAAATGAAGATTTGAAGACCTATTTGAGAAGACAAGAGAAGAAAAGAGGTCAAAATGAGAGTCAAAGGTTAAAGAGCAGGGCAAAATAGAGAAGAAACTAACGGAAGTGGGGCTTAAGTGCAAGTTTTGAAACGTTTTGATGGCTATTTTGAAGGATACTTAACGGATTGGGGGAGTTTGTGCAGTTTCTCAAACCTTTTAAAGATGAAGTCGGGCCTTTTAAAACATTCCAGCAAGCTAGGGGGGAGCCGGGTGCAATTTACCTAAACCAGCTCACCCCCAGCTCGTCCTCTCTGTCGGATACTCTTTCTCCCCGTCAAACACACAGCGAAGAACAGAGCTGCGCCATTGAAGCCGCGCGAAGCTTCTCCGAAGCCCTTTTCTCTCTCGTTTCTTCACCAAATCTCACGAGACAAGTCCCAATCTTCTCCCTAGACCTAGCTCTACCCAGCCCATTGCTCAATTCGGCCCAAGAATTCTTCTAGAAGAAACTCCCAATCACCTAGGGTTCTTCAAGCAACTTCAAATAAACGATTGAGAGTCTCTCAGTTCAATTCAAGGGCTAGGATCAATAATTGGAGGCTACGACAACCCTCCCTCACTGCCTATATAAGCCAAAGATAAAGAAGAAGAAAAAGGAGGACGACCCACGCAAAAGGCTGAACCAAAACTCTGCTTCTCTCTCTTCTCTCTCGGCACTTGCTGAGTTCTGGGTTTGTGCTGGTGATTCCGAGCTCATCGTGAGCTACTACGGAGCCAGTAACAACCAGGGAGGAAAGGGCTAGGTGTGGTTTCCATCTGGGTTTGTGTTGCTCTGTTTTGAGCACTGTTTTGGTCACTGTTCTGGGTTTAGTTGCTGCAGCAGCAGTAGCTACTGATTTAGCTGCTGTTAGTTGATTATTTTGGTTAAATTAGCTGCTATTAGTTGATTTCGTGTAGTTTGGAATCAAGTTGTAGTAGTTTGAATCGAGTATTGGTGATTTTGTTCTTAATTTTGGGCATTTGAAGCAAGTTCTTGGGTTGAAATTGAATAATATTTTGTGTATTCTTGAGTTGGAACTTGAATTTATGAATACGGTTGATATCTCTTGTGTTGCTTGGCTCTTGGATATGAGTAGCTAGACTAATTGTTGGTTGAAGTTGATGAATCTAGGTGTGTTGGGTGTGGATTCAATTGTTAAATCAATGAGTTGAGAAGTTCCTCTTGTGATTTATGACTCAACAAGTGTTGGAATACAAATCCGATTTGTGGCTTGATCTTGTATGTGGATTCGTGCTTGAATACACATACTTGATAGTTGATACAACTTAGTTTTGGATTCCACTAGTGTTCCTCATGAATCATACTTGGATTTGACATTAGAATCCACACATCTCCTTGTAATATCATTTGGGTGTTGGATTCATGCACAACACTCCTAGATGATTCAACTAAGACCAACTATTCTCTCTATTCTACAAACTCTTTTCAAGTTTTAGATTCTCTTTAAGTATTTGCTTAGTTTCTTTAAATTGTTCAACAAAATCCTTGCTCCATCAAGTTCCTCTTGGTGGATTTTGAAGATTGGCTAGCTATAAAGCCTTTGAGAAACTCGTTTTGTTAATTTAGTTAGTTTCTTAGTAAGTTTACTAGTTAGCTTACAGTGTTTAATCTCTTTCCCAATCCTTGTGGAAATCGACCCTGTTCTTACTCGGGTACTACTTGTAGCGATATCCTATACTTGGGATAATCGACATCGAACACCTAGGCCATAGGATCTATAATGTACGCCATGTTATGTACTAGACTAGATATGTCATATGCCTTGAGTATGACAAGCATATACCAATCTAATCCAGGTGAGAGTCACTGGATTGCAGTCAAGAACATCCTCAAGTACTTGAGAAGAACTAAGGATGCTTTCTTGATATTTGGCGGCGAGGAAGAGTTGCGGGTAAGGGGTTACACGGATGCAAGCTTCCAAACCGACAGAGATGACCTTAGATCACAATCAGGATATGTGTTTTGCCTGAATGGAGTAGCGGTGAGCTAGAAGAGTTCCAAGCAAGAGACGATGGCTAATTCTACAACAGAGGCTGAGTAAATTGCTGCAAATGGCGCAGCAAAGGAAGCTGTTTGGATCAGAAAGTTTGTTTCTGAACTTGGTGTGGTTCCTAAAATTGCGGATCCAGTTGAGTTGTACGGTGAACCAAGGTCGCACCAGAAATCCAAGCATGTGCTCAGGAAGTTCCATCTGATTAGAGATATTATCGATAGAGGAGACGTTCGGATATGCAAGATTCCTACAAATGAGAATATGTCAGATCCACTTACAAAGTCGCTTGTGCAGTGGAAGCTTGAAGGGCACACTAGGAGCATGGGCATACGAGATGCGTTAGATTGGCTCTAGTTCAAGTGGGAGACTGTTGGAATAGATGCCCTAGAGGCAATCTAGTTTAGTATGAATTTATTCTGGCTAGAACATTCATTTTATTATTTATTGGATATTTAATATCATGAAGTCCTTAGATTTACAATCGTGTTGTTTATCTTAAATATCCCTATTCCAGTATAATGATTAATAGGACAATCATCTATAGACTAGTATGGGTTGGATTGATATCGAGATATCATGATCCAACACATGAGTGTGCATAAAGGGTAATGGCACACCGGATTGACCCATCTCCGAGAAGGCTACATACACGTTATGTTAAGTCACAGGCGCTTCTCGTGGTGCAACGGTATCGTCATCCTCAGACTTGAAGTCGCTAGATATTCTAGTTGTGGATTATTGTGATTTTGGTAGCGTTAAAGGCTACACCGTAACTGGGTAGTTATAAAGGCGTGTACCGGATACAATAAGAAGCAAGCTTAGAGATCGTAATGGACGTAGATAGAATTTGTCCCTCCCACATAACGGGAGCAAATATCCTAGGCCACTCGAGGGATCGTACTTATAGAATGTCTGGCCGGAATCAAATAAATCAATATAAGATATTGATGTTATTTGCACGAATAAGGCTATTCCCCTGGATCGAGAAACTATGGATTGGATATACGAGTGTGACTTGTATGTCTCGTTTCCAATCCGGATATAGAGACAAAGGGATGATACAACTACTTGTACAAGGTTTGTCGGATGACTATTCTATTAGTTGGCTAGAATGGATGTTTTGCTAGAAACCGCTCCATATTAGCAAATTGTTGCTACCAACTAGATAGAAACTATGGGGTCACACGCTATATAGATTTTAACTAGATTTGGGAATTAATTAATAGGATTAATTAATTAGAAGGATCACTTTGCAACACCTTGCAAACTTAGTAGGACTAATTTCCAAGGAAGGGACTAAACCGAATTCTTGTAGGACTAGAATGGGTCCTTTAGGTAGTTGAAAAGGATTTGTTGGACTATATAAAGGATTCTCCTTCCTTCCTTCCCACACTTATGAGCCTTTAGTTCATAACTTGAGTGGGAGAGAAAAAAAGGAGAGAGTGAAAGCAAGCAAAAGGGACCCGTCCGCCCCCTTGCCACCGCCCCATCCCGTCCGCCCAAACAAGGAGGCCGCCCCTCCTTTTTTCCTCGCGTTGTGTGATTTATTCTTCATCTTCCTCCATTCCGGGTTAGCACAAAGGATAAGGAAGATCTAGATATCAACTCTAGGCGTGGATCAACTATAGAGAACGTGACACAATTCACGTTAGAAGTCATCACAGGAGAAACCCTAAGGTGTGTAAATTGATTTCTTCCCTTACCATCGTTATGTCTCATGTCCTGTGATCCTTGGAGGGTATTGCATGGATAATATTTGTTTTTCCGCTGCGTATCCATGATCAAAACCCTACATTAAGCTGATCCTAAAGAATCACACTTGGTTGCTATCAAAAGAATTTTTAGATATCTTAATGGAACCAAAGACTTAGGGATTTTGTATCTTAAAAAATGTAATTTCTCTTTGTGTGGCTATTCAGATGTTGACTTTGCATGTTACAAAGTTGATAGAAAAAGCGCTTCAGGGTGTTGCCAATTTCGGATCATCCCTGATCAACTGAAATTCAAATAAGCAAAACTCAGTAGCTTTGTCAACAACTGAATATATAGCAGCTAAAGCTTGCGACTCACAAGTGCTATGGATAGCTCAGCAAATGAGAGACCTTGGATTTGATTTGAGAGATATACCTATCAAATGTGACAACACCAGTTCAATATCAATTACAAAGAATCCAGTTCAGCACTCAAGGACCAAACATATAGATGTTAGACATCATTTCATCAGATATCATATTGAGAAAAGTGATGCTACTCGTGAATTTGTGTCTAGAAACATGAAATTGGCAGATATTTTCACTAAACCACTGCCACAGGAAAGATTCTCAGCCCTGAGATTATAACTGGGCATGGTAAATAAGGAAGCTTTGGTTTATGGGGAGTATTAGGTAATTATATGCTTCACAGTTTTGAATGTATTTTCAAAGCCTTGATTTTATTTACTTCAGCATTATAGCTTTTCAAGGACTTGAAATGCTTTCCAAAGCCTTAAAAATAAGTATGTATGCTACATAGTCAATAAATTGGATCTTCAATGTTAGGTGTTATCTCTGTAGATAATTGTTCAATACTGTTTTTACATTTTTAAATTATTTTCCTTTAAAATTAGTATTATACTGTTTCCTTTCCCGCGTCACACACAATTTTGAATTTAACTGATTCTACACATCTTAAAAGACTTGGAAATATTTTGTTTCCTTTTCAAACTCAAACTCTTCATTATTTATCTTCTCATTTATCTCTCTCTCTCTCGTATGACTCATGCTTCCCTCTTCTATACCCTCAAACCCTAATGAGCTCTAGAAGAACTTTTGAAAGAATAAAGATGGCTGGAGGTTCTAAGAAAGGTTCTGAAAAGAAGAGAAAGACTGTCGAGGAAGAGGTTCAAACCCTAAGTGATGATTCCAATTCCAGAACTCCAAGTGCAGAAAAGGCTCATTCGCCTCCAAAGAAGAATATCAAAAAGGATCAGACTCCAACTTCTAGCAAGAAGAAGAAGACATATCTATTTTCTCTTGAGAAACAGCCAGAGGAACAGATTACTAGTCCTAAGAAGGTGAAGAAGAAAAAGCCTACAAAAGCTGACAAAGGAAAATGTAAGGTTACAGATGACGAACCAGAGAAGAACATTGGAAAAGAGTTGAGATCTATTCAGAGAAGCAACCATCCCCTGGTAAGAAATCTAGCATTAATAAAAAGTGTTTTGTCGGTAATGTTGCTAGAGGAACGTGGTTATATGGTTGCTTCTAGACAAGTAGCCTACTGCGGTATGCTAAGTGTTAACATGTTGAAAAGTATGAATCTGGAATGCATTAAGAGGTTGAAGAAAAGTTTTCTTTGAAAACTTCTAAACCCTCCAGAAGTTGCCTACCCTAGGCTCACTAGATTCTTCTACATGAACATGAAGCAAATCAAGACCCTAAACCTGGTGATTACATCTAAAGTGGCTGGCATAAACATGGAGTTAGATCACTCAAAATTTGCCAATGTTTTAGGCTTTCCCAAGAGCTATAACATACACGACTATCCGAATAAGAGTGAGGCCTTGAAAATGGCTAGGGAAGAGTTCTTTTGATCAATGTTGATATCTCCTCAAAGTAGTTAACACACTCTGTGCTAACTGTTGAAGCCAAAGTCTTATTAACCATCTTGATGAGGTGTTTATTACCTAAGGAGAATTCAAAATAGTTGTTGTCTGATAGGGTTTTATACTTGATGTACTTGATTATGCATGGGTATGAGATTGATCTTCCTACAATTGTGATGGAACACATGCTTTATTCCCAGACTAAGGAAAGAAAGTACCATTTGCCTTCTGCCAACTTGTTATCCCTATTCTTCCAGCACCTTGAGTTCCAAATGACAGATACGAAAATATTACCACTGGTTTTGTTATGCTTGATGGGAAATTATTTGAGAGGATTGGAATAGTGAAAACCAGTGAAGGAGCTTGAAAGTTATATTCTAATTTGTCTGAAGAAGAGCTACAATACAAGAATTTTCCAAAACCCAAAGTCTTGACCTCTCCTTCCAACCCACCCTCTCAATCTCAAGACCTTTCAATGGTACTTCAAAGGCTTGATGTCCTAGAGAATGATATGGATGAGTTGAAGGATAGTTAGCATGAGTTTGGCACTGGGTTCAAACAAGTGAGGTATATGGTTGAAAGCACCTTCAAGAGCATAAATGTGATCCATGTGGATGAATAAGTTTCACAAGATGCAAGAGAATCATAGAAGGATGGTTCAACCAAAGACTTACTCAGCGAGCATACTACTCAATATGAGGCTGCAGGGGTAAAGGACACTGGGAAACACGTTTCTCAAGAACAGGGTGGTGAAGAACAGGAACAAGAAGAAGACAGTCCAGACTCAAGAATGTTGATCAAGGATCTTAAGAAGAAGAAAAAGAAATCAAACATTCTAGAGATAGTGATGAGGCAGAATGCTTTGAGGAAGAAGCGGTTGCTGATGCTCGTGATGACGCTGGTCAAGAAGAAGAACAACAAGAAGATGAGGATGATGAAGAAGAAAGTGTTGAAGAGGATGATGAGCCAGAGGGAGATGGAGAACCAACCCCCTGATTCTTGCATCTTCTTTCTTTCTTTTCAAGGTCTTGAATCTCTCTTCAAAGTCTTGAAACTTTCTACCTTTCAAAACTATTTTCTTATAAGCTTTCAAAAACTATGATCCTACATTTTCTCATTCGTTTTTTATGAAAGTAAAAAAAGAGGAGAAATTTAGGTGTTTAATTCTGGTTTAGATCAGTAGGATGTTTTTTTTATTAACTATTTAATAAGTTGGATTGATTATTTAAATTTGTGCTTCAGTTTATTATATGAGATTATTATTATTATTATTATGCTATGCTCTAATGTCTAAGTTTTTCATAGATACAGTTCTTAAAAGGATTGTGGTTTTTTCTTTCATCATGGGGGAGATTGTAAGTTCAGCTTGTTTCAAAGGCTTGAAACAGCAGCACTATTTCAAGGCCTTAAAACAGCTTTCAAAGGTTTGAAATATACATTGCAGTATATAGCATGAACTTATGGAGAGTTTTTCATTCTAATATGACTCCTGATCTCCTATGCTTGATTATATGTTATTTGATGATGAAAGACAAACTATTTTGATACTATAAACCGTGGCTAATCTCTCTGTTTGACTAAGTTTTTGCATGATTAAATAATTACCTATTTTGCAGGAACTAATTCCTAAACTGTGTTTTTGCAGGATAGCAAATTGGGTTGTTAAATTGATTTTGTGCCTATGCGATCTTGCCAGGACGTTCCAAACATACTTAACTGCAAAATAAAGTCAGTATCCTTGAAGATACTGAGTAACTAGCCGTTGGGGAGAGCTGTTAAAAAAGTCAAGATATGCTGCTGAATTTTAGGAAATTTTGTTTTCAGAAGACCCTGAAGATCTTCAATTCAAACGAGCTGCATAAGAGAGGGAATGACTGAATAATTTTGAAGAGAAAACATAGAGTAAGACTCAGAAATTCTCAAGGATTGACAAGCAACATTGAAGGAGATTCATTTAACTCAATCAAATCATCGAAAGGTCACTGCATACTCAACTTCTTCATCAGTTCTCAGCGTTTTTTTTCTTGTGCTCCATTTGTATATCATCTTGATAATACTTCTCATATCTTATTCTCGTGAGTTTTTCAAGTGAACAATAGAGAATTCATGTTGAATTAGTTAGGTAGAGTCGGTACTAGCTAGGTTAGTGAGAACCAGCTGTAATAGAGTAAGAGAACCCTCTGTGCTTGAGATCTAGAACTTAGCTTTTGATTAATAAGAATTGAGTTGAAAATTCTGCAAGGATCGATTCCCTGAGGTAGAGGCGTAGGTCCAAGTCGACAAAACTCTATTAATCCTTGTTCCTTTGCATCTACTTACTGTTATGTACTTATCTTAATATTTGCACAAAACAAGATTTCAGTTCAAGGACATGAAAGCCATTTCAAGGCCTTGAAAACTATCAGCAAACTTTTAACTCTCTGTTTTGATTCCAAGGACTTGAAACTTATTTCAAGGCCTTGAAATACTCACTGCTTGCCCCAAACTTCTTTGAAACCACTCCTTTGGAAAAAGTTGTCATACTCTATTCAACCCCCCTTCTAGAGTATTGATCCTTTATTACTTCCTACATTACTGTCTTTCACAAACACACTCTCTTCTCTCTCTATTCAATCTCCATTCCCGTGTTTCGAACTTAACCTCCACAAAACTTCATCAAAACTCATTTTTCTAGTCTTCAAATCATAAAAACTTGAGTCCAAGTGTGGTAAGATCATGGAGGAGAGTTTTTCCACCATTCTTTCAAGAATTAAAGTCCAATTTTCACTATTTTCCTCATCATCTTCTTGAATCTTGGGGTAAATTCATCATTTCATGTCCATGCTTAGTTTTGATTGATGGAGCTTCATCTTAGTTTTCTTCATTTCCATGCGTGATTTATTTCCATGGTTAGATCATGTGTTCGACTTTAAAATTTATACTATTTCATGAAACTCACACTAGAACATACACTTTGTAAATTTCTTGTTAGTTGCACTTGAATCTCAAGAAAATTTTGATACTTTTTGTTAAGAGCATGTAAACATTTTATTTCATGCTTAAAATTGTTGTCATTTGGGTGAAAATAAAGTCTTCTTAATTTTCTAAACTCTTGTTGAGTTCTAGAATATTTGCATGTTCATACAATCTGGACAGTGTGTGAAAAACGTAGATTTTCTTCAAACATTATTTATGTGTAATTTTTAAATCTTGAACATTTTTCAACTAGACTCAGAGATGGTAAATTTGAGAAAAAGTCAACTTCATAGTCTTTTTGGTTAAGGATACAATTTTTGAAATAAACTTTCCGGACCATTTTTTGGTATTTTGAATGAAAATCCACTTTGCAAGTATGAAATTCATCTCATCTTTCTTTTTATGAAAATAGATACATGTGGGATTAATTCAGGAGATGATGGGCATTTTCCCTCCTCTCCAAGTAGTAGTAAGTATCTTTCAAAGTTGAAACTTTTTGCCAAACTTGTCTCTGCAGAGCAGTGTTTATTTATTTTGTAACTTGAGTTTTATAATATCTATTCTTTATTTTCTTGATGTTTCTGAAATTAGGCACATGTTGATTCATCATAAAAATTTTTCATAACAATATGACATTTTGTGTTATGGTACATAAGGCTCTAAAGTCAGAGCTACAATTCTGTCCCTATTTGTAGTTTCACTTTTTTAGAAAACTTGAGTTTTTGAACTTCTAAGTGTCATCTTGAATTTATTTCGATAAGTGAACATCATTAGGCGTATTTCCTACATATATTTCTATGTGGAATTTAGGATTACATTGGATTATGGATGTTGAAATAAGTGGTAATTAGTACGTTATACGTGTGACTGTATACATCAGTCTCGTAGGAGAGAGTGATTGTCGTTTGAGTGCTAGACTTACTTTCATGATTTTGATTGTGCTTCATATCAGTGGTAAGTACATATGTGGGACCCTTACATATCAAAATGTGAGTATTTCTGCAATGTTTCGAATGAATATTTTGTTGATTGAAAAAGTATGAAAGCATATTTATACTCATAATTTGTTTGAATATATATTCAATCCTCTTTATAACTCTTGGAAATTTACTTGTTATAAGTTGATATTCTTATTTTGGTTATAGTAAGAGAAGAATTGAGACATTTCTAATAGATGTATGACGATTTATAGACATTAGTTTATTTAAGGAATCCGCCGGAAGCGGCAAGCGATCTTCCTATTCTTATGGTTAAGGTCACTGAAGCAATTCTTAGTATTAATGGATAAAACTTAAATGTTCATAAATTCGCCCCCCCCCCCGACGAACCAAAATGTACTAATGTATTGCAGCCAAAGGGATTTTAGAGCTATAGAGTGCTACTTATATTTGTAAGGGTCACTACAGTATAGGGGTGTCGACACTTAAGGCTTTATAGCTAATTTTTTGTGGGAACTGACGTATGGGCTCCCTTAACGCTCGAAAGAAATAGAGTTTTATAGACACTTAAAAAACACCATTTATGATTACTTTGTGATCACTCTGTCTACATCGATAATGATGTTGGGTTTAGACATGCCTCGGCTAAAGTAAATTGCTAATTGAAGTTGTACGAAAGTTGATTGTTCCATCGATCCAATTTGTGGCTATGGATATGCCCCAATAAAATTAGATGAAGTTGAAAAATCAATTATTCTTGTGAATCAATACGTTTTCCAGGGAAACAAGATTTGCTCTCGTGAGAATGTATTGGTTTAAGGATATGTTGAATACTCGTGGTTTACTAATGTTTTAAATATGAGTGGTTCTTGATATGCGATTTCTTATAATTTTTCCGAAATTTAAAACTCCTTTACTTATAATTAATCAAATCTCTTGATTTATTTCGGCTTGTGCTTGTGTAGAACTCATTGCTTTACATGTCGTAGAGTGTATTTACTTCTTTTTATTGATTGTCTTCAAACGGTGGTCTCTGTGTTTTCTTTTTCAAAACTACAACTGGTTAGTACAAGTCGGAATGGGAAAGAGGATCCAGAAGAGGATGCATCGTTTAGTTTAGATACTTTAGCATATCACATACACTTTTTTCTTTTCTTCAAATTGTGCTTATTATCGAAATATTTTTGTTATATACAAGAACTAAAATGTAATATCTCTAAGTAGCATTCTACTTTAGGTTATCGATTGTCGCATTAATCTTGTACTGAGATTCCGGGGTGTTACAATTGGTCTTAGAGCATCAGGTCTCCGGTTAAGATGACTTTTCGATTTCCATTAGTAGAAAATAAGAAACATAACACATTCTTAAAAATTTAAAATTAAATATGATAACTCAATATGGGAATAAGTGAAGTAAACATGCCGTAGGGGAGTTTGGGTACTTACGTATTGTTTAGCGTGATTTGTATCGTATTTGTTGATTAACTGTTAATAGCTAATTGAGATGTGATTCATGCATAATTACTTGCCAATTTACATGCGCAGTAATTATATGACATGCTTATTTATATTGGAATGATTGTTATAGTTTTGTGATGCGTACCTATGACTCTTTATGTTTCTATGTTATTTTTCGACGAGAGAGTTATGACGTTTTGACTTAGAAGACCCTGAGACTATTCTTTTCTTACCTACGAGGGATAAGTTTTAAGATAATACATTATTTTGTTTCATTTTGAAATAATTTGACATGGACATTCCAAAGTTATAAATTTTTGACAATAAACTATATATTTTTTAAATCGGTTTTATGAATTTTTTTGGCGTGTCGACCTACCAAATGCTCAGTGATATGGACCTCTTTTTTAATCAGTCTACTGGCATGACTTTTAGTATGACGGTACCATAAGTTTTACCCGCTGTGTAGACTAAGTTCAAACCTTTGAAACACATGCGAGTTCTGATGGAGAGGCACGTTGTGTGACGAAAAATTATGTTCTTTTCCCCCTCGTATGCGTGGAACACTTGAGGTAATTGGTTTATCTAATCCAATATAGGTAAGAAAATATTTTTAATGTTGATGAGCCAAGCAAAATGATGTAGTAGTTTTGATCATAGTATTTTGTGTTTAAAAGTTTAGGGACTTGTTTAAATGCTAAAAAATCTTTGAACCGCTTTGTAAAATGGGTAACTTTTATGTGGTTACTGAACTTTCAAAACTTTATTTCGAACGTTTACAGGCCCTAATTATATATGAATAATGTGATACGAGTGGGAAGTGACGTAACCGACAGAGAGCGTGTTCCCATTAATATAAGTGTTGCATGTGAATTAGCATTGCATACATCTCTCATATGCATTCGTTGCATTCGCTTGAAGCATGTCGTAGTTTTATGCAAAAAAATTTGTAAGCTTCGGGGACGAAGCTATGTTTTAAGGGGCGCATGAATAAATACCCCATATTTTGTTTGGTCATTTTGTAGTTCTGAAAATCAGAGTTATACTATTTTAAATTTATTTGTATACTTGGGACATATTTGTAGATTTCTAAAAGTATATTTTGATATTATATACATAGTACCTTGTTTGGAATTATTTGGAAAATTTTAAAATTTATAAAAGTTGACTTTTATGTGCTAGCTTATATTGGAAGTAGCATTTTTACCCCTAAATTTTGGCTATCACTCTTTAACCAATCTATTAACTCTTATAATATTTACATACACCCAACTACTCCCTTCACCACTTTGGTCAACTCAATTAAATAATACTACAGCCTCTATGTATACTCTCATGTTATACCAACTTCTCCTCATACGCATCACAAACATTTTCCATACACTTTCCTCTCACAATATCTCTCTTTCACTCTCAATTTTTCACATCTTCTTCTCCTCGAGAACACTCAAACACATTCTCTTCTCTCTCTCTCTCCAATCTCCATTCCCGTTTTTGGAGCTTAACCTCCACAAAAGTTCATCAAACTCATTTTTCTAATCTCCAAATAATTAAAAATATGATCACGGAGGGGAGTTTTTCCACCATTCTTCTCAAGGATTGAAGGCCAATTTTCACACTTTTTCTCATCATCTTATTGAACCTTTGGGTAAAGTTTCTTCTAGTCTTGATTCCTCCATGCATGTCCATGTTTAGTTTTGATTGATGGAGTTTCATCTTTGTTTTCTTCATTTCAATGCGTGAATTATTTCCATGGTTAGATCATGTGTTTGACTTCGAAATTTAGAGTATTTCATGAAACTCACACTAGAACCCACATGCACTTTGTAAATTTATTGTTAGTTTCACTTGAATCTCAAGAAAGTTATGATGCTTTGTGTTAAGAGCGTGTAAACATCTTATTTCATGCTTAAATTGATGTTATATGGGTCAAAATCGAGTCTTCTTAATTTCTAAACTCTTGTTGAGTTTTAGAAAAGTTGCATGTTAATACAATCTGGACAGTGTGTGAAAATCGTAGATTATCTCCAAATATTATTTCCGTAGAATTTTAAATCTTGCAAGCGTGGTATGATCATGGAGGAGAGTTTTTCCACCATTCTTCTCAAGAATTAAGGCCAATTTTCACTATTTTCCTCATCATTTTTTTGAATCTTGGTGTAAATTCATCATTGCATGTCCATGCTTAGTTTTGATTGATGGAGCTTCATCTTAGTTTTGTTCATTTCCATGCATGATTAATTTCCATGGTTAGATCATATGTTTGACTTCAAAATTTATACTGTTTCATGAAACTCAAGAACATACGCTTTGTAAATTTCTTATTAGTTGCACTTGAATCTCAAGAAAATTTTGATATTTTTTTTTCAGAGCATTTAAACATCTTATTCCATGCTTAAATTTTTTGTTATTTGGGTGAAAATCAAGTCTTTTAAATTTTCTAAACTCTTGTTGATTTTTAGAAAATTTGCATGTTCATACAATATGGACAGTGTGTGAAAACGTAGATTTTCTCCAAACATTATTTCTGTAGAATTTTTAAATCTTGAACATTTTTCAACTAGACTCAGTGATGGTCAATTTGAGAAAAAAATCAACTCCAAAGTCTTTTTGGTCAAGGATATAAGCTCATTCTATGTTGAACATTTCTTGAAATCAACTTTCTGGACAATTTTTTTGTACTTTGAATGGAAATCCACTTTGCAAGTATGAAATTCATCTCATCTTTCTTGTTATAAAACTAGATACACGTGGTATTAATTAAGAAGAAGATGGGCAATTTTCCTCCTCTCCAAGTAGTAGTAATTTTCCTTCAAATTTGAAACATTATGCCAAACTTATCTCTGCAGAGCAATGTTTGTTTATTTTGTAAATTGTGTTTTATAATATCTATTCATGATTTTCTTGATGATTCTGAAATCACGCACAAGTAGGTTTATCATAAAATTATTTCATAATTATATGAGATGTTGTGATAAGGTATATAGAGCTCTAAAGTCAGAGCTACAATTCTGCCCTGAATTTTAGTTTGAGTGTTTGAATTTCCAAGTGTTATCATGAATTTTTTTTTCTAAGTGAACTTCATTATATGCGTATTTTTTACATATAGGTCTATGTGGAATTTATGATTACATTGGATTATGGATATGTAAATAGGGTGTAATTAGTACGTTATACATGTAATAGTATTTATTAGCCTCGTAGGAGAGAGTGATTGTCGTTAGAGTGCTAGACTTACTTTCTGTATTTTGGTTGTGCTTCATATCGGTGGTAAGTACATATATAGGACCCTTACATATCAAAATGTGAGTGCTTGTGCGATATCTCAAATGAGTGGTAAGTTGATATTCTAACTTTTTTTATGGGAAAGAGAAGAGTTAAGACACTTCTAATAGATTTATGACGATGTACAAAACTGTATTTATTTATGGCTTCGGCCGGAGGCGGCAAGCGATCTTCTTGTTCTTACGGTTACGGACATTAAAGCAATTCTTCATATTAATGGATAAAACTTAAATTTCCATATACCTGCCCCCGACGAGCCAAAATGTTCCAATGTATTGCAGCCAAGGGATTTTTAGAGCTATAGAGTGCTACCTATACCTCTAAGGGTCAATACAGTATAGGGGTATCGACACTTAAGGATTTTTAGCTAACTTTTTGAGCGGGGACTGACTTATGAACTCCCCTAACGCTGAGAAGAAATAGAGTTTGATAGACCCAAAAAAGCACCATTTATGATTACTTAATGATCTCTCTATCTACATCGATAGTGCTGTTGGCTCTGGACATGCCTCAGCTAAACTAAATTTCTAATTAAAGTTGGACGAAAGTTGATTGTTCTATCGATCCGATTTGTGGCTAGGGATATGCCCCAATAAAATTAGATGAAGTTGAAAAACCAATTGTTCTCGTGAATTAATATGTTTTTCAGTGAAATAAGATTTTCTCTCGTGAGATTGTATTGGTTTAAGGATATGTTGAATACTCTTGGTTTATTGATATTTTAAAGATGAGTGTTTTTGATACGCGATTTATTATAATTGTTCAGAAACTCCAAACTCTTTTACTTATAATCATTTCAAATCTTTTAATTTATTTCAACTTATGATTGTGTAGCACTCATTGCTTTACATGTCGTAGTGCGTAATTACTTCGTTTTTATTGATTGCCTTAAACGGTGGTCTCTACATTTGCTTTTTCAAAACTACGACAGGTTAGTACAAGGATGCAAAGTTTAGTTTAGATACTTTAGCATATCACAAACAATTTTTTCTTTCTCCAACTCGTACTTATTATTGAATTATTTATTGTAACATAAACTAAAATGTAATCTTTCTAAGTAGTATTCTACTTTTGGTTCTCGATTGTCGCATTGACCATGTACCGAGATTCTGGGGTATTACAGTTGGTCTTAGATCATCGGTTCTCTGATTAATGTGACTTTTCAATTTCCATTAGTAAAAAATAAGAAAGATAACACGATTTCAAAATTTTAAAATTGAATAGGATAACTCAATTTGGGAGTAAGTGAAATAAACAAGTTGTAGGGGAGTTGGCTACTTAGGTATTGTTAAACTTTATTTTTATCGTATTTGTTGATTAACTGTTAATGGCTAATTGAGATGTGATTTATGCAAAAATACTTGCCTATTTACATGCGCACTATATGATTTGCTTATTTATATCGGAATGCTTGCTATAGTTTTGTGATGCGTATCTATGACTCTTTATGGTTCTGTGTTATTTTTCGACGAGAGAGTTATGACGTTTTGACTTAGAAGACCCTGAGACTATTATTTTCTTACCTACGGGCGACGAATTTTAAGATAATACATTGTTTTGTTTCATTTTTAGAAATAATTTGACATAGACATTCCAAAATTAGAAAGTTTTGACAATGAACTATATGTTTTTTAAATGGGTTTCTGAATTTTTTTGGCTAGTCTAGCTACAAAATGCCGAGTGATATGGATCACTTTGTTTATTAGTCCGCTGGCATTACTCTTAATACGACGGTACTATAAAATATACCCGCTGTGTAGACTAAGTTGAAATGTTTAAAACACGTGCGAGTTGTGATGGAGAGGCACGTCGTGTGACGTCACATTATGTTCTTTCTCTCTCGTATGTGTGGAACACTTGAGGTGATTAGTTTATCTAATCCTATACAGGTAAGAAAATATTTTTAATGTGGATGAGCCAAGAAAAATGACATGTTAGTTTTAATGATAATATTTTGTGTCTAAAAGTCTAGGAACTTGTCTAAATGCTATAAATTTTTTGAACCGCTTTGTAAAATTGAGAACTTGTAGGTTGTTATTGAACTTTCAAAATTTTATTTCGAGCGTTTACATGCCTAATTATATATGAATAATGTGATACGAGTGAGAAGTGACGTAACCGGCCGAGAGCGTGTTTCCGTTAATATAAGTGTTGCATGTGCATTAGCATTGCATACAACTCTCATACGCATTAGTTGCATTCTCTTGAAGCATGTTGTAGTTTTAGGCTAATATTTTTGTAAGAAACGGGGGCAAATCTTTGCTTTAAGGGGGAGATGATGAAATACCCCGTATTTTGTTTGGGAGTCCATTTGTAGTTTTAGAAACTTGAGTTATACTATTATAAATTTATTTGTATATTTGGTACATATTTGCAGATTTCTAAAAGTATATTTTGGCATTAATATACATAGTATCCTGCTTTCAATTATTTAAAAAATTATAATTTATAAAAATTGACTTTTATGTGTTCGCTGATAATTTGAAATAGCATTTTTATGCTTAAATTTTGGCTATCACTCTTTATCCCCATCTATTTACTCTTCTTATATTTACTTACACCAAACTACTCCCTCCACCACTTTGGTCAACTCTATTAAATAATACTACAACCTCTATGTATACTCTCTTGTTATACCAACTTCTCCTCATACACATTACATACATTTTCCATACACTTTCCTCTCATCCTATCTCTCTTTCACTCTCAATTTTTCACATCTTCTTCTCCTCGAGAAAACTCAAACACACTCTCTTCTCTCTTTCTTCAATCTCCATTCCCGTTTTTTGAGCTTAACCCCCACAAAAGTTCATTAAAACTCATTTTTTTAGTCTCCAAATCATAATGTAGGGGGGTTCTTCCACCATTCTGCTCAAGGATTGAAGACCAATTTTCACTCTTTTGCTCATCATCTTCTTGAATCTTGGGGTAAAGTATCTTCTAATCTTGAATTCATTGCATGTCCATGCTTATTTTTTATTGATGGAGTTTCATCTTAGTTTTCTTCATTTCCATGCATGATTTATTTCCATGGTTAGATCATGTGTTTGACATCAAAATTTAGACTATTTCATGAAACCCACACTAGAACCCACATGCACTTTGTAGATTTCTTGTAAGTTGGACTTGAATCTCAAGAACATTTTGATAATTTGTGTTTAGAGCATGTAAACATCTTATTTTATGCTTAAATTGATGTTATTTGGGTGAAAATCAAGTGGTGAAAATCAAGTCTTCTTAATTTTCTAAACTCTTGTCGAGTTTTCGAAAATTTTCATGTTGATACATTCTGGCCAGTATGTGAAAAACATAGATTATCTCCAAATTTGCTTTCGTGGAATTTTTAAATCTTGCTCATTTTGATACTAGACTCAGAGATGGTCATTTTGAGAAAAAATTAAATCCATCGCCTTTTTTGGTTAGGGATATAAGCTCATTCTAAGTTTCATGTTTTTTTAAATCAACTTTCTGGACTATTTTTTTTTAATTTTGAATGAAAATCTCCTCTTCAAGTATGAAATTCATCTCATCTTTCTTGTTATGAAACTAGATACACATGGGATTAATTCTGGAGAAGATGGTGTTGGAATAGATGCCCTAGAGGCATTCTAGTTTAGTATGAATTTATTTGTGGCTAGAAAAACTTATTTATTATTTATTGGAAATTTAATATAATGAAGTCCTTAGATTTACAATTGTGTTTTTTATCTTAAATATCCCTAGTCCAGTATAATGATTAATGGGACAATCATCTATAGATTAGTATGGGGTTGGATTGATATGGAGATATCATGATCCAACACATAGGTGTACATTAAGGGTAATGTCGCACTGGATTGACTCATCTCCGAGAAGGCTACATATACGTTATGTTAAGTCACAAGTGCTTCTCGTGGTACAATGGTATTGTCATCCTTAGGCTTGAAGTCACTAGATATTCTAGTTGTGGATTATTGTGATTTTGGTAGCGTTAAACGCTACACCGTAACTGGGTAGTTATAAAGACGTGTACCGGATACAATAAGAAGCAAGCTTAGAGATCGTAGTGGACGTAGATAGAATTTGTCCCTCCCACATAACAGGAACAAATATCCTAGGCCACTCGAGGGATAGTGCTTATAGAATATCTGGCCAGACTAAAATAAATCTATATGGGATATTGATGTTATTTGAACGAATAAGGCCATTCCCATGGATCGAGAAACTGTGGATTGAATATACGAGTGTGACTTGTATGTCTCGTGTACAATCCGGATATAGAGACAAAGGGATGAGACAATTACTTGTACAAGGTTTGTCAAGATGACTATTCTATTAGTTGGCTAGAAGGGATGTTTTGCTAGAAACCGCTCCATATTAGCAAATTGTTGCTACCAACTAGATAGAACCTATGGGGTCACACGCTATATAGAGTTGAACTAGATTTGGGAATTAATTAATAGGATTAATTAATTAGAATGATCACTTTGCAACACCTTGCAAACTTAGTAGGGACTAATTTGCAAGGAAGGGACTAAATTGAATTCTAGTAGGACTAGAGTAGGTCCTTTATGTAGTTGGCAAGGATTTGTTGGACTATATAAAGGACACTCCTTCCTTCCTTCCCACACTTATGACCTTATTGATCATAACTTGAGTGGGAGAGAACAAAAAGGAGAGAGTAAGCAAGCAAGAGAGGAGCCGCCGCCCCTCCCTCGCCGCCGCCCCTCCCCGTCGGCCACAAGGAGGCCGAGACCTCATTTGTTGGTCTCGTTTTGCGTGATTCTTCTTCCTATTCCTCTTTCTGGGCTAGCACCAAGGATTGGAAGATCTAGTATTCAACTCTAGGCGTGGATCAACTATAGAGAACGTGACATAATTCGCGTTTGAAGTCATCAAAGGAGAACCTTAAGGTGTGTTATTGATTTCTTCCTTTACCATCGTTATGTCTCTTGACATGTGATCCTTGGAGGGTTGCATGGTTTATGATTTTTTTGTAGGGTTTTGATTCATGGATCGCGCAACGGAAGCATAATCAAACAAATAACCATGCAAAACCCTCCAAGGATCACAAGTCTAGATGCATAACGATAGTGAAGGTAAGAAATCATAAACACACCTTTGGGTTCTCCTTGATGACTTCAAACGCGAATAGTGTCACGTTCTCTATAGTTGATCCACGCCTAGAGTTGATCCTAGATCTCCCAAACTCCTTGGTGCTAGCCCGGAATAGGAAGAGGATGAAGGAATCACGCAAAACGATACAAAAGAGGGGCTTCGGCCCTCTTTTTTGGCCGACGGGGTGAGGGCGGCGACAAGGGGGCGGGTCGGCCTCCTTGTTGCTTGCTCTCTCTCCTTTTGTTCTCTCCCACTCTTGTTATGTTCACTAATGAGCATAAGTTAAGAGGAAGGAAGGAAGGAGGGTCCTTTATATAGTCCAACAACTCCTTGTTAACTACCTAAAGGACTTATTCTAGTCCAACTAGAATTCAATTTAGTCCCTTCCTTGCAAATTAGTCCCTACTAAGTTTGCAAGGGTTTGCAAAGTGATCCTTCTAATTAATTAATCCAATTAATTAATTCCCAAACCTAGTCCAACTCTATATAGCGTGTGACCCCATAGGTTCTATCTAGTTGGTAGCAACTATTTGCTAATATGGAGCGGTTTCTAGCAAAACATCCATTCTAGCCAACTAATAGAATAGTCATCTTGACAAACTTTGTACAAGTAATTGTCTCATCCCTTTGCCTCCATATCCGGATTGGACACGAGACATACAAGTCACACTCGTATATCCAATCCATAGTTTCTCGATCCATGGGAATAGCCTTATTCGTGCAAATAACATCAATATCCTATATTGATTTATTTGAGTCTGGCCAGACATTCTATAAGTACTATCCCTCGAGTGGCCTAGGATATTTGCTCCCGTTATGTGGGAGGGGAAAATCCTCTCTACGTCCACTACAATCTCTAAGCTTGCTTCTCATTGTATCCAGTACACGCCTTTATAACTACCCAGTTACGGTGTAGCGTTTAACGCTACCAAGATCACAGTGATCCACAACTAGAATATCTAGTGACTTCAAGTCTAAGGATGACAATACCATTGCACCGCGAGAAGCGCTTGTGACTCAACATAACATGTATGTAGCCTTCTCGGAGATGGGTCAATCCAGTGCAACATTCCGTAATGCACACCTATGTGTTGGATCATGATATCTCCATATCAATCCAACCCCATACTAGTCTATAAATGATTGTACCATTAATTATTATACTTGACTAGGGATATTTAAGATAAACAACACAATTGTAAATCTAAGGACTTCATTATATTAAATATCCAACAAATAATAAATGAATTTTCTAGCCATATACAAATTCATACTAAACTAGATTGCCTCTAGGGCATCTATTCCAACAGTCTCCCATTTGCACTAGAGCCAATCTGGCGCATCTCGTACGCCCATACTCCTAGTGTGCCTTTCATGCTTCCACTGCGTTAGAGGCTTCGTAAGCGGGTCTGACAGATTATCATCTGTAGGAATCTTGCATATCCGAACGTCTCCTCTATCGATAATATCTCGAATCAGATGAAACTTCCTGAGCACGTGCTTAGACTTCTGGTGCGATCTTGGTTCCTTTTATTGCGCGATCGCCCCAGTGTTGTCACAGAACAACTCTACTGGATCTGCAATGCTAGGGACCACACCAAGTTCAGAAACAAACTTTCTGATCCAAACAGCCTCCTTTGCTGCGCCATTTGCAGCAATGTACTCAGCCTCTGTTGTGGAATCAGCTACCGTCTCTTGCTTGGAACTCTTCCAGCTCACCGCTGCTCCATTCAGGCAAAACACATATCCCGACTGTGATCTAAAGTCATCTCTGTTAGTTTGAAAGCTTGCATCAGTGTAACCCCTTACACGCAACTCTTCCTCACCGCCAAATATCAAGAAAGCATCCTTAGTTCTTCTCAAGTACTTTAGGATGTTCTTGACAGCAATCCAGTGACTCTCACCTGGATTGGATTGGTATCTGCTTGTCATACTCAAGGCATATGACACATCTGGTCTAGTACATAACATGGCGTACATGATGGATCCTATGGCCGAGGCATAGGGAATCCTACTCATGCGTTCCTTCTCAATCCCATTGGAAGGAAAACCACTCTTCGAAAGAGTGATTCCATGTGACATGGGCAAGAATCCCTTCTTGGGATCTTGCATGTTGAACCGTTTCAACACCTTGTCAATATATGTACTTTGACTTAGGCCTAGCAACCTCTTAGATCTATCTCTATAGATCTTTATACCGAGTATATAGGCTGCTTCCCCTAAGTCCTTCATTGAGAAACACTTTCCTAGCCAATCTTTCACAGATTGCAGCATAGGAATGTCGTTTCCACTGAGAAGTACGTCATCCACATACAAGACCAGAAAAGCTACTAAGCTCCCACTAACCTTGTTGTAGACACAAGACTCATCTTCGTTTCTGATGAAGCCAAACTCTTTGACCACTTCATCAAAACGTCGATTCCAACTCCTAGAAGCTTTCTTCAATCCATAAATGAATCGTTGCAGCTTACAGACTTTGTTGGCTTGCTTTGGATCCTCAAAACCCTCCGGCTGTATCATATACACGTCCTCGAGGAGATTCCCATAAAGGAATGCTGTTTTGACATCCATCTGCCAAATCTCATAGTCGTAGTATGCTGCAATTGCAAGTAGGATTCGGATGGATTTGGTCATAGCGACTGGTGAAAAGGTTTCATCATAGTCAATACCATGAATCTGTTTGAATCCTTTAGCCACCAATCGGCCCTTATAGGTAATCACATTACCATCCATGTCGATCTTCTTCTTGAAGACCCACTTGCACCCTATGGGCCGCGCCCCATCGGGTGGTTCCACCAAAGTCCATACTTTGTTGGTATACATGGATTCCATCTCGGATCTCATGGCTTCCAGCCACTTCTGAGAATCTGGGCCACTCATGGCCTCCTCATAGGTAGTAGGCTCATCATCTATGAGCATCGTGTCACCGGAATCCGTTACGAGAAGTCCATACCTCTCGGTTTCCTGGCGCACTCTACTAGATCTACGAAGCTCTTGTGTTACCTGAACAGGTGGCTCCACAACTGCTTGTGATTCCTGTTCTTGTTCCATAATCGGTTCATTAATTTGTGGTTCTTGAGCTTCTTCAAGTTCTACATTCCTCCCACTTGCTTCTTTAGAGACAAACTCTCTTTCTAGAAAAACGCCGGTCCGAGCAACAAACACTTTGTTCTCGGTTGGATTGTAGAAGTAGTATCCCTTAGTTTCCTTAGGGTACCCCACAAATTTACACTTATCCGATTTAGGCCCTAGCTTGTCTGACTGGAAACATTTTACATAGACATCGCAGCCCCAAATCCTCATGAACGACAGTGTGGGACGCTTCCCACTCCACATCTCATATGGTGTCTTCATGACTGATTTAGATGGAACACGGTTAATGGCGAAAGCTGCACTTAATAGAGCGTAGCCCCAAAATGACAATGGAAGATCGGTTTGACACATCATAGACCGAACCATATCCGATAGGGTTCGATTCCTCCTCTCGGACACGCCATTCCATTGTGGCGTTCCGGATGGAGTGAGTTGGGACACGATCCCACACTCTCTAAGATAGTCGTCAAACTCCTGGCTCAAGTATTCTCCTCCACGATCCGATCGTAGAGCCTTGATACTTTTGCCAAGTTGCTTCTCTACTTCATTCTTGAATTCTTTGAACACTTCAAAGGATTCGGATTTTGCCCTCATAAGGTACACAAATCCATATCTACTGTAATCATCAGTAAATGTAATGAAGTAGACATAACCACCTCTGGCAGGCGTGGCAAATGGCCCACACACATCGGTATGTATGAGCGCCAATTTCTCACTAGTCCTCTCACCTTTTTTATTGAAAGGGGACTTTGTCATTTTTCCCAATAAACAAGCCTCACATGTCTCATATGATTCAAAATCAAATGAGTCTAGTAATCCATCCTTATGGAGTCTAGATACACGTTTCTCATTTATGTGGCCTAAACGACAATGCCATAAATAAGCAGGATTCAAATCATTTATTTTAATCCGCTTGGTATTAATGTTGTAGACATGATTGCTTAGATCAAGGACATAAAGTCCATTAAATAATTGCGCACTAAAATAGTGAATATTATTCAAATAAAAGGAACAACAATTGTTCTTTATTGAAATAATAAAACCTTCCTTGTCCAAACAAGAAATAGAAATAATGTTTCTGCTCATAGCAGGCACAAAATAGCAATTATTTAATTCTAAAACTAATCCTGAAGGCAGAGATAGCTCGCACACGCCTATGGCCAACGCAGCAACCTTTGCTCCATTCCCAACGCGCAGATCTACCTCCCCTTTAGCCAACCTTTTACTTCTCTTTAGATCCTGCATATTTCGACAAATATGAGATCCACATCCAGTATCTAATACCCATGATGTAGAGACAGTTAAATTGACATCTACAACAAAAATACCTGGTGGTGGTGGAATCACTATTCCAAGCCTCTTGTCCTCCATATATTTTGGGCAGTTCCTCCTCCAGTGTCCAGGCTGACTGCAGTAGTGACACTCACCCTTAGTCACGACCTTGGGAATGCCACCAACAGGCTTTAGGGCTTGTTCCTTGGACTTGGCAACTGACTTGCCTTTGCCCTTGGAGGAAGAGGCAAACCTTTTGCCCTTTCCTTTCTGCACCATCATTATGGCCTTGCCCTTACCCTTGTTGATGCTCTGTTCAGCCGTCCTCAACATGTTGAGCAAATCTGGCAGTGGTTTAACGATCTCATTCATGTTATAGTTCATAATGAACTGTCCATAACTCTCAGGCAACGATTTCAACACGAGATCGGTTGCCAACTCTTGGCCGACCGGGAACCCAAGTTGGGCGAGATTCTCCAAGTACCCGATCATTCGGAGTACATGGGGTCCCACCGGGTTCCCTTATGCCAGATGACATTTGAACAGTGCCTTTGAGACCTCATACCTCTCTACCCTCGCCTGCTCTTGGAAGAGCTGCTTTAGATGTTCGATCATATCGACAACATTCATGTTTTCGTGTTGCTTCTGAAGCTCAGAAGTCATGGTGCAAAGCATTAGGCATGCTGCGTCATTAGCGTCATCAACACGCTTTTGATACGCCTTTAAGGCAGCAGGTGTCTGGTTCTCTGGACCTTCTGGAACATGCTCCTCTATTGCGTACAGTTTCTTCTCTTGCTTGAGAACAATTCTCAAGTCTCTGTACCAATCAAGAAAGTTGGTTCCAGAGAGCTTGTCCTTCTCAAGGACAGATCGTAGGGAATGTTGTGAACTCGATGAGTTGTTTGCCATTTGGTATTCTACAAAAAGGAAAATACGCAAGTTTTAGTATTTTTGAATTTTTGACTATATTTAATAATGACTAGTTTATTAAATATAGCTCCCACTATTTTTCTACGGATTAATAACCCTCAAGATATTAATGCGGAAAATATCCTTATATTTTCTAGTGGGCCAAGATCCATATTTCATCTCCTTATGAGCTTGCTTTGGCAAGTCACCCATAATTTGACTACTTTAGGTAGGAACAATTCCAATTGCATCCCATATGCAACTCTTGGTTCAATTGGGCAAATAACTCCTTATTTATCCATCCATATGGATAATCCCAATTGATTGCCTCTAGGTTTCTTAATCAAATTAATAGCCTAGTTGTGTTCAACCTCTTATCTAAACAATTGCACATTGTTACGTGCCATCGCATTCCATCATTATGAACCAAGTCGCCATGCTTTGGCACACACGAGGTTGATAAATAATGATGATAATGAGTGTTTAAATAACGAGAAGGCAAGAACACAATATTTAAAACTTGAGGGATTTTAAATTCAATTTTTTTAATTGTTTTGTTGATCAATATCATTTAATCTATCTATTTGAGTTTGGGCACAACTCCAAATAATAGATCCGGGTTGTCTAATTATCTTATTATCCTAATTGCATGCATCATCCATACACCAACCACACAAATAATAAGACAATAAATAAACAACCACATAACAGAAATTAAACGTGATGTGGATATGGCCTTTTTCTAGACTAAGATAATTCCAAGCCAATGGAATTATCTATGAACCCTAAGCAAACACATCTCCATGTGTCTTGATCTTTTGGTCCATCCTTCATAGTCATGTGGAATGCTCCATGCTCCATGCTCCATCTTTTGTGGCTTCTTTGGCTTTGGGCTTCTTTTCTCCATTCTTGGCTAACAATCTACTTTATCTAGCACTAACTAACATCTATACTAAATAAAATAAATCCCACAAGTTGAGAAAAAAAATGGCACGCAGGCCATAAAACCCTAATTAATTATTACAATTAATTGATCAGCTCGCAGGCCGTAAAACCAAACCACAAAATTAAACATCCACATCAAACCACATCCTAAGGGCATATCCAATCACCATGCGATTTGCACATAAACAGTTAAAATCCAATTTTAACGCGCTTGGTCAATTTAATTGATTTTAGGATTTCTAGGGTTAAAACGGTCCATGGGCCCAACAATCCAATTGCCCGGGCCCACTAAAGTGAACCACAAGGCCCTAGGGCCGGCCCGGCCCAAAACCCGCAAGCTAGGCCCGCCCGGCCCCTTAGGGCGGCCTAGCTTGGGCGGCAAGCAAGGGGGCGGTCCCTAGGGGGGCCGAACCTCCTCTTGGGAGTTGTTTCCAAAACAACTCCCTTGCTTGGAGCCCAAGTTTGGTTGTTTCCTTGTTTTGGGAGAACTCCTTCTTCCCCAAGGATGCCCAAACCCTAGATCTAAGATCCTAAAATTTCTCAAACTCACCAATTCATGCATCCAATGCAAAATTTGGATCTTGTTATGAGTAATTCTTGACAAATTGCATCCCATGCTTGATTTGTCTTGTTTTACGCGATAAACAATCAAATTAAGGTGTAAAACAACAAGAATGTAACACATAAAGTACGTTTATGCTCTATGACATGTGGCTCTGATACCACTGTAGGGTTTTGATTCACGGATCGCGCAACGGAAGCATAATCAAACAAATAACCATGCTAAACCCTTCCAAGGATCACAAGTCTAGATGCATAACGATAGTGAAGGTAAGAAATCATAAACACACCTTTGGGTTCTCCTTGATGACTTCAAACGCGAATAGTGTCACGTTCTCTATAGTTGATCCACGCCTAGAGTTGATCCTAGATCTCCCAAACTCCTTGGTGCTAGCCCGGAATAGGAAGAGGATGAAGGAATCACGCAAAACGAGACAAAAGAGGGGCTTCGGCCATCTTTTTTGGCCGACGGGGTGAGGGCCGCGGCAAGGGGGCGGGTCGGCCTCCTTATTGCTTGCTCTCTCTCCTTTTGTTCTCTCCCACTCTTGTTATGTTCACTAATGAGCATAAGTTAAGAGGAAGGAAGGAAGGAGGGTCCTTTATATAGTCCAACAACTCCTTGTTAACTACCTAAAGGACTTATTCTAGTCCAACTAGAATTCAATTTAGTCCCTTCCTTGCAAATTAGTCCCTACTAAGTTTGCAAGGGTTTGCAAAGTGATCCTTCTAATTAATTAATCCAATTAATTAATTCCCAAACCTAGTCCAACTCTATATAGCGTGTGACCCCATAGGTTCTATCTAGTTGGTAGCAACTATTTGCTAATATGGAGCGGTTTCTAGCAAAACATCCATTCTAGCCAACTAATAGAATAGTCATCTTGACAAACTTTGTACAAGTAATTGTCTCATCCCTTTGCCTCCATATCCGGATTGGACACGAGACATACAAGTCACTCGTATATCCAATCCACAGTTTCTCGATCCATGGGAATAGCCTTATTCGTGCAAATAACATCAATATCCTATATTGATTTATTTGAGTCTGGCCAGACATTCTATAAGTACTATCCCTCGAGTGGCCTAGGATATTTGCTCCCGTTATGTGGGAGGGGCAAATCCTCTCTACGTCCACTACGATCTCTAAGCTTGCTTCTCATTGTATCCAGTACACGCCTTTATAACTACCCAGTTACGGTGTAGCGTTTAACGCTACCAAGATCACAATGATCCACAACTAGAATATCTAGTGACTTCAAGTCTAAGGATGACAATACCATTGCACCGCGAGAAGCGCTTGTGACTCAACATAACATGTATGTAGCCTTCTCGGAGATGGGTCAATCCAGTGCAACATTCTGTAATGCACACCTATGTGTTGGATCATGATATCTCCATATCAATCCAACCCCATACTAGTCTATATATGATTGTCCCATTAATCATTATACTTGACTAGGGATATTTAAGATAAACAACACAATTGTAAATCTAAGGACTTCATTATATTAAATATCCAATAAATAATAAATGAATTTTCTAGCCATATACAAATTCATACTAAACTAGATTGCCTCTAGGGCATCTATTCCAACATGTTTGTGTTTCCGTTGCGCATCCATGAATCAAAACCTTACAGTGGTATCAAACCTTCCATGAATTTAAAATCCCTCAAAATTCAGATATTGTGTTCTAGCCTTCTCTTTATTTAAACACTCATTCTCATCACGATTTATCAAGTTCGTGCGTGCCAAAGCATGGAGACTAGGTTCATAATGATGGAATGCGATGGCACAAGCTAGTAATGTGCAATTGTTTAAATAAGAGGTTGAACACAACTAGGCTATTAATGTGATTAAGAAACCTAGAGGCACTCAATTGGTATTATCCATGCGGATGGATAAATAAGGAGTTATTTGCCCAATTGAACCAAGAGTTGTATAAGGGATGCAATTGGAATTATTCCTACCTAAAGTAGTCAAATTATGGGTGACTTGCCAAAGCAAGCTCATAAGGAGATGAAACATGGATCTTGTCCCACTAGAAAATATAAGGATATTTTCCGCATTAATCTTGAGGGTTATTAATACGTAGAAAAATAATGGGAGCTATATTTGATAAACTAGCCATTATTGAATATAGTCAAAAATTCACAAATACTATCTAATACCTGCTCTAGCTAACTGATTCAATAAGAATCTCTTGTGTTCCTCTTCCTGAGCATCTTCTTCACCATGCGCAACAAAAACTTCAGCATCCTCAAACAAGTCTTCTGAGATCATAATTGTTGGAACCTTACCTTTCTGTTTCTTCTTCTTCTGCATAGCCTTTTGTAGTACCATCTCATATTCATACTGTCATCCCCAATTGGTTCCTTTGTAGCTTGGGAGAGAACCACAAGATGTAACAGAGTAAGGGAAGTCTATGTGCTTGAGATCTAGGGCTTAGATTTTGATTAATAAGAAGTCTGTTAAAATCATGAAGGGATTAGATCCCTCAAGAGGAGACGTAGGTCGTTGAGGATTGAACTCCGTGAAAGGTTATAGTTTAAATCTTTGAAAGGCTTTTCAAAGCCTCGTAAACTATCAACAAATTTTCTATGGTCTGTTTACTTTTCCAACACCTTGAATCTGTGTTCAAACATTTGAAAATCTCGTAGTTCTTCTCAAATTTATTTAAATCCACTCTTTTGGAAAAAGTTTCCATACTCTATTCAACCCCCCTTCTAGAGTATTTGATTATTTAATTGTTACCTGCATTACAGTCTTTCACTTGGGAATTGGTTCTAGGTAGTTTGTCCTTCTCAAGACAGAACGCAGGGATGAAGTCAATGTTTGTTGTTAATTGTTTGCCATTTAAATACTACAAAATGAGAAATATGCAATTTTAGTATTTACGAACAATTAACTATACTTAACAATGGCTAGATGATTAAATATAGCTCCCACTGTTTTTCTCGTATTAATAGCCCTCACCATTAATGCGGAAAATATCATATACTTTCTAGTGGGCCAAGATCCATAATTTACCTCCTTTTTAGCTTGCTTTGGAAAGTCACATAAAAGTTAGGTATTTAAACAATAAAATCTTCCAATTACATCCTATGCAACTCTTGGTTCAATTTTGGCAAATAACTACCTTTTTATCTATCTTATAGATACTCGCAATTGCCTTTCCTCTAAGCTTTCAATCCTATTAGAAAGCTTGTAATGTAAGTGTAAAAGCAGGATCTAAATACTCTAGAAGGGGGGGGGTATAATAGAGTATGCTACATTTTGTCCTCTTGCTGGAAGTCTGACCTTACTGTTTTATCCTTTCAGACTTGCGCTCCATTGTGGTTAGGTTTTGAGAGGGTTTGAGACAGAAGATAGAGACATATACAAAGAGATAGAAGTTGAAAATGAGAGAAATAACCCTTGAAGTTAGCTTAAGTAGGTAGAAGAGTTTGATTTGAAAAGGGATTTGCATGCAAAGGAGATTGCGAAAGATTTCATGAGATATTTTTAGATATTTTGTCAAAATCTCTAAATTTTTTAAATATTTTGCAATTATCTAAATATATATTAAAAAAGAATCCACGATCCAATTCTTTAAAAGAATGCATATCCACTTAATCAAAGCAGTGTACCAGTGATTCAAAGTTTTGAGAAGTTTCAGACTGATACATAAACCTTCAAAGCTTTGAGGCATACTTTCAAGGCTAAGAAAGTATGATTTCACGGCTTTGAGATTTACACACATATAAACTAATACTCCCCCTAAACCAGTGCATCCTTGTTCAACATACCCAATTCAATCCTTGGTGATGCAAACCTCTCATCTGGCAATGGTTTAGTGAACAATATCACCTTTTTCAGCGTGACTCTAAGAAAACGATGTCTCACATCTATGTGCTATGTCCTTGAATGCTGGACTGGATTCTTTTTGATAGAAATGGAACTTGTATTGTCATAGTTGATAGGCACATTTCTGAATTCATATCCAAGATCTCTTAGCTGTTTAGCAATCCATAAAACCTGAGAGCAACAAGCTCCATCTGCAATGTATTCATCCTCTGCAGATGATAGAGCTACTGAATTTTGCTTCTTTTAATGCCAACTAATCTGTGATGAACCAAGTAATTGGAAACATCCTGAAGTACTCTTTTTGTAAACTCTGTATCCTGCAAAGTCTGCATCTGAATAACCACTCAACATAAAATTATATCTTCTTGGATACCAAATCCCCAAGTCGTTGGTTCCATTCCCATATCTGAAAATCCTTTTCACAGTAATTAAATAACTTTCTTTAGGATCTTCTTGAAATCTAGCACACATACATATACTAAACATAATATCTGGTCTACTAGAAGTTAGATACAGAAATGAACCAGTCATACCTCTATAGTCTTTTGATTCACACTCTTACCACTTGTATCTTTGTCTAAAGACAATGATGAACTCATAGGATTTTAACTACCATGGACTGTGACATGTTATATTTATTTAACAAGTCCTTGGTGTGATGCACAAAAATTCCTTTCTTCATTTGATGCACATGAAGTCCAAGAAAGAAATGCAGATATCCCATGAAGCTCATCTCAAATTCCGTGCACATTAGACTTGAAAAATCTTTTGAAAGAGCATCATTAGTAGAACCAAATAGAATATCATCAACATATATCTGTAAAACTAACAAAACCTTTCCATGATTCTTGATAAAAAAGAGTTTTGTCAATAAGTCCTCTCTTAAAACCATTTTCCAGTAAAACTTTAGAGAGTGTGTCATACAAAGCCCTTCGAGCTTGCTTAAGTCCATACAAGGCTTTGTCTAATTTGTGAACATGATCAGGAAAGGTGTCATTTTCAAGACCTGGTGGTTGAGCAACATATACTTCTTCTTGCAAATATCCATTTCGAAAAGCACATTTGACATCCATTTGAAAAAGCTTTATGTGATTATGTGAATGCAAATGAAAGAAGTATTATGATAGCTTTTAACCTTGCAACAGGGGCAAATTTTTCCTCATAGTCAAATCCTTCTTCTAGATTATATCCCCGTGCCACCAGTCTTGCTTTATTTCTCACAACCTTACCTTTTTCATCATGTTTGTTTCTGAACACCCATCTTGTTCCAATCACTGATTGGTTCTTTGGTCTATAAACCAAATTCCAGACTTTGTTCCTTTCAAACTCATTCAGCTCATTCTGCATTGCAATGATCCCATCTGCATCTTCTAGTGCTTCTTTTGAATTCTTAGGCTCAATAAGTGATAAAAAGCACTCAAAGCACACAAATTGCTCATTTTTCCTCTTGTCTGAGTTCCAGTGGTTGGATCTAATATGATGTTCTATACAGGATGATCTGATAAGTATTTGAACTTCTTTCTGGGTGTCCAAGTGTTTTTTCGTTAAAGACTTTGAGTTCTTGACACAGTATATGGAGCATCATATTTGACGTCACTCTTGTAAGCTAAATGCAGTTTCAAAGTTTCAAAGACTTGAAATAGCTAGTCTATTTCAAGGCCTTGAAACAGCTTTCAAATCTTTGAAAATGACTGACACTTATAAGCATGATCTTAGGGGGAGTTTCTGTTTCTGTTTGAACTCCTAAAACCATGTTCCTTATCTATTATTACTTGATGATGACAGAAAATATATTTTTTTATGTTTAACACCATCTAATTCATGTTTTTTGACTCAGTTTTACAGGAGAAGTTTATTTCCTATTCTACAGGATTTATTTCCTAACCTGAGTTTTGCAGGGAAGTAATTTCTGGGTTGATTTGATTCTACAATCAATCTAATGATCTAACAACTTCTCAACATGTTTATGGACAAGATCAGATCAGTATCCCTGAAGATAATGAGCAACAATCCGTTGGATAAGACTGTTAGAGAAGTCAAAGTTGTTTCCTACAAAATAGGAAAGTTTGTTGCTGAAAATATTGAAGATTTGCAAATCAAATGAGCTGTATATATGGAGCTCGGTTTGAAGCATCAAATACACAACTCAACGGGCAAAAAAAGAGACACACTCAAGGATTGAAAAGCAACAAAGAAGCAGATCAACATCTCAATCAAACTCTTAGAAGAACACGGCATTCTCAAAGCAGTTTCATCTCTTGTGTTCCTATGTTCCGAACTTCATTAGTATATATTTTCTATTATACTTCTTGTTCTAATTCTCAAGGATTGTTCAATGTGAACAATAAAAATTCTTATTTAATTAGCTAGGTAGAGCAGGTACTAGATAGGTTAGTGAGAACCACAAGGTGTAATAGAGTGAGGTATCTCTTTGTTCTTGAGATCTGGGGATTAGCTGTTGATTAATAAGAATTGAGTTGAAAATCCTGCAGGCAGAAGATCCCTGAGGTAGAGACGTAGGTCCAAGTAGACTGAACTCCATATATCTTGTGTCTATTGCATTTACGTTTCTGTAACAAAGTTAGATCTTTTGCATCTTTCAAAACAGTTTCATTTCAAGGGTTTGAAACTCATTTCAAGGCCTTGAAATATAATTTTTTTTTCTATTCACTTTAACTGCTTTATTCCAAGGGATTGAAACTCAGTTCAAGGCCTTGAATATCTTTACAAATATTTTGAAACCACTATTCTTGTAAAGTTTAGCGAAAGTATACATACTCTATTTAACCCTCCCCCCTCTAGAGTATTGATCTTGCACTTCTACCTACTATACACCCCTTCAATTGGTATCAGAGCTTGTATCACTGCATAACCATCTTGTGAACATGAGTATAGCAGGTGATGGTGGTTTCTCACATGGAAGAGCTTCTAACAGACATTCTCTCTTTTGTGGAGATAATTTTGTCCACTGGAAAGTTTAATGAAAATGTTCATCATTGATCAAGACATAGAGCTATAGACTATCATTCAAAATGGTCCTCAGACTTTCTACACAGAGAAAGATGGTATTAGAACTCCTAAATCTGAAGACTCTCTCTCTTCTTCTGAATTAGAACAATTCTCGAAGAACTTTAAAGCTATTAATCTCTTGTATTTTGCTTTGAGTACAAATGAATTCAACAGGATTTCAGGATGTAAGACTGCAAAGGAGATCTGAGATAAGCTTGTAGCGAAATTTGAAGGAACCAGCCAAGTCATGCAAACCAAGATCAACATCTATCTCAGGCAATATGAGTTATTCAACATGAATGCAGATGAATCGATCACAGACATGTTCAAAAGGTTCATAGACATTGTCAATAACCTTCATTCACTGGGAAAACATATTTCCAATGAAGAAAAGGTAAGGAAGATTCTGAGAAGTCTTCCAAAGGCAAAATGGGAACCAAAGACTACTGCTATTTAGGAAGCTCAAGATCTATCATCACTCCAACTTGATGACCTACAAGGTAAGTTCCGAACACATTAAATATTCATGAATGAAGTTGATGGAGAGCTACCATAAGGTTTCAAGAACTTAGCTCTCAAGGCTAAAGAGAATGAGACAATTCAAAGCCTTGAAACTGAGGATGATGATGAAGATCCAATTGCTATGATTTCCAAAGCCTTGACCAGAATTCTTAAGATGAGGAAAAAATTTGCAAACAAAGACTTCAACAGACGTAGACACAGATCCTCTAATATCAAGGACTACATAGGTAAGTCTTCTTCACAAAATAAATAAATCTGAAGTTATGAATTGCTTTGTGTGTGGTGATGCAGGACACTTGATCAGAGACTAACCACACAAGAAAAGCAAGAAATTTGAGAAGAAAGATCATTATAGGAGAAAGAAAGCTATGATAGATTCATTGAGTTATTCAGATACCTCAACTGACTTTGAGTCTGAAGAAGAAAATACCAACCTATGTTTTATGGCTAAGCATGATGAAAGTTCTAAAAAGAACATTGAGGTAATGGTAAATTATGTGATTTCAAAACCAACAGAAGTCGTCTCAGATTATCATAGAACAATGATTTTAAATGAAGAGGACTATCTGAAAGAAATTAGAGTTTTGAAAGAAAAAGTTCATGAACAAGCAAAAGAAAATTTACATCTTGTTTGTCTAAAATCATAATCTTGAAATCTCTCAAAAGAAACAGACAGTGCTTTCAAGGCCTTGAAAACCTGTTTCAAAGCCTTGAAAACAGAAGTCAATGAAGTAGTCACTAAGAACTGTCTATTGAGTGATAGCCTTGTTAATCTGAGACATCAAGTTGATGAACTGGATAAACAAAAGACTACTCTTACTGAGAAACTTCAAGAATCTGAACTAGTCAAAGCCAAACTTGCAGCTCAGAACACAAATTAAACTTGATTCTTGGAGGTAGCTTGAAGTCTTTTCACTAAGCTGGTATTGGATACAATATAAACTTTCCAAATAAAATCAATACCAGATTTGTGAAAGCTGGAAGCAAAACATCTCCTAAATGTCATTACTGCAATAAGATTGGTTATGTTAAAATGACTTGTCCTTGTAGAAGAAGAGACCCTTATGATAGCTCGTAAATAGAATTAGTTTGGGACACCTTTTTACCATTAGTTTTGACCCTGATGAGATTGATTATGCCTATATTTCAGTTAGTTTTCCACTTGATACGGGGACATAGGATGCTGAGAGCTTAATTGTTATATTTGAGTAAATTCATGCATAATTTTGTTTATTGGGTATGATCACGGGTACTTGTTGTTGTGTGCAAAAAATAGGTACCGAGAAATGCATGTGGAAGGCTCGAAAAGAAGGCAGCTTATCAAGAAGCGAGAGCAGAAAAAATGCAGAAAAAGTCAAGTCTGTGCGTTCAGACCACAGCGTGCGTTCCAATGCAGGACTAACAACAGCAGAGGAAATTAAACAGAAAATGAAATAGGCTGTGCGCTCAGACGCACACCCTGCATTTGAACGCAGGAAACTTCAAAAAATTCAGAAGGTCAGGAATGGCAAAACTTAACCAGAAGACCAAGTGATGCGTTCAAACGCACACTGTGCGCTGAAACGCACAAATCTAGAAAGTCAAAGGAGGTCAAAGAGAAGAGTAAAAAAATCAACATCAGAGTTGTGCGTATGAACGCAGGTGGTGTGCGTTCAAATGCACGTGTGCGTTCAGACGCAGAAAAGGTGCTTTCAGACGCAGGTCAGGACTTCCAGAAGCTTCCAGGACAGGTCTAGACAGGGCCAGAACTGGAATTTCAGGCATTAGTTTCAGAGAGTGTGGCAGTATAAAAGAGGTGTCCCTGCACAAAATTAGGAGAGACACACACATGCACACTTATCATCATCACAAATGATAGTACCAGAGCAGAGCAGAGATTGGAGCAGTTTTCAGTATTCAGCAATAATCCCGTTTGATATTTCATCACTTTATTTTATGAAACTTTTTCTTTCAATAATGTACGATAGCTAAACCTTTTACCTAGGTTCTCGCTGAACCTAGGGCTTATGAATTCCGCGACGTGGTTTGTTTTGATTCTGTAATTCATGACTATTTAGAAGTCTTAATACAATATTGGACTGTTTATTATTCTGCAAAATGAGGCGAACTAAGGGGATCCAAAAATTTGCAAGAGAGTGATAGATGCATGAGACCGAGAGGAGATTGTATCATTGGTATGCTGGCATAAACAATACCTCTGTGTGTTTCTGAAATCAAAGTAAGCAGTAAAAGCTGAATAGTAACCCTAGGGGATTCTGGAGCCTAGTTATTTAAATCATCAGTTTTCAGACATAGAAAAATTCACAGAAAATTTACAGCAAAAAAAACATTGTCTTTAATTACTGCTTTTGTTTACTGCAATTCAGTTTAGTAAATCAAACATACAACCATTCCTCCTTTTTACAGCTTTGCAATTAGTTCTGATTCTCAATAGTAAAAATCGTCCCATTCTCGTGGGTTCGATAATCAGAGCCACAAATACGTACTCTATATTACTTGATCGTACACTTGCGAAAACGCACATAGATTTACGTTGTCATGTTTTTGGCGCCGTTGCCGGCGAACAGTGACAGTTTCTCTTAGGAATCAGAATTATTTTCTATGTTTTTTCTCTTAATTTTTATTTTTCTTTCTCTTAACTCAGTGCTCTTAAACTCTGATTTTCAGGTCAGTCTAGTGTATGCCCAGATTGCCTCGCACACTGGTGCCACCACTAGAATATCTAGAAAAACTTTTCAGAGGGCAAAACCACAGACACCGAGCCAAGATGTCCGTACACGGAGGGGAGACACCACCAGAACCAGAGCAACGCACTCTAGCCCAGATGGCTCTTTATATTGAGGAGCTTATAGCAGCAGGGTTTGCTGCCCGGAACAATCAGAGAACCTACAACCGATTTGGGAGGCGATAGTGGAGAATTTTGAAGTTCCTACTGGAGGACATGAGCCAGCCATCGTAGTGCCTCCAATAATAGCGGAGCACTTCGACCTAAAAGCATCCACTTTCCAAACGGCCCAGACCCATTTTTCGTTCAATGGGAAAGCTGAAGAAGACCCAAACGACTTTCTCGGAAAGTTTGAGGATTACTGTTATAAGATCAAATACAGAGGAGTTGAGTCAAACACGCTAAAATTGATCTTGTTTCCCTACTGTTTTTCCGGGACTGCAAAGGACTGGCTTGAAGCCAGACCAACGAGATCCATCACAATCTGGGAAGGGTGTGTTGCTGAGATTTTGGCAAAATTCTACCCCGCTTCTCACGTTATCAAACTTCAAAGTGAAATCTTATCTTTCAAATAGTTGATGGGAAAGACTGTGGTGGACGCATGGGACAGGTTTATGAGACTTTTTAAAAGATGTCGTAATCACAGCTTCGGGGACTAAAAAATTCTGCAAGTATTCTACCATGCTCTGGACAGGGAGAGTGCTCACATGATTGACACGGAAGCTGGGGGTATGAAAATTGCCATCCACCCAAGGTGATGAACCTCTTAGGGTAATGGAGTAGGACCACGGTTCTTGGTTATATGCGATCAAACAAAACCCACCGATTACATTACTATTTACATTAAAACGTTTGTACATCGTTGTTCACAAGAAACAAAAGTGATACGGCTACCAAAAGAAAATATATTTCATGGAGGCAACTTGATCCATATACTACCGTTGCCTATATTTAGTGGAACGTCCCCCTCCCTCGCGAGCTCGAACTTGTGGTGATTTAAAATTAAATAATGGAACACCACGATTTAATTAAAGTCAGTAAAAATTGAGCAAATATAAGATACAACGCGTAAATAGATGGCTAGGAAACACAGTTATAAGTTACAAAAGAGGTAAGAAGAATTTAAATAATGGCAGTAACAAATATTTTCCGAAATTTAAAACCATTGTTTAAATGTTGTAACAAGTTACATTAACTTTTCATTTGGTTGGGGCATATCCAAAGCCACCAACGGGATCAATGTAGATGGAAGAATCACAATGAATCGCTAAAGGGTGCATTCTAGGGTTTAACAACTCTGTTTCTCCCGAGCGTTATGGGAGCCCATACGTCAATCCCCGCTCACAAATTCTAGCTAAAAGGCCTTAAGTGTCGACACCCCAATACCGTAGTGACTCGTACAAGTATAAGTAGCACTCTAGCTCTATAAACCCCTTGGCAGCAATACCTTGATACATATAGGCTCATCGGCGATGGATTGTAAACATTTAAGTTTTATCCAATGAAGTGAAGCATTGCTTCCGGCTGTATAGTTGGGGATCGCTTGGCGTCCCCGACCATAGCCACAATATAACTCCGTACATCACCCTATATCTATTATGAGTATATTATTGATTCCCGTTTTGAAACAAATTTTATTTTCACAACTCAATTTTTTTCCCAAGTAATTTTCTACGAATACGATATAGATTATTAAAAGTTCTCACATGCTCCAATTTTCATTTTCATAACCGAATTTGCAAGTTTAAAAATCTACTAAAATCTAAATTTGATTTGTAAAGGTTGCACAAACTTCCGATGGCCTAGCTTTCCGCAGTTAAGACAAGTGACCTTATTGCCTCGACAGTCCTTTCCTCGATGGTTTATGTTGCACCGACGGTAGTGAAAGACTCTAGCTGGGCCTGAGCCACCGTTGAAGCGATTCCCTCATGGATTTCCCTGATTCTCATTCTAATAGTTGGTGTTTGGGTTTGCTCGAAACCTCTTGTCTCCACCATTGTGGCCGCCTCCACGGTTTTGGATTGGTAGGTGCTTCTTCCTTCCTTTTCCTACTCTCCTCCAGATTCTCCTCGTGCATTCTCTGCATATCTTGTGCCGCTCCATAAGCATCTAGTAGGGTGTTGAACTTGACAGGTCCTATTGACCTTCTCAATTGATAACTCAGACCCTCCACAAACCTTGTAACCTTCTTTGCCTCGGTAGGCACAAGAGCTCCTCAAAATCTTACTAACTCCATGTAGTTATTGAAGTAGTCCATGAGATTGTCGCTTCCCTGTTTCAGGTTCATGAACTCCTTGAGATGCTCTCCTTAACATGATCCGGATAGAACCGTTCCCGCATTGCAGGCTTCAGTTGTTCCCATCCAAAACCTTCAGTTGCTAGAAGTTCCTCGCCTTTCAAGGACCACCAGTTATCCGCTTCCTTCTTAAAATAGTAAAGAGCCACTTCCACACGTTGGTTTTCAGGGCAACGAGCCGATTTTAGTGCCTTGTCGAAATCTCGGATCCAGTTCTTCAAGATAGTGGGGTCGTCCGTTCCGTAGAAGAAGTCCGGACGAAATTCTGCTACTGCCTCATTATGTCACCTCCTCCGCTACGAGACTCTTGGATAAGTTCTTTCAAGGCCATGGTGGCTTGCTTCATGTTAGCGAAGCGCACCAGATCGTATTCTTGGGCCATGTTGAACTACGTGCCTTTGTCGGTAGGTTGCATCCTTCCTAAATTTCTGGTATCGTATTTAGCGGGGTTGGTACGAATCTTAGGTATTCATCTAATTAATGCATGAAATATGCATAATGCATGAAATTTAAACACAAGTGATCATAAGCTAATATATAGATTGCACACACATCAAAAAGGGACATGTCTATCAAGCGTCACGTCAAGCTAACTTTACAAGCATCACAGCACATGGATTACTAAAATACATCATATTAGATATTCACAACTACTACTTTCTAAAGAGAAGAGAAAGATAGGCCTAAAGACTCTCATCATCGATAATGCACTCAGGTCAGGTATCTACAAGAGTCATGGGTTCAACCTCAATCTTGTGGTCCTCTTGATTCTCGACCAGCTCTTGGTTTTCATCATCCTGGTCCATCCAATCCTCCTCCCACTCTTCCTTTACATCGCCGATAGCTACTTCTTCCTCTTCCTCTTCTTCTTATTCTACCTCCTCAGCTTCTTCTTCCTCTTGTTGTTGTTGTTTTTGTTGTTGTTGTTGTTGTTGTTGCTGATGCTGATGCCATTGTTGCTCCAATTCGTTCTTGACCTCGGAGGGCGTGATCCAGTAAATTTCATCCACATAATGGCGGTATCGGCATGTGTTGGGAACAAATTCCCTCCATTCATTCTCCACAACTAGGTCCACATACTTATCCCTCACCCGATTCCAGGGCTGCTCTCTTGGGGGTACCTCCATCATAAAGGGACACATGGCCAGTGGATGTGCAAATTTTTCATCACCGTGTGGGCTCTGGCTGAGGGCTAAACAATATTCATTCACGTAATCACAAAACTCAGCGACGGTCTCCTCTCCCGGCATGAATCTCAAGGTTACTAGAGTAGCACCCAGTGCAAAGTTGTTTGGATGAGGGACTGGTAAGCGCGCCATCTGGTGAAGGATAAAAGAGAAGTCTCATAAGTGGTTCTAAGTTAAGCATGTAATTAATAACTAAATAAGTTACACATAGTAAATGAATTCATAGTGGAAAAAAAATATTCTTAAATACATAGAGAGTGTTTATATAAGTAGGCAACTTCGACTTTCGTTATATCCCACATAATAAAATCATTTTTTTAGAAGACTTATTTATATATATATATATATTAATGTAGAATTTAAGAACATTGCCTCTCCAAATCATAAACCAAGAATATAGCATACATCACGCAATTTTTACATCAAATTTTAGGATATATCATACTTAATAAGACACGTGATCATCCAAGCAAAATACCCACATTTAAGTTACATAGAACTAGTCATACAAATAATATAAAGACAACATTCTAATGGCTATAAGACCTATTTAGATGGTATAACAACATAGGATAAGAGTAGATTAAGTAACGTCTCTAATTCACTGCCGATCCCACGTCTTGGATGCCATGCGTGCTTCCATTCCCTCTTCTTCTTCCATAATGATCATCTCGAGTATTCGGGAACAAAGGACTTCAGGTGTTATAACATACGTATCCTCACGCTTCCACTTGGTCTCATTTGGTTTCTGGTTGGGGGTAACCAAAGTCACGATACCTCCTCCTCAAAATGGTGCCGTAACGGTCGCCCGAACGGTGTTAGCCCTCTAGTAGGAAATAGGACTGAACAAGCGGGTTGAGGTAATCCGTAAAGTGGGGATGCCAAATCTCCCACCGTTGGCAAGTGTATACCACATGGTCGCTAAAGTCCTTGTAGGACAGGTCTTCCCTTAGTCGACGGTCAATTGGGTGGACATCGTTACGAAACTCGGTCGGGATCCAAGCGTTTCTATCAATCCTATAAACACTAACAAAGTCTTCATTAAACCATTATCTTAAATTGTAGGAGATTTTTTTTTATCTAGTCTTTACCTCCTACGAGTTATGGTCGTAGTGTTTAAACAACTAAATTCAAGCACACAAATAAGTAGTATGTTTGTAACTAATAATTATCTAACGATTCGACGCCCGAGTCCCCCGGCTTGTTTATTTATTATTATCCAATTAAGTTTTCCTAGCCAATTTTATATTTTATAAAAAGTTCAACTGAAACCCCCCATAATTCCATAACCTTCGGGAATTTTGAAAAGTGCCCTCCACCCAATGTGATGAACCTCTTAAGGTAATGGAGTAGGACCACGGTTCTTGGTTATATGCGATAAAAAAACCCACCAACTACATTACTATTTACAATAAAACGATTGTACATCGTTCTCCACAAGAAACAAAAGTGATACGGCTACCAAAAGAAAATATCTTTCATGGATGCTACATGATCTATATACTACTGTTTCCTATATTTAGGAAAGTCCCCCTCCCTCGCGAGCTCGAACCTGTGGTGATTTAAAATAAAATAATGGAACACCACGATTTAAATAAATTCAGTAAAAAATGAGTAAATATAAGCTACAACGCGTAAATAGATGGCCAGGAAGCACAGTTATAAGATACAAAAGAGGTAAGAAGAATTTAAATAATGCCAGTAACAAATACTTTCAGAAATTTAAAACCATTTTTTAATTGTTGTAACTAGTTACTTTAACGTTTTCATTTGGTTGGGGCATATCCAGAGCCACCAACGGGATCAATGTAGATGGAGGAATCACAATGAATCGCTAAAGGGTGCATTCTAGAGTTTAACAACCCTATTTCTCTTGAGCATTATTGGAGCCCATACGTCAATCCCCGCTCACAAATTCTAGCTAAAAGGCCTTAAGTGTCGACACCCCTATACCGTAGTGACTCGTACAAGTATAAGTAGCACTATAGCTCTATAAACCCCTTGGCCGCAATACCTTGATAAATATAGGCTCATCGGGGGTGGATTGTAAACATTTAAGTTTTATCCAATGAAGTGAAGCATTGCTTCTGGCTGTATAGTTGGGGGATCACTTGGCGTCCCCGACCATAGCCACAATATAACTCCGTACATCGCTCTATATCTATTATGAGTGTATTATTGATTCCGGTTTTCAAACAAAGTTTCTTTTCACAACTCAAAATTATTCCCAAGTAATTTTCAACGAGAACGATATAGATTATTAAAAGTTCTCACGTGTTCCAATTTTCATTTTCATAACCTAATTTGCAAGTTTAAAAATAAACAAACATATAAATCTGATTTGTAAAGGTTGAAAACATATACTTACCAAAGTATATACAAGCGCGAGGCAACAAAGAGCAATCCTAGAATTCCGAAGGCACAAACTCGTCTCCTACGAACCCGATGTCTACAATCACACATATACGTACTCATTACCACCAAGTTACACATACATAATCCAAATTTAACCTACATGTTAAATAATCACATATGTCACAAATTCACATATAATTATGTTCACTTATCAAAACACATCAAATACCACACTTAGACATGTGAAAATTCAAGTTATTATAAAAATGCGAAACTACAAATCTGGACAGATTTGTAGCTCTGACTTTAGAGCCATATTTACAATACCAAAGTACTTCTAAAAATTATGAAACTCTCTCATAAAGTAGAAAAATATGTCTAGTTTCTGAAACATCACGAATCTTATTAATGGCTGTTATAGAAATAAATATAGCAAATAAACAAAGAGTGTGGTGCATAGACAATTCTGAAAATAAATCTCAACTTCAAAAGGTCATTACTACCCCTTGGAGAAAAGAAATTATGCTAATATTCTCCATAAGTAATATTATATGTGTTTAGTTAGTACACAAGAAAGATATGGTTCAAAAAGTTTCTGAAAATGGAATCTTTAGTGAAAATGTCAAGACTGGTTCTGAAATAGAGTTCCAGAAAACATGCAAGTTCAAACGACCATTACTCATTTTCGAAGAATGATATGAAGATGATTTTTTTCTCAAAGTGATCCCCTCTGAGTCTAGTTTCACGAAACGTAAGTTTTACAATTTTTAAGGAGACCAAAGTGTAACATATACCACGTTTTTCACACACTACACAGATTGTATCAACATGCATGTTTCCCTAAAACCTCAAAATCTTGATCAAACCATTTCTATGATAGATGTAACTTGAGAAACATGTTCTTATTCTCAAAAACAGACATTTAAACATATAAGAAGAAATAAAACAATAAATTTGAGGAATCAAGTGGAAAATTTGATAAGACACAAGTCCAAAGTCACAATTTCATGATCTAGGCACACATGCATCATCAAATCAAGAGATTTCAAACAATACATGCTTCCAACAACTATTTTCACAAGATATGAAGGGTAAGAGAAAGGAAAGAACACTTAATACCAGCCCTTAGAGAGATTTTGGAGTTTTAGAGGGTCTTGGAGTGCTTGATTTCTCCCTAGACTTGAAGCTCCTTCAATGGAAGCAAGAGAGATGAGAGAAGTGACTTTTTGAGGAAGAGGGTGATGTTTATGATGCCCTCATTGTTTTGGACGAAATTTAGGAGTGAGAGAGAGATACTTGAGGGTGGAAGGAGTGATGAAATGATGTGGTAGTGGTAGTGTGTGTGGGGGGTTGCATCTTATATGCATATGTGAATACATGTGTGGGTATAGCTCCATAGGAAGGGGTAGGAGTATTTTTTTACTAGTGTTGACTTTGGTAGTGGTGGGGAGGGAATTGAGAGAAATTACAACTCTCCCAACAAATTAGTTGGGGGTAGAAATTGAAGTAGTAAGAAGTTGAGGGTTGGTAGGCAAATTCTACAAATTAAGTTAACTACAAGATTGCAAATGCAAGAGGGGTATTTTGGAATTACCACTAAGTAACAAGTTTACTAGTAGTATTTTTTTTTTTTTTGCTAACTTTAGAAACTATGACTTGAATTACTCAATAACAACACAACTTTTCTAAATAACAAAATAGCTCCAAACAAAGGAAGATGCTAACTACGTTCAGCAACAGTGGGATCCAAGCTGCTACAGACCAGGCATACGTGACCATCCTGGGTTCCGGTATGGAAACCCTAATGTAGCAGTCTATGCACCAGGTTTTCAGCACAGGCCACAGATGCAGCAGGCAGTCCCTTCAAAGCAAGCACCAGCAGCACAACCACAACTTAACTTACCGATACAGCATTTTGAGATGTACATTGAAAACTTTAATAAGCAATGGGAAGCCAAATGTTCGCAGGTAGAGGCACTCACTGCCGACGTGTGTCAAATGAAGATTGCAATTCGCAACTTGGAAGTACAAAATGGGCAGCTAGCATAGAACCAGGCAGAAAGAGCTCCAAGGAATCTACCATCAAACACAGTGAACAATCCACGCGCTCAGATAAATGCCATCATGACTCGGAGTTGAGTTGCGCTACAGGATCCGCCGCATCCCATTCATGCATATGCAGAAAAGTAGAAGAAAATCGAACACGAAGTTTTTGACAGGGAAGACAGTTTAACCGCCAGCCCCAGCCGAAGGGCCCGGTCGAACAGGATGCAGTACAGACTGATAAGGGTAAACCAAAAGCAGTGCCAATCTCCAAGGATGTGCCTTACCCTTTGAAGACACGCACCGAGAGATGATAGCAAAGACTACAACATATTTCTCAAAGTATTCAAGATGTTTTAGATCAATATACCGTTCGCCGAGGCGTTGACTAAAATGCCCACTTATGCTAAATTCCTTAAGGACATACTGTATGGACGAAGGCGAATGAGTGACTTCGAAACAGTGAATCTGACGGCTGAAGCGAGCAGTTGTGTGAAAAACGAGCTAACACTGAAAAAGAAGGACCCTGGCAGTATTGTGATTCGAGTGACCCTGGGCACAGCGTACACAGGAAAGGACCTGTGTGACTTAGGGGCCAGCATTAACTTGATTCCACTAACCATCTTCAAAAGTTTGGGGGTCGGAGACCCCAGGCCAACTAGAATTATGCTTCAGATGGCTGACAGATCCGTAAAACCTTCTTTGTGGAGTCATTGAGGACATTCTGGTAAGAGTTGGGGAGCTGATTTTTCCAACATATTTTATGATACTGGACATCGAGGCAGGGGAGGTCCTGCTCATTCTGGGCAGACCATTCCTAGCAACTAGAAAAGCCATTATCAACTGCAAGAGTGGAGAGCTGTCTATGCAAATTAATGAAGAAAAAGTGAAATTCAATGTCTTCAAGTCTCTCAAGCTCCTCGATTATTATGGTCATGAAAATTGCTTTGCTGTGGAAGCGATCGATTTGGGTCTAGAAAACGAAGAGATGGACAAGCTATGGGAAGAACTGGAGAACATGTACCCAGAGGAAGAGGAGGAGCACCAGGATGAGCAGGCCATGAGAACACAAAACAAGACCACTCTTTACAAAGATGAAGAAGGCGAGCAGAAAATGGCACTGGTCCCATCACTCAAGGAAACACCAGTCCTGGAGCTGAAGCAACTCCCAGACCACCTCAGGTATGCATATATTGGTGAAAATAATACTCTGCCAGCAATTGTCTCGTCTTTTCTATCTCAGGAACAGGAACAGAAGTTGCTGGAAGTGCTGAAGGAGCATAAAGAAGCTATTGGATGGACAATTGCTGATCTCAAGGGAATCAGTCCCGACTACTGCATGCACAAGATCATAATTGAAGACGGAAAGAAGCCAATAATTCAGCCTCAGCAGAGACTGGATCCAATCATGAAAGACGTTGTGTGCAAGGAGATCATGAAGTGGCTAGAAGCAGGGATTATATACCCCAAATCAGATAGCACCACGGTTAGTCCTGTCCACTGTGTACCAAAAAAGGGGTGTTTAACAGTGGTACAGAATGCTGATCAGGAACAGATCGCCCAGCGCACTGTTACAGGCTGGCGAATCTGCATGGATTATCGAAAGCTGAATGATGCAACACTGAAAGACCACTTTCCACTGTCGTTCATGGACCAGATGCAGGACATATTGGCTCACCATGCCTATTACTGTTTTCTTGACTGGTACTCCGGATATAACCAGATCTACATTAATCCGGAAGATCAAGAAAAGACGACGTTCACTTGCCCATATGTTACGTTCGCCTTTAGACGTATGCCATTTTGACTGTGAAACGCTCAACTACATTCCAGCGAGGCATGATGGCCGTATTCTCTAATATGATTGAGAAAAATATGGAAGTTTTGATGGATGATTTTTCATTGTTTGGTGACATTTTTGAAGACTGTCTATACCATCTGCCAGAGTTTTGATCCGCTGCAAGAAGACTAATCTGATACTCAACTGGGAAAAATGCCACTTTATGGTTACTGAAGGAATAGTGCAGGGAAACAGGATTTCTAGCAAGGGCTTAGAGGTGGACAGAGCAAAGATTGAGGTGATCAAGCAACTACCATATCCAACCACAGTTAAGGCGATCAAGAGTTTTTTGGGCCATGCAGGGTTTACAGAAGATTTATAAATGAATTTTACAAAATTACAAAACCATTATGTAAATTGTTGGGAAATGATGTGCCATCTGTATTTGACAAAGGCTGCAGAAAAGCCTTTGACGTACTCAAAGATCGGTGCACCAATTATCACGACTCCAGATTGGTCACTCCCATTCGAACTTATGTGCGACGCAGTGACTATGCAATTGGAGCAGTTTTGGGGCAGCGGAAGGATAAAGTTTGCAGTGTGATTTATTATGCCAGCAGGGTTCTGAATGAAGCACAAATTAATTATGGGACTACAGAAAAGGATTTGCTGGCAGAAGTTTTTGCTCTGGACAAATTCAGATCTTACCTGGTGGTGTCAAAAGTTATCATCTTCACTGATCACAGCGCACTGAAATACCTACTGGAGAAAAAGGATGCAAAGCCGCGGATGCTGCGCTAGATTCTGCTGATGCAGGAATTCGATGTTGAAATCAGGGACAAGAAGGGAGTCGAGAATGTGGTGACTGATCACTTATCAAAAGTACCTACTGAGGAGCCAGTGCCTATTCAAGAAAACTTCGCAGATGATCATATTATGAATGTCAAAGTCAACAAGCAACCCTGGTACTATGCCATATCCAATTATTTGGTGAATGGAGCACTCCCTGAAGACATCACCCTTTTGCAGAAAAAGAAGTTTATTTCAGAATGCAGGCACTATTTCAGGGATGACCCTTTCCTGTTCAAACAAGGGGCAGACAACATTCTTCGACGTTGTATCCCATGCCACGTGATTCTAGAGGTAATCCAGCACTGTCACTCAGCACAGTGTGGGGGTCACTTCAGCGGACCCAGAACAGCTCACAAAGTACTGCAATAACGTTTTTTTTGGCCAACTGTTTTTGAGGATTGCCATGACTATGCACAAAGCTGTGACCGCTGCTAGCGCACAGGATATATTTCTAAACGGAATGAGATGCCCATGGCACTTTGGCAAGAGGTCGAACATTTCGATGTTTGGGGTATAGATTTCATGGGCCCTTTTCCGTCTTCTCTAGGAAATCTGTATATATCCTTCTGGCAATAGATTACGTGTCAAAATGGGTGGAAGCTATGGTCTGTCAATAAAATGATGCAGCAACAGTGGAGCGATTTCTCAAATTCAACATTTTCACCAGGTTTGGAACACCAAGAGCCATGGTCAGTGATAAAGGCTCTCACTTTATTAACAAAGTATTTTCCTAAGTCTTAAAGCAGTATTGGGTGTCTATCCATAAGGTATCACTGCCTTACCACCCTCAGGCAAATGGGCAGGCAGAGGTGCCAAACAGGGAAATAAAGAGCATATTGAAAAAGACTGTGAATCCAGGACGGAAAGATTGGTAACTAAAGCTTGATGATATAGTATGGGCGTACAAAACAGCCTACAAGACCCTGCTGGGAATGTCACCATACCAGCTAGTTTTCGGTAAAGCCTGCCACATACCGGTAGAATTGGAGCACAGAGCTTATTGGGCAATCAAGCAGCTTAATATGGATCACAGTTTATCTGGAGAAAAGAGGAAGATGGCACTGCTTGAATTGGAGGAATTCCGTACAAAAGCTTCTGAGAGTGCCAAAATCTATAAATAATAAGCTAAGAAATGGCATGACAACTGCATTCTTCCAAAGAAGATAGAAATTGGGCAGAAGGTTATCCTTTACAACTAAAGGATGAAATTTTATCCAGGAAAGCTGCGCTCGAGATGGTCTAGACCATTTATTGTGAGAGACATTACATCTTGGGGGGTAGTGGAACTGGAAAACCCAAGGGACAATACAGTTTTTAAGGTGAATGGGAACAGAATCAAGCCATAAAGAGATCCTCAAGAGATAATAGAGGTACAGGTCATCTACCTCGACATGCCCTGACCAACAACGAGGTAACAAAGTCGGGTTGTCGAATGTAAATCACAAGCGCTGATTGGGAGGCAACCTAATATAGAGTAGTTTTTACATACAGTACTTTCCTATTTAAATAAAAAGTTCATAAAAAGAGAGAAAAGTGAGAAGAGGGATCTAATGTTGAATTTATTGTTTTAGTGAAACAGGAGCAATTTTTGCAGTAATTGGAGTCAGCTTTAAACGTAGAATCGTGCGTTCAAACGCAGGTCTGTGCGTTCAAACGCAGGAGGCCACGTCAGTAAAAATTGAGAAAAAGGAACATTCAGCAGTTGGAGTCATGCGTTCAAACGCAGAAGACCTGCGTTCAAACGCACATGTACGTGCAAATGCAGAAGGGTTGCGTTCACACGCAGGAACTCCAGGAAGAAATTAGAGCAACACATGTGCGTTCAAACGCAGGAATTGTGAGTTAAAATGCACACCGTAAGCAGAAATTCTTCAGACTAACTTATGTGCGTTCAAACGCAAGATGTGCGTTCAAACGCTGAACATTTGGACTGAAAATTTTTGTGGAGAATGAATATGCGTTCCAACGCAACATGTGCGTCCAAACGCAGAAGACTTGTTCCAAAAAAATTATAGAGGGTAGATGTGCGATCAAATGCAGCCTATGCGTGCGGACCCACATCGTCAAAAATCTAAAGAATATCAAGAAACCAATGAGCTGCGTTCAGATGCAGAGCATATACGTTCGAACGCACATTATCATCAGCCCAGAAATTCCAGCAGCTCATAGATATGCGTTCAAACGCATGATGTGCTTTCAGACGCACATCTTCAAGATTCAAAAATTTCCCAGAAGCTGAAGCACTGCGTTCAAATGCAGAATGTGCGTTCAAACGCACAATTAGCGGGAATAGAAAATTTTGAAATTTTTGAAAAAAATTGAATTTCAGGGGCCGTTCTGCAATTTCTGAAAGTTTGCCTATATATATTGTACAGCGGAAAGTTACCCATTTTCACTTCAGTCAAACAGTTTCCACTCTTTCTCTAGAAAATTCTCTCTGCCCTAGCCAGCCGCCAGCAGCAGTCAGCCGCCAGCCAACTCCGGCAACCACCGTAAGAACGCCAGACTACCTAGAAACAGTGTGGGGGTGATCGGACACAAAGGATCAGATAACTTCAGATCTGCATCAAGAGTCTGTTTTCGGATCTATACCCGTAAGATTACTCCGGGTACCCAGGTTCTATTTTTTCTCTCTCTCTCTGCAGATTCAATTTTTTCTGTCTTTTCAATTTCTGAAATGGATGTAGACAGACCATACATGCGGCCAGATAGGGCCATAGCTCCCTTAAACATCATAGACTGCAGGTTATTGCGGGTGGACCATTTATGTGACCATAGGTTTGTCAACATGGAAGCCCACCGTTTCTTTCTGCAGGACAAAAAGATTCGGTATGACATACCGGCTGAGAGAACTTTTCCCCGTGATTTTGTTTCTATGGGAGAAAACCAGTTCAACTTTAGCAGACAGGATCATTTTGGGGACTTATTCACCGGGTTAACCAACATTCATGTTAGTTCTATGCTTGCTAAGGAGATTTTCAGTAATCTCCACCAGTGCATGAACAGCGAGGCCCAGTCCATAGAATGGATTTATTGCAGAAAAACTTGGATTAGGATCACCCTAGAGAGTATCCAAGAGAATTTAGGGCTGGAGTTGGTGTTGGACGAGTGTCAGTTTCAGGAACTTAGGCGTCACCCTTCTGAACAACTTAGTGACCACATCCTACAGACTCTGTGTGCCGGTGTGCCAGGCGCTGCATGGTATTACGCCGAGCGGAGTCCTGCCAATGGGAAACTTCCTACTATCTACCTGATTTGAGAGGCGAGATGGTGGACTGAGTGGGTCAACAACCGGATCGTGGGCATTAAGCACATGACCGAGATGTCGCACTGTTAGTGTACTGTTTGATGACCCGTGAGCCAGTCAGCCTCCCAGAGATTATTTGTGAGTTTTTTCGGGAGAGAAGGGAGTCTAGCAGTAAGAAGGGTTTGGGTTTTTTTGGGATGTTGACCAAAATGGCCCAATACTATCTGGTGCCAATTCCTGGCGAGCTGAGAGATATCCGACGTGTCTAGGTACGAAAGTACCGAAAGATGAGATGTGCGTTGCAGGAGGCTCTGCATGGTCCTCCAGATTATGTCGAGGTGGAAGACGATGATGATGATGATGGTGCACCCCCGTAGGGTAGGGGGTGATGACATGCCACCACCGTCGCTGCCTGGTGGTGGTGGTTTGGCTGCTTTACTAGGTCCCATTCGAATGCCGTGGTCTGCCAGTTCCAGTGAACACATGCAAACTGATTATGACCACAAGCAGTCCAAAAGAGGGGCCAGGCGCAGTTCTTTTTGGCACCTGGAGAGGACTGAGCATGAGGAGTGGGTCAGGAAGAAAATTAAGGCCCAGGAAAAAATGCATAACTACTTGGTGAGAGCGGTCAAGAAAATGGCCAGGGGTCTTGGGAAACTGTTCAAGACCCAGAAACATATCTACCATGCTAACACTGCCGCTTTGCAAGCTCATGAGGCAGCCCTCAATGAGATTGAGAGTAATATGCGTGGTAGGAAGTTTAATTTTCCAACCCGCTACTCCAGTGATAACTGTCCCAGCTGGACATTGGAGGATCGCCGGCCTTATGATAATTTCTCTGGCCATGACCCCACCCCGAGACCAAAACACGTAGACAGTATAGGTGACATTGGCAGACCCGGTATCCAGTACCCACCCAGATATGCAGACCCAGGGGAAGTCAGTGCCCACCCTAGTGCCAGCCACGCTGGTACGGCAGCAGCAGCAAGACAGGCTGCGAGGAAGAGACACAGGGGAAGACAGACTCTCGAACCGTCTCTGCAGCCGACAGACCAGTATACTCCGGAGAACATAGATTCGATTTATAGACCAGATCAGTAGAGTCGCGGGGACGCGCCACCTGTAGTGTGGGGGTGGAGAATCGTGTCCTCCTGCATAGCCATGTCTGGATATTTTTGTCAATTTTATTTTTCATTTTATTTTATCTTTTGAGTTAGCAAGTTTTTTATTTTAGAGTCCACCCACCTATTTTTCTGACCTTGCATTGATATAATATTAATAAATAAATAAAATCAAAATCAGAAAATCTTTTGAGAAAGGGCAATTAATAGGATTATAAACTGGGAAGAATTCAGTGATTAAATATCCAACAGGAAGGAAAATTGACACCGAGGTGTAGGATTTTTGTTTTTCTGTGGATGGTTAGATGCAGTGCAACCCAGAATTCTTCGGTAGGATGTAGCTTGAGCTAGAAATCCTACTAGTTGCCACACCGCTGTCACTTAGGTAGTTGACAACCTGCCTACGGGTACCGGCAAAGTCACTTCATTTTTCAGTGGAGCGTTCGGCTTATAACGGACCTCACATCCTGTTTCTCAGCCTCAGGTCCAAATAGTTAGCCCATTTGCAGCCTTTTACCCCTTCATTCACAGCCACTTTAGCCTAGGAATCCTTCCTTGTGACTTGCGTCACTTGTTTAGTTGGCTAATACTACGCGTTATGACAGAGGGAGTGAGTCTGGGAGGGTTTTAGATGGACGAGAGCTTAAATTCAGATCAGTTTTGGACAGCTTGAGGGTGTGACAGGGTGAGTTTGAGGCGACACCATTAACTTGCGGTAGGTGAATCACTACATTGCACTGTGATCAAAGGAGGAGTAGTCGCGTGCGTGATATCTTTTCCGCATAGATTTGGGGTTTGGGGTTGTCAGGTTTAATTGGTGGTCGTGCCTATTTCTACATATTTGGTGATGAGGAGGTTTGGTGGGACTGCACGTATTTTCTGGACTACAGGGATCAGCGCTTATTGACTAATGTGGGGGTAATTCTGATAGTTGATACTTTTCGCACCCCACAAATTGGATTAGTGCACTACCCAGCTCAGCTAGTTCGTAATTGTTTTTATCTGTTCATATCTATGTATTATTTATGTTAAAAAAAGAGAAAAAAAAAATAAAAAAAAGAGATGTGCTTGTTTTAGTTTTTTTCAGTTTAGTTAATAAAGTAAAGATGAGTAGGGAACACTGTTTAGATTACACACTGCTTCACAATTGTGGTCGCGAGAACGGCGAATCAGCACCAGGATTTCGGGAAATTGGGATACAGGGACTTAGTTGTTCTGGACAGTTTTTAGGGACTTGGTGAGGGGTGTGAGTCAGGAAAAAGTGAGATGTCATAACAAGTAGGATTGGCCTTACCCGATATATATAAAAATCCTACCTGTTTAGACTTAGGATCCCCTGATGGTTAATAGCTCGGAAGGTAGGATAGCTAGGGATATGCTCAGGATATAGACGAAAGTAACAGTAAGGGAAAGCCAGTGCTAAATTTCAACCCTGAGAACCAAACAGGCTCACCAATCGCTTGTTGACCGGTACTTTCTAAAGGATGGGTGAACTCTGAAGGATACATCAGTTTTAATTCTAGAGATTGCCCAATTTCAACCAAAAAAAAAAATTGTTTTGTCATGTGTCTAGTTTGTAAATTCTTTGTCTGAGTTAGTTGAATAGTTAAGTCTTCTGGTCTATATCATGAATCTGTTGGACAGGGAAGTATGCAATTAAAGTATGCAAACAGGGTCTGCAAGACAGTATGCAAGGGTCTGCTCGGGACGAGCAGAGTTTAATGTGGGGGTATTTTGATAGCTCGTAAATAGAGTTAGTTTGGGATACCTTTTTACCATTGGTTCTGACCCTGTTGAGATTGATTTCGCCTATTTTTCAGTTATTTTTAGACTTAATACGGGACATAGGATGTTGAGAGCTTAATTGTTATATTTGAGTAAATTCATGCATAATTTTGTTTATTGGGTATGATCGCGGGTACTTGTTGTTGTGTGCAGAAAAGAGGTACCAAGAAATGCATGAGGAAGGTTCGGAATAAGGCAACGTATCAAGAATCCAGAGCAGAAAAAATGCAGAAAAAGTCAGGTCTATGCGTTCAGACGCACAACGTGCGTTCAAACGCACGACTAACAGCAGTAAAGGAAAACAGACAGAAAAGTGACCAAGTTTGTGCGTTCAGACGCACACCCTGGGTTTGAACGCAGGAAACTTCAAAAAATTCAGAAGGTCAGGAAGGGCAAAACTCAACCAGAAAACCAAGTGAAACGCACATTGTGCGTTCAAACGCACAAATCCAGAAAGTCAAAGGATGTTAAAGAGAAGAGTAAAAAAATCAACATCAGATTTGTACGCTAGCTAAACCTTTTACCTAGGTTCTCGGTGAACCTAGGGTTTATGAATTCAGTGACGTGGTTTGTTTTGATTCTCCGATTCATGACTATTTGGAAGTCTTAATACAGTGTTGGACTGTTTATTATTCTGTCTTTGATTTTATATTTATGCATGAATGGCCTGATCACCTTAGAGTGCTACAGACAGGATCTGGTGCGCGAAAGTGGCCAGTGAGAGTTAGGAAGAGAAGACATGATTTAGTACTCTGCCTTGATGGACCGGGAGGTGAAGAGAATCAGGCGACTAGCCCAGAAGCATTAGACCAACTGCTAGAAGTTTAGGGGGAGACCGAGAGGAGAACCTGTAACCCTAGCAAACTTAGAACAAACCTGCAAAATGAGGTGAACTAAGGGGATCCGAAAATATTCAAGAGAGTGATAGATGCATGAGACCGAGAGGAGATTGCATCATTGGTATGCTGGCATAAACAATACCGCTGTCTGTTTCTGAAATCAAAGTAAGTTATAAAAGCTGAATAGTAACCCTAGAGGATCCTGGAGCCTAGATATTTAAATCATCAGTTTTCAGACTTAGAAAAATTCCCTGAAAATTTACAGCAAAAAAACAGTGTCTTTAATTACTGCTTTTATTTACTGCAATTTAGTTTAGTAAATCAAACATACAACCATTCCTCCTTTTTACAGCTTCAGAATTAGTTCTAATTCTCTATAGTAAAAATCGTCCTGTTCTCGTGGGTTCGATAATCAGAGTCACAAGTACGTACTCTATATTTCTTAATCGTACACTTGCGAAAAAGCACATAGATTTACGCGGTCACCTCACATAATGAGGAACACTTTTCCCTTCCAACTCAAAGGTCAAGTTAGACAGATTTGGGTTCCTAAAGGGGTTAGACCACCTAACATGGTTGACCCTGAATATGAATCTAAATTCAGCACTTGGTCTAACAGCTGGGTAAGACAGTGAATGGTGTTTGTAGGGTGTCACTACGATCAAAGAGGAGAAGTGGTTTATGGACACTGGTTTCTCAATACACATGAATGGAAAGAGATCTCTATTATCAGAACTAAAAGAGAAATCAGAAGGTTCAATTACACTTGGTGACAAAGGAAAATGCAACATTCTTGGTATTGGTAAAGTTGGTATAAGTTCGGAAAATTCCATTTCTGATGTATATATAGTTCTGAAAATTGCATCTTCACAGCCTCTAGATCAAACAATGTTTATACCTTTCAGACTAACAAAGTTGCTGGAGAAAACTAGAAGTGTCTCAAGGCCTTGAAAGAGGATTCAAAGCTTTGGCACAGAAAGTTGGGACATATTATCTTGCATACCTTGAACAAGTTAGTTTCCAGGAACTCAGTAAGAGGTTTTCCCTCTATAAAGTTCAAAGATGAAGAAGTATGCAAAGCATGTGCACAAGGCAAGCAAACTAGAAGCGCATTCAAGTCAAAGAACTTTGTAAGTACTACTAGACCCATTGAACTGCTGCATATGGATCTCTGTGGTCCTATGAGAACTCCAACTCCAAAGGGTAAGAAGTACATGCTTGTATTGTTGATGAATTCTCTAGATATACTTGGGAAATGTTTCTGAAAAAAAAATTTGAAGCTCTCTTTGAATTTCCAGATCTTTGTAGACAACTTCAAACTTTGAAAAACCTACCTATTGCTTCAATTAGAAGTGATAATAGTAGAGAGTTTGATCAAATTGATGTTGATATATTCTATTCTAAGCATGGCATCTCTCACAACTTTTCTGCTCTTAGAACTCCTCAACAGAATGGAGTTCTTGAAAGAAAGAACATGACTCTTGAAGACATGTCAAGAACATTGCTTCTGGAAACAAGTTGCGAAAGTATTAATGGGCAGAATCTATGAATACAGCAAACTACATTCTCAACAGGTGCTTGATCAGACCTATTTTGAAAAATACCTCCTATGAGTTGTTCAAGGGAAGAAAGCCAAACATTTCTTACTTCAAACCTTTTTGGCTGTACATGTTTTGTCCACAATAATGGTAAGGAAAATCTTGGTAAGTTTGATGCGAGAAGTTATGAAGGTAATTTCCTTTGTTATTCACAAACAAGCAAAGCCTATAGAGTTCATAATAAGAGAACCAAGCTTGTTGAAGAAAGTATTAATGTTATTTTTGATGAAAGCTATGATGGTTCTTTGAGTGATGGTTTTGCAGATCTGAATCTGAATAAGCATGATTCAGATACTGAAGAAGAATTCTGAAAAGGATCCAAGGAAATATCACTAAATCAAGACAGACATTTTCAAGGCCTTGTAACAAAGGTTCAAAGCCTTGAAACAGGATCTCCAGAGAAAACAGGAGAACAGGCTGCTGCAAGTTCTCAGAGACATGAGAAGCAAATTGGATAACTTGTACCCTGGTCACCTAGAAATAGATTCAAATACCTCTCATCTCATCCAGCAGATAACATTATTTCTGATCCAAACACATGTACACAAACCAGATCACAGTTGAAAAATCTTTGTGCCTTTAATGCTCTTATTTGTCTTGTAGAACCTAAAAAGTGTGAAGGAAGCATTACAAGAAGCAGACTGGATTATAGCTATGCATAGTAAACTCAATGAGTTTGAAAGGAACAAGGTCTGGAATCTAGTTCCTCCACCAAGAAGTTAGTCTGTCATTGGCACCAGATTGGTATTCTGAAATAAGTTAGATGAGAATAGAAAGGTAATGAGGAACAAAGCTAGATTGGTAGCTCAAGGCTACATAAATAAGAAGGTATTGACTATAAAGAAACCTTTTCTCATGTTTCCAAGTTAGAAGCAATTATAATTCTACTTGCATTTTCATCACACAAAAACATGAAATTATTTGAAATGGATGTGAAGTGTGCTTTTCTAAATGGTTATGTGCAAGAAGAAGTTTATGTTGCTCAACCTCGTGGTTTGAAAGTGACAAGTTTCCAGATCATGTTTACAAACTTGACAAAGCCCTGTATGGTTTAACACAAGCTCCAAGAGCTTGGTATGAAAGATTTTCAAAGTTTCTACTTGAAATTATTTCAAATGAGGATTGGTAGACGAAACTTTTTTCATAAATACTCATGAGAATGATATGCTTGTAGTTAAAATTTATGTTGATGATATTCTGTGTGGAGATACTAATGATATTCTGTGCAAGGATTTCTCAAGTCTTATGAGAAGGAAATTTGAAATGATCTTGATGGGAGAATTGAACTTCTTCCTTGGACTTCAAATTCATCAAATGAAGAAGGGCATTTTCCTACATCAAAGCAAGTACACAATGATTTGCTAAGAAAGTACAATATGTCTCAATCCAAAGAGATTAAGACTCCCCTGAGTTCTACATTGTCTTTAGACAAGGATGAATCTGGTAAGAGTGTGAATGTGAAAGAGTATAGAGGTATGATTGGATCATTACTCTATCTCACAGCTAGTAGACCAGATATTATGTCCCGTGTGTTCATGTGTCCTAAAGAATCACACTTGACTACATTTAAAGAATTTTTAGATATCTAAATGGTACCGAAGACTTAGGGCTTTTTTATCCTAAACATTCTAACTTCTTTCTGTGTCGCTATTCAAATACTGATTTTGCAGGATATAAAGTTGATAGAAAGAGCACATAAGGATGCTGCTAATTTCTAGGATCATCTTTAATTAGCTCGCATTCAAAGAAGCAAAACTCAGCTGCATTATCAACAGATGAAGCTGAATACATAGGATCTGGTGCTTGTTGTTCACGAGTACTTTGGATAGCACAACAAATGAGGGATCTTGGATTTCATTTCTAAGATATACCTATCAAGTGTGATAAAACAAGTGAAATATCAATTACAAAGAACCCAATTCAGCACTCAAGAACAAAGCATATTGATGTTAGACATCACTTCATCAGAGCTCATGCAGAGAAAGGTGATATTGTTCTGGAATTTTTTTCAAGTAACATGCAATTTGCAGATATATTCACTAAACCATTTCCAGATGAAAGATTCTCACCTTAAGAATGGAATTGGGCATGCTAAATAAGGAAGCTTTGGTTTAGGGGGAGAATCAGGTAAGTATTATGTGTTTCAAAGGTTTGAAATGATTTTCAAAGCCTTGAAAATCCTTTCAAAACATTGAGTATATGTGCCTTACATGATAAAGATTTTCAAGGCCTTGAGTTCCTTTCCAAAGCCTTGAAAGTAAGACTTCATGTTACTTAGTCAATAATTTTGGATCTTTCAATGTTGGGTGTTATCTCTGTAAATAATTTTCTCAATGTTGACCCTCAATTTTGAAACACCTCCTTTCAGCCAAGAAAATTTAAATATTTTATTTTCAACGGCACACTCAATTTTTGAATCTTCCCGATTCATCAAGATCTTCAAAGATCAGAGAAAATATTTGGTTTCCTTTTCAAACTGAAACTCTCTTCTATTTATCTCATTCCTTCTTTCTCTCCTTCATATCTATACTACCACCCTCTTCTTCTCCAAACCCTAATGAGCACCAGAAGAGCCTCAGACAGAATCAAAATGGATGGTGGATCAAAGGCTACAACAGAGAAGAAAAGAAAGGCCATTGTGGAAGAGGTGCAAACCATTAGTGGAGACTCAATCTCTCAGACTCCTACTGCAGAAGATATAGCTCCTCTTTCTCCCAAGAAGAAGGCCAAGAAGGATGAAACCCCAATATCCAGCAAGAAGAAAATGTAGGTTGTGGAGACATCACCACAGAAACAGAAGGACATTCAAATTGGTAGCCCAAAGAAGTCCCAGAAGAAGGCAAAAATAACCTTTAAAAGAAAAGGAAAAGAGAAGATCTACATTCAAGATTCGGACTCAGAGACATCTTCAAGTTCGTATGGATTATATTTTGTCTCAAAAAGAGTTGATAAGAAGAAAGATCTCCAAGAAGATGAGTCAGAATCCAGCATGGAGCCTGGAAGAAAGAGTCAAAAGAAAGAATCATCCCTGACATCAAAAAGGGTTGCTGTAAGGAAGAAACTAAAGCATGGAAGGAAATCCCTGGAAGGGTTAAGCTTTTTGTTCATCAGTGTGATTAAATCTATAAGCACAATCATTGATGATGTAGATCAACAAGAAAAAGATCAGAATGATGAGGAAGATAGTTAGGAAAAAGATGCAGAGAAGCAAGGAGATGAAGAACCTGCCCCTTAACTCCTGCATACTATTTCTTTATCTTTTTTAAGGCCTTGAACTCTTTTCAAAATCCTTGAAATTCCTAACTTTTAAAAAAAATTCCAAAACAATGATCAAACATATTCTCATTCTTTTTTGATGAAATTCAAAAAGGGGGAGAAAAATAGTTTTTTTTTATCTGTTATGTTTGATTAGATGACCTAGTTTTGGTCAGATAGGATTATCTGGATTATCTGCACTTTACTGCTTCTTTAGTTTAATAATTTGGATCTTTTGGACCATAAATGTTTGATTTTATAGATTATTTATGCTATGTGCTAAAGAGTATTTGTTGCAGAAGTACAGTATCAAACAGATTGGAAGAACTTGGTTTTGTCTTTCATCAAGGGGGAGATTGTAAGCTCAGAGCTGCTTCAATGTTTCAAAGAATTGAAATAGCTAGTCTATTTCAAGGTTTTGAAACAACTTTCAAAGCTTTGAAACCGACTGAGACTTATAAGCATGATCTTAGGGGGAGTTTTTGTTTCTGTTTGAACACCTAAACCCATGTGCCTTATCTATTATTACTGGATGATGAAAGACAATATATTTTGTGATGTTTAAAACCATCTAATTCATCTGTTTGACTCAGTTTTGCAGGAGAAGTTTATTTCCTATTCTGAAGGATTTATTCCTAACCTGAGTTTTGCAGGGAAGGAATTTATGGGATGATTTGATTCTGAAATCAATCCAATGACCCTAACAACTTCTCAACATGTTTATGGACAAGATCAGATCAGTATCCCTGAAGATAATGAGCAACTATCCGTTGGAAAAGACTGTTAGAGAAGTCAAAGTTGTTGCCTACTAAATAGGAAAGTTTGTTGCTCAATATCTTGAAGATGAGCAGATAGTATCTATGGAGCTCATTTTGAAGCATCAAATAAACAACTCAACGGGTAAAAACAGAGACACAGTCAAGGATTGCAAAGCATTAAAGAAGCAGATAAAAATCTCAATCCAACTCTCAGAAGAACAATGCATTCTCACATCAGATTCATCTCTTGTGTTCTTCTCTTCTGAACTTCATTTGTAAATCTTTTCTGTTATAATTCTTCTTCTTATTCTCAAGGATTGTTCAAGGTGAACAATAGAGAATTCTTAGTTAATCAGATAGCAAGAGCAGGTACTAGATAGGTTAGCGAGAACCACAAGCTGTAATAGAGTAAGTTATCTCTCTCTGCTTGGGATCTGGGGCTTAGTTGTTGATTATTAAGAATTGATTTGAAAATCCTGCAGGTAGAAGATCCCTGAGGTAGATACGTAGGTCCAAGTGGACTGAACTCTATATATCTTGTGTCTCTTGCATTTACTTTTCTGTTACAAACTTAAAACTTTTGTTTCTTTCAAAACAGTTTCATTTCAATGGTTTGAAACTAATTTCAAGGACTTGAAATAGAATTTTTCTTCTATTCACTTTAACTATTTTATTAGAACAAATTGAAACTCATTTCAAGGCCTTGAATCTCTTTACAAAGCTTTTGAAACCACAATTCTCGCAAATTTTAGCAAAAGTCTGCATACCCTATTCAACCTCCCCCCCTTCTAGAGTATTGATCCTGCACTTCTACCTACTGTACACCCCTTCAAGTCTCAGTCTCAAGGCTTTGATATTTTGGCTCAGCAGGGGGTTCAAGGCCTTGAGATTCTTCTGAATGTTTCTGCACCTTAGTTTTGCTTCTTTTAAGTTTCTCATTGTCATCATCAGCCTCATACTTGTTCAAGTTGAGATCTGCAAAACTTTCATTCAGAGAATCATTAGTACTTTCATCAAAAATTACATGAATACTCTCCTCTACAATCTTAGTTCTCTTATTGTAAACTCCATAAGCTTTGCTAGTTTGAGAATAACCAAGAAAAACACCTTCATCACTTCTAGCATCAAACTTACCAATATTATCTTTGCCATTTTTATGCACAAAAAAAGTACACCCAAAAGGTTGAAAATAAGCAACACTGGGCTTTCCGCTTTTGAATAATTCCTAAGGAGTTTTCTTCAAAATAGGCCTGATCAAACATCTATTGAGCACATATTTTCATTATTAACAGCTTCTGCCCACAGATACTTTGGCGAATTTCTTTCAAGTAGCATGGTTCTAGACATGTCTTCAAGAGTCCTATTATTCCTCTCAACTACAACATTCTGCTGAGGAGTTCTAGGTGCAGAAATTTTTTGTGAGATGCCATGCTTCGCACAAAATAAATCAAAATCAAGCTGATCAAATTCCCTACCATGATCATTCCTAATAGATGCAACATGTAAATTTTTCAAAGTTTGAAGCTCTTTAAGTGAAAGGGTGTATAGAAGATAGAAATGCAGGATCAATACTGTAGAAGGGGGGGTTGAATAGAGTATGCCAACTTTTGCTAAAACTTGCAAGAGAAGTGGTTTCAAAAGAGTTAGTGAAGAATAAGTGTAGTTCAAGGCCTTGAACTGAGTTTCAAGTCCTTGGAATAAAAATAGTTAAGTATAAAGAGAAGAAGTCTATTTCAAGGCCTTGAAATGAGTTTCAAACCCTTGAAATGAAACTGTTTGAAAGCTGCAAGTAAATTAAGTATGAAACTGTAAAGTAAATGCAAGAGACATAAGATATATAGAGTTCAGTCCACTTGGACCTACTTCTCTACCTCAGGGATCTTCTCCCTGCAGGATTTTCAACTGAATTCTTATTAATCCACAGCTAAGCCCTAGATCACAAGCACAGAGAGATACCTTACTCTGTTACGACTTGTGGTTTTCACTAACCTATCTAGTACCTGCTCTAGCTATCTCATAAACTAAGAAATCTCTATTGTTAATTTTGAAAAATTCTTAAGAATGAGAAATAGAAGTATAAACAAGAAGATATACAAATAAAGTTCAGAACAGAAGAACACAGAGAATGAAACTGCCGTATGAATGAAGTGTTCTTCTGAGAATTGGATTGAGAATTTGATCTGCTTCTTTGTTGCTTGGCAATCCTTGAATGTGTTTGAGTGTCTCTCTTTTTGCCCGTAGAGTTGTGTCTCTAAATTCTTCAAACTGAGATCCTTATACAGCTCATTTGATTTGCAAATCATCCAGATTTTCAGCAACCAACTTTCCTATTTTGTAGGCAACAACTTTGACTTCTCTAACAGTCTTCTTCAACGGATAGTTGATCAGTATCTTCAACGGATAGTTGATCAGTATCTTCAAAGATACTGATTTGATCTTGTTCATAAACATGGTGAGAAGCTGTCACACATATTTGATTGATCATAGAATCAAATTATCTCAGAATTTCCTTCCCTGCAAAACTCAGGTTAGGGAATAAATCCTGTAAAATAGGAAATAAATTTTCCCTGCAAAAATAAGACAAAAAGATGGATTAGATAGTGTTTAAACATGTAATAATGCTTTGTCTTTCATCATCAAGTAACACTAAATCAAGCACAGGGGTTTATGAGTTCAGTCAAGATCAGAAACTCCCCCTAAGTATATGCAGTTGAAGCTCAGTCAGTTTCAAGGCTTTGAAAGATGTTTCAAGGCCTTGAAATAGACTAGCTATTTCAAGTCTTTGAAACTAATGAAACTCAATTGATCTTAAAATCTCCCCCTTGATGAAAGACAAAACCTCGATCTGTTTGATGCTAAATTTCTGCAATAAAAACTTTTTAGAATACAGAATACGAATAATAAGCAGTAACACATGATTTCCAAAAGATCTAACTTATGAAGCAATAACAGTGAAGTCCAGATAAACCTAATAACGAAAAACAAATAAAACAAACACCTAGATTTCTCCCACTTGTTGACTTTCATCAAAAGGAATGAGGAGGATGTTGGATCAAAGTCTTTGTAACTAAAATAATACTAATAAAAAATAAATAAATAATAACAATGAAAAAAAAAATACCAAACCTCTCCTGACATCTCCTCCCAATCCCCAACATCTTCATCATCCCCAACACTTATTTTATTTTTTTATTCTCTCCCTCCTCCCTCTATTTACTGCCTCCCTCTCCCTCTTCCTCCTTCATCACCCGGCACCACCAACACCAGCCACCACAACCCACTCTCTTTTCTCTCTCGCCCCTTCTCTGCCCTCTATCAACAACAACAGCTGCGGCAGCAGCTGCAAGAAGGCAGCACCGCCACAACCAACACCTCCGGCACCAACACCACCGGAGCCGCCACCTCCACCACGACCATCTCTCTCCCCTGTCTCCTCTCTGTTTTGCCGACGACAAGACACAGCAGCAGGAGCGGCAGCGACACAAGGCCGCTGCCTTCTCCGGCGACCACCACCAACATCGAAACCACCTACACCCACCTCCATCGACCTCCCCATCCATCTCGGCTCTCTCTCCCCCTCTCAATCTCCCCCCTGTTCTCTCTCTCTGCCCGACACAAAAGGCAACAACAGCTGCGGCGGAGATGCCGGCGATCTCGCCGGAAAACTCCATTGACGACGACCACCACCACCGAGACTCCCTCCTCTGCTCACTCTCTCCATATCCCCAACGTCTCTGACCTCTCTCGCACCCTGGAGACTCACAAAGGCAGCTGCTAGGCAGCAGAAGTAGCCAACCGCAACCAAGCCGCCGCCACCACCATTGTTGCCGGCACGAAGCTTGGCCGACGTGAAACTGGGCCAACCCACCCCGAAAGCTTGATTCCGTTCGCCTCCTGAAGGTCCGAAGAGGTCGTAGGAAGCCTCAAACTGAGCCCAGGTCACCGGATTCACCGGCGACGAGAACCACCTCCGGCGACCCCGACGGCGAGTTCGAACGAACCAATTTCTCGACTGTTTTTCGTGAATCTTGGCGTGGGTAGACTCTAAATCCCTCTCTAGTTCACTTTTAATCATCACAATTGAATATTTGAAAGCTTTGATGCATGTTCGGATCAAGTGGGTTGGGTGAGAGTTATGAACTACCGTTAGAATGAACAAGGGGGTGTTTTTGTCATTTTAAGAAAATATGAGGGCAGCTTTTGTATAATTCAGAACTAATTATATTGGTCTTTGGGGTACTAGTTGTAGTTTAGCCTTTCTATTTATTTGATTAAAAGCACTTGATAAATAATTTAATGGCTTATTTTCTAAAAATAAAAATAACAACAATAAATAAATAAATCTATAACTTGTTATTAAATTTGTTTTTACAAAAATAAAATAAAATAAATGCTTGGTATGAAATTTTAGTATGTATTCCTAATAAGATAATTGTGAATTGTGAGTCTTGTTTTGAAAAGAATGTTACTCTAACACTTATTTAAAAGAGTTTTAAGATTTTAAATAGGCTATAATAGATATTAGTATGCTTTCCTAAAAACAAAACAAGGCTAGTTAATTAATATTATGTCTATATAAATAAGAAGAGCGTTATTTTAGTTAATCTTTGGAATAAAATAAACAAGTCTCAATATTTGATAAAGAATGATATATTTTATAAAACTTATTTTGTATAGAATGATAATACGGCATTTGCTCCATTAAAATGTGATCTATATAATAACTATTATGCACTATTGTTCCTTATTCAAAAATATGATTTTTTACTTATAATTAATTATGAGTCAATGGAAATTTCACTTTCAAAATAGTTGCCTAAATAAACTTTAGCTTAAAGCTCTTTTGTTGTCTTGAAAAAAAAATAAATAAATAAATAAATTATTCACCTAAATTATTATGGCTCATAAATAATGTTTAGATTTCTCACTAATAAACAAGTCCTTGTAAATAATATTTTGGATAAAATTGGGTTGGGAAAACTACTGAGGGGCATGCATTGCATATAAAAGCATGATCTAGAACATTACATTAATTAGGATTAATTTGCTTATTTGTAGACACCGAGTTCGTAGACGACGAGTTTATTAAGTACGAGCATTAGGACTTCGCTTGTCGCGCGTGCACTACGCTACTTGTTATCGGTAAGTTCATATGTACAACACCTTAACTGTCAAAATGTGAATTTGGCGTGCGTTGCTTTCAGACTATAATCTTGCTATATCTCGTGATACTTGGATTATTTTATGAAATGATCAAATGTTTGAGAATCATGATTTTGAGAACTCTTTGAATATCCCGTTTGGGAAAAAAATATGCAGTTATTGAAACGATCTTTGAATCAAACGATATGATTCCGTAATGACGATTAGGTAATGCACTATAATATAAATGGGGCGATGTACAGAGGATGTGTGTGGAGGCTACGGCCGGAGGCGCATGTGAGTCGATCCTCCTCGGGTGCTAATCCTACGAGATTACATACCCGGCCCCCGTGGTTGGCTGTCACGCACCGAGGTGGTGCAGTCCCGGGGTTATTTATATGTGAAAACTATGGAGTACTACTTATGCCTGTGTGGGTCACTACGGTATAGGGGTGTCGACACTTAAGGTCTCATAGTTATGGTTATGAGCGGGGATTGACGTAGGGGCTCCCACAACGCTCGGGTGAATTGGGATCTGTGATATCCCAAGAGGCACCCTATTGTGATTTATTGCATCGTGACCCCTTTGTGGACATTCGTTACCCGCTGGTCTCTTATACGTCCAGCCAAACTAATGATGAAAATGTGGAATCAGTTATTATTGTTACAGTTCATGTGGGTTTACTCCAGTTACGCGTTGATTATCTAATTGTGTAGCCAAAACTCGTTTTACATGTTGTAGTATGATTCTTACTCAGTTTTTACTGACTTAAAATTTTCCTGCGGTCGGCTTTCGCTATTTCAAAACCCGCAGGTTAGAGATGAGGTGGGGACGTTCACGACACTTTGGACAGGAAAGCTTGCTAGTTGGATTATCACATAGTATATTCTTCCACTGAAAAGTGTATTTCAAGATTTTTAAATGTTATCACTTGTTTATTTGGAAAATTGTAATAAATTATGTTTTATATTAACGATGGTTGTACTAACTGTGAACCGACGATCCTTATCTGTTCCCAATGGGGTTCATCACCTCGGGCGGAGGCATCTTTCCAAATATACGGTTCGGCCGGCCGTATGATTTGGGGGTGTTGCAGTTGGTATCAGAGCCGACGGTTCTAAGTTAGTACGACCCTTCGGTTTGAATTAAAATAAGAGTTTTCAAAATTAAAATGGATATAGGACAACTAAAATTGGTAATAAAATTAAACAAGCCGGGGTTTGCAGGGTAGTTTATTCCCTATTTATCTGATATCCGTTAACATAATATGATTTACTGATCCAAGGATTCAACATGGAGAGTCGACCCAAAATAATAACTATATAGAGTAATCGTTTGTTCGACAGTAATACTATTAGGGTATCTAACTCTTAGGATAACCCTGGGGAAACCTCATTTTTCGACCACTGATGACTTTGGGTCAAGAGACATCATGTGAGTGCTAAGGTGTTGGAATAGTTAACCCTAGACAAAATGTGAAGACTTTCATCGAGATAATATGACGGATTTTAGGTACCGGTTGGGATAGTATTTTGAAGACAAGAGACAAGAATGAGTACTTTTGGGAGTCTTTTATGGTGAATGAATAAAATCATTTTAGTGGCATCGAGGATGTTCTCACCTAATAAAAGCAACTTCAAGGTCAACTTGTTGAGTTTCGACTCGTTTCAGCTAAATGGTTGTAGTTATTGAATGAATTTGAAGTGTTGATAGGAGTCTACTACCAATAATTGGCACCCGGGAGACTTTGCTAGACGGAGTTGTCTTAAATAATTTTGGAACTTTGACGATACTTAACTAATCAAAATTTATGCGTTACCTTGAGTCTGGTTACCCTAATACTGCTTGATAATGAGGATGTTTATTTGGCTATGTATTGATTTTGGAATTACATGACTTACTTGGGAGGAATGGTGTTTATCTTAATGTTGAATTTCGGTCTGAAAATTATTTTTGAGTTTTGATTTAAATTTTGAAAATTTATATTGGAGTCTGTTAAGTTTGTAGTTGGAGTCTGCTATCTCATGACGTTACTCGGAAGATATTATTATACTATGAAAAATATCAGAAGCTTCTTATATTGGTTAACTATCTCAGATACTAGGGAATATTTGGAGTGTTGATACAATATCGCCTACGGTCGGAATAAGTGTTCAGATATGGGTTGTCTTTTAAAGTTATAAGTTTTGCTTATGCCGCTTCGAAGTTCTAACACTTTGTTAGGCTTAGGGGGAAATGTTGTACGTTCTCCAGTTTCGCGTTATTCAGCTTATGATGAGTGGTATGAACTTTATGGAAACTATGATATCAGAAAGAAATCGTAAAGAAAAGTTTGGAGTCCGTGAAAGAAATTAGAAATGTTACAACTTTGAGTTTGGAGATTTATTTGGATAGTGTCGGTTAGTGTTACAAGTTATCTGTTGTAATTCTTGTGAGTCCACATTTATAAGCCGAGTGACAATTTGAATTACGAAGAGTTGTGAATTTAAATCATTGTTTGGAGATTGGTTAGAACACTATGTGGAAAGCGTATGTGTAAAGATCATGTAGATAGAATACAAGTCCTTAGTTTTCACTAGGTGAAACAGTCGGTTATCAGAATATTACTTTGGTATTTCCAAGTACTAAACTTATAAAAGAACCTACCAGGAGAAATTCGGTCCCAACGTGGTCTTAAGACATAGTTAGGTAGACAGTTCGGTACCAGATCTGTACAAGGACCAACTATAAAATCAAGGACCTCTATTAGCTTGAATATTTGACTTCTTATAAGATTCTTACACATGAGTTGGCGATACGTGACATGAGATGTATGAATCGTAAGTTATTATGAGCTAGTACGAACATTTGGTGAAAGGAAAATATATGATGAGAAGTAGATTGACATATTGTTGAGATCGTGATATTGTGAAGCCAAGTTGGCTTGCTCGAAGAAATTGATTTGAGAATTTGGCATGACAACATAGTAGAATCAAAAGATCTAGCTGCCCGATTTGGGTCAAGGATATTTTTTCAAGAACAAGGAAAGATGTATAGTAGAAAACTTATGTGAAAACTTTGATTATATGTTAGCAATGGTTGTGTTCCATTTCATGCTATATTATGTTTCTAGTTTCTATTGGTTTCTCTGTCTTGGACATTATTAGTTGTGCTTTGTTAGGCTTATGCCAAGTTTGGATCGCTTAGTAGTTAGCTTTGGTGAAGTACGGTTGTGGTTTCCTTGGTTAATTTAAGTTCTCATTTCTAGCCACAAAAAAATAAAATAAAACTTAGGGATGCAGTAGGCTGGGGTGTAAGGAGCAAGCCAACACAGTGACTGGTACACCCCTGTCCATCGCACCTCAATGTTCGTTTTATTTGAGGCAGCATATTCCTTTATCTCGTTCCTAGAATTTAATTAGAAACCCTAAGAGTAGGATTATCTTCAGACCTGGTTCTATTAATTTGGAAACCAAAGTGACAAGGATAACTAGAATGTCACAAACAACCCGTATGTGCTTACAATCTTGCGTAGTCATTACGTACTCATTAGAGTTACATCTAGCATGTCGCATTCAGTCACGCAATTTCGACGTTGGAAGAGGTTTTCTTACGCTTCGGGGACGAAGCGTTGTTTTAAGGGGGTAGTGGTGTAATACCCCTGTATTTTGGCGCAGGGTTAATAGAGTAATTACCAAAAATTTCGCGGGTTCGATTGGCGATTTTAGTTTCATGAACAAATTCGACCTATATCAGTTTTATATCAACTTTTAATCTTCTAAATACGAGCTCCCGAAGTGTATAAGCTCCAAGTATGTTTTAAATATTAGTCCTCCCAAATTTGATCTTTTATTTAATCAAATTTTTCCCTAAATATCCTATTTCATTTAAAGGGGGTGTTTGTGCATTTTCCTAAAGTATTTATCATGAAATTGAGTATAGACCATGCATTATTATGAGTAAATGTCCTTTATATAAACAAATATATATAATAGTATAGTTATACTGTGTATATACTGAAAATAGTACTGTATTCTTATATCCGTACATGTACCGTATAATACATGATGTGTTTGCGTATAAGTACAATATACTATACCTAAAATAATACTAATAAAAAAAATAAATAATAACAATGAAAAAAAAAATACCAAACCTCTCCTGACATCTCCTCCCAATCCCCAACATCTTCATCATCCCCAACACTTATTTTATTTTTTTATTCTCTCCCTCCTCCCTCTATTTACTGCCTCCCTCTCCCTCTTCCTCCTTCATCACCCGGCACCACCAACACCAGCCACCACAACCCACTCTCTTTTCTCTCTCGCCCCTTCTCTGCCCTCTATCAACAACAACAGCTGCGGCAGCAGCTGCAAGAAGGCAGCACCGCCACAACCAACACCTCCGGCACCAACACCACCGGAGCCGCCACCTCCACCACGACCATCTCTCTCCCCTGTCTCCTCTCTGTTTTGCCGACGACAAGACACAGCAGCAGGAGCGGCAGCGACACAAGGCCGCTGCCTTCTCCGGCGACCACCACCAACATCGAAACCACCTACACCCACCTCCATCGACCTCCCCATCCATCTCTGCTCTCTCTCCCCCTCTCAATCTCCCCCCTGTTCTCTCTCTCTGCCCGACACAAAAGGCAACAACAGCTGCGGCGGAGATGCCGGCGATCTCGCCGGAAAACTCCATTGACGACGACCACCACCACCGAGACTCCCTCCTCTGCTCACTCTCTCCATCTCCCCAACGTCTCTGACCTCTCTCGCACCCTGGAGACTCACAAAGGCAGCTGCTAGGCAGCAGCAGTAGCCAACCGCAACCAAGCCGCCGCCGCCACCATTGTTGCCGGCACGAAGCTTGGCCGACGTGAAACTGGGCCAACCCACCCCGAAAGCTTGATTCCGTTCGCCTCCTGAAGGTCCGAAGAGGTCGTAGGAAGCCTCAAACTGAGCCCAGGTCACCGGATTCACCGGCGACGAGAACCACCTCCGGCGACCCCGACGGCGAGTTCGAACGAACCAATTTCTCGACTGTTTTTCGTGAATCTTGGCGTGGGTAGACTCTAAATCCCTCTCTAGTTCACTTTTAATCATCAAAATTGAATATTTGAAAGCTTTGATGCATGTTCGGATCAAGTGGGTTGGGTGAGAGTTATGAACTACCGTTAGAATGAACAAGGGGGTGTTTTTGTCATTTTAAGAAAATATGAGGGCAGCTTTTGTATAATTCATAACTAATTATATTGGTCTTTGGGGTACTAGTTGTAGTTTAGCCTTTCTATTTATTTGATTAAAAGCACTTGATAAATAATTTAATGGCTTATTTTCTAAAAATAAAAATAACAACAATAAATAAATAAATCTATAACTTGTTATTAAATTTGTTTTTACAAAAATAAAATAAAATAAATGCTTGGTATGAAATTTTAGTATGTATTCCTAATAAGATAATTGTGAATTGTGAGTCTTGTTTTGAAAAGAATGTTACTCTAACAGTTATTTAAAAGAGTTTTAAGATTTTAAATAGGCTATAATAGATATAAGTATGCTTTCCTAAAAACAAAACAAGGCTAGTTAATTAATATTATGTCTATATAAACAAGAAGAGCGTTATTTTAGTTAATCTTTGGAATAAAATAAACAAGTCTCAATATTTGATAAAGAATGATATATTTTATAAAACTTATTTTGTATAGAATGATAATACGGCATTTGCTCCATTAAAATGTGATCTATATAATAACTATTATGCACTATTGTTCCTTATTCAAAACTATGATTTTTACTTATAATTAATTATGAGTCAATGGAAATTTCACTTTCAAAATAGTTGCCTAAATAAACTTTAGCTTAAAGCTCTTTTGTTGTCTTGAAAAAAAAATAAATAAATAAATAAATTATTCTCCTAAATTATTATGGCTCATAAATAATGTTTAGATTTCTCACTAATAAACAAGTCCTTGTAAATAATATTTTGGATAAAATTGGGTTGGGAAAACTACTGAGGGGCATGCATTGCATATAAAAGCATGATCTAGAACATTACATTAATTAGGATTAATTTGCTTATTTGTAGACACCGAGTTCGTAGAGGACGAGTTTATTAAGTACGAGCATTAGGACTTCGCTTGTCGCGCGTGCACTAAGCTACTTGTTATCGGTAAGTTCATATGTACAACACCTTAACTGTCAAAATGTGAATTTGGCGTGCGTTGCTTTCAGACTATAATCTTGCTATATCTCGTGATACTTGGATTATTTTATGAAATGATCAAATGTTTGAGAATCATGATTTTGAGAACTCTTTGAATATCCCGTTTGGGAAAAAAATATGCAGTTATTGAAACGATCTTTGAATCAAACGATATGATTCCGTAATGACGATTGAGTAATGCACTATAATATAAATGGGGCGATGTACAGAGGATGTGTGTGGAGGCTACGGCCGGAGGCGCATGTGAGTCGATCCTCCTCGGGTGCTAATCCTACGAGATTACATACCCGGCCCCCGTGGTTGGCTGTCACGCACCGAGGTGGTGCAGTCCCGGGGTTATTTATATGTGAAAACTATGGAGTACTACTTATGCCTATGTGGGTCACTACGGTATAGGGGTGTCGACACTTAAGGTCTCATAGTTATGGTTATGAGCGGGGATTGACGTAGGGGCTCCCACAACGCTCGGGTGAATTGGGATCTGTGATATCCCAAGAGGCACCCTATTGTGATTTATTGCATCGTGACCCCTCTGTGGACATTCGTTACCCGCTGGTCTCTTATACGTCCAGCCAAACTAATGATGAAAATGTGGAATCAGTTATTATTGTTACAGTTCATGTGGGTTTACTCCAGTTACGCGTTGATTATCTAATTGTGTAGCCAAAACTCGTTTTACATGTTGTAGTATGATTCTTACTCAGTTTTTACTGACTTAAAATTTTTCCTGCGGTCGGCTTTCGCTATTTCAAAACCCGCAGGTTACAGATGAGGTGGGGACGTTCACGACACTTTGGACAGGAAAGCTTGCTAGTTGGATTATCACATAGTATATTCTTCCACTGAAAAGTGTATTTCAAGATTTTTAAATGTTATCACTTGTTTATTTGGAAAATTGTAATAAATTATTTTTTATATTAACGATGGTTGTACTAACTGTGAACCGACGATCCTTATCCGTTCCCAATGGGGTTCATCACCTCGGGCGGAGGCATCTTTCCAAATATACGGTTCGGCCGGCCGTATGATTTGGGGGTGTTGCACAAAAAGCCAAACCCAGTAGTGATAGTCTCTTCTTTATTAGTAGGAATCTCAAAGTGTTGGAAGAAAGAGGTGAGAAAATTGGCATATAGCAAAGGGTTCTTTCTCTGGTTGATTTGGGTATACATATTATGTTCCATCACCAGCATTGGAAGATCAACTTCAAAACCATGCATAACTAAGTACATTATGTACAACACCCTCTCAGTGATTAGTTCCTTACATTGTTCTTTCTGTACCACAAATCTCATAAAAGTGGTAAATAGAACTTTAGCTTCAACAGTTAACACTGAGTGTGTCAATTGTTAGGATGAGACAGGTTTGTTGGGTAGAAAGAACTCTTTCTTTGCCAATTGAAGGGCTTCACTCTTAGGAGGATGGTTACTTGTTTCATATCTTTTTAGAACATTGGCAAACTCAGAATGATCTAGTTCCATATCAATACCAGCCACCCTAGTCTGAATCACTAAGTTTGCAGTCTTCTTCAGTTGTTTCATGTTCAGGTAAAAGAGACTGGTAAGTCTAGGGTAGGCTATCTCTGTGGGATTCGAAATAAACCATAGAGAGCTATTTTGCAACATCTTAATGCACTTCAGATTCATACCATCCAACATAGAAACACTAATCAAACTTCATAATGTAATTGATCTAGAAGCAAATCCATCAGTGGATTTATTTTTTGAATAGATTTGTAAAGCCTTCTGAGGATTTCCTTCAGGTTCATCCTCTGTCAGTTTTCCTTTTCCCTTTTCTGTTGTGTCAACCTTCTTCTTTGTCTTCTTAGGGATTCCTATCTGAATCCCTTTCTGTTTCTCTTGAGTTGTCTGCACTATCTTCTTCTTTTTACTTGAAACTGGGGTCTGATCCTTATTTTCTTTCTTTTTGGGAGGAGGAGGATCCATGTCTTCTGCAGTAGGAGTCTTTGAACTTGAATCTCCACTGATGGTTTGAACCTCTACCACAGTAGTCTTTCTTTTCTTCTCTGCACCAGTCTTTGAACCACCAGCCATCTTTAATCTTTCAGAGGCTCTACTTGTGCTAATTAGGGTTTGGGAGAAGAAGAGAGACGTAGGATAGATACGAAAGAGAGAAGGAGAGAAGAACATAAATAGAGAAGATTTTGAGTTCGAAAGGATAACTAAAATATTTTCTGATCTTAGATGATCTTGAGTGATCAGAAATGATTCAAAAAATCTTTGAAGCCGTTGGAAATAAATAAGAAAAAGCTATATTGGATGAAAGGATATTTTGAAAAGTGAGGGGCAATATTGACCAAATATCTACGAAGATAGCACCCAATATTGAAAGATCCAGAATTATTGGCTAACAGTTATACAGACTTAATTTCAAGGCTTTGGAAAGGATTTCAAGGCCTTGAAAAGCTATTTTACTGAAACACAAATACTCAAAGCTTTGAAAAGATTTTCAAGGCTTTGAAAATCAGTTCAAATCATTGAACCACATAAAGGCTTACCTTACTTACCTGATACTCCCCCTAAACCAATGCATATTTGTTTAGCATGCCTAACTCCAATCCTAGAGCTGAGAATCTTTCATCTGGTGACAGCGTAAACCTATCTGCTTTTTCGCAAGTGTACGATCAAGTAATATAGAGTATGTAATTGTGACTCTGGTTGTCGAACCCTCGAGAACAGTTTACGTTGTTGCTAATCAGAATTAGAATTAGACACAAAGTTTGTAAAAAGGAGGAAGGTTTGGGATTTGACTCTACTTACTAAATTGCAGTAAATAAAACAGTATTTATAAAAGCTTATTTTATTTTTCTGTTGAATATTTCGCAGAAATTGTTGTAGTTGTAAAAGTCGATAATTCTAAAAATCTAGGTTCCAGGATCCCCTAGGGTTATTCTCCAGCTTTCATAGTATATTTGATTTCAGAAACACACGGTGGTTTTGTTTATGCCAGCATACCAATAGTACAATCTCCTCTCGGTCTCATGCACCTATCACTCTCCTGCAGATTTTCGGGTCCTCTCGGTCCACCTAAATCTGCAGGTTCGTTTTAAGTCTGCTAGGGTTACAGGTTCTCCTCTCGGTCTCCCCCTAAACGTCTAGCAGTTGGTCTAATGCTTATGGGCTAGTCCCCTGATTCTCTTCACCTCTCGGTCCATCAAGGCAGAGTACTAAATCCTGTCTTTTCTTCCTAACTTTCACTGGTCACTCTCGTGCACCAGATCATGTCTGTAACACTCCTGGGTGATCAAGCCATTCATGTATGTAAATAAAATCAAAGACAGAATAATAAACAATCCATCCTGTATTAAGGCTTAGCTAGCCATGCATCTGAAAATCAAACAACCAAGTCTGCTGAATTCATAAACCCTAGGTTCACCGAGAACCTAGGAAAAAAGTCTAGCTAGCTTGCATTATTGAAAAACAATTTTTCATAAAGAGAGAAAATATCAAACTAGTTATTTGCTGAATTACTGGAAAACTGCTCCAATCTTGTTCTGCTCCAACCCTGACGGCTCTGAAACTGGCTGCTGTGATGATGATGAATGTGTGAGTGTGTATGCGTAACCCTAATTCAGTGCTGGGACACCTCCTTTTATACTGCCACAGTCTCCAAAACTGATGCACGAAATTCCTGTTTTACACCTCCTTCTGGACACGTGCGTTTGAACGCAGCTCGCCTGTGTTTGAATGCACCCCTTGGCCTTTTTCTTCTTCTGAGTGTCGAGTCCTGCGTTTGAACGCAGCTCGCCTGCGTCTGAACGCAGGCCTTAGTTTTCCTGCACTTCTGACTCTGAACCCTGCGTTTGAACGCAGCTCGCCTGCGTCTGAACGCATGACTTAGCCAACTTTCCGCCATTTTCCTGCTGCTCCCATCTTGTGCGTCTGAACGCAGGTGCCCTGCGTTTGAACGCACCACTTAGCCTTTTTCTCTTTTTTTTCTGCTCAGCTTTCCTGACACGCTGCCTCCCATCCAAGTTAATCTCATGCATTTTTCGGCACCTGTTACCTGCACATCATAACACGTACCCACGATCATATCCAAAAAACAAAAGTATGCATAAAATTACTCAAATTTTGCAATCATGATCTATAAATCTCTGCCTCGTATCAGGTGGAAAATAAGCTGAAAATGGCCAAACTCAACTCTCACAGGGTTAAAACCAATGGTAAAAAGATGTCCCAGACTAATACATTTTCAAGCTGTCATCTGGCAATGGTTTAGTGAAGATATCCTGCAAGTTTCATGTTAGTAGAAACAAATTCAAGAACAATATCACCTTTTTCAGCTTGATCTCTGATGAGGTGATGTCTGACATCAATATGCTTTGTTCTTGAATGCTGACATGGATTCCTTGTAATTGATATTGCACTTGTGTTGTCACACTTGATAGGTATTTCTCTGAAATCAAATCCAAGATCTCTCCTTTGTTGTGCAATCCATAACACATGTGAACAACAAGCTCCAGCAGCTATGTATTTTGCTTCTGTTGTTGATAGTGTATTTGAGTTTTGCTTCTTTGAATGCCAACTGATTAAATAAGATCCAAGAAATTTACAGCATCCAGATGTACTCTTTATATCAACTTTATATCCAGCAAAATTAGCATCCTAATAGCCACTCAAAGAGAAGATAGATTGTTTAGGATACCAAAGCCCTAAGTCTTTGGTACCATTGTGATATCTGAATATTCTCTTATTTGCAGTCAAGTGTGATTCATTAGGATCAGCTTGAAATATAACACACATACATACACTAAACATAATATATTGTCTGCGAGCTATGAGATATAGTAATGATCCAATCATACCTCTGTATTCTTTCACATTCACAATCTTACCAGATTCATCCTTGCCTAGGGATAATGTAGAACTCATGAGGGACTTGATCTCTTTGGATTGAGCCACATTGTATTTTCTTAGCAAGTCACAAGTGTACTTGCTTTGATGTAGAAATATTCCCTTCTTCATTTGATGAATTTGAAGTCCAAGAAAGAAGTTCGATTCTTCCATCAAGCTGATTTCAAATTCCCAGCTCACAACGCTTGAGAATTCCTTGCACAAGAGATCATTAGCAGCTCCAAACAGTATATCATCAACAAAAATCTAAACTACAAGCATATCTTTCTCATGAGTCTTTACGAAAAGAGTTTTGTCCACTAGTCCTCTTTTGAAATCATTTTCCATTAAGAATTTTGACAATCTTTCATACCAAGCTCTTGGAGCTTGTTTCAATCCATAAAGAGCTTTGTCAAGTTTGTAATATGATCTAGAAACTTGTCATTTTAAAAATCATGAGGCTGAGCAACATAAACTTCGTCTTGAAAGTATCCATTTAGAAAAGCACACTTCGCATCCATTTGAAAGAGTTTCATGTTTTTGTGAGATGTAAACGCATGTTGAATTCTAGTTGCTTCTAACCTGAAAACACAAGAAAAAATTTCTTCATAGTCAATTCATTTCTTCTTGATTGTATCCTTGAGCTATCAATCTGGCTTTGTTCCTGATTACCTTTTTATTTTCATCTAATTTGTTTATGAATTCCCATATGGTGCCAATGACAGACTGATTTCTTGTTGGAGGAACTAGATACAAAACCTTGTTCCTTTCAAACTCATTGAGTTCACTTTGCATTGCTATAATTCAGGCTGCTTCTTGTAAAGCTTCCTTCACAGTTCTAGGTTCTACAAGAGAGATAAAAGCACTAAAAGAAAAAAGATTTTTCAACTGTGATCTGGTTTTTGTACCAGTGGTTGGATCAGAAATAATGTTATCAGTAGGATGAGATGAGAGATATTTTAATCTCTTTCTAGGTGACCAAGTGTAGAATTTTGATTCATACTCAGAATCAATAATCTAGGTGGTTGTGCACAAGAGAATCCTGCAGGGAGAACTCTGTGTACACCAAGAGTAGAGTATTGGAAATGGCACAGGAAGAGTTGGGTTGTGTGTAGGGAGAGAGTAAGGCAGTAGTAATGTGTGAGAGAGAGACAGGGGTTTGGCAGAGCTTCCGCGTATGTCTGGTGTGTCCCCCTTGTATGGAAGGATTAACGTCCTATATATAAAGGAGAATGTGACCGTTGTAGTGTCGTTAATACGCCCATCAATGGCGGCTTAATTAGCTTAACCACAACGGCACGTTCGTCCGCGTATATAGGGACCGTTACAGCACGTTATGCGCGAATACCGGAACCGTTATGGGGTTGACCGGGTTTGACCGGATTGACCGGGTTTATGGAGCTCGTGCCATAAATCTCTCAAAAGCAGTTACTAAAGGTCGCATGCAGGCTTGGTTCGCACGCGACAGGACTTACTCTAGCCTCCAAGCCACTAAGTCCCTACAAGTCCCGTGCAGTGGTGTGCGAGGGCCCTGTCTCGCAGCCCCCACGTGGATCAGCGCGGCTGGTGATCCTGTGTGTGTGGAGAACAATATGGCGTGCTAGATGATTGCCACGTGGCTAAGATCTTCTTGTCCAGAAATCACTATCTACATTAGCCCCCTTTCTGCGCGTGAAGACTCATAGCCGGATAGACTTCCATGCGCAGGAACCAACGTACGCGTCGCCGCCACGCACCAATTCAAATATACACAAGTTCAGCCCCCGTGCGTGCCATTATAACCTAAACCCCTAGAGTCGTGCCGTCTGGCCTTTTAGGGTTTTAGGCATGACGTCAGCTTACCCTGTGATTGCGCAATTCGACGGTGACGGTTGCGATTCGACTACTGAAAGGGCGCAACTCTTCATTATTTTTGGATAAATACTCTGTACTCTCCATTTTTGCAAAAGCATCACTTCTTTCTCTTAAAGTGAATGATACCCGGAAGCCTTCAAGAGCAGATTCAGATAATCAATCACCAGTTCTCTCTTGTCAATCGTCTTCTTCAATTGTGCACATCCAAGCAAGCTTTACCAAAACAAAGTTGGCCTTGTTCAATTGTGTTTAATATGCTGATATATGCTTTGAACTACGTTGGATCTGCAAACCCATAACATATTATCCACTGAAAACTTATGAAGAAGCTCTCGATCTTTTGACTCCAATTTTGATTTAATCCCCAGATGATAAGGATCTTGAATGTAGGGTTTCTGAAATCCCTGATAATGCGAATGATTCCAATCTCTAATTTTTGAAGATTGCCACTGGACTGTTCATATTTCTTCCAATAGATCCTCATGTGCTTTGAACTGAATCTTCAAATTCAAACTGAAGTTTGCATATTTCTCCCCCCTTTTTTCTTGCGTTTCCGCAGGAATGGCAAAGACAAAAGGAACCAAACCCATTAAGGAGATCGAAGAAATACCTGATCTTCCCCAGTCTTTATGGCGAAAAGCCCCCTATATGGGCGACAAAGACTTTTATCATGCTAGGGTTAAGGCGAAGAAATTGTCAATCGCTGTCTCCGGTGAAGAATTTCAAACGTTAACTCCTCCAGTTAACTCGGCGCTGCTCAAATTGATCGATTCCGAAGATGTGGTTCGATTGGGAGTCAAAAATGGGTACCTCCCATACACTGCGATTTCCACTCAGGCGTTTGTTCAGAAATTGGACTTCATGTATGAGTGGACTGACCATGTACTGACTCATCATGCCATGACTCTAAACGATGCTGGCGTATACTTCGCAGTTCGTGCTATGAAGGGTGTTGCCGTGAAGCTGGACCAGTCCATGCTTCTAAACCTTCTTTCCCGTTACTCGCCTGCGACTCACACATTTCATTTTGCTGAGTTCGAGGCTGCTCCCACACTCGAAGATGTGCACATGTTGTATGATCTGTCTCCCATGGGCGAGGTGGATCCTTTGAGTCCCTTGAGAACGGATGCGGAGATCGCTTTGTACAAGCAGATGGAAGAGTGCTTGTCAAAAGTGAAGAAAATTTCCACCCGGTGAACTACTACGGAAGTCCTTCCTGACTGGCAGTTGGTTGATACATCTGCGAAGAACACTTGGAACAAGTGGGTACAATACTTTTTCCGTGATTATGCGAACAACAGCATCACCAAGAAGCTTCTGAGTCAAAACCCGAAGGCTAAGAACTATGTGAATGGCAAGGGTTATCACTTGACCCTATGCGCCTTCCTCTGTGCCTGGTTATCGAGGTACTTAATCGATGGCCACCCGCATGATGGGGTCTTCTATCATGTTCTGCCTCTTGCTGTGAAATTGGCCCTTGGTCAGAAAGTCGCACTTGGACCCTTAGTCTTGGGCACACTGTAATACAGCTTGGATCAGTTGGTTGTGGCGATGAAGGAATCGCGTGGCCGCCTCGACGTACTGACTTACATTAAAATTGCTTTCTTGACAATGTGGGTCTTCAAGCGATGGCCCTCTTATGCCCCAGTCGCTTCTAAGCCCAGCAAATGGTGCCCCCCAGGCGCGGAAGAGGAGCGTAATAGCGGCAGGGCTGCGAGATGGTTCAGAACTAACTTCCCCAGGTGCGTTTGGAGCCTGATATGCGACAATCGGGAAGAGTTTATAGCCAGGCCTTATGCCATGCGCGTTGAGAATGTGCGATGGTTCCCAAAACTGTATCCCTCCAAGGCTGTTGCTTTCTCAGAAGAGCTCCTTTTCGAGGGCGGGGAGCATTTCCACGAGCGCTATCGCGAATTCTTTTGCTGGTGTCTGCGAGGTTCCCTTCCTGCTCTTGCAGAGCATGTACGTGAGCTCGCACCTAGGTACGAGAGGATTACCGTGGATGTTGATCCCACTCGCGTGTCTCCCCATTTTGGCTTCGATGCAGTGGCACCCTCAATCTGGCCGCAGTCCATCATCAGAGGCTGCTACAAGCGGTTATTGTCCAAGGAGTGTAAAACAATCTTGATGAGCAATCTTCCCTTCGAGCAACCTCCAGGTAATCGCGAAGGTGGCTATTCCAGAAACTGGATCGCTTACTGGAACGCCCAGCAGACAAGGTTTGAGACATAGTCGGTCCCTCAGCCAAGTAGAGCTCCTGTGATCAAAAGGAATTATTTCCCTTTTCGTCCCAACTTTAGCCTGGACGAGTCTGAATATGGTTGCTATTCGTTTCTGGATCGCGAGAACCACCTGTGTCCCTCCATCATTCTTGATGAAAAGATCGCCGCAGTCAGGAGAGGTGATTCGCATGTCATCAGATATAGCGAAACTTTTGCTAAGGTAAGCAATTTCTCTTGCATGCGCTAAGTTTCCTTATTCCAATATGTCAAAAGCTTCATGCTTCACTATCTGTTGTAGTGCCATGTGAGGAGGTCTGCATCTGGTGAGCGTTCCAAATCGCTGGTCACCACCATTTTTACTGCGAGAAGGCAAGGACAACCAGTTCGGCTGGCATCGAAGATGGATCCCGCGGTTGAGACCAAAATTCGCGAGATCATGAATGCTTTTGCTGATTCGCTGATAGACAATACTCCAGCCTTGTCTCCTGCCAGGAATGATCCGTCTCCTCCAGCGACTGCTGGTCCGAGAGCAAAAGGCCCGGACAAAGAGGAATCACAATCTCTTCCCCTAGGAGCGCTCCAACTTCCCCTCCTGCGAGATCCCTTGCTGCCAGGGATAAAGGTAAAGGTCGCATGACTAGTAAAGTGCGGAAGGAGCTCGCAGTGGAGACCTTTGTTCCGTTTGGCCAGGAGGAAGAAGAGGAGAGAAGAGAGACAAGAGAAGAAGATGAAGAAGAGGAAAGAGTTGAAGACGTCAGAGACAGAGAGAGAGAGATGCGATACAAGAGGAAGAGTTAGGAGGTATCTCAATCATACTTCTCTTCTCATTATCTTAACTCTTTTGCAATCTGGTTTGAACAAATTGTTTCTTCGCAGATGATGATGATGAGACCATCAGTGGCCTTTTGGCCAAGAAGCAGAAGAGGGGTTCTCATTCTGGTGTTTCCGATGAAACCATAGGCGAGGATATTCTTGCCGAGTCCAGGAGAACAGCTGCGGAGGCTGCTGAAAGGAAAAGAAAGCGAGAAGAAGAGGAACTCGAACGCGTGAAGCAAAGGAGCCTAGAAGAACAACACGTCGACGACTTAGTGCGTCCAACTGATGAGGAAGATGTGCTTCCCGAAGAGGTGGCTCCTCAAGTTGAAGAGGAGGATGCGGCTCCAGAAGAAGATGCATCATCTCTAGAGCAAGCCCAAGCAGACTTTGAAGAAATCGCAGGTGGTAATGAAGGTGAGATTTTTAATCTCGCAGTAACTTACCGAGATGTTATTGTCGGTGCGCTGAAGCACGGTGTGTCAAAAGCTGACATTCGCCGTTGGCTAGTAGGCAAGTGCGGTGAACCTTCAGGTAATCATTTGAGCAACATGTGTGAACTAGGCTTAGCAACCCAAACATAATCATGACTGGTTTCTTCGCGCCCCAGGTCACGCTCACCTTAAATACATGCTTAATGAAGATACATTAATAGGGCAAGGCTCCACGTCCTTAGCATATGACAAGGATGCTGTGATCCCACCTTCGCGTGGAGGTGCTCGCTCTTAGCTTACCAAAGATAATAAAATATTATACAATACATGTTACCTCACGTCATCATATTTTGTATCGCAGGCAACGCTGATGAAGCCCTGTTTGAACAAAGGAGTCAACCTTCTGCATCCTATGTCCCGGTGCCGAGTTCTCATACTGAGAAGCCCGTCGCAGCTGCTGAATATGCAGGAGAGCCCTTCGAGGACGTCATTGAACTTTCTGATGATGCCGAAGCTTACACCGTGTTGATGGAGGAAGATGCCCATGCTGGTGCTGAGGAAACAGGAACGAACGTTGCTGACGCTATCGCACCTGAAGGCATCCCTAATCAAGCTGCAACTTCTGCTGCTGCCATGCCCCCGGCAATGACTGAGCCTGTGGCACCTCTTTCTGGGTGGAACTTTTGGGGTTCGCAGGTCGGGGCTTCCATCGCACCTGGTGCGGCTTATACTCTTCCCCCCAACTATAAGGAGTTAGAGCTCGCAGCTGATAGAACGGCAATGGAGCGAGGACAGTCTTCAACTGCCCCAGCACTGCGCATTCCCTCTCTGCACGAGATCCTTGAAGTAACTGGTATGTCGCGATTTGCTGTTCGTATCCTGCATTCTTTACTTGCGAGTTTGACAATCTAACTTGGTTTTGACATTGCTTTAGGGTTGAAGCAAGCTGACGTGGACTGGCTAGTTCGGATGCGCCTCTCCTACCCACAATCATTTGCGAGGTCTCTGGAGATAGAGCCCTTCAAAAGGAGGCTGTTTCTGACTGAAGCTATCTGGATTTTAGAGCAGCTGTCCGCGGCCACACCTGCGACCATTTCTCCTCAGAGCGCGGAATTTCTTTTTGGCATGTGCCAAAACCATCTCATCAAAGTTCAAGGCAAGCTGGGCTTTGGGTTTCTTGTCAAAAGAGTCACCCTGATTCGCGCGGACGTGACTTTGAAACGCGGCTACCAAAACCTTGCAGCTGAGAAGCAGAAGATAGAGCAGCAAAGACAACAGGTTGAAGAGGCTGTGAAGCTCTTTCATGAGATGAAAGCCAAATGCGAGCAATTGAAGCAAGAAGTGGAGCAAGTGGAAAATGTGAGCCGTCAGTTTACTCCTAATGAATCCTTGATCAAGGGCCTGTTTTGAAAAGTAGCAAATAAGTAGCTGAAACATTACTGTAATGTTTCTAGGGTTTCTCCCCTAATTTTTTTTCAAAAAGAATTGAAATGCCCGTTTTTCCCTTTCCGGGATTTGCTCGAATATCTCTGTTGATATCAACTTATGACGTCAGCAATTGATATTTTGCCTTGATTTTCGCGCTAATTGCTCATTAGATAAGCACGCTTTCCTTGGGAAGTCCATCTGTATCATGACTATCCGTCATTAATTAGGATACGCAACCGAATCGTCGTAGCCTTTAGTAGGGTAATTGATTGTCACCTCTTTTCAAGGCGTAAGTGATTGATCCTTACCCTCTTTTCAAGTTCTGCTGACTCATCTTGGTAACTGAAGAGTCTCCACAAGGTCTATATAAACCCTGCCTTTTGCTATTTGGGTTCTTCATCCCACAATGTGGCTTGCCGTGAGTCTTTACGACTGCTGGCTTCAACGCTTGTTTTTCGTTGATTCATGGCAGCTTCACGTCGTGAAACCTGAGTTTGTGCTTTGTGCTATAGAAATAGTTTCCAAGATCTGCTTCGTAAGGCTTATTGATCTTTATAACTATCATAAAGAAGATGCAGATAATACCTCATGTTTGCTCGAAGAATTTTCTTCGTCTATTATGCTTGCAGGTCATGTTTCCGGCCGCCTCCCGGCGAGGTGTAGCGCTGTACTCACCTTGCTACCGACTCGTAATGAACCGCTGAATTCTCCTCCAGCATGCCAGGAGGAGAATTTCTTGCCTCCTCGTTCTTGAACTCGGGGTGGCGAGCCAATGTGCTCGTCTCCGTGGACAAGGAGCCTCTGGCCTTTGGAGTTCCTGCTTGCCTGTCCTTCACAGCCGCATGAGCCGGAACAAGTGGTTCCTCCGGAACATATCTTGATCAGACAGAGGCCTTGTCAGATCCTGAGATCTTGGACATAACGTCACATAGGTCTTGTAGACATGGCGAGCTGCGGGCTGATCTTCTCGCAGGAACACCCTACTTGCTACAGATCTTTGATCGCAAATCTTTGTATCGCATGGCTTCTGCTTGGTCCGTTAGGTCGATCCTTTTCCAGCTAGGATTCCCCCGATGTGTAACTTCTGCTTGTAAGTTACTATTTAGATGCATTCTAAGCCATGTTGGCTGCGTAGCTAGCTTGGTCTGAGCTTTTCGCTTGTAAGCTGTTATCTAGACAGATAAATTGTAAGTTATTTTGATTCGTAATGATAAATCGCTTTGTATGATTTGCTATCTTGTTACAACAAATTACGATTTCGCACGCGTGTTGACAAATTTCGCCTTCTGTAGTGCTATATAAGCACTTTGCATTGTCGCTTATGATTTGCTATCTGCCGGATAGATTCGAAGATATAATTTTAGATCATTCGAGATCGTATTTGCGCAACTTTGCTACCTTGGCATATAGGCTCGCGGTTTACTCTTAGATTCGAGTGCAAGTGCTACCTTGGCAGGTAGGCTTCTGTAGATCACTTAAGATCATTTTGCTGCTATCATGGCAGATAGACTTAAGAGATCATTTTGAGATCGCATTCGTGTAGTGCTGCTATCGTAGCAGGTAGGCTTGAAAGATCATTTAAGATCATACTTCGCATAGGCTGGTATCGTGGCAAATAGGCTTTTAAAAGATCATTCAAGATCAGACTCGCATAGGCTGCTATCGTGGCAGATAGGCTTAAAAGATCACTTAAGATCGTATTCGCATGAGCTGCTATCGTGGCAGATAGGCTTTAGAAGATCACTTAAGATCGTATTTGCATAGGCTGCTATCACAGCGGATAGGCTTTAGAGGATCACTTAAGATCGTATTTGCATAGGCTGCTATCACGGCGGATAGGCTTGAAAGATCATTTAAGATCATACTCGCATAGGCTGCTGTCGTGGCAGATAGGCTTTGAAAAGATCTCTCAAGATCGCATTCGCATGAGTTGCTATCATGGCAGAGAGGCTTAAAAGATTAGTTAAGATCGTATTCGCATGGGCTGCTATCGTGGCAGATAGGCTTAAAAGATCAGTTAAGATCGTATTCGTATGAGCTGCTATCACGGCGGATAGGCTTTCGCTAACAGTACTAATGAAATAAACAGAGCAATAAGGACAGCTAAAAGCATAAAGTTCTTCTCATTTGGGAGAAGTCTTTTTATTATAAAAGCTCTCGTATAGGAGAGATGAGATTACAATTCTCTCATATGGGAGAGAAGATGTGCGAATCATAGCAATACAGAGCATAAAGCAAACGTTAGAATATAACGCATATAATGAGAGAAAGTTAAGGATAATACTTCTTAATCCAGCGCATGTTGATTGAGCTTGGGGTTGAGGTCGTTCCATGTAACCTCTGTATGCTGCAGTAGCCACTATCAAAGACTTCTGTGACCTCAAAGGGTCCTTCCCAATTGGCTGCGAATTTTGGGTGAGCTGCCTCTCGCATGCAATGGTCAGACGCGATCAAGACCAAATCTCCAACTGCAAATCTCGACGTTGGACTGTTTTGTTGTACGCACGACCGATCCTTTCTTGGTATCGTTTGTTAGTCCTTTTAGCTTGCTCCCGCTTTTCTTCTAGCAGGACTAAGTCATGATCACGTTGACTGTCATATAATGCATGAAAAGCCAATCTTGCAGAGTTAACCTTCACTTCCGCAGGTACCACAGCCTCAGCTCCATAGCATAAAAGGAATGGTGAGACCCCTGTGGGTGTCCTTGGAGAAGTCCGATAAGCCCACAGGGCTATGCTCAAAGAATCAGCCCACTTCTTGTGGTCATCTGCGACCATCTTGCTAAAAATTCTCAACAACGTCTTGTTGGTTGCTTCTGCTTTCCCATTCCCCTTCGGATAGTATGGAGTGGAGCATATCTTCCTGATGTTGTATTCTGCTAGCTTTGCAGCCACCTGGCGATTGACAAAATGAGTGCCATTATCCGAAAGGATGGTGTTGGGAATTCCGAACCTGCATATGATGTTTTCTTGGATGAAATGGACCACGGCTAGCGCATTTGTTGTCTTCTGTGGTATCGCTTCTACCCATTTGGTGAAAACTCGGTCGCGGTGAGAATGAAGTGATTCCCGTGCGAGGTCGGTCGAATGGGACCGATGAAATCCAGAGCCCATGTGTGAAACGACCATGGTGTTCCCAATGCATGTAGATCTACGGCAGGCGCGTGGACTAGATTACCTTTGAATTGACACTCCTGGCAGCGTCTTACTTTGGTGCGGCAATCAGCCTCCATAGTGGGCCAGAAGTATCCAATTGAGAGGAGCTGTCTGCATAATTTCGCACCTCCCTGATGCTTCACCTGATGAGAAAGGTCCATCGCTTCTTGTGCTTCCTTGCTGTCTAGACATCGCAGCAAGTTACCTTCATGGCCCCTTCGCCAAAGCAGATTTTCTTGCACGACATATCGTGTTGCTTTTCTCTTTAGTTTCTCGGCTTCTTTTCTCGATTCGGGTAAAATACCCTGAGTGAGAAAGTCGAAGAGTGGTTTCCTCCAATCCGCATCATATTCGGTCAGAGCGATGAGTAAAGAGTCCTTGATCAGTGCGCAACTCTCGCACTTTCCTTGAATTAATGCTGCGGCCGTTGACATGTTCGGCCAATGAATGCCATACCTCTGGGCTTTCCGATAGATTGACACCTCACTTTCCCCACAAGCATGTTGGTGAATCTTTTCTAACAGCAGTTGTCCCTCTTGCTCGGAGACGCATCGCATGAGTATTCCACCAGGGCCCTTGTAGTAAAGGGTGTTGTCATGTATGCAATATCCCTTCGTGGACGCCCAGTTCTCGCTGCTCGTGCCTTCTGCAATGGCCCGTAAGATTGACTTTCTCCAGTCCGCATCGTCCATGTATTCACCGTAGTAAGCGTCTTCTTTCAACGCCGAGGATGTTCGCACTTCAATCGAGATCCTTGCGGGACATTTGTCCGCACTGACCTTGGATCCCAAGGTAGCTAAGGCGTCAGAATGCCTATTGTCCACTCGAGGTTTGTGCTCGTATCTAACGTCGCAGAACTGTTGCACCAATTTCTGCACCAGGGTCCGGTAGGGCAATAAGTTTATTTCCTTCAAACCATACTCGCCCGAGGCTTGTTTGACGATTAGGTTGGAGTCCCCCATAACCGTCAGGTTGCTTACTTCCAAGGCCTTTCCCGCGCGGAGTCCTGCGATGAGAGCTTCATATTCTGCTTCGTTGTTGGTGACTGCGAAGTCAAGCTTTGCGGACATCTGTATGACTTCCCCATCTTGTTTGGTCAAGACTATCCCGATGCCTCCACCTTTCCTTGTTGACGAGCCGTCAAAATGGAGCGTCCAATAGGGCAGCTCAACTGCGTAGATTTCAGGTCCCTCTAACTCTTCTTCAATCACGTGCTCATGACTGTTATCGGGGAACTGTGCTAGCAAATCCGCCACCGCCTGCGACTTGATCGCCCGCGGCCGAACGCATGTGATGTCATATTGGGAAATGGTCATATACCACTTTGCCTATCTTCCCCCAGGGGTGGTGTGAGTCAGAAGATATCGTATGGGATCGCTCTTTGTGATCACCACCACTTTGCGAAGCAAAATAGTATCTCAACTTCTCTATTACGAAGAATAAAGCTAGACAATGTCGTTCAATGTCCGTGTATCTTGATTCTGCGGGCTGCACGATGCGAGAGATGTAGTAGATGGGCCTTTCTTGACCCTCATGCTCCTGAGCTAGGAGAGCTCCTATAGACCTCCTTGTTGACGTCAGATACAACAATAGTGGTGATCCGAGCTGAGGTGCAATCATTACTTTTGAAGATGTCAGCAGCTCCTTTAGTTTCCCGAACGCAGCTTCGTGCTCCGCAGTCCAGTTGTATATAGCATCTTTCTTGAGAATATCACTGAAACAGAAGGTGATTTCGGCGATTGCTGGGATGAATCTTCGCAGATAGGATAGCTTTGCCAAGAAGGTTTTCAAGGCACTCTGGTTGTGCGGTGGAGTCATGCCAGTGATGGCTGATACTTTCGCAGGGTCGGGCTCGATTCCTTGGAGATGTACCACGCATCCCAAGAACTTCCCTGATGTTACCCCGAATGCGCACATCATGGGGTTCATCTTCAATTGAAAGCGCCTGCATCTGTTGAACACCTTTCGCAAATCCGCCAGATGGTCTGCCTCTTGCTTGGATTTGACAACTAGGTCATCCACATAGAATTCCACTTCCTTGTGCATCATGTCATGGAACAGGGCCATCATGGCCCGCTGGTAAGTCGCACCCGCATTTTTGAGACCAAAAGGCATCACCGTATAGTTAAATACTCCCACTGGGGTGATGAATGCGGTTTTCCGTGCATCTTCGGGGTCCATCTTGATCTGATTGTACCCACTGAAGCCGTCCATGAAGCTGAACATGCGATGACCCGCGCTCGAATCGATAAGTAAATTGATGTTGGGGAGCGGAAAATCGTCCTTGGGGCAGAAGCGATTAAGATCTCGGAAGTCTACGCAAATGCGAAGTTTCCCATTCTTCTTTACTACTGGCACGATGTTGGCCAGCGATGTGGGATGGTGATTTGGCTCTATGAATCTGGCATCTAGGAGTTTGACAATTTCCTGCTTAATCTTCACGTTGAGCTCTGGCCTAAAGCTCCTTGTGCTCTGCTTTACCGGTTTGGATCCTGGAATCACATCCAACCGATGCATGGTGATGTTTGTATCCAGGCCGGGCATCTCATCGTATTCCCATGCGAATACGTCCTTGTACTCAGTCAAGAGCTGTAGCAATCTTTCCTCCTCTTCGGCTGTGAGGTCCGCACTTAGAAAGACTGGCCTCTTCTTTTCTTCGCTCGGGCTTAGGAATACCTCCTTAAGCTCCTTCTTTTATGGTCTGGGTTTGTCTTCCATGCATTCGGGTGCTTTTTTGAGTTTCTCTTCTAGAGTGCTTGGCATTGGTTTTTCTGTCTCCAAAAGCTGCTCGATTTGGTTGATTTGCCCAGGGATATCCCCATGCCCGCGTGGGGACACCCCCGCGCACCTTCATATGCGATAACATTTCTTCCCGTTGGCATAGAAACTCTCTATCTCCTTGCCTTCAGGATCATGTTTTGCTATTCTTTTCAGAGTGTACACATTCTTTCGCTGGTAGGCAATTCGCGGCGCTTCTTCTCGCGTGAGCGGCTTTTCCTTGGCATCCTCTCTTGTCACCATTAATCCCGCAGGCGACTGATCTTTGATATCCTCCCATCGGGGCAAAGGAGTGGGGTTGAATGGTCCCGGCGTTTGCTCATCTGCCATCTCGGTAAACCACACCGCCTCACTGAGATGCGCTTCATCCATGTTGAATGGATTTTTCGAAGCTGGTATCTCGATTATTCTGTCATTCCAAATGGCTTTCATCACTTGGTGAGCTGTTCAAGGGACAGCATCAAAGCGATGAATCCAGGCTCGACCTATGATCATGTGATACGTAGTGTTCGCATCTATGACATAGAATTTCGCTGAGCACTTGATTTTGCCGATCTGGATACCCAGGCGGATCCATCCTATCGTCATTCTCGAGTCGCTTCCGAATCCCATCAGCGGGGATGGACGCTTGACAATCTCGTACTCTGCAATTCCCGTTAGCTTCAATGTATGGAGCGAAACAACGTTAACTGCTGCTCCTCCGTCAACGAACGCCCTTTTGAACTCCATGCCATTGATGATGGCTGTCACATACAGAGGCCTTTGGTGGCTCGCATCTGTCTTCTTGTCGCTTGCGGAAAAGGTTATGACCTTTTCTGTAGAGCGAGACGCCCTAACGACTTTCCCATTGGATATTACGAGATCCTCATCGTAGTCTTCTGCTATCCTTAAGATCGCCTTTGTCATTTCCGTCCGGCACTTTTCTGAGAAATTCATCTCGTCGAAGAACCTGCCGAACCCGTGCGACCCCTTCATCCGGTCGGCACGTTCGTCCTCCGTGTCTATGCTGTAGTCCTCATCCTGTATCTCGGCAATGATGGGTAGACCATCTTCTGCGACCTCTTCAAGATCCACAATCGAATTATAGCGACGTCTTTGCCTTCCGATTCTTGCTCCGCATGGGCAGGAAGTGGATTGTTGTGCACATCCTGCCTTTGATCACTGACGATTAATTCGCCATTCTTCATCTTTTAGCTAAACACGATTATGAGCTTCTTGCAGTCCGCCGTGGGATGCATAACCTTTCCGTGATATTCGCACCACTTCGGGTCCCTTACCATCTCCCTGGAGGGTGCCTTTTCGAGCGGCGGTAGGACACCGTCCTTACGCCACTGCCTGCAAAGGTCGCTTGCTTCTTCCACCGAACATGGCAGAGGTGGTGCATCAAAGCTCACTATCTTCGGCTGCTTTTGGGGTGAGACCGTATTCACTTCAGCCTCGCGTCCCCTCTTGTAGCTGAATCTCCCGATTTTGAAAGTAGTACCGCCCGAGGATCGCTCACTGCCTCTCTACTATAGGATCGATATTCTTCGTGCATTCGATTAGCTTTGAAAAGGTAGGCGTTTGCACGTTGATAAGCATACCTTTGTACTCGTCTCGCATGCACTGCAGGCATATCTCCACGAGTCTGCTTTCGAGTATCACATCTTTGCATTCCAAGGACTTGGCCCTGAACTTCTTGATGAAGGTTATTCCGTCCTCCTTGCGCTTCTGATACATCCGCGAGAGATGAATCATCGTCACCTTTTCCTCCATCTGGAAGAACTTGGTGTAGAACTTTTGGACCATGTCGTCCCAGGTCTTCTCGGATCCGGCTTCCAACGTCCTGTACCACTTGTAAGCCACGTTTCCCAAGGATTTCGGGAACTCGCGCATCAGCAGTTTGGGATCAGCTCCATACGGCCCCATCACATCGATGAAACGCATGACATGCTCATGGGCGTTCCCATTGACATCTTCGAACTTGTCCCATTTAGGAGCCTTGTACCCGCTAGGGTTAGGCATGAGATAGATCTCTCGTGGGATTGGCGGATCGTTGTCAAGATTCGGGATGATGGTATCCGTGAACGATTGGTGAGCCAGAATAGTGTCTATGCGCCGTTGCAGACACTCCGGAGTGCTTCTCTCGGCAGCAGCAGGAGGAGTTGCCGCAGGTGGAGGCAACACATATGTCGCAGGGGGATTAGGGACATACTGCGAATTCACGTTACCACAGATTGCCGTTGGAGGAGGTAAGGGATACTGTGAAGCCGGGTTAGGTACCAAAGCCGGAGGCTGAGGAGTATGAGCAGCGAGAGGCAACATTTGAACTGTTGACCCCTGAATTGAGGGTATCTGCGTAGTCGCCGGTGGAGTTTGCAGATTAGGGTTGGGTGGTGTGGTTGACACTCCCAATCCTTGAGTGGTGGAGACTCCTCCTCCCTGAGAGACAGCGGTGGCTGTTGCGGGGTTTGGAGCAAGAGTCCCCAAGACAGCCATGATCCGTTCTAGCTGCGCAGATTGAGCTTTGAGAGCCTTCGCCTGACTCTGGATGGTGACGTCAAGGCTTCTAGCGTCGGAGCCTCACCGGTAGCTGTAGGAGTTCGGCGAATCTCCTCTCCTAAAGCGGTCTCCGTGGAAGGCGATCTGTTACTGACATCATCCTCCTGAGACATGGTTGCTTGAGATGGTAAGCTCACGTCGGGTTCACCAAAATGTGCACAAGAGAATCCTGCAGGGAGAACTCTGTGTACACCAAGAGTAGCGGATTGGAAATGGCACAGGAAGAGTTGGGTTGTGTGTAGGGAGAGAGTAAGGTAGTAGTAATGTCTGAGAGAGAGACAGGGGTTTGGCAGAGCTTCCGCGTATGTCTGCTGTGTCCCCCTTGTATGGAAGGATTAACGTCCTATATATAACGGAGAATGTGACCGTTGTAGTTTGGTTAATGCGCCCATCAATGGCGGCTTAATTAGCTTAACCACAATGACACGTTCGTCCGCGTATATAGGGACCGTTACAGCACGTTATGCGCGAATACCGGAACCGTTATGGGGATGACCGGGTTTGACCGGATTGACCGGGTTTATGGAGCTCGTGCCATAAATCTATCAAAAGCAGTTACTAAAGGTCGCGTGCAGGCTTGGTTCGCACGCGACAGGACTTACTCTAGCCTCCAAACCACTAAGTCCCTACAAGTCCCGTGCAGTGGTGTGCGAGGGCTCTGTCTCGCAGCCCCCACGTGGATCAGCGCGGCTGGAAATCCAGTGTGTGTGGAGCACAATATTGTGTGCTAGATGATTGCCACGTGGCTAAGATCTTCTTGTCCAGAAAGCACTATCTACAGTGGTCTAACTCCTTTTGTTTCACTTGTCCCTTGAGCTGATAAGGATAGGTGTTCCTCATTATATGAGGTCCTGTCCGTCTAAAGTGGCAAGTTAATTTCACATGTCCAATTTTACCACAATAGTAACATTTTGGAGAATGTCTGCTTCCTGATTTTTCAAATGTGGTTTGGTTTATTTTAAACAAATTTGGATTATAACCAATTCCACTTTTGTATACAGAATGCATACTTCCTCCAAGCATATGATATAGCTTATGTTCTGAGCCAGCAAAAGTTGAAAGAATTTTCTTGGATTCTTGAATCTCACTAGTCAATGAAGTGTTATGTTGTTCTAAATCATCTGAATGACTCTTTAGATCAACACATGTTTCAGCTAAAAGGGAGTTTTGATCAACAACTTCTTTGACCTGTGATTTCAAAGCTTTGAATCTACTGTCCATGTCTTTAGAGTCACTTTCAATTTTCAACTTAGTAACTTCAAGAAATTTGTTTTGAAAAGCCAAATCTAAATTTTCTTTTGCTGGCTCATGGGCCTTTACTTTCAAGGAATCAATCTCATTCTTGTAACTTTCCTCATTCGAAAACATGCTTTTGAGGATTTCAGGTAAAACATCAAAAGGACTAGATAAAAGATTCATTACCATATCTTCAATTGGCTTCTCAGTAGAGTGATCTTCTTGATGTCCAGCCATCAAACATAGATTGGCTTGCTCTTCATCATAATCCGAGTCTAAAGGGTATGAATCACTCCATGAGGCTACCATTGCCTTCTTTCTTCTGTTGTCATTTTCCTTCTGAGAAAATTGCCGTCTTTTCTTCTTTTGAGGGCAATCTCTTACCAGATGATTTGTATCTCCACATTCATAACAATTCATAACTTTAGGTTTATATGAATGTGATGTAGATTTACCTTTCTTATCCTTGATGGTTGAGGATCTGAAATTTTCTTTGCTATTGTCCTTGTTTCCAAAGTTTCTCTACTTCTTCTTCTGAATTCTGGACAAGGCTTTGGAAATCAAGGCTAAGGATTCTTCATCATCATCATCATCATCATCATCCTCTTGTTTAAGGGTTTGAGATTTTTCAATGTCCTTTGCCTAGTGTGTCAGGTTCTTTATATTGTCACTCAGGTCACCATCTACCTCCTTCATGGAGATCTCATGAGTTAGCAATTTTCCTTGCAGATCATCAAGTTGCAAGATGCTTAAGTCCTGATCCTCCTAAATTACAGTTGTCTTAGGCTCACATTTGGCCTTAGGAAAACTTCTTTGAATCTTCCTGAACTTTTTCTCATTTGAGAAAACTTTTCCCAATGATTCCAAGTTATTCACAATATCTGTAAACCTTTGGAACATATCTTTGATGGATTCATAAGAATTCATCTTAAAAAGTTCATAATGTCTCAAAAGGATATTGATCTTTTTCTGGTTGTTTTGACTAGTTCCTTCATAAGTAACTGTTAGCTTATCCCATATCTCTTTTGAATTTTTGCAGTGGATATCCTGTTAAACTCATATGAACTAAGAGCACAATTTAATAAGTTCAAAGCTTTGTAATTCTTTGATACCTTTTCCAGCTATGTGATTGAGAGATCTTCATCAATGCCTTGGTCTATGATGAACATTTTAATCAATGCCTTCCAATGCACAAAGTTATCACTACGGAACTGTGGAGGTCTATTAGCTTCTCTTCCCTGTGAGAATCCTCCATCACCTACATTACTCATTGTCACAAGATTGTTAGATCCTTACACAGTGACCTAAAGCTCTGATACCCATTAAAAGTTTGTAATGTAAGTGAAAAATCAGGATCTTAATAATCTATAAGGGGGGGGGGCTTGAATAGAGTATGCTAACTTTTGTTAAAAAACAGTCTTTCGAAACTTGAGTAGAGTATGCAGTTGATATCTCAAAGCTTTGAAAAAGTTTTGACAAACAATAGATATAACTGCAGAACACGGAGGCTTCAAAGCTTTGAGATTTGGAAAACTCCAAATCTTTGAAACTTCCTATTTAGACTGGAATGAAACAATAATAAAAGTAAGCAGCAAGAACACAAGGATTTTACAGAGTTCAGTCACAATTGGACCTAGTATCTGCCTGAGGGATCTTATCCATCTAGGATTCGAACACAACGTCTTATCAATCACCCAAATTTAGCCCTAGATCTCAAGCCTTAATGAGCTACCTTTCACCTATACAGCTTGTGGTTCCCAAACTATCAGTTCCAGCTACAACTTGTTGAAACAAGAAGAACCTCTTTGTTGTCCACTTGAACAACTAAACTTATAAGTTTGTGAGGTTTAAAAACACAGAATGATAATACAATTTTAGTACAAGTGTGAAGAACACAATAGATAAGCAGTAAAGCTTGGAATTGTTCTTCAATCTGTGACGAATGATCTTGCTTGTGCTGTGTCGATGGCCTGATGAATCTCAAAATTTGAATGATCTGATCTCTCATGTTTCAGCACTCTTCAAATCTCACGTTTTTCAATCACATCTTGTGTATCACTTTCAAATTCAAAGCACTGATCTCTTTTAATAACAGCCTGCAACAACCAGAGACATTTTAGGAACTGAATACCTAAAAATCCCCTTCCTTGATATGCTTCATTCAACAACTATGCTTGGGTAGCTATCTGATTAGTTTATGGACGTTGGAACTCCCAACAACCCTACATAAACTCACCAAACAAGATCAAACAATATCCAGAAAACTAGCATCATGATCTGATCAGAAATATGCCAACAGTTCATGAGAAAACTGGGCTAGGTTTTGTCAGAAAATAAACTCATCTAATACATCCAATTTGATGAATATATCATCAACTCATTGTAGAACAAGTATTAATAGAAAATAATAGAACCATAACAAGTTATGAATCCTAACGAAATAACCTGCATACACAGTTTTAATCAGATGAACTTAGCAATGAAAGGTACTCACTAAATATCAAACCTTTGAAGCTTTGCCTGCTAGTTCATCAGAATGAACTTGGATTTCCAATCAAATTGAGTCCTGCATATTAAGTTCATCAATTAAAAACATGAATGACTAATGCCTGCATAGTGTTATATACAGTGTTGTATAACTCAGTTCATATCAAAATGAAAGACCTGCACAAAACAGTTAGTCACATGTGTGTGTGTGTGTGTGTGTGTGTGTCTATATATATATATGGGTAGCTACAGTGCCTCAAATCTTTGAAGCTTAGGAACTTCGAAATATTTCCAATATGTCTAGCATGTGTTTCTCGCTTCCATCATCAAGAAATCAAAGCTCCTTCTGCATATTGATCCATATATCAATATCAAAGATCTTGAGATATATCACTATTGAAGTAACTTAGTTGCGTTTAACCTCTTATTTCAACAATCGCACATTACTAGTTTGTTCCGTCGCGCCATATCATGATGAATCTAGTCGCCTTGCTTTGGCAAGCACGTACTGTAATTGATCTTGATCATGACGAGTGTTAAGAAAGAGAAGGAAAAATGCAATATTTATTGCTGAGGGTTTTTTTCTCAATTTTAATTTGTTGATCATATCAACCGATGTACTCATTTGGATTGGGCATTCCGAAATAAAAGATCCTATTGTTTAATTATTATCTTGTTATTTTTTACATGGATCAAACATACATCAAAATAAAACAAGACAATAAATAATAAATAACATGTGTATGGATGTGGCTCCTAAAACTAAGATATTCCCAAGCGAATGAGAATATCTATAAGCCCTAAAGCAACAAGTTCATCTCCATGTGCCTCCGCCTTTAGTCCATGCATCCTAGCTTGTGGGTCTTTATCGTCTTGTGGTCTTTTTCTCTTTGATCTTATTCTCCATGCCTTGACTATATTCTATCTATCTAATTCTATCTGGCCTCTACAAAATAAATAGAGGAACTTCACCAGCGAGGGAGAAGACGACACGCAAGCCGTAAAATAATAACATTAATTACATCAAAACCAAAAACAAAACATACCACAAATTTAAACATCCACAACTATGGCCACATCCTATAGGGTTTTGATCATGGATACGCAGCGGAATAAACAATAATTAATCCGATTAAGACCTTCGAGGGATCATAGGAAGAGACTACACAACGATAGTAAGGCATTAGTATCAAATACCTTTATGTTCTCCGTTGATGACTTCTCACGTGAAATTGTGTTCATGTCTCTATGGCTAGTCCACTACTAGGATTGAACCCAGATCCTTCAAGCCTTTTGTGCAAGCTAGGATTGCAGGAAAAAGAGAAAGAAGATTACGATCACGCTAACCGAGACAAAGGAAGGGGGCGGAAATTACTTGGTGGCGGACGGGTGAGGGGGGAAGGGGGTTCGACCCTCTTTGTTGCTCTCTCTCCCCTTGCTTCTCCCTCCAACTCAATATGTTGTGAGAATTAGTTATGTGGGAAGGAAGATAGGGGTGCCTTTATATATTCCAATAACTCTTTGTTGACTGCATAAAAGCCCCTATCCTAATCCTGTATATACACGGATTAGTCCAACTTGAAAATTAGTCATACTAAGTTTGCAAGCTATTGCATATTGATCCTTATAATAAATTAATCATATCAATTACTTCCCTAGTCTGGTATAATCCATAGAGAGTGTGACCCCATAGGTTTCTACTTAGTTGGTAGTAACAATTTACTAACATGGAGCGCCCTCTAGCAAGACATCTATGCTACCCAACTAATAGAAATAGTCATTCGTTATACCATGTGCAAGTATTGTCTCATCCCTTTTTATCCATATTCGGATTGGACACGAGACATACAAGTCACACTCATATATCCAATCCATAGTTTCTCGATCCTGGGAATAGTCTCATCCATGCAGATAACATAAATATCCTATATTGATTTATCTGAGTCTTGCCAAAAATTCTATGAGCACCATCCCTTGAGTGGTCGTGGATATCTACTCCCGTAATGTGCGAAGGAAAAATTCTATCTACGCCACTACGATCTCTAAGCTTTTTCTTTATTATACCCGACGAACGCCTTTATTACTACCCATTTATGGTGTAACTTTTGACGATGTCAAAATACAACAATCCACAACTACGGGATCTAGTGACTTGAAATGTATGGATGATAATAGCGTTGTCACTACGAGAGGCACTTGTTACTTTACATAACGTGTATGTAGCCTCCTCGTTATGGGTCAATACAATATGCCATTACTCCTAATGCATACCTATGTGCTTGATCGTGATATCTTTATATCAATCCAATCCATACTAGTCTATAATTGATTGTCCTTTTAATCAATACAATTGACTAGGGATAGTAAAAACCAACAACATATTTGCAATCTAAGGACTTCGTTATATTAAATATATCCATAAATAATACAATGAACATTCTAGCCAAAAGTAATGTTCATACTAAATAAGATTGCCTATAGGGCATCAGCTCCAACAATCTCCAACTTGCACTAGAGCCAATCTGGTGCATCTAGTATGCCAATGCTCCTTCCCTTCATGCTGGCGCTGGACAAGTAGCTTTGTAAGTGGATCTGACAGATTTTCATATGTTGGAATCTTGCATATTTTCACATCTCCTCTATCGATGATATCTCGAATAAGATGGAACTTCCTGAGTACGCGTTTGGTTTTCTTGTGTGACCTGGGTTCCTTTGATTGTGCGATCGCCCCAGTGTTGTCACAGTACAAATCTATTTGATCCACAATGCTACGAACCACACCAAGTTTAGTGATGAACTTCCTAATCAAAATAACTTCCTTTGTTGCGCCACTCGCAGCAATATTAGCAGCCCCAGTCGTAGAATCAGCAACCCTCTCTTTCTAGTAACTCTTCTAGCTCACAGCTCCTCCATTCAAGCAATCAGTGGATCTCGACTGTGATCTGAAATCATCTCTGTCAGTTTGGAAGCTTGCATCCTTGTAACCCCTTACACGAAACTCTTCCTCCTCTTCATAGATTAAGAACGCATCCTTAGTTCTTCTCAAATACTTTAGGATGTTCTTGACCGCCATCCAGTGGCTTTCAGCCGGATTAGATTGTATCTGCTTGTTATACTTAATGTGTATGATACATCTGGTTACATAACATGGCGTACATGATGGATCCTATGGCCGAGGCATAGGGTATCCTACTCATGCGTTCCTTCTCAATATCATTGGAAGGACAATCACTCTTCGAAAGAGTGATTCCATGCTACATGGGCAAGAATCCCTTCTTGGGATCTTACATGTTGAAACGATTCAACACCTTGTCTATATATGTACTTTGACTTCGTCCTAGCAGCTTCCTCGATCTATCTCTATATATCTTGATACCAAGTATATAAGCTGCTTCCCGTAAGTCCTTAATTGAGAAACATTTTCCTAGCCAATCTTTCACGTTGCAGCATGGAATGTTGTTTCCGATGAGTAGTATGCCATCCACATACAAGACCAGACAAGCAACAGAGCTCCCACTAACCTTCTTGTAAACACAAGACTCATCTTCGTTCTAGGTGAAGTGAAACTATTTCAGTGCCTCATCAAAACATCGATTGCAACTCCTAGAAGCTTGCTTTCATCCATAGATGGATCGTTGTACCTTACGGACTTTATTTGCATGCTATGGATCTACAAAACCCTCAGGTTGTGTCATGTACACATCCTGAAGGGGTTTCCATATAGAAACACTGTTTTGACATCCATCTGCCGAATCTCGTAGTCGTGGTAAGCTACAACAGCAAGTAGGATGCGGATGGATTTGGTCATTGCGACTGGTGAAAAGGTTTCATCATAGTCTATACCATGAATCTGTCTAAATCCTTTTGCCACCAATCCGCCCTTATAGGTAATCACATTACCATACATATCGGTCTTATTTTTGAAGACCCACTTGCACCCTATGGGCCGTGCCCCTTGGGGTGGTTCCACCAAAGTCCTTAACTTGTTGGTATACATGGATTTCATCTCCGATTCCATGGCTCTGCTCCACTACTGAGAGTCAGGCCCTTTATTGTCGTCTACATTAGTAGTAGTCTCATCATCTATGAGAAACGTGTCGCCAGACTCAGTCACGAGTAGTCCATACCTCTCTGGCTCCTGGGGCACTCTACTCGACCTACGAAGTTCTTGTGTTACTTGAACAGGTTCCTTCACAAAATTTTGTGGTTCATGTTCATGTTCTGTAGTAGGATCAGTAGTTTGTGGTTCTTGAATTTCTTCAAGTTCTATAGTCCTCCCACTTGCTTCTTTAGAGACAAATTCTCTTTCTAGAAACACGCTGGTCCGAGCAACAAACACTTTGTTCTCAGTTGGATTGTAGACGCAATTACCTTTAGTTTCCTTAGGGTGTCCCACAAACTTACACTTATCCGACATAGGCCCGAGTTTGTCTTATTGTAAACGCTTTACATAGACATCGCAGCCCCAAATATTCATGAACGACATTCTGGGACACCTCCCACTCCACATCTGATGTGGTGTCTTCATGACCGATTTAGATGGAACACGGTTAATGGTGAAAGCTGCACACAATAGAGCGTAGCCCTAAAAGGATAATGGAAGATCAGTTTGACAGATCATAGATTGAACCATGTCCAACAGTTATCGATTCCTCCTCTCAGACACGCCATTCTACTGTGGCATTTCGGGTGGAGTGAGTTGAGATACTATCCCATACTCTCTAAGATAGTCTTCCAACTCTTGGCTCAAGTATTCTCTTCCACGATCCGGTTGTAGAGCCTTAATAATTTTACCAAGTTGCTTCTCTACTTCACTCTTGATTTATTTGAACTTTTCAAAGGATTTGGATTTGCCTTTCATAAGGTATAAAAATCCATATCTACTGAAATCATCAGTAAATGTAATGAAGTAGACATAACCACCCCTGGCATGCGTGGAAAATGGTCCACACACATCAGTATGAATGAGTGGAAATTGCTCACTAGTCCTCTCACCTTTCTTATTGAAAGGGGAATTTTTCATTTTTCCCAATAAACAAGCCTCACATGTCTCATAAGATTCAAAATCATATGAGTCTAGAAATCCATCCTTGTGGAGTCTAGATACACGTTCTCATTTATATGGCCTAAACGACAGTGCCATAGATAAACATGATTTAAATCATTCATTCTAATCCTCTTGGTATTTATGTTCTAGCGATTAATTAGATCAAGGATATATAATCCATGAAATAATTGCACATTACAATAGTCAATATTATCAAAATAAATGGAGCAAAAATTGTCCTTTATTGAAATAGTAAAACCTTCCTTGTCCAAACAAGAAATAGAAATAATGTTTCTGCTCATAGAAGGCACATAATCGCAATTATTTAATTCTAAAACTAATCCTGAAGGTGGAGACATCCCGTGAACGCCAACGGACAATGCAGCGACCTTTGCTCCATTCCCAACGCGCAGGTCTATTTCCCCTTTAGCCAATCTTCTACTTCTCTTTAGATCCTGCACATTTCGACGAATGTGAGATCCACATCCAGTATCCAATACCCAAGATGAAGATAAAGTTAAATTGACATCTATAACAAAAATACCTGGTGGTGGTGGAATCACTATTCTAAGCCTTTTATCTTCCAGATACTTTGAGCAGTTCCTTTTCCAGTGTCCAGTTTGACTATAGTAGTGACATTCACCCTTATTCAAACCCTTGGCAATGCCACAAACGGGTTTATGGCAGCTTCGTTGGATTTTTAAATTGCCTTGTCTTTCCTTTTAGAAGAAGAAGAAAACCTTTTACCCTTCCCCTACTGTACCATCATTATTGCCTTGCCCTTTCCTTTGTTGGCGCTTTGTCAAGCTTTCCTTAACATATTGAGTAATTCTGGCAGCGGTTTTACGATCTCATTCATGTTATAGTGTATCATGAACTGTCCATAACTCTCGGGCAACGATTACAGAATGAGATCAGTGGCCAGCTCATCGCCGACCGGAAACCCTAGACGTGTGAGATTCTCCAACTACCCGATCATACAGATCACATGAGGTACCACAGGGTTTCCCTCTGACACATGACTTTTGAACAATGCCTTGGAAACTTCATACCTCTCAACCATTGTCTGTTCTTGGAGGAGTTGCTTCAAGTGTTCGATCATATCGACCACACTCATGTTATCGTTTTGCTTCTGAAGCTTAGAGCTCGTAGTCCAAATCATATGGCAGGCTGTATCATTAGCGTCGTCTATACACTTTTGATGCGCCTTTAGGGCTGCAGGAGTATTGTTTTCTAGACCATCTAGAACTTTCTCCTCTAGAGCGTACAATTTCTTCTCTTGCTTGAGAACGATTCTCTAGTTCCTTTACCAATCTAGAAAGTTTGTTCTAGACAGCTCGTAGGGAATGTGATGAACTCTATGAGTCGTTTCCCGATGGAATTATATAAAATGATAAATATTCAACTTTTAGTATTTTGTGAACAGATGACTATATTTAATAATGGCTAGATTATTAAACATAGCTCCCACTATTTTTCTCGGATTAATAACCCTCCATATTGATGCGGAAAATATCATTATATTTTCTAGTGGGCCAAGATCCATATTTCACTTCTTTTGAGCTTACTTTGCAAATCACCCAAAATCCGTTAATTTAGGTAGGAACAATTGCAATTGCATCCCCATGCAACTCATGCTTCATTTGGGCAAATAAATCCTTCTTTCTCCATCGCATGGATAATCCCAATTGTTTGCCTCTAGGCTTTTAATCTTATTAAAATCACCAAGTTGAGTTTAACATCTTACTCAAAAAGTTGCACATTACTAGTTTGTGCCTGCGCACCATGTCATGATGAATCAATTCTCCCTGCTTTGGAACGCACGAGTTTGAGACATTATGTATATGATGAGTGATTGAATAACGAGAAGGAAAAACACAATATTTTAATTGAGGGATTTTTCCTTTCCAATTTAAATTGTTTTGTTGATCCATATCAACTGATCTACTTATTTTGAGTTGGGTAAACTCACAAATAAAAGATTAGGGTTGTTAATTATGGTATTATCAATTTTGCATGCATCAACCATACACCAACAATAAAGTAAACAACCACAGAAGAAAAATTAATGTGATACGGATATGGCCTCTAAACTAAGATATTCTCAAGCCAATGAGAATATCTATGAACACTAAAAAAAGAGCAAGCTCATCTCCATGTGCCTCCACCTGGTCCATACTCCATAGCTCGGTGGATTGTAACCTTCTTGTCGTCCTTTGTTTCTTTAGGCTTCTTTTCTCCATTTCTTGACTATTATCTATTTTTATTTAATTGTAGCTAGCATCTAGGATAAATAAAAAGATCTCACAAGTTGAGAAAAAAATACCGGTTCGGAGACCATAAAACCTAATTAACTATTACATCAATGTAATCAGCTCATAGGCCATAAAAAAAACCAAAAATTAAAAACATTCGCAACAAACCACAAAATAAACATTCGCAAAAAACCACAACCTAAGGCCATATCCAATCACCATGCAAAAAGCGCATAAATAGTTAAAATCTAATTTTAGCGTGCTTGGTCAATTTTACTTGATTAAAGGATCACTAGGGTCAAAAATGGTCCAAAAGGGCCCACTACGCTAGTGGCCGAACCATTTGGAGCCGCCCGGGCCGAGCCTAGCCTGGTCGACCCAACCCGTGGGGTCGGTCGAACCGCCTAGTCCTTCGGCCTTGTTGGCTTGGGCGGCAAAGAGTCAAAGGGGCGGTCCCTTAGGGGCCGATCCTCTTGGTAGTTGTTTTCAAAAAAAACTTCTTCCTTGTTCACCAAGTCCAAAACGTTTCCAAAACATCTTCCTTCCTTTGTCGATGGGTGAGGGTGGTGGCAAAGGGGGTTCGGCCCTCTTTGTTGCTCTCTCTCTCCTTGATTTTCTCCCCCACTCAATATGTTATGAGCATTAGTTATGTGGGAAGGAAGCTAGGGGTGTGTTATATAGTACAACAACTCTTTGTTGACTACATAAAATCCCCTGTGATAATCCTGTCTATACACGGATTAGTCCAACTTGCAAATTAGTCCTACTAATTTTGCAAGCAATTGCGCATTGATCCTTATAATTAATTGTTGGAATAGATACCCTAGAGGCAATCTAGTTTAGTATGAATTTGTACATGGCTAGAAAATTCATTTATTATTTATTGGATATTTAATATAATGAAGTCCTTAGATTTACAATTGAGTTGTTTATCTTAAATATCCCTAGTCAAGTATAATGATTAATGGGACAATCATCTATAGACTAGTATGGGGTTGGATTGATATGGAGATATCACGATCCAACACATAGGTGTGCATTACGGAATGTTGCATTGGATTAGCCCATCTCCGAGAAGGCTACATACATGTTATGTTGAGTCACAAGTGCTTCTCGCGGTGCAATGGTATTGTCATCCTTAGACTTGAAGTCACTAGATATTCTAGTTGTGGATCATTGTGATCTTGGTAGCGTTAAACGCTACACCGTAACTGGGTAGTTATAAAGGCGTGTACTGGATACAATGAGAAGCAAGCTTAGAGATCGTAGTGGACGTAGAGAGGATTTGCCCCTCCCACATAACGGGAGCAAATATCCTAGGCCACTCGAGGGATAGTGCTTATAGAATGTCTGGCCAGACTCAAATAAATCAATATAGGATATTGATGTTATTTGCACGAATAAGGCTATTCCCATGGATCGAGAAACTATGGATTGGATATACGAGTGTGACTTGTATGTCTCGTGTCCAATCCGGATATGGAGGCAAAGGGATGATACAATTACTTGTACGAAGGTTGTCAAGATGACTATTCTATTAGTTGGCTAGAATGGATGTTTTGCTAGAAACTGCTCCATATTAGCAAATAGTTGCTACCAACTAGATAGAACCTATGGGATCACACGCTATATAGAGTTGAACTAGATTTGGAAATTAATTAATTGGATTAATTAATTAGAAGGATCACTTTGCAAACCCTTGCAAACTTAGTAGGGACTAATTTGCAAGGAAGGGACTAAATTGAATTCTAGTTGGACTAGAATAAGTCCTTTAGGTAGTTAACAAGGAGTTGTTGGACTATATAAAGGACCCTCCTTCCTTCCTTCCTCATTACTTATTCTCATTAGTGAACATAACAAGAGTGGGAGAGAACAAAAGGAGAGAGAGAAAGCAACAAGGAGGCCGACCCGACCCCCTTGCCGCCGCCCTCACCCCGTCGGCCAAAAGAGGGCCGAAGCCCCTCTTTTGTCTCGTTTTGCGTGATTCCTTCATCCTCTTCCTATTCCGGGCTAGCACCAAGGAGTTTGGGAGATCTAGGATCAACTCTAGGCGTGGATCAACTATAGAGAACGTGACATTATTCGCGTTTGAAGTCATCAAGGAGAACCCAAAGGTGTGTTTATGATTTCTTACCTTCACTATCGTTATGCATCTAGACTTGTGATCCTTGGAGGGTTTTGCATGGTTATTTGTTTGATTATGCTTCCGTTGTGCGATCCATGAATCAAAACCCTACAGTGGTATCAGAGCCACAGGTCATAGAGCATAAACGTAGTTTATGTGTTACATTCTTGTTGTTTTACACCTTAATTTGATTGTTTATCACGTAAAACAAGACAAATCAAGCATGGGATGCAATTTGTCAATAATTACTCATAACAAGATCCAATTTTTGCATTGGATGCATGAATTGGTGAGTTTGAGAAATTTTAGGATCTTAGATCTAGGGTTTGGGCATCCTTGGGGAAGAAGGAGTTCTCCCAAAACAAGGAAACAACCAAACTTGGGCTCCAAGAAAGGGAGTTGTTTTGGAAACAACCCCCAAGAGGAGGTTCGGCCCCCCCTAGGGACCGCCCCATTGCTTGCCGCACAAGCTTGGCCGCCCTAAGGGGCCGGGCGGCCCTAACCCGCGGGCCTAGCTTGCGGGTTTTGGGCCGGGCCGGCCCTAGGGCCTTGTGGTTCACTCTAATGGGCCCGGGCAATTGGATTGTTGGGCCCATGGACCGTTTTAACCCTAGAAATCCTAAAATCAATTAAAATTGACCAAGCGCGTTAAAATTGGATTTTAACTGTTTATGTGAAAATCGCATGGTGATTGGATATGGCCTTAGGATGTGGTTTGATGTGGATGTTTAATTTTGTGGTTTGGTTTTACGGCCTGCGAGCTGATCAGTTAATTGTAATAATTAATTAGGGTTTTATGGCCTGCGTGCCATTTTTTCTCAACTTGTGAGATTTATTTTATTTAGTATAGATATTAGCTAGTGCTAGAAAAAGTAGATTGTTAGCCAAGATTTGAGAAAAGAAGCCCAAAGGCAAAGAAGCCACAAAAGATGGAGCATGGAGCATTCCACATGAGTATGAAGGATGGACCATAGGATCAAGACGCATGGAGATGTGTTTGCTTAGGGTTCATAGATAATTCCATTGGCTTGGAATTATCTTAGTCTAGAAAAAGGCCATATCCACATCACGTTTAATTTCTATTATGTGGTTGTTTATTTATTGTCTTATTATTTGTGTGGTTGGTGTATGGATGATGCATGCAATTAGGATAATAAGATAATTAGACAACCCGGATCTATTATTTGGAGTTGTGCCCAAACTCAAATAGATAGATTAGTTGATATTGATCAACAAAAACAATTAAAATTGAATTTAAAAATCCCTCAAATTTTAAATATTGTGTTCTTGCCTTCTCGTTATTTAAACACTCATTATCATCATTATTTATCAAGTTCGTGCGTGCCAAAGCATGGCGACTTGGTTCATAATGATGGAATGCGATGGCACGTAACAATGTGCAATTGTTTAGATAAGAGGTTGAACACAACTAGGCTATTAATTTGATTAAGAAACCTAGAGGCAATCAATTGGGATTATCCATAAGGATGGATAAATAAGGAGTTATTTGCCCGATTGAACCAAGAGTTGCATATGGGATGCAATTGGAATTGTTCCTACCTAAAGTAGTCAAATTATGGGTGACTTGCCAAAGCAAGCTCATAAGGAGATGAAAGATGGATCTTGGCCCACTAGAAAATATAAGGATATTTTCCGCATTAATATCTTGAGGGTTATTAATCCGTAGAAAAATAGTGGGAGCTATATTTAATAAACTAGCCATTGTTAAATATAGTCAAAAAATTCACAAATACTAAAACTTGCGTATTTTCCTTTTTGTAGAATTCCAAATGGCAAACAACTCATCGAGTTCACAACATTCCCTACGATCTGTCCTTGAGAAGGACAAGCTCTCTGGAACCAACTTTCTTGATTGGTACAGAAACTTGAGAATTGTTCTCAAGCAAGAGAAGAAACTGTACGCAATAGAGGAGCATGTTCCAGAAGGTCCAGAGAACCAGACACCTGCTGCCTTAAAGGCGTATCAAAAGCGTGTTGATGACGCTAATGATGCGGCCTGCCTAATGCTTTGCACCATGACTTATGAGCTTCAGAAGCAACATGAAAACATGAATGCTGTCGATATGATCGAACATCTAAAGCAGCTCTTCCAAGAGCAGGCGAGGGTAGAGAGGTATGAGGTCTCAAAGGCACTGTTCAAATGTCATCTGGCAGAAGGGAACCCGGTGGGACCCCATGTACTCCGAATGATCGGGTACTTGGAGAATCTCGCCCGGCTTGGGTTCCCGGTCGGCCAAGAGTTGGCAACTGATCTCGTGTTGCAATCGTTGCCTGAGAGTTATGGACAGTTCATTATGAACTATAACATGAACGAGATCGTTAAACCATTGCCAGATTTGCTCAACATGTTGAGGACGGCAGTACAGAGCATCAACAAGGGTAAGGGCAAGGCCATAATGATGGTGCAAAAAGGAAAGGGCAAAAGGTTTTCCTCTTCCTCCAAGGGCAAAGGCAAGTCAGTTGCCAAGTCCAAGGAACAAGCCCTTAAGCCTGTTGGTGGCATTGCCAAGGTCATGACTAAAGGTGAGTGTCACTACTGCAGTCAGCCTGGACACTGGAGGAGGAACTGCCAAAAATATCTGGAGGACAAGAGGCTTGGAATAGTGATTCCACCACCACCAGGTATTTTTGTTGTAGATGTCAATTTAACTGTCTCTACATCATGGGTATTAGATACTGGATGTGGATCTCATATTTGTCGAAATATGCAAGATCTAAAGAGAAGTAAGAGATTGACTAAAGGGGAGGTAGATCTGCGCGTTGGCAATGGAGCGAAGGTTGCTGCGTTGGCCATAGGCGTGTGCGAGCTATCTATGCCTTCAGGATTAGTTTTGGAATTAAATAATTGCTATTTTGTGCCTGCTATGAGCAGAAACATTATTTCTATTTCTTGTTTGGACAAGGAAGGTTTTATTATTTCAATAAAGAACAATTGCTGTTCCTTTTATTTGAATAATATTCACTATTTTAGTGCGCAATTATTTAATGGACTTTATGTCCTTGATCTAAGCAATCATGTCTACAACATTAATACCAAGCGGATTAAAATAAATGATTTAAATCATAGGATTATTTATGGCATTGTCGTTTAGGCCACATAAATGAGAAACGTGTATCTAGACTCCATAAGGATGGATTACTAGACTCATTTGATTTTGAATCATATGAGACACGTGAGGCTTGTTTATTGGGAAAAATGACAAAGTCCCCTTTCAATAAGAAAGGAGGGAGGACTAGTGAGCAATTGGCACTCTGACATACCGATGTGTGTGGGCCATTTGCCACGCCTGCCAGGGGTGGTTATGTCTACTTCATTACATTTACGGATGATTAGAGTAGATATGGATTTGTGTACCTTATGAGGGCAAAATCCGAATCCTTTGAAGTGTTCAAAGAATTCAAGAATGAAGTAGAGAAGCAACTTGGCAAAAGTATCAAGGCTCTACGATCGGATCGTGGAGGAGAATACTTGAGCCAAGAGTTTGACGACTATCTTAGAGAGTGTGGGATCGTGTCCCAACTCAGTCCACCCGGAACGCCACAATGGAATGGCGTGTCCGAGAGGAGGAATCGAACCCTATTGGATATGGTTCGGTCTATGATGTGTCAAACCGATCTTCCATTGTCATTTTGGGGCTACGCTCTATTAAGTGCAGCTTTCACCATTAACCGTGTTCCATCTAAATCAGTCATGAAGACACCATATGAGATGTGGAGTGGGAGGCGTCCCACACTGTCGTTCATGAGGATTTGGGGCTGCGATGTCTATGTAAAACGTTTACAATCAGACAAGCTAGGGCCTAAATCGGATGAGTGTAAATTTGTGGGGTACCCTAAGGAAACTAAGGGATACTACTTCTACAATCAAACCGAGAACAAAGTGTTTGTTGCTCGGACCGGCGTGTTTCTAGAAAGAGAGTTTGTCTCTAAAGAAGCAAGTGGGAGGAATGTAGAACTTGAAGAAGTTCAAGAACCACAAATCACTGAACCGATTATGGAACAAGAACAGGAATCACAAGCAGTTGTGGAGCTACCTGTTCAGGTAACACAAGAGCTTCGTAGATCTAGTAGAGTGCGCCAGGAACCCGAGAGGTATGGACTTCTCGTAACTGATTCCGGTGACACGATGCTCATAGATGATGAGCCTACTACCTATGAGGAGGCCATGAGTGGCCCAGACTCTCAGAAGTGGCTGGAAGCCATGAGATCCGAGATGGAATCCATGTATACCAACAAAGTATGGACTTTGGTGGAACCACCCGATGGGGCGCGGCCCATAGGGTGCAAGTGGGTCTTCAAGAAGAAGATCGACATGGATGGTAATGTGATTACCTATAAGGGCCGATTGGTGGCTAAAGGATTCAGGCAGATTCATGGTATTGACTATGATGAAACCTTTTCACCAGTCGCTATGACCAAATCCATCCGAATCCTACTTGCAATTGCAGCATACTACGACTATGAGATTTGGCAGATGGATGTCAAAACAGCATTCCTTTATGGGAATCTCCTCGAGGACGTGTATATGATACAGCCGGAGGGTTTTGAGGATCCAAAGCAAGCCAACAAAGTCTGTAAGCTGCAACGATCCATTTATGGATTGAAGCAAGCTTCTAGGAGTTGGAATCGACGTTTTGATGAAGTGGTCAAAGAGTTTGGCTTCATCAGAAACGAAGATGAGTCTTGTGACTACAAGAAGGTTAGTGGGAGCTCTGTAGCTTTTCTGGTCTTGTATGTGGATGACATACTTCTCATTGGAAACGACATTCCCATGCTGCAATCTGTGAAAGATTGGCTAGGAAAGTGTTTCTCAATGAAGGACTTAGGGGAAGCAGCCTATATACTCGGTATAAAGATCTATAGAGATAGATCTAAGAGGTTGCTAGGCCTAAGTCAAAGTACATATATTGACAAGGTGTTGAAACGGTTCAACATGGAAGATTCCAAGAAGGGATTCTTGCCCATGTCACATGGAATCACTCTTTCGAAGAGTGGTTGTCCTTCCAATGGGATTGAGAAGGAACGCATGAGTAGGATTCCCTATGCCTCGGCCATAGGATCTATCATGTACGCCATGTTATGTACTAGACCAGATGTGTCATATGTCTTGAGTATGACAAGCAGATACCAATCCAATCCGGGTGAGAGTCACTGGATTGCTGTCAAGAACATCCTAAAGTACTTGAGAAGAACTAAGGATGCTTTCTTGATATTTGGCGGTGAGGAAGAGTTGCGTGTAAGGGGTTACACTGATGCAAGCTTCCAAACTGAAAGAGATGACTTTAGATCACAGTCGGGATATGTGTTTTGCCTGAATGGAGCAGCGGTGAGCTGGAAGAGTTCCAAGAAAGAGACGGTAGCTGATTCTACAACAGAGGCTGAGTACATTGCTGCAAATGGCGCAGCAAAGGAGGGTGTTTGGATCAGAAAGTTTGTTTCTGAACTTGGTGTGGTCCCTAGTATTGCGGATCCAGTGGAGTTGTTCTGTGACAACACTGGGGCGATCGCACAATCAAAGGAACCAAGATCGCACCAAAAGTCCAAGCACGTGCTCAGGAAGTTTCATCTGATTCGAGATATTATGGATAGAGGAGACGTTCGGATATGCAAGATTCCTACAGATGATAATCTGTCAGACCCACTTACGAAGCCTCTCACGCAGTGGAAGCATGAAGGGCACACTAGGAGTATGGGCATACGAGATGCGCCAGATTGGCTCTAGTGCAAGTGGGAGACTGTTGGAATAGATGCCCTAGAGGCAATCTAGTTTAGTATGAATTTGTACATGGCTAGAAAATTCATTTATTATTTATTGGATAATTAATATAATGAAGTCCTTAGATTTACAATTGAGTTGTTTATCTTAAATATCCCTATTCAAGTATAATGATTAATGGGACAATCATCTATAGACTAGTATGGGGTTGGATTGATATGGAGATATCACGATCCAACACATAGGTGTGCATTACGGAATGTTGCACTGGATGTACCCATCTCCGAGAAGGCTACATACATGTTATGTTGAGTCACAAGTGCTTCTCGCGGTGCAATGGTATTGTCATCCTTAGACTTGAAGTCACTAGATATTCTAGTTGTGGATCATTGTGATCTTGGTTGCGTTAAACGCTACACCGTAACTGGGTAGTTATAAAGGCGTGTACTGGATACAATGAGAAGCAAGCTTAAAGATCGTAGTGGACGTAGAGAGGATTTTCCCCTCCCACATAACGGGAGCAAATATCCTAGGCCACTCGAGGGATAGTGCTTATAGAATGTCTGGCCAGACTCAAATAAATCAATATAGGATATTGATGTTATTTGCACGAATAAGGCTATTCCCATGGATCGAGAAACTATTGATTGGATATACGAGTGTGACTTGTATGTATCGTGTCCAATCCGGATATGGAGGCAAAGGGATGAGACAATTACTTGTACAAAGGTTGTCAAGATGACTATTCTATTAGTTGGCTAGAATGGATGTTTTGCTAGAAACCGCTCCATATTAGCAAATAGTTGCTACCAACTAGATAGAACCTATGGGGTCACACGCTATATAGAGTTGAACTAGATTTGGGAATTAATTAATTGGATTAATTAATTAGAAGGATCACTTTGCAAACCCTTGCAAACTTAGTAGGGACTAATTTGCAAGGAAGGGACTAAATTGAATTCTAGTTGGACTAGAATAAGTCCTTTAGGTAGTTAACAAGGAGTTGTTGGACTATATAAAGGACCCTCCTTCCTTCCTTCCTCAAAACTTATGCTCATTAGTGAACATAACAAGAGTGGGAGAGAACAAAAGGAGAGAGAGCAAGCAACAAGGAGGCCGACCCGACCCCCTTGCCGCCGCCCTCACCCTGTCGGCCAAAAGAGGGCCGAAGCCCCTCTTTTGTCTCGTTTTGCGTGATTCCTTCATCCTCTTCCTATTCCGGGCTAGCACCAAGGAGTTTGGGAGATCTAGGATCAACTCTAGGTGTGGATCAACTATAGAGAACGTGACATTATTCACGTTTGAAGTCATCAAGGAGAACCCAAAGGTGTGTTTATGATTTCTTACCTTCACTATCGTTATGCATCTAGACTTGTGATCCTTGGAGGGTTTTGCATGGTTATTTGTTTGATTATGCTTCCGTTGTGCGATCCATGAATCAAAACCCTACATTAATTAATCATATTAATTACTTCCCTAGTCCGGTCAAATCCATAGGGAGTGTGACCAATATGTTTATACTTAGGTGGTAATAACAATTTACTAACATGGAGCGGCTTCTATCAAGACATCTGTGCTAGCCAACTAATAGAAATAGTCATCCGACATACCTTGTGCAAGTCTTGTCTCATCCCTTTGTCTCTATATCCAGATTGTACATGAGACATACAAGTCACACGTATATCCAATCCATAGTTTCTCGATCCTGGGAATAGTCTCATCCATGCAGATAACATCAATATCCTATATTCATTATTCTGATTCTGGCCATACATTCTATGGCACCATCCCTCGAGTGGCCGTGGATATCTACTCCCCTTATGTGGGATGGACAAATCCTATCTACGCCACTACCATCTCTAAGCTTGCTTCTTTATTGTATCTGACGAACACCTTCATTACTATGCAGTTACGGTGTAGAGTTTGACAATGTCAAAATACAACAATCCACAACTAGAGGATCTAGTGACTTCAAGTCTAAGGATGACAATACTGTTGTCACTACGAGATGCACTTGAGACTTTACATAACTTGTATGTAGCCTCCTCGTTATGGGTTAATCCAGTATGTCATTACTCCTAATGCGTACCCATGTGTTGGATCGTGATATCTCCACATCTATCCAACCCCATGCTAATCTATAGTTGATTGTCCTGTTAATCAATATAATTGACTAGGGATATTTAAGTTAAACAATATATGTGCAATCTATGGACTTCATTATATTAAATATCTCCATAAATAATACAATGAATATTCTAGCCAAAAGTAATGTTCATACTAAATAAAATCACCTCTAGGGAATCTATTCCCAATCCCAAACCGTCCGGACCAAGCATCCTGGTCGAACGGGCCGTTGGCCAAACCGGTAGGTGGTCAGCATGGGTCCGTGCACCAATGAGAAGGGGATGGGCGGCCTGGCCGAACCCCACAGGGTTAAAACCCAAAAAAATTTACCCTTCCTCGTGGGCAGATCCCCAATTATGCAACATAAACACTTTTTTCTTCACCAATTGTGACAAACACTAGTTTTACGTTTCTAATCAATTCATGCATCATATGTATACAAAATTCACTAAATTTTACATGATATGTAAAATTAGCTCATTTACTATGTAATCATATTCAAATCGTATCATTATACGAAATTCAATTTTATGCAAAAATTAACATTAGAGTAAAATTGATAAAGCAGTTAACACATAAATCTCATTATGCGCCATGACCTATGGCTCAAATACCACTGTAGGGTTTTGATGTAGGTTACCGAGCAGGAACAATTACACACATTGAGCGGTGTCTAGCAACACATCAATGCTATCCAACTAATAGGAATAGTCACTGATCGGACAAATCTTGAGACCAATGTTACCATGATGTACTGTCCCTTTGTCACAATATTCGGATTGGACACAGGAAACAAATGTCACACTCGTCTATCCAATCCACATTTTCTCGATCCTGGGAATAGACTTATATGAAAAGATAACAACAATATCATGTATTGATCTATCTGAGTTTGGCCAAACATTCCGTAAGCTCTACCCCTCGAGTGGCCGTGGACATATGCTCCCGTTATGTGAGAGGGAAAAATCCTCTCTACATCACTACCATCTCTCAGCTTGCTTCATATTATGTCCGATTACTGTCATTATAGTTGCCCTGTTTTGGTGTAATGTTTGATATGCTCAAAATATAATAGTTCACAACTAGAGTATCTATTGACTTCAAGTCAAATGACTACAACACCATTTCCACTACGAGAAGTACTTGTGACATCACATAACTCCCATGTAGCCTTCTCGTGGTGGGTCAATCCAGTTTGCCATTACAGCTAATTCATGCCCATGTGTCAGACTTGATATCTCCATATCAATCTACACACATACTAGTCTATAGTGATCGTCCTATTAATCAATATACTTGACTAGGGGATTTTAAAATAAACAACAATTTTAATCTAAGGAATTCATTATATTAAATATCTCCATAAATAATAAAATTAATATTCTAGGCAAAACATTGTTCATACTAAAATAAGATTATCTCTGGAACATCTACACCAACAAGAAGGTGATGGCAGTGAAGGTTCCGTAGAGGTAGTAGGGGTAAAAACAAGTGGTGGTAGTGGTGGTAATTATTTGTAGAGGAGGGGGAGGGGGTTCGTAATGATTTCACACGAAAAATTGAAAACCAAAAACCATAGATTATATAAGTATTGTACTAAAACTTCTTTTACTACCAATGAAATGGAATTTTAGTGCGAGACAATTTTGTTATAAATTAACATGAAATACAATAATAAAATAATAGATTTAAAGGAGTAATCAAACGCAAGCACCTATTTATACCGCCTGTATGATATTGATGATTTTAATTATATTTAAACTACTCTATGCTTAATTGATGACTAGGAATAAACTTGAATTTACATACCATATCATGAGAAATAGAATTTTAGAACATACAAACATGCATCACAAGTACAACTCTGCCCACTATGATGAACATGACGTGTCTACAACCCACGTTAAGTTATCACCACCTAGTTCAAAATTAAAAATGTATGATAATGGGTTCTAGCTCAAATGGTAGAGCATTTAAGAGCCCCTGCATGAGGTCATGGGGTCGAGCCCAGTGGGCGAAAACAGGTAAGTCTAAAAAATGAGTTTAAAATGTATATGAACCATTCACATATACCATTCAATGCTGCTTATAATTACTATGACATTTACAACAGAGAGATATAGCCTTATTATAATTATTTTTGACAAAAAAAAAACACGATTATATAGCTCTCACTCTAGACAACTAGTACATTAGGATAGCGCAACTGAATTATTATCAATGTCATTATTATGTATTCTAAAATAAGACTCATATGATTTATATATAAAGAGATAAGTACTAATTAACGTTACATACCTCTCTTAAATATTATATGTAAATATAAACGGATACAACTCTGTCTGATTCTTCTCTTCCCTATCATCTTGACTTTTACCATTATTTAGTGGGTTAATTTAATCTGGTAATTTGAATAGCTAAATGATGCAACATTTTAATAATTTTTTCATGGCGTTATAGAGTAAAAGTGGTTCAATAACAAGTGGAAAATTATCAAAAAATCGTATCGTTTGTGATCCAAATCACCCGGTCAAAATGACCTAGATACGAGGCAAGAAAGTCAAACGATTGAAAGAGAAGAATCAGAGTGGTAAGTATTAATTAATTATACATTAAATGCAACTCTTAAATTTTATATAAATTATCATCAATTTAATTATTGTGTAGATAAAGATAGATACTATTTTTGATGTACTAATCGAGTCTTAGTGAGTGAGATATTAATAATGCTGAATTGATAAAGTTAGTAGGGATGACTAAGCCTCCTATGAATTGTTCCCAATTACAGTTATTCAGCAATTCCATTCTCTCTTGTTCTAGCTCTCTCCTCACAATCATAAGGATGAAGAAATTGTTTAATATTGTCCTTCTATCTATCTTGGTAGTGCTAGTAGTATCATGTGTTGCTATGAGTTTACCGAAGAATGTGGTAACTTGCAATCCTGGGGAGCTTCACGCGTGCATACCATCAATAGTTGGAAATTGTTGTGCCAAACTGACTGAGCAGCAACCATGCCTCTGTCAATACCCAAGTAACCCTATCTATCGCAACTTTATGACTTCTCTAAATTTCAAGAAGCTCTTGGTGATCTGTAATCTGCCTGAACCAATTTGTCCACATAATTAAGATCTCTTGGAAATGATGTATCTTTCATGAATGATGTATGAAACAGTATCTATGGTTTGCAATAATAAGACTTAATCTACCATGAAAGTACTATCTTTAAAAGTGTGTCATATATTACTAAATCTTCAGTCTCTTTTTGCAACAGGATTCAAATGAAACCAAACAATTTTAGTTTTAGTCAACATGCCATGTGATGTATTTATTTTTGGCATATTTAATGTCAAAATCAACACCGATACTCCTTGTTTGATAGAGAAAAGCATTGATGATATTCATAATTTTTTTTGAAGAATATGATTTCTGACCCGGCTTTGGACATGGGTCCTGACATATATCACTTGAGAGCTCACACTAACAAACTCCTACTAGTAAACCATGAAAGTAGGAGTGTTGTTCACAATATTACTCGTCAAAACCTTAAACAAAAAATGAGATGAAGAAGTTTGACATTTCTACATTAAGGGAGGTAGAAGAGTCACACATTGGACTTTAAAGAGAGGTTTCATAGTATATCTATTCAATGAAGAAATCTTGGTGTGGCAATTATATTGAAGGATGATCAAGACATGGTTTGAACTAGCACATACGTGCCACCATAATTTTTCAGATGAGACTTGGGTCTTGTTGATTTGGGTTGTTGGGACTTATTATTTTGGGGCCAAACCAACTACGTCCATTAATTTTTGAATGTTGCAATATATCTGTATGAATTGAACAATTATAACATTTTAATTTCATTGAATAATTGCAACTTTGACAACAGGTTCCTCCTCTCTATAAATAGTAGTTTCTCATCTCATTCTTATCATCCAATAACCATCTTCTTCTTCACTCAAATATAGTTTCCGTTCGTCGTGTATTATGAAATGTGATTTTAACTTGCAAAGGTTTATGTCTGTCGTGCGACAAATAAAGAAGCACCAATACTTGAGGAAAAATCCCAATAGACTGCCTTTCAACTCATAGCGTCATTTAGCCGCATTCTCATCAGTAAGTGCGTATTTTATTTTATTGTATTTTATTTTATTACATTTTTATTTTCAAATTCTTCTTAGTTTGGGTTAAAACAATAAATATAGTTTCTAAAATCTTAGAGAAAAGGTTTATTTCAAAACTGATTTACCCGTTCTCTTATTTATACCATTTCATTTTTTTGGTTGAATCTGAAAGTTCTCCTGTACTCACTGGTCGTTGTGTACACGAGTTTCATTGTACTTATTAATTTAACATTTGCAAAGAGTTTTGTTAGTAATTATTGAAGATAAAATATGTCTTCCGTTTTATGTCATCGAACATTGAATTTCGCTCCGCCGAATTTCTACATATTCAAACAAATCCGCATGAAAACGTTAATCTGGGATCATTCTCCTTACAACAGGAAAGTTGTAGATTAAAAAAAAACACTAGAAAAATATGGCGGATCAATCGAAGTTGTAGACCTTCATTTATCATTAGTAAAAGTTGATGGGTCGTAGAAAATTTATGAAAATTAAGAATTTGATTTTCTTATTATAGATAGAGCTAGAAACCTCGGAGGATGCAAGTCATATATGAAAATGGTATATTTCAACGAGAAGAAAGCAACACAGGTGGTCTCTTTGTCAGAAATTGTCAATGCGATTAGATTACATAAAGATCCTCACTATTAAGAGTGTATGATATAATATGAAACATTTTTTTTTTCATAATTCTCTATCTCAATTTTGAATCCGAAAAAATATACTTGTTAAGGACGACATGTGTGTGGGTATGGAACGTAAGAAATTATTCAAATTATTGTGATGAAAAATAAGGTATACATAAGAAAACAGACGGAATGTTGGATGCTTTCTTTCACGGGATAATAGGTTAGGTCACGTAAAAAAAAAAATTGTTCGAAATCAGTAAAATTTAATTATTTAATATTTTGGGTTATGCTCAAACAAAATTTTATATATGATGACTTTGCGGATGCTATCGTCCATTAATGTACACCCATCTAAATTTTGAATATTACATATTAAAAGCATCACGTTTTAAGAATACATAAACATGTTCTATGCCTAGTGCGGATTTATGTATCAAGAGATTTTGAGTACTCATGATTTTGACCATCTTGAGTTTCAAATACTCATTGCAATTCAAGAGTTTTCAAGCACTCGTGCGTTTTTAATTTAGGGTGTAGATAATGAAGATTTTTTTACTGTGCTTATAATTTATCATATTACTAATACGTTAAACACTTTTTTTTTCATACATAATTAAAAAAAGGTTCCAAGCAATCATTGACGCTGGTAAAATAAATCAATATTTTTTTTAGAATTTATGATGTAAATAAAATTTAAAGACTTGCAATAACTTATATATATTGCAACATCATTTCGGCCTATTGAGAAAAAAGTGTCACATATGAAAAAAGTATCACATATTTTGTCTTCGTTCATACGAATATTTGTGAGTTACAGTTCCTCCAAACAAGAAGTGGAAAGAATAAATTATGTCACTTTTATGGATGATTATACAAGTTATTACTATGCCTATCTTCTAGAAAGTTTAGGAGACACAATTCATGTGTTCAAACACTATAAAAGGGAAATAAAAACAAAGAATAGGAAAATATTAAATGGGGTGTCACAATAGAGGCGACAACCCCGATTCATTACTTTAAGACTTATATCCAGAAGATCAAATTTATACTCAAAACTATACGTGCCACAATAAAATGACGTGGCCAAGAGGAAGAACCCGACTTTGAAAGAAAATTTAAATGCATGCTCCTAAATTCGAGATTACCGCAGACTTTGTGAGAAAATCCATATTAACGGTCAGCCACATCTTCAATTTAATACCTTGAATTTTTTTGACAAAATTCCATGTGAATTAAGAAAAGTAAAAGTCTCCTCCTACAATTGTTTTTAAGTGTGAGGTTGTCTTACGAAGGTAGCAATACTTATGTATGATAAAGGTGAATGTTTTACGAAAAAAATACGTTTTGTTTTAATTGGGTATGCTCAAATAGTGGTGCTTATCCAGTTTTAGTTAATAAATCTGAAATCGAATATATTCACAAAAACGATAATCTTGAGTAATGCTATGAATTGTTCTTCAAAGACGTTTTCCATTTAATAAAATGAGTGTAGAAAACTTTAACAAAATAACAACAGAATCTATATATGAAAGTTTGATCAAAAGGATGAACCTAGACATGACAAGCAAAGAAATTTGCTAAAACCTTTAGCTCATTCTCCAAACATACTTGGCAGAAAATAATGCTTCAACCTAGAAGAAGGCTATGTCTAGTACAGAGACTGTCTTTTGCAATACGTGCAATGAATATTGAAAGTGTGAGTGTGCAGGTGTAAATGTAGATAATAAACTCTAGAAGGGGGGTTGAATAGAGTGTGCCAACTTTTTAAAAAGCTTGCTGAAAAGATAGAAACTTGTGAAAACAAATGAGTTCAAGGCCTTGAGAATTGGTTCATGCCCTTGAAATGAGCTGCAGTGAAGAAAGATTAGTTATGCCTTTTCGAAGGCCTTGAAAAGAGTTTCAAACCCTTGAAAAATACTAAAGCTTGAATGCTGAAAAGACTGAATATGCAAAGAAAAATGTAAGTGCAGGAGACAAGAGATTTATATATTTCAGTTCACTTGGACCTAGTCTCTACCTCAAGGATTTGATCCCTGCAGGATTTTCAACTCAATTCTTGTTAATCAAAAGCTAAGACCTAGATCTCAAGCACAGAGATATGCCTTACTTTGTTACAGCATGTGGTTCTCCCTAACCTATCTAGTACCTGCTCTAGCTACCTGATTAATCAATAATTTTCTATTGTTCACTTTGAAAAATCCTCGAGAATGAAGATAGAAAAGTTTACAGAAATGGTCTACAAATGAAGCACAATACAGAAGAACACTAAGTGTAGAAACTGCAGTTCAATATGCAGTGATCTTCTGTGAATGGACTGGGATATTGATGAACTCATGTGATGCTTTGTCAATCCAGAAATCTCTCTTGCTTTTTCTCGTTGAATCCTAGTCTCTTGCTGCTTAAAAAATGAGCTCTATTTAAACTTCAAACAGCTCTGCAAAGTATCCCTTATTTTCAGCAACAAACTCCTATATTTTTGGCAACATGCTTTTGACTTCTTTGACATCTTCTCCCACGGTTACGAGATCATAATCATTATAGATTATATTGTGAACTATCATTTAAATGACTTGAGAAGCTGTCATCCAAGTCTGATTGATCACAGGATCAATTTCACTGAGTATTTCCAATCCTGCACAAATCCAGTTTAGGAAATAATCCTGCATAAACAGGAAATAAAATCTCCTCCAAAAGCATAGTCAAACAGATGAAATTCTATGTTCAAACGTGTGAGAATAATTTGTCTTTTATCATCTAATAGCAGTATAACAATAATAGGGATGAGAGATAAGAAATCAAAATAGAAGAGTTCACAGAAAACTCCCCCTGAGAGTAGTCAGTAGGTTAACTAGTTTCAAGGCTTTGAATCCAGTTTCAAGGCCTTGAAAATAGATGTACTATTTTCAAGCCTGTGACAACTGATTCAAGGCTTTGAAAGCTGATTCAAGGCCTTGAAATAGTTAGACTATTTCAAGCCTTGTGCAACCTGATCTTACAATCTCCCCCTTGATGAAAGACAAAACTTAATTCTGTGTGATCCTCAGTTTCTACAAAACAATACTGATTAGTTCACAGTATATATAATAACACAGTGATTCCAAAACGATCGAACTTATTATCTTCAGAAACCACAATTAAACAAGTTCAACACATAGAGCAATTAAATCCTAAGAAAAGATAAAAACCTAGAATTTCTCCGCCTTTTTGACTTCCATAAAAAAAGCATAGAGAAAAATGTTAGATCAAGTGTCGGGAAAATTTTGCAAAAGAAAACTTAAAAGAGAGAGTGGAAGAAAGTGTAGGCAAGATTAAGGGTTTTTGTCAGTAGCTTCCTCTTGATCTCCCTCTTCTTCACATCTATCTTCATCAGTCTTCCCTTGTTCTTCTTCATCCTCACCAACAACAGTCACTTCTTCAGGCTTGTCCTTTGTAGCACCCTTTGTAGATTTCTTCTTTTTCTTCAAGGTAATCAGCAGATCATCTGAGTTAGGACTATTGGCTTCATCTTCTTTTTGTGCAGCTTGTTCCACCACTTGTTTTCCCTGTCTTTGACTGGAGCAGGCTCTTCCTAGTTGGAATGTTCACTAGGCACATCCTTTGCAGAACCACCTTTATTTGTACCTTCTTCATATTCAAGAATATCCAGCAAACTCATGCTCCTGAAGATGCTTTCCACCATGTACTTAACTTTCCCCATATAAGCATCAAATCCATACACAGTCTCTTTGATTTCTTGCAGATCCAACTCCAAACCATCAAGTCTCTGATTGTCTGTAGGCTGAGAGGTCTGACTAGAGCTGGTGGTCAAGGCCTTGGGCTTAGAAAACTGTTTTGCACTCATCTCTTCTTCAGTCAATTCTGAGTACAACTTCCACACCTTGTCTTTAGTCTTCACAACTCCAATTTTCTCAAAAGCATTATCTTTCAGCCTTCCAATTCCAGAAGTAACTGATTCCTATCCACCAGTGGGAATCTCAAAGTTTTCAAAGAACTAAGTGAGCAGATTGGCATAGGGCAGAGGGTGTTTCCTTTGGCTGGTATGGCTAAAGATCATATGTTCAATTACCAACTTTGGAAGGTCAATCTCATAGCCATGCATGATCAGATACATGATATGCAACATCCACTCAGTCACCAACTCCCTAGAATGCTCTCTGGGAAAGATGCACCTAACCAGAATAGTGTGAAGGACTTTGGCTTCAACATTCAACACACAATTTGTCAATTGTTTGGCTAAAGTGGAGATGTTTGGTAGCAAAAACTCTTCTTTGGCTAACTTCAGGACTTCTGTTTTTGGACGGTGACTGTTGGTGTCATATCTCTTGGGACAGCCTAGAACATTAGCAAACTCAGAGTGGTCCAATTCAATCTCTAAACCAGCAACTACAGATTGAAGTACCAAGTGTGCAGATCTCTTAACTTGTTTAATGTTCAGATAGAGGAGTCAGGTTAGTCTGGGATAAGCTATTTCTTTGGGGTTCAGCATACACCACAAAGAGATCTTCTTCAACATAGAGATGCAATTAAGCTTCATGTGTTCAACCATGTGCATATTGATCATACTAAATAAAGCAATAGGTCTGGAAGCAAAACCATCTAACCACTGACCTTTGGAGGTGTTTGAAACAAACCATGTTTCATCAGGTGTTGAGGTTTTAGTGTAGATCTGTAGGGCCTTCTCCAAATGTTCTTCTGGCTGTTCTTCTGTCACTTTTCCTTTCCCTTTTTCAGCTTGAGTTTCCTTCTTCTTCTTCTTCAGCTTCTTGGGGCTGGAGACCTCTGTTTCAGGTTACTTCTCATCAACAATCTTTTCCTTCTTCTTCTTCTTCTTTTCTGAGGAGGGATTTGCGTCCTTCTTGACTTTCTTTTTGGGTGGAGGAGGATCAGCAACTGCTTCTGCACTAGGAGTTCTAGAGCTAGAGTCACCACTAAGCTCTTGAACTACATCCACAGCTGCCTTTCTCTTCTTCTCATAACTGGGTTTAGAACCTCCTGCCATCTTGATTATGTCTGAGGCTCTACTTGTGCTCACTAGGGTTTGGGAGAATTATATAGAGAGCTGGAATGATACGGAGAGAGGAAAAGAGAAAAAGATAAATACTGAGAGAGTTTGAGTTTCAAAAGGTAACTACCATATCTCTCTGATCTTGAAAAGATCATAAATAATCAGAGAGATTTCAAACCTTTAATGCCGTTGGAAATAAATAATTTAGTACTATATTTGGCTAAAATCAATTTCTTAAAATGGTAGGGGCTATATTGAGTAAGTATCTACAGAGATATCACACAATACAGAATGATCCAAGTTTATTGACTATTAGAACAATAGTCTTATTTTCAAGGCTTTGAAAAGGTTTTCAAGGTCTTGAAATGTTGTTATTCAAAAGAACATAATATCAAAGTGTTGAAAAGATTTTCAAGGCTTTGGAAATCAGTTCAAACCTTTGAAAACACATACAACTTACCTTTCTTACCTGATGCTCCCCCTAAACCAATGAATATTTATTTTGCATTCCGAATTTCAATCTCAGAGCTAAGAATATTTCATGTGCTAGAGGTTTAGTGAAGATATATGAAATTTTCATATTATTAGCAATAAATTCAAGAACAATATCACCTTTCTCAACATGATCTCCGATGAGATGGTGTCTGACATCTTTGTTCTTGGTTCTTGAATGTTGAACTGGATTCTTTGTGATTGAAATTGCACTTGTGTTATCACACTTGATAGGTATGCTTCTGAAGTCAAATCCAAGGTCTCTAAGCTGTTGAGCAATCCATAATACTTGTGAACAACATGCTCCTGCAGCTATGTATTCAGCTTCTGCTGTTTAAAGAGCAACTGAATTCTTTTTCTTGGAATTCTAGGTGATCAAGGATGATCCAATGAATTGGCAAGTTCCTAAAGTACTCTTCCTATCAACTTTGTAAGCTGGAAAGTCAGCATCTGAAAAACCATACAAAGAGAAATTACAATGTCTTGGATACCAAAGCCCTAAGTCTTTAGTTCCATTGAGATATCTAAAGATTCTTTTCATAACACTTAAGTGTGACTCCTTTGGATAAGCTCGAAATATAGCACACATGCATACACTGAACATAATATTTGGTCAGGTTGCTATGAGATAGAGTAATGATCCAATCATACCTCTATTCTCTTTCACATTGACATTCTTACCAAATTAATCCTTGTCCAAGGACAGAGTAGAACTCATAGGAGTCTTGGATTACTTGCATTGAGCCATGCTATATTTAATTAGCAAGTCTCTTATGTATTTGCTTTGATGCAGAAAGATGCCCTTCTTCAATTGTAGGATTTGTAGTCCTAGGAAGAAGTTCAGCTCTCCCATCATGCTCAATTCAAATTCCCTGCTCATAAGACTTGAGATCTCTACACAATTGATCATTAGTAGCTCCAAACAAGATATCATCAACACATATCTGAATTACAAGAAAATCTTTCTCATGAGTCTTTATGAAAAGAGTCTTGTTTACTAGTCCTCTTTTGAAGTCATTTTCAAGTAAAAAGTTTGCCAATCTTTCATACCAAGCTCTTGGAGCCTGTTTCAAACCATAAAGAGCTTTGTCAAGTTTGTAAACATGATCTGGAAACTTGTCACTTTCAAAACAAGGAGGTTGTGCTACATAAACTTCTTCTTTCAAGTAGCCATTCAATAAAGCACACTTCACATCCATTTGAACAGTTTCATGTTCTTGTGATATGCAAAGGCAAGTAAAATTCTAATTGCTTCTAAATTGGCAACTGGAGCAAACGTTTCCTCATAATCAATACCTTCTTCTTGGTTGTAACCTTGTACAACTAACCTTGCTTTGTTTCTGATCACTTTGCCACTTTCATCCAACTTACATCTGAATACACATGTGAAACACCCCCCCAAATCATACGGTCGGCCGAACCGTATATTTGGAAAGATGACTCCGTCCAAGGAGATAAACCCCACTGGATACGGAGTAGGATCGCCGATTCATAGTTAATACAACCATCGATAATCCAAATATAAGTTATTATACATTCGTAGTAAACCAGTGACATTGTCTGAAAAACATAACTACATTACATTCGAAATGAAAATTACTAGGTGATGTACTAAACAACCTGACATTCTAGCCATCCGCGTTGTGAACGTCTCCCACCTTACTCGTAACCTGCGAGTTTTGAAATAGCACAAGCCGACCGCAGGAAAACATTTAATCAGTAAAAACTGAGTAAATTCGTACTGCAATATGTAAAACGAGTTTTGGCACAAAAGCATGTATATAAATCACATGATATTTAACGCGGATCAAAATGAGCTGTCAAATATTAACCGATTCCTTTCTTATTCTTTAGTTTAGCTGGCGTAGTGTGGCCCAGCGGGTGTCAAATGCCCCAGAGAGGTTACGATGCAATATATACTACCATAGGGTGCCTCTTGGGATATCTAAGATCCCAATTCACCCGAGCGTTGTGGGATGCCCATACGTCAATCCCCGCTCATAAACACGACCATGAGACCTTAAGTGTCGACACCCCTATACCGTTGTAACCCACACAGGTATAAGTAGTACTACATAGTTTCACAATAAAAGGAGGATCGCGTCCCAGCGCCTCCGTCCGGAGCCGTAACATAACAATATGGATGATCGCGACCTAACGCCTCCGGCCTGAGCCATAACATAAAAAAATGGAGGATCGCAACCCAGCGCCTCCAGCCTGAGCCGTAATTTCCGCATCCTCTGTGCATTGGCCCAATTATATTACAGTGCATTATTCATTTTCATTTTCATTCCTCAAGTTTATCACTTGGATTTCCAGTTGTCATTCCACAACCATAATATTTGTACCCAAAATTCATGATTTTCAATCATAACATGTAAGAGGAATATTTCTCAAAATCAATCCCAAGTATCGTAAGTTGAGGCAATTTGTAACGCACACAAAATCACATTTTGATAGTTCAGGTATCGCACATATGAACTTACCGATGATAAGTAGCTCGATGTATCTACGACAAGGGTTTCCTACCACCCGTATTCAACAAACTCGTCTTCTACAAAACCGTCGCCTACAAATTATAATTTCTAATCAATTCAAATCCCAACTAGCATGTGAAATGCAATTATGCTAGGAATGTCCAAATTATTGAGTGATCTTCCTTCTTTTAATTTTCAGTATAACCCAAATCCCATTCTATGAATGAAGAAACCCCGTAGCCAACCCTCTTGTTATACTTAGTGTTTATATTGTTTATACATGAAGAAGAAATGATGTACATATGAAATTATCAATATCAATATTTAGTTAATTAAAGCTGTTATCTAAAAGATCAAAAATTGACTAGTTAATAATCGAAAATAGCCCGGCAATGCTTACTTCACTTCAAGAATAATATATACTTAAACTTCTAGCACTACAAAAAAGTGTACAAATACGACGGACAGAAAGTACGACGGCCATGTCTCCCGTAGTATATGATGTAATTACTACGGTCAATTAGTGGCCGTTATTAGTATCTATTACTACGGCTTTAACATTGACCGTCGTATTTAAGGTTTAATTACGTCGTTTACAAATGTGGCCATCGTATTTAGTAGGACCAAACGTCAACGTTTCGCTCATAGCAAAAATTACCAAATTTTATTTTACTTTGAAAATACAAAAAAGAAAAAAATACCCATTGTTTTCACTTTACCGAATCTCATCTGATCTTATCCCATATCACAATGAATATTCATTAAACCCTAGAGTCAACTCCCTCTCTCTCTTAGCCTTTCCCACCAAAGTCGTCCCTCTCTCTCAGATGCGGTTTCTGGTCATCGATTGAAGACCTAGACTCGTTGACAAACTTAGATCCACTAGAAAAAGATGATGAATCTCTCCGATTAAGACCAACCACCGGTCCTTGTGGCTCGTAATCTTACTGGATGATCGAAACAATTGCAGGTTCCTGAGTTCGTAATCTTACTGGATGATCGATTCGTGCTTGCAGGTTCGTACCAGGTCCTTCTTACTGGATGTTCGATTCGTGCTTGCAGGTTCGTACCAGGTCCTTTCTTACTGGATGATCGATTCGTACTCGTGGCCCCCAAATCGGAACTGAAATCGAAATCAAAATCAAAATCAAGAGCCCAAACCTTTGGGAGCGTTCTCATCATCTCTCTAGGTCTTGCTCTGCGATTCGCCGATTCAGTTTATATCGCCGAAAACGATTTTTCTGGTAGCTGCAGGTAACCGATTTCTCTCTCTCAGACACACATAAACCCGTGATATCTTAACCGGTAAAGTGAAACACTCAATTGTTCAATATGTTACCAATGTTGTTACTGTGTATCCAAAGGTAGAAAAATATTGTTTTTAGTCGAAATTGGATAATGAATCATTTGGCTTTCTGACCTGTATATTACCTTTGTAGAATCAAGTGTTGTTTGTAGTTGTTCGATTCAGTGAAGCCTTGGTCAACTGGTAAACTATGGTATTAAGGTTTGGGCTGATTTTGGAGTTTTGTCAACTGCTCTGCTTCAATGTAGAAATTACACAGCATCCTGTATGCTAAACTATAGTATTCTAGGTGTTTGTTAGACCGTTAGGTTACATATTTCTTCTTAGAATGTGGCTTATAAACTTCTCACTGACAATTCAAACTATTGGTTCTCTATTTCAAGATAGAAGGGCCTTTAGAAGATTTGTTTTAATGTTTATAATTAAATCATATGTTTGAAGCATACAAGCCTTATTTATCATTTTAGTAGTAGGAGATTGTGATCGTGGCTTTAACTATAAGCTCTTTGCAGTTTGATGGATATTGTTCTTAATTTTTAATCCATGGCCTCAAGCAAGTTTGTTGTATCAATAAATACATGAATAAGTTCGTTCTCTCTTTTTCGTGCATAAGTTGGCTGTTCTATGTACCAGTTGTTGACGTGTTCATGACATTGCTCATTGTTTCTACAACATTTTGTCTTACAAAACATTTCTCATGTTTCTAAGATAGCTGTTGGCTAGAACTGGAGCACCGAGTCAAAAGCAGAATATGGTAAAATTAGTTTCTGATACCTATGTTCACAGATTAGAAAATAGCATCCTTATGGTCATTCTTTTTCTCTTCGTCTGATTTTTCACTTGCACATATTTCAAATATTACCTCTAAAGGCTGGGTTGTGAGGTGTGCGGTGTGCGGTTCACACGGTACCGTGGCTTAGTAATTCCTGAAGTGAAGGTGTGAATTTGATTGAATTTGTTTCATATCCAAGTGAGAATCAAACTGAAGTATTCAGTAGTTATTCCAAATTGCTTTCTTTTCACTTAATTTTGCATATTTCGGTGTGTTTGATTATTTCCTTATATTGAAGGTTCAAAGTATTGAAGAGATTCAAGGCTTTTTCCCACACTGCTACCAAGCTGTTTGGTTTACGTAAGTGCTACTGTCCTCTGTATAGTTCCCTGATAGCTCAATTTATGACCTGATTTGACTGTCATGTAATTTATCTGTTGGAATTTAGATTTAGGCTAATGACCACTCGTTTTAAGCTAGCATAATAGACTTTTATTACTGTAAGTGAGCTGAAGTTTACACAGTGTTAGTACTTGCATTTCTCTTGAGAGAACGAAACGAAAACTACTGACCATGAGTAAATATCATGCTCTCATAATCTTTACCTTCGAGAAATGCCAACTGAAATCTACTAATTAAGAATTCTCTTCTTAATTAGTTTATTCTCCGTTTTCCAGAATATTTCTACCTCTGCTCCAACATACTTGTACTAGTTAAATTGATCAAGAGATAAATACTGGTAGGAGTTCAAGAGATGAACTATTATAGAACTGATTTCCTGGGTGAGGTGCTAATAAAACTCGATACAAGCTTCTGAAAACAGTGTAGTTCTCCATTACTATGGAGAAGATAGCACTAGTCTGGCCCGTTGAGGTTCTGGAAAGAGTGGGACATTGAGTGAGAAACTGAAAGGTTCTAACATGAGTTGTTTTCAAATTCAAAAGTAAACAAAAAAGTAAGAACCGGTCAAATAAACATAGGAGTCTATGTTTGGTTACTGCTGCTGTAGTTTGACGAATATGTAAATAATTTCTCAGTAACTATTATGAGTTATTTACTCTGAACCAGTATTTCACTAAGGGAAATTTTTGTCCAATGAAAAAGCACAACCAAATTGTAAACTAAATATCGCATGTGCATATTTTAAAATAAATATGTACTGACGACATATATATTTTTGTGCAGGTCAAAATTGTTTTCTTCAAAGAAATGAGCAAGAGGAAGAGTTTTTCATTTCCCCATATGTAATAGAAAAATGTTACGACAACTACTACGTATTTTTGTTGGACTTTAACACTTGTAAATTGTAATATCAACAAATATTATTATGCGTTAATGAGAAAGTATGATGTATCGTGCTCATGGCTTAACGTTGTATACTTTCTTCAATTTTGATATGTATATATTTTTTTTAACAAAGATGAATTTATATACGACAGTAGGTGAACCGTCGTATTAGATACAAAACGACACCAAGAATGTTGACCGTCGTATTTTTCTAGAAAAACGACGGTCGAACAAGTACCCGACGCATTAGCCATGGCCGTCGTATTAGGCACTCAATAACGACGCCTCTACTCTACCCGTCGTATAGGATCATAAACGACGGTCAGCGGCCGTCGTATCATCTGATACGACGCCTTCCCATACGACGGTCACTTTACCGTCGTTTTTAAGATATACGACGGTTTTTTATCAATAAACGATGCTTTTTGGCCGTCGTATTTGCCCACTTTTTTTGTATAGTGTTATATAACTGTCTGTGCTTTTATTTTTAAAGATTTAAAGTTATTCATTTATTTTTAATCATCCATGAGAAAAGTGACAATTTCCAAAAATCATTTAAGAGCTTGTTAAATATTCATTTTAGCACGAGACTTTATTTAATCATAATTTCTTTAATTTTTAAAGTGCTAAAACATTACTTTAAACTTAATATTTCTTAGATTTGCAATCATAGCTTACTTCAACAAATTTAATCTAAAAGAGAATATATTTATATATATATATATATATTTATATATATATATATATATATATATATATATATATATATATATATATATATATCGTTAAGAGAATATGAATTCCATTTTTTTTTATTTTTTTGAAAAATTTCTTTATTCCTATAGATAATTAACTTCTTTTCTTTAGAAAGATCAACTTACTCCTTGAAATACATTCTAGTTCATCAATTTTTAATTAAAAGACTAGAATCATTGCTTTTTACATATTCAAACATATATAAATATCATCTTCTAAAATTATCTTTCAAAGGTATTTGCCTATATAAGTTATATAAAACTTATAAACACTATTCTAAGTTATTTAAACAATTTTAAGCTTATTCAAAAATATTTAGATTGTGCAAATAAAATAAGTTTCTGATGTGTCACTAGCACCCCTCAAGTTTCTCTTTTACACACATACACCCCCAAGTTCAAGTTTAATACCAAAACTGTCCCCTCTTCATCTTCTTCCTCACATCCTCAACAATCCATTTCATAAACCCGGGTATTCCTTGATACCCATCCGATTTCAATGTTATACAACTTAAATTCGAGTTCAAATATGCAGATTTAAATCAAATATCAATTAAATCGGTTTCAAATATGCAGATTTAAATCAAATATCAATTAAATCGGTTACCGAATGAGCGTTAAATCGATCGTCAAAATCCGGCAAAGAACATGCCGGAATTAATGGAACTTGGGCTGTTAGGTGGCCGGAATCGGACCCCTCTGGGTCTGGTCAGAGTCCTAGGAGCGAGGGGATGTAGCCAAAGGTGAAGGAGAAGAGCGGAGGGGGCGGCGTTGGCTTTCCGTCGGGGCTGCCGTCGCTGGCCTTCGGGTCTGTGGCAGTGGCTCCAGCGACCGCTTCTTCTTCTTCTTCCTCTGTTTCTTGGTGCAGAACAAAGAGGGCCTGAGAGGGTGGTGGCGATAGAGAGAGAGGTAGAGCTGGTGGTTGCAGGGTGGTGTCCGTTGATTTGACGGCAGTGGTGGTGGTGCTACGTCACCGCTGCTGCTGCTTGCTTCTCGCCGGAGATACAGAGAGAAGGGAGTGAGGGAGAGATCGATAGAGAGAGAGAGAGAAAGGGGGAGGCAGAGAGAAAGACGGAGGTGGAGATGGTGGTGGTCGTCAGTGTTGGAGAGGGTGAGTGTTGGGAGTCTCTCTTTTGTTTTCCAGTACAGAGGAAGATGAGTGGGGGGAATTAAATAGGGGTGAAATTATAGATTAGGTCCTCCTAGGTTAGGGTCAGTTGGTCAATGGTCCTTGGTCAAGAGTCAAATGACCAATTGGTGAATAGTCATGGTCAATTGGTCAATAGGGAGTTGAGGGAAGTTTATTTGGTGATTTGGGTGTACACTTAGTTAGGTAAAAATTTAGGGTGTTTTGGTAGCACTATTAGCATGTGGAAATTGTAATATGCTTTTGTAGCATCAAGATAGGATTTTAAATATTTATTATTATTATAATTATATTATTATTATTATTATTATTATTATTATTATTATTATTATTATTATTATTATTATTATTATTATTATTATTATTATTATTATTATTATTATTATTAAGGTAAGTTATTTATAACTTAACTAATAAAATTTATACACAAGCCTACCAATTACCCACAATCGCGAATTTGAAGAATACCTAGATATATTTAGTAACTCATAACCGAATTTTATAACCGAACTTTTATGTGTCGAATTACCGAATTACCCCTGGTAGAAATACGAAGTATTTCATACCAAGCCCTTGGAGCTTGTTTCAAACCATAGAGAGTCTTGTCAAGTTTATAAACATGATCTGGAAACTCATTACTTTCAAAACCAGGAGGTTGAGCAAAATAAAGTTCTTCTTGCAAATATCCATTTAGAAAGGCACATTTAACATCTATTTGAAAAAGTTTCATATTTTCGTGAGACGCAAATGAAAGTAATATTCTAATTGCTTCTAACCTTGCAACAGGAGCAAAGGTCTCCTCATAATCAATGTCTTCTTCTTGGTTTTAGCCTTGAGCTACCAGTATTGCTTTGTTTCTGATTACCTTGACACTCTCATCTAATTTGTTTCTGAATACCCATCTGCTGCCAATGACAGACTGATCTTTAGGAGGATGAAGCAGATTTCAGACCTTGTTCCTCTCAAATTCATTGAGTTCATTTTGCATTGCAATGATCCAGTCTGCTTATTGTAATGCTTCTTTCACATTCTTCGGTTCCATAAGAGAAACAAAAGCATTAAAAGCACATTAGTTCTTCAATTGAGATCTTGTCTGTTTACCAGTGGATGGATTAGATATAATATTGTCAACTGGATGAGATGAAAGATATTTGAATTTCTTCCTTAGTGTCCATGGTTCATGTTCTCCAGGAAGCATCTCTGATCTTTGAGAACTTGAGGAAGTAGTTTGTCCACTTTGATTTTCTTGATGTTCTTTTTCAAGGATTTGAGACTCATTTTCAAGGCCTTGAAAATTCCTTTTGTTTTCCTGCAAGCTTTCCTTGGAACTATTTGAAGACTCTGCTTCATCCTCTGACTCATGCTTTTCCAAATCAAATATGCAAAATTTTCACTCAAAGAACCATCATAGCTTTCATATAAATGACATGTATACTTTCTTCAACAAGTTTGGTTCTCTTATTATAAACTCCATAGGCTTTGCTACTTAGTGAATAACCAAGAAAGATACCTTCATCACTTCTGGCATCAAACTTACCAAGATTGTCCTTACCATTTTTGTGAATAAAACAAGTGCAGCCAAAAGGTTTGAAGTAAGAAATGTTTGGCTTTCTTCCTTTGAAAAGCTCATTAGGAGTCTTCTTCACGATATGCCTAATCAGGCAACTGTTAAGTATATAGTTGGGAGTGTTTACAGCTTCTGCCTAAAAGAATTTTGGCAAGTTGTTCTCCAGAAGCATTGTCCTTGACATGTCTTCAAAATTCATGTTCTTTCTTTCAAAAACACCATTATGTTAAGGAGTTCTTGGAGCAGAAAAGTTGTGAGAGATGCCATGCTTAGCACAAAATAAATCAAACTCAATTTGATCAAATTCTCTACCATGATCACTTCTAATTGAAGCAATAGACAGGTTTTTCAGAGTTTGAAGCTCTTTACAAAGCTTTGAAAATTCAGATAGAGCTTCAGATTTATCTCTAAGAAATATTACTCATGTAAATCGAGAGAAATCATCTACAATGACAAACATGTGCTTCTTATCCTTTGGAGTTGGATTTCTCATAGGACCACTGAGATCCATATGGAGTAATTCAATGGGTCTACTAGTACTTACAAAGTTCTTTGGCTTGAATGAATTTCTGTCTATTTACCTTGAACACAAGCTTTGCATACTTCTTCATCCTTGAACTTGATAGAGGGCGTACCTCTTACTAGTTCTGTAGAAACTAACTTGTTCAAAGTGTTCAAGCTAATGTTTCCAAGCTTTCTGTGCCAAAGCTTTAAATCTTCTTTCAAGGCCTTGAGGCACTTCAGTTTCTCCTACAACTTTGTTAGTGTGCAAAGTATAAACATTGTTTGACCTTGAGGCAGTGAGGATGCAAATTCCATATTTCTCATTTTGCACCACACATTTTTCTTTCTCAAAAATAACCTTATCACCATTGTCAGATAACTGTGATACACTAAGAAAATTAAATTTCAAACCATAAACTAAATAAACATAAAAAATAGAGTTCTCAAAATCTGTACCAACTTTACCAATACCTAGGATGTTTCATTTGCCTTTGTCACCAAGTGTAATTGAACATTCATATTTCTATTTTAATTCTGACAATAAGGATCTCTTTCCACTCATGTGTCTGGAGCAACCACTGTACATAAACCATTTCTTTTCTTTGTTCTTGGTGACATCCTGCAAACACCATTCACTATCTTACCCAGCTGTTGGACCAAGTGTAACACCCCCCAAATTGGCTAAGCCGGAAACCTGGGGGTGTCAATCCATACCGGAGGTTAAACTTGAATACAAGGAGGTTTTATAACAGAATATCCAACCAAAATCCATAAAATAATTAATTAAAACTTCAAACTTGTCTCGCCACAAATATGGGCATTATTCCATTCTAAAACATCAAACTATTAACTAATGTTCCAATGAAACTAAATGCAACCGATACTACCATAATGAGTCGCGTTTTCCCTTCGAACCATGCTCCCATCTAACCTGTGGTGCAGAAAACAAAAGAGAACACAACAGTTTCCAAAAGTCAACGGTAATACTGAGTAAGTAACACCCAAGCGTGTAAACAGATTATGAAGTAATTTGAAAACCATCTTGTAGTAGTTTCGCTAAAACAAAGTGAAAGTAAAAGCTTTGACCCTTTTATAAAAAAAATAATATGAGAGATTCCAAGTTCATTTATATTTTCCAAATCACATTCATTATCCAAATAATGGGATTCCAAAATTCATGATATTCCATTTTCCATTAACAGCATCCAAGCCAAAAACCAATTTGTTAATTTGTTGATATGAGAAAACCAACCAACCACTTCGCAAACATCCAAGACCTTAAGTGCCGACACCCACTGTAAGACCCCGAATTTGTAGATTATCTTAATACATTAATTATCTTCTGTAATGTGATCATTATATATTTATATTTGGTTGAATGAGATTTTTTTCACTGTTCATACAATTACTGAAATGAAACTTTATTTGATATAGCATTCCTATTAACTCCTAAAGTCGAAAATAATTTATTAATTTTGTGAGTATGGATAGTCTTACAGAGAAATTGTTAGTTGTGAAAGCATGAATGATTATCCCTTTTCAAGCATATGTGGTTCATTTTTATAGTGGTGGTAATTTGGTAGTTTCACGGTTATTTGGGGTTCTTTTATACATATACAAGTTGTGTTTTTTTAATGTGTAATTTACTTCTCCAACACCTTGAGGTGGAAATTGTTAGTTGATGCCTATCAACAAAGTTTCCTTGACAGCAAGCAAAACTAGTAGCTTATTCACGGTGTATCATTAACAGAGGAGGTCTTCTTGGGGGGTAGCCGAGAGAGGAGGAGGGAGAGGGGAGGGAGAGATTTTTGTGAAGAAAACATAGATAGGGATAGTATGGATGGACGTTCCATTCCACAATATTTGGGTTTGCATGTATACGTGTATATCTCAAGAATTGGAAAGTGAATTGATGATTAGCTTTGTACTTCCAAGATTGTTCTAAGAGAGTTAGTAACCGATCAAAAGGTGTCAGCGGGTTTTGGATTTGTGTAATTTTAGTTATTATATTGAATGGAGAAGGGAGGCAAATCCAGAGAACTGTGGTAATCAAATTCTCTAATTACAGCGAACTCATAAGCTTGTTCGGACGGAAATTTATTGCTAGTTTCTGATCAGACATCGTTTTCAGGTACGGGAAATCTAACTTCTAAATTTCTGCAGTTACAGTCTATACCTGTTTATACTGCTGGTGTGAATTTTACAGCTTTCAAGCTATGTGTTGACTGTCTGGTGATTGTTAAATCACGTGATTTGAGTATTTGGTACCGCATGTTGTTGTGTAATAAATGACTGTTGTATTAAGTAGATTTTAGATTTCTACGCCAGTTGTTAAGCAGTACCTACTGGGCTGTTTGTCTCGCCCCTCTATTTTACAGGTTGAGGCAGAGCGCGACTGGACCGAGAAGTTGTAGCTAAAATTTATTGTTAGTTGTTAAAAAGTGGATTGTTTAGCTAAAATAATTGTTTTTAGCTGTTTTTAGTAATTTGTTGTAAATTACTATGTTTGGTCAGATAATTATAAAAATGTCATTTTGACCAGTTTGTGTAACTTTTTAAATAATTCGGTCACGTACCAGATTTTCAGAAAAAATTGATTAAAATTGTTGTTTCTGAGGACTGTGTGTCCTGGTGGTTGAGTTTTGGACGTCTGAAAGTGTCGGACGGGTTAACTGTAAAGTCGTAATTTTATAGTTAAATCGATATTTATTATTAAAATGTGTGACGGGTCGTCACACTGGTATCAGAGCCTTTACCTAACCGGAAGTACTGATTGTGTATCCCGGACTAGGCGGGAATTGTGTCAGTGTGGGTAGGCTGGTCACGTACCTATTGTCTAAGTTGGACAAAAAAAAATACATATGAGTAACTGTATTGCCGAGCTAGGGATACGCGATTATGTACTGCTTAGGTGATGCGAGAGTAGTGTTGTTTTGAAAAAAAAAAGAAATGGAGGCTTTTTAAAAAAAAAGAACAAAACAAGAAAAAATAAAGTGGAGGGTTTCTTTATTGAAGATGTTGTTCGAAGTATGTTTCACTCAATAAGTTTTTGATCTTTAACAGATTGTATTCTTTTGTTTGAAAACTTCACTTGAGAAAAGTTGTAGGTGAGAGAGATTTAGAAACATGATTTGGTTGTTTTTTCTATAATAATAACATTTTATTTAGGTCATTATGGAGATGAAAGGTGTACATTTCCTTAAAAAAATGATGAAAGGTAGATCATTATTTTTATGGGTGGCAGCTAATGAAAGTTTTATTTAATGTTACGTGTTTAGTGTATGATTTACAAGAAACTTGATATTGGGATCTCATGGATTGTAATATCCTATTTAAAGGAAAATAACTGTTTAATAATGTAAATTTCGGAACGGTTTTTTTTTATTATTGGAATAACTTGTGAGGTTCCACCTTTTCAAACAAGAATTATTTAAGCTTTTATGATGTAATTTCAGAATTCTAAGTTTGGGGCAGTTCCTCTTACATGGATTATGCAAAAGAATTTTCTTATAAGATAAAGATGTCAAATTGATACCTTGTCTTTTTTTTTTATTGTTAACGTTTTTATTTAGAAACATGAGAAATTATGTTAGTGGACACTATATGGCCTATGGTTTGTGTGGTATTGTTCTACAGAAAGTGTCAGTTAGAGGCATAAGTCTTCTTGTAAAGAGAACAAATTAGTGAGTATTTTGATTCCAATTGACTCTGAAGATATGTAGAGATACCCACGTGGACAACTTGCATGCCATTAACTAGCATGACATGCCAGTTTATGAAATGAAGTTTGTAAAGTAGAAATGTGTTATTGATGCTTTTCATGCATGCATGTATGAGATGGGGGCATTGTCCTAAAAGAATTCTTATGAGAAATAATCTAAAAATAAGTTGAAAGTTATTTTTTAAAAGCTGTTGAAAACTTTACCAAAGAGATTACAGACATGGTGGAATATGAGACAAGTAGAGTAGTGAAGGAGGCGAGAGACAAAGAGGGACACAAAAAGGAGAATTTGTTCCTCTGTAACGCCAAGGTGCGAAGGTGAGTGAAATTTGAAATGAGGTGGAAGAAGATTTGTTAGGGTCTTCTATTATAGATTAGGCTAACTCACTCTGTTTGTTTGGCCTAGAGTTTCCAGTTCGTTTAGATAAGATTAAGCTATTTCACTTAATTGTCAAGCAGAAAATTGGAAGGTTCGACTAATCATTAGAGAATTTTAGATTTGTTTCCCTGGTGAAAACAAAGGTTGACTACAAAAGAACAAGTTCAATAGTAAGAGTTTAGATCAATCTTGACAAAGCATGTGAGTTAAGTGTACATAGACTTGGAGTAGTATCAGTTAACTCATGTAACAAAATGCATGTCCCTAGCTGTGTATTTTAGATGGGAATAATGGGAGTTTTACATGGAACCGTAACGTGTCTACCAGTAGTTAATTATAGCATCATGGTTATATATGTATTAATGTATTCTCCAAGTAATTGTGGTATTTTGGTTACCAACCCTTGTAACTGGAATAAAAGTCTCTCTTGGCTAGAACAAGAGAGTGAGTGTGAGTGACTCTCTAAATAAGTAAAGTAGGAGGAACCACACTTTTGTGTGATAAAGAAAAAATTAAAATTGGGGAGAGAGGGAGATATTGTAGTAGGAGGAAATATCTTGGATTGGCTTGAGAGCATAGGGTCGAGGTATCTTTTGGTTTGTAGTCAAACTCCGTTTCATGGGCATGATTTTTTTATGTGTCATCCAAAGCTACAATGAGCACTTATTCATATAGAAGAAACTATTTACAAAAAGTAAGTTTTAGAGGGAAATGTTGGTTACGGGGTGGTTAGGCCAGAGAGCTTGAGGAAGAGAGAGATCACTGGCTAAAGGAGAAAATAAATTGTTACATATTGACACTAAACAGAGACTTGGACACCTAGCTTTGCTTGGTTTGACTCACATGAGCTAGGGAAAACAAAACTCCTTAATTTATGGTGTTCATGTTGATTTTTTTTATGATATATGCAGGGTACATATCAAATGCCATAATACTATTTATGTCTATTTGGTGAATGTTTAGTGATACATCACATTGTTGATGTGAATGTTGTGATTCCGGTTGTAGTAAAGCTTGTACAGCTAGTACAGTGTAGTCGGACATCTAATGTGGTACATCTTTAAGAGAGATGTGTTCCATGAAAAGAGGGGTGGGTAGTGGACTAACGTACCCACATTGTATGTATGCATGTTCCAGAATGGTTAACAACGCAATTTATTTCAGATGATGAAAGGTTGACTTCATTTATGTCTGTAAATAACAGATCGGTTGAAAACATATTGTCGTTCTGATTATGAACGGTTGACTTCATTCATGTCTGTTAGTGACAGACCGGTTGACAACACGCTATCATTCTGATTACGAGCGATCGACTTCATTTATGTCTGTAAGTGACAGACCGGTTGACTACCCGATCTCGTTCCTACGTGATCGATTGACTCCAATATCTTAGTGTATTGTCGAAATGTTGTTTGTTGGATTTGTACGTCCTGTTGAAATATAAATTTCGGCACGAAATTTTTTATATGTGGGGTATATTTTAAGACCCCGAATTTGTAGATTATCTTAATACATTAATTATCTCTTGTAATGTGATCATAATATACTTATATTTGGTTGAATGAGATTTTTTTTACTGGTGATACAATTACTGAAATGAAACGTTATTTGATATAGCATTCCTATTAACTCCTAAAGTAGAAAATAATTTATTAATTTTGTGAGTATGGATAGACTTACAGAGAAATTGTTAGTTGTGAAAGCATGAATGATTATCCCTTTTCAAGCATATGTGGTTCATTTTTATAGTGGTGGTAATTTGGTAGTTTCACAGTTATTTGGGGTTCTTTTATACATATACAAGTTCTGGTTTTTTAATGTGTAATTTACTTCTCCAACACCTTGAGGTGGCAATTGTTAGTTGATGCCTATCAACAAAGTTTCCTTGACAGCAAGCAAAACTAGTAGCTTAGTCACGGTGTATCATTAACTGAGGAGGTCTTCTTGGGGGGTAGCCGAGAGAGGAGGAGGGAGAGGGGAGGGAGATATTTTTGTGAAGAAAACATAGATAGAGCTAGTATGGATGGACGTTCCATTCTACAATATTTGGGTTTGCATGTATACGTGTATATCTCAAGAATTGGAAAGTGAATTGATGATTAGCTTTGTTCTTCCAAGATTGTTCTAAGAGAGTTAGTAACCGATCAAAAGGTGTCAGCGGGTTTTGGATTTGTGTAATTTTAGTTATTATATTGAATGGAGAAGGGAGGCAAATCCAGAGAACTGTGGTAATCAAATTCTCTAATTACAGCGAACTCATAAGCTTGTTCGGACGGAAATTTATTGCTATTTTCTGATCAGACATCGTTTTCAGGTAGGGGAAATTTAACTTCTAAATTTCTGCAGTTACAGTCTATACCTGTTTATACTGCTGGTGTGAATTTTACAGCTTTCAAGCTATGTGTTGACTGTCTGGTGATAATTAAATCACGTGATTTGAGTATTTGGTACCGCATGTTGTTGTGTAATAAATGGCTGTTGTGTTAAGTAGATTTTAGATTTCTACGCCAGTTTTTAAGCAGTACCTACTGGGCTGTTTGTCTCGCCCCTCTATTTTACAGGTTGAGGCAGAGCGCGACTGGATCGCGGAGTTGTAGCTAAAATTTATTATTAGTTGTTAAGAAGTGGATTGTTTAGCTAAAATAATTGTTTTTAGCTGTTTTTAGTAATTTGTTGTAAATTACTATATAATTATAAAAATGTCATTTTGACCGGTTTGTGTAACTTTTTAAATAATTCGGTCACGTACCAGATTTTCAGAAAAATTGATTAAAATTGTTGTTTCTGAGGACTGTGTGTCCTGGTGGTTGAGTTTTGGACGTCTGAAAGTGTCGGACGGGTTGACTGTAAAGTCGTAATTTTATCGTTAAATCGATATTTATTATTAAAATGTGTGACGGGTCGTCACACCCACTTACAGATTTCTTGCAACTACAAGAGTGAGTACAAGGAGCTATCCGGGGACTTGCAACCGGATTAATAAAATAAATTGGACGAGAGGCCGAAGTCGACCCAACCAATGCCAATAGTAATCATACAACAATAATCATCCCCATACAACTCTTCCACTTCACGTTTTTTCGATTATTAGATTGCAGTGATATTTTCAGAGAACCGTTCAACAATTTGAAACAAGTATTCAAGTAGCACATATTTCACATAAAATCATTTTGAGACAAACAGGAATGAAAAACACTTGACACGAAAAGAGGAAAGGGCGCTAGGCCTGGCATGTTTACTTACCTTGAACAAAAGAAATCATAGCAAACAAGTCGTAATATTCGACGTATCCATCGTCTGATAAACCGTTGCCGGAAAAGAATCGAAAGCGCACGGTGGTGGCGGCGTCGGTGCGAAGCGGCTGCGGCGGCTAGGGCACGGCGGCGGACGGGTAGGAGAGGGAGAGATTTGAATTTTTTTGAGAGCTCTTTGATTTGGTGTGAAAAAAATTATGAGATGGAGGTGGGTTTATATAGGATTTGAGGGTAAGAGTTCATGGAAAACTAGGATTGTTTCCAAATTGACATAGATTTTTGAATTCGGACACTAATATGGGACAAATTAGGTTTCTTGTTGCTAAAGTTTAGATCTTTGACCAATTAGTATCTAATTAGTATCTAATTAAGATTGAGTTCGATTCAAACAAGGAAACAAAATCAAATAAAGAGAGAAAAATAGAGATTCGGCCATTCATGGAAAAAATTCGGTCATGAGAGAAAAATTAGGAAGAGAGATTTTTGGCCATGCAAGGAAAAGATGATAAAGTTTTGGCCTAAAGACAATTTCCCCCCCCCCCCCCAAGGTTCTAGTTAAAAGACAAACACAACCCTCTAGTTTAATTAATAGGCACTAAATAATTTAAGTAAAAGACATAAAACTCCCAAGCCTTTAATAACAATAAAACTAACTCCCAAATAACAAAAACTAATACCCAACACTTATAATAATATTATACTAACACCCAATAGTTATAGTAATATCATAAAATACTCGTATCCACAAAACGGGGTATTTCACCAAGTGTGGAATTTAGATTCATATTCAGGGTCAACCATGTTATGTGGTCTAACCCGTTTAGGAACCCAAATATTTCTAACTTGTCCCTTGAGTTGAACTGGAAAAGTGTTCCTCATTATGTGAGGGTCTCTTCTTCTAAAGGAACAATTCATCTTGACATGACCAATTTTATTGCAGTAATGACACTTAGGAGAAGTTCTGCTACTAGCCTTCACAAATCTGGTGTTGTTTTTCCTAGGAAAATTAGGATTGTAACCAATACCACTTTTGTGAACAGACTTTAAGCTTTCTCCAAGAATCAGGTTTAAATTGTGTTTTGAGCCAGCAAGTTTTGTCGTAACTTTCTTAGATTCTTGAAGTTTCTCAGCTAGAGTAGTCCTTTTTCCTCCATTTCATCAAACTGATGTCTTAGAGCAACAATAATGTCACTAAAAATAAAGTTCTCAATGACTACTCCCTTGACTTGAGTTTTCAAGGTTTTGTAACTGGTTTCAAAGGCCTTGAAATCTCTGTCAGATTTCTTCTGAAAATTTTCAATATTCTGATTTTGACAAACAAGTTGCAAGTTTTCTTTTGCTTGCTCGTGAACATTTTCTTTCAAAGTCCTGATTTCTTTCAGATAGTCCTCTTCATTTAAAAGCATTGTTATAAGATAATCAGGACACCTGCTGGTTTTGAAATAAAACAGTTTACCATACCTCAATGTTCTTTCCAGAACTTTCATGATGTTTGGCCATAAGGCAGAGTTTGGCCTGTTCTTCCTCAGATTCAGAGTCACTTGAGGAGACTGAGTCACTCCAAGAAGCTATCATAGCCTTCTTCCTTCTTTCATAATCTTTCTTCTGAAAGTGTTTTCTTTTCTTGTGTGGACAGTCTCTAATCAAATGTCCTGCATCACCACACTCAAATAAGTTAATTACTTTAGGCTTATTAACATGAGAAGAGGATTTACCTTTGTAGTCTCTGCTACTGGAGGATTTGTGTTTATCCCTGCTGAAGTATTTATTTCCAAAGTTCTATTTCATTGAGAATTCTAGTCAGGGCTTTGGAAATGAGAGCAAAGGGATCTTCGTCATCATCTTCTTCATTTTCAAGGCTTTGAGATGGCTCAATCTCCTTAGCCTTGAGAGCCAAGTTCTAGACACTTTCTGGCAGTTCTCCATCAACTTCATCCATGGAGATCTCATGTGTAAGCAGCTTTCCCTGCAAGTCATCAAGTTGAAGATATGATAGACCTTGAGCTTCTTCAATGGCAGTAGTTTTTGGTTCCCATTTGTCTTTGGGAAGGCTTCTCAAGATCTTTATAACTTTCTCCTCAATGGTAAAAGATTTCCCCAAGGAGTCCAGATTGTTGACAATTTCAGTGAACCTCTTGAACATTTTCTTTATGGACTCATCACCATTCATTTTAAACAGTTCATATTGTCTGAGAAATATGTTGACCTTTGTCTGCTTGACTTGGCTAGTTCCTTCAAAAGTCACCACCAGTTTGTCCCATATTTATTTAGCAGTCTTGCAGCCTGAAATCCTGTGGAATTCATCTGCACTCAAAGCACAATATAAGAGATTCATAGTTCTGTAATTTTTGGAAAAATGTTCTTACTCAGAAGAAGAAAGTGAATCATCAGTTTTGGGAGTTCTAATCCCATATTTATCTGTGTAGAATGTATGAGGACCATTCTGTATGATGTTCCACAACTTTATATCTTGATTAATGATGAACATTTTCATCAAGGTTTTCCAGTACACAAAGTTGTCACCTCAGAATAGAGAAGGTCTGTTAGCAACTTTCCTTGATAAACCACCATCACCTACAGTACTCATAATCACAACCTGGTTAAATCTATGCAATGATACAAGCTCTGATACTAATTGAAAGACATTAATGTAGGCAGTAATACATGATCAATACTCTAAAAAAGGGGGGGTTGAATATAGTATGGAAAATTTTGCCAAATGAGTGGTTTCAAAGAAGTTTGTGGCAAGCAGTGAGTATTTCAAGGCCTTGAAATGAATTACAAGTCCATGGAATCAAAATAGAGAAGTAAAAGTTTGCTGATAGTTTTCAAGGACTTGAAATGACTTTCAAGTCCATGAACTGAAATCTTGCTTTGTGCAAATATTAAGATAAGTACAAAATAGTAACTAGATACAAAGGCACAAGGATTTGTAGAGTTCAGTCAACTTGGACCTACATCTCTACCTCAGGGACTTGATCCCTGCAGGATTTTCAACTCGATTCTTATTAATCAAAATCTAAGCCCGAGATCTCAAGCACAAAGTTCTCTTACCCTGTTACAGCTTGTGTTTCTCACTAACATATCTAGTACATGTTCTAGTTAACTAATTCAACAAGAATTATCTATTGTTCACTTGAAAAACTCACAAGAATAATATATTAGAAGTATTATCAAGATGATGTAAAAATATAATACAAGCAAGAAAAACACTGAGAAATGATGAAGCAGTTGAGTGTGTAGTGATCTTCTAATGATTGGATTGAGTGAATTGAATCTCCTTCTATGTTGCTTGTCAATACTTGAGAATGTATGAGTCTTTCTTTGTTTTTTCTCATCGAAATTCTCCAGTCATTCCCTCTCTTATGCAGCTAGCTTGAATTGCAGATCTTCAGGATCTTCTGAAAACAAACTTTCCTAAAATCCAGCAGGATTTCTTGACTTCTCTAACACCTCTTACCAACGGCTAGTTGCTAAGTATCTTCAAGGATTCTGACTTTATTTTTCAGCTAAGTATGTTAGGAAGGTCCAGGCAAGATTGCATAAGCACATAATCAATTTAACAACCCAATTTCCTATCCTGCAAAAACACAGTTTAGGAAATAATGCCTACAAAATAGGTAATTATTTAGTCTTGCACAAACTTAGTCAAACAGAGAGATTAGAAACAGTTTATAGTATCAAAATGGTTTGTATTTAATCATAAAATAACATATAATCAAGCATAGGAGATCATGAGTTACATTAGAATGAAAAAATCCCCCTAAGTTCATGCTATATACTGCATTGTATATTTTAAAACTTTGAAAGCTGTTTCAAAGCCTTGAAATCGTGTTGCTGTTTCAAGCCTTTGAAACAAGCTGAACTTACAGTTTAAGTTTTCTTGAGGAGAAGAAGATGTGAAAAAATGAGAGTGAAAGAGAGATAGGGTGAGTGGAAAGTGTATGGAAAATGTTTGTGATGTGTGTGACAAGAACTTGGTATAATAAGAGAGTATACATAGAGGTCGTAGTATTATTTAATAGAGTTGACCAAAATGGTGGAGAGAGTAGTTAGGTGTAAGTAAATATTATAAGAGTTATAGATGGGCCTAATGCCTATCCAATAACTAGCTAACGCATAAGTGAATTTTTATAAATTATAAAATGTCTAAATATTTCCAAACAACATATTATGTATATAAATATCAAAATATACTTATTCGTTTTTAGGAAATCAAAGTATAGTTTAGGAAATCTACATATATGTCCCAAATATACAAATAAATTTCAAATACTATAAGTCAAGTTTTCAAAAACTACAAGATGACCCATAAACAAAATATGGGGTAGTTGACCACAAATCAGGTTTTTCCTCAAAAATTTCATGTCCCTTTCAGGAGAAATTTTGGTTGGGTTACAGGTAACTAAAGAAGGGAAAATAACAATGTTTTGTTTTTCGGTATGCAGAAGAGGCAATTGACTCCTGACAATTTGGAGGCTATCACTAAAAAAAGTCGATATGGGAGAACTTCACCATAAAGCTAACATGAGTCTTTTGGATTGAATACATCATGGACAGTGATGAGGAAGCATCGCATGAGAAGGTGGTGGATGATGGTTACAACCATACATGTCCTAATTCATTTAGAGCTCAGTTAACTGATTCAGTTACTCTTTCGCACATGTTTGATTGCCTTCTATTGTAGCACCTCCAAAATGACCAAGCTAGAAGTCGGGGGGGTCACTCCAGACCCGAGACGAAACCCGAATATAATGAAATTTAAAAGTGGATCCGAAGCAAACATCCAAAAAGTCTTAAAGTAGTACTTATTACAATTCAAAATTTTACCTCAAACCTGGGCATAAACCAACTAAAATTCAAAAATAACTAAAAGAAGTTCTACAAAATCAAACGTAAAAGTTCTAGATGTGATTCGCGTTCCCCTCTAAGCCAAGCTCCCATCATCTAAACTTGTGGTGAAGCAAACAAATGAGAACACCACAGTTTCCAAAATCAGCAATAAATACTGATGAAATAAACACCCAAGCATGTAAAATGATGATGAGACCCAATTCGGAAAAGTATCAACTTGTCATGTAGTAATTTAAATTAAACACAATGGAAGTAAAAACTTGACAGTTATAAGAAAATAAGTGATATTCCAATTTCATTTTTTAAATTAGGGAATTCCAAAATAACATAATCTTCCATTTTCCATTTACAAACATCAAGTCCAACACCAAATTGTTAACTTGTTGATACGGGGAAAGAACCAACCATCTCGCAAGCATCCAGGACCTTAAGTGTCGACACCCCCATAAGACTCTTGCGGCCAGAAGAGTGAGTACAAAGATCTATCCAGGACATTGCAACCGGATTAAATAAAATTAATTGAACGAGTGGCCGTAGTCAACACGAGCAAGCCAAAAGTAAACATGTAACAACCCCAAAGAACTCTCCTACTTTGTGTTATCATCAATTATTTAATTCTTGTGATATTTTCAATACAATGTTTCAATCAATGGAGTCAATTGTTCAAATAGCACATAACTCATAAACTCATTTTGAGACAAGTAGGAAGAAATCATATGACACGAAAGGGCGATAGGCACACTAGGCCTGGCATGTTTACTCACCTCAAACAATGGCACTACTGCAAGTCAGTCTTAGTACTCAACGTACCCTTCGTCTGAGAACTCGTCGCCTACAAGTTTATAATATTCTGATTATACACTATATGCCCATGATGCTCAGTCACGGTTTAGGTTCTATTTCCAACCAAACATCCCCACGTGAACCCGCTACACAAAAGATTAGAATGATTGGTTCTAGGCTAACGACACGGTTCTACTCGCCGGTTCATATTTAATACACAACCACACTATTTAATTTTAAGGAAAGAGATTATAAATTAACTAAAATTATATTTTACTACACACAACTCAAAATTCGCCGAAAAGTATTTACTTAGCGTCAAGATAACAAAACGAGTGTCAAAACTCACATATTTTAACAAATTTCAACACCTAGACACTATAAACTAAAGCCATCAGCATTAAAGACAGTTTTTAGCACTTTCAGCAACTAATTTTAGGCCTATAGCGACAAATTCAGACGCATTAGCGACTAGACATATTGTTCATTAGCCCTAGAGCACCCAATTACTCGTCTAAAGATCCCAATTTCTACTCCAGTTCAATTACCCAGCGATTACAACTCGCCTTAGCAACCCAATACAAAACAAAAGTGGTAGTTTCTAATTAGTCTATTGTTTCAGATTGATTTTACCACCTACACAAACTAGGGTTCTTGGGTGTAACATGAACGTGAACGAATCAAGCGATTCATGAAGATTTGAGATGAATAACAAATCTGAAAATTCGCGATAAAGAACTGAAATTACTAATTGATCGAGACTTACAATTGAAGGAGGTTATTCGGAACGATTGAGAGTCGGAGATTGAAGCTTGCTAGCGCTGATGTGGCGGTGGGGCTGCTGAAAATTACATGGGTGAGAATGACCTTAATGCCACAATGGCAACCATAGAAGAGGAGAAGAAGAAAATAAGAAGCTGAAATCAAGAAGCTGAAACAGCAGAAGAAGAAGAAGAAGAAGAAGAAGAACGAAGAAGAGAAGAAGAAGGAACAGAGGACAAAGATGAAGAAAAAGAATTGAAACATACCTAGAGCACTGAGCACCGGACAGAGAGGAAACGGTGGTTGGTTCCGCTGCTTCTATTTCTTGCTGGACGAGGCTGAAACGTGAGAGAGAGAGAGAGAGACGATGGTGGCAGAGACTTCGTGAACGCAGAGAATGAGAGGGATCGTGAGGACTTGTGATGGGAAGGGTTTTCTTTGAATTACTGTGAGAGAGATAGTGAGAGACGGTGATGATGATGATTATTTTGGAGAGAAAATCGACGAAGAAGGTAAGAATCGAACTCAAATCCGATTGATAGGAGTTTTCTAATTCACATACGTGAATTTGAGGCAAGAAATCACGTCAGAATAGCTTTGGGTGGAAATTTCACACTTATCGGTTGTAAAAGACACTTTCACACCCGTAGTTTAGTTGAAAGACACTTTTACACCCTAATTTAGTTAAAAGACATTATTAAGTTCAGCTAAAAGTCACAAAAACCCCAAAAGCTTTAAAAAAATGAAAATTAACTCCCAAAACTTATACTAATATCACAAAATACCCATAACCATAAAACGGGGTATTTCATCCTTTCCCAAGTTGAAACCAAATTCGCAACAACTAATAAGGTATGATTCTCCACTCAAGGATATAACTACTAAATGCAAACATAAGATCATGTATGATATGCAATATACTATAAGGAGTACTGACAATGGTGTATTAAATACTGAAGGATTACATTCTCTCCCCCTTAGAGGAGTGATGTCCTCGAAAATACCTCGTCAAAAATGTGAGGATACTTCTTTCCCATCTCATCCTCATCTTCCCATGTTGCCTCTTCTGTGAGGTGATTTTTCCATAAGACATTCACTAGCTTAAAACTCTTGTTAAGCGTGTACCTTGTCTTCATATCTAGAATCTTAAAGAAATTCTACCCATAATTCAACGAAGGTTATAAATTAAATTGTGCTAGCCACCAACTCATGGTTCGGGGCGACGTATATAAGACCTTCATTCTCTTACCACTTCATAATGATCGCGTACAGCCTCTTACACATGTAACCTAGGTCAACTAACAACCTATCATGGTACATGTACTTCATGCATGGGCCCCGTGAAGTTCATCCAATGGATCACTATACTCCCATTTGATATCTCTAACAAAGGTCTATCACGAAAAGAATTGAGCACTCACTAGGTCTTAGGGATTATATAGTATGGATCACTGTTCTTGGTATAATTCGATCACGAGGTCACGACTCACATGTAGTGATCTCGGGTAGCCTGGTTGGGTGAGGATTTATCCATCTAAGATACGAACGATTTTCAGAAGTTGTTCACTTCAAAAGGTCTATAGGACAGTCCACAAGTTTGATGGGGTTGAGTAAGATGTCGCAAAAAAGAACTGGCATAAATTCAATACGATTTAGAACTCCAAACAATCAAATATAGGTATAAAACTCGATAAGTACCTCAGAGGTGAATAACCATCCTATTGTCCAAACAGTGGTTTAGTAACAAGACTTTAATCATACACATCAAACGACAATATATGCTAACTACCCCAACCGTGAGACTATACCATAATAAGTTAGACTACACCAAAAATTTGTCTGATTGCTAGTACCAACATAGTAGAAAGCATTCCAAAAAAATCAATCAATAACTCAAATGTTAAATACCACCACATCATAAACTATTTGTCATGAGGAACAAGGTCTTTAGATCGTCCAAGGCTGAACATCGGATCTATCTGTCAGATTAAGAATAAACATTTGATTGAACTATATCACACTTATACAATAATGATGATACAACCCAAAGACTTACGTAACTCCAAGGACAATGCATGAACATGGAAACGTCTCGCTCCTCAAATAAAAGCAAAGTAACAAAGCTCTAAACATAAACATCCAATGCAAAAATCAACATTATAGTGACCCAGAACAACGCATTTTGTGAATCAAACACTACAGGAAATTATATCGGAAACGGCGGTAAAAAAGCGCCCCTAAAGGCCCCAAAACCGCCTTAAAACTCTCTTGCGGCGCTTTTTACGGCGGTTCAGCTTGCGCCCTTAAACTAAGTGTCGTTTATAGTTTACGGCGCTAATTTCCGCCGTAATTTTCTTCACCCGGCGCTTTGCATTTCCGCCGAAAACTTAAGGGCGCTTTCCAGTTCTCGCCTTTAAATTTACTAACGGCGCTTTGCTTAACCGCCATTTATTACTACAACGGCGCTTTTCTCAGCTGTCAAATAATTTAGGGCGGTTACATATAACCACCTTGTAATAAACTAAACGACGGTTTCAAACCGCCGTTTTTTAATTCATTTTCTTACACACCTGACCTGTATCTACTGAAATTCCCTGTTGTTTAAATAACTAACTAAGCAGCAGATGCACAAAACCAGTACAAATCATTCAAATTCTCCCAAATGACAAATATATAACACAAAATTCAATAACATCATCCACAATATCCGTCGCATAACTGACAAGTCCAACCAAAACAAACAAAAAGTACCGAAATGTTGCGCCTTCAACTTACGGTCGCAATACATGACCAAAAACTGTCACATAACAGCATACATATTATCTGTAAGTCTCAAAAACATCATCCAGAATATTGCTCAAAACATCATCTAGAATACAGCGCCTTCCCAAGCTCATCCGTCATCCTCCTTGCCTCAACCTTGACCAGGCATCTTAGACTTCGTATTATGTTCCGGCTCATACGGACCAAGCTGCAAAATAGTGTAATGAAAAAGTTTTAGAAAGAGTTCTAACTGTAACTATATATATACAAAAAAAATGTCATAGTCTTTACGTCATTAATGGACCAAACAACACTCTTCCCCTTTGCAGCCAGAATACAAGTCGCATCTGTCCTATACCGCCGCAACGGAAATTTATCTTTCTTGCTTACATCGATTCGGACTTCCGCATTCCCTTCACCTATGAGTTTCCCGTCAACCATTTTGTTTGGGTTGGTTGAGATAATAGTGTCGCGTGCCAAGTTTAGCGGAGGTTTGGTCCATGAGTAGATGTTAACCACCTCTCCGACATGTCGCTTGATAAAATAAAGTTTAAATTAGGCACATAAAAACATGAAATAAAATCATTTTTTGCTTTGCTAGTAACAAAATAATACCCAACAAAGTCTTTCACTGACCATAAAAAACTGTTTGCAATTTGCAGTTAAAGTAATGCTTCTCAGAAAGGAAGTGCTGTTTGCAATTAAAGTAATGTGTGATAAATTATAACATTACCTGAACCTGTTCCGATGTCTCTATGCCCGAACTGGGTGGAATATGCCGAGATACACGTCCCGCCGAAACTGGTGCTTGAGATGCCATATGAGATGGTGCCTGAGACTGAGGCGGTGGCTGAGTCTTCGACGTGGTCAAGGGGAAAACCTGGGTATAAATGACGGGTTAATTCATTACAAGTCAATCTCACAGGCAAAATACTGTATAAATCAGTTCAGTAGCTTTGTAATTTTTGACAAAAATTACAAAATCCAGAAATTAACCTTAATTAGTTTTCCATTCTCTGCCTAATTTATAATAATCTCGTAATTCAATACCACCTTCACAAACATAGCTTAGCCCCTCACCCCCCAAACTTACGTTTCACATGAGTGGTTCCCCCTTTTTTCCCTTACTCTTATACGACCATCTATAGAAGAGAAAGGAGAGAAACACGATAAATATAACCTCCAAAAAATTATAGACGAGAGAAGATAAGAAAAGACACAAGCACTAGTAAAGCAATGTGATCCATCAAGACTAGGTAATAATACTCCAACCAAAAAGAGAAACTCCAATATTCTTTGATAGACTATTCCAACTAGAGTATCAAAATTACATTTTTCCTAATAACTTCAAGGTTGGTTCTAAAATAAATTCTAATATTCGAAGAAACCAAAAGACACGGCTCTCAAAACGCTTTATGGGCTAGGGCGAGCGGGAAACCGCTATCGTCTACGCTAACTCTTTAGTCTCCCACCTCTCCTGGATCCTCCATAGGTTCCTCCCAAGACTTGTGAGCTAACAACAATTTACACTTCATGAAGTGCGGTGTTATCATCCATTGGACTTGATGCATATATTTTTGATTGGGAAGGCACCATCCTCCCTCATCAACCAAATCATTATACTGTCTCTTAATCGGAATCCAAGGATGCTCATTAGGTAAAGAATCCACAATGCAATGACTTTGAACTAGGAGGTTATGGAATACCCATCCTCCAACAAAAGTGAAAACCTAGTGCTCACACCTATCCAAGACTTCTCCGATAAACTCCCCAATTGACATCCCCTCCAAGAAAGGTGTTCTTGATGGGTGGCTTAGCTGAAAAATCCTCCACGGTTGGATTCACCAGGTTGACACCCATATCTACAAGAGTGGAAGAATACTCTTATTAGAAAACAATGTAGGGTTTTGATCATGTATACGCAGCGGAAGAACAATAAATTTATTCGATCAAGACCCTCCAAGGATCACAGGAAGAGAAATCATGAAGATGGTAAAGGAATTGTGTTATGTGCCTTGGAGGTCTCCTCGATAACTTCTAACAAGAAAAGTATTGCGTCTCTACGATTGATCCCCGCCTAGAGGTGAGATCTAGATCTTCCAAACGCCATGTGCTATCTAGGAGGAATGGAAGAGGACGAAGAAATCACCCAACGTAGCACCAAGAGAGAGGGGTAGGGCGGACGCAAGGGGGCTTCGGCCTTCCTTGTTGTCTTGCTCTCTCCTTCCTTCTCTCCGACTCAATGTATGTTATGAGCATAAGTTGTAGGGAAGGAAGATAGGAGCATCCTTTATATAGTCCAACAACTCCTTGTTACTACATAAAGGCCCTCTCCTAATCCTAATCAAGTTCGGATTAGTCCAACTTGCATATTAGTCCTACTAAGTTAGCAAGTTGTTGCGATTTGATTATTTTGATTATTAATCAATTAATTCCCAAGTCTAGTTTAACCCTATATGGCGTGTGACCCCATAAGTTCTATTTAGTTGGTAGTAACTATTTACTAATATGGAGCAGCCTCTAGCAAGATATCCATTCTAGCCAACAAATAGAAATAGTCATCATGACAAACCTTGTGCAAGTATTGTCTCATCCCTTTGTCTCAATATCCGGATTAGACACGAGACTTACAAGTCACACTCGTATATCCAATCCATAGTTCCTCGATCCTAGGAACAGCCTTATTCGTGCAAATAACACCAATATCCTGCATTGATTTATTTGAGTCTGGCCAGACATTCTATAAGTACTATCCCTCGAATGGCCTAGGATATTTGCTCCCTTTATCAGGGAGGGACAAATCTCATCTACATCACTATGATAACTAAGCTTGCTTCCTATTGCGTCCAATACGCGCCTTTATGACTACCCAATCACGGTACAGTGTTTGACGTTACCAAAACACAATATTCCACAACTAGAACATCTAGTGACTTCAAGTCTAAGGTTGAAAATACCGTTGTCACCGCGAGAAGCACTTGTTACTTTACATAACTTGTATGTAGCATTCTAGGAGATGGGTCAATTCAATATGCTATTACCCTTAATGCATACCCATGTGTTGGATCATGATATCTCCATATAAATCCAACCCCATACTAGTCTATAATTGGTTGTCCTATTAATCATTATAATGGACTAGGGATATTTAAGATAAATAACAATATTGTAAATCTAAGGACTTCATTATATTAAATATCCAATAAATAATACAATGAAAGTTCTAGCCAATTTATTGTTCATACTAAACTAGATTGCCTCTAGGGAACCTATTCCAACAGTCTCCCACTTGCACTAGAGCCAATCTGGTGCATCTCGTATGCCAATGCTCCTAGTGTGCCCTTAATGCTTATGCTGAACAAGCGGCTTTGTAAGTGGATCTGATAGATTCTCATCTGTAGGAATCTCGCATATCCGAACGTCTCGTCTTTCGACAATATCTCGAATAAGATGGAACTTCCTCAGTACATGCTTGGATTTCTGGTGTGACCTGGGTTCCTTTGATTGTGCGATCGCTCCAGTGTTGTCACAATACAACTCTATTGGATCCGCAATGCTAGGAACCACACCAAGATCAGAAACAAACTTCTTTATCCAAACACCCTCATTTGCTGCGCCATTCGCAGCAATGTACTCAGCCTCTGTTGTAGAATCAACCATCGTCTCTTTCTTGGAACTCTTCCAGCTCACCGCTGCTCCATTCAGGCAAAACACAAACCCCGAATGTGACATGAAATCATCTATGTCGGTCTGGGAGGTTGCATCCGTGTAACCCATTACATGCAACTCTTCTTCACATCCAAATATCAAGAACGCATCCTTAGTTCTTCTCAAGTACTTTAGGATGCTCCTCTTGACTTCAATCTAGTGACTCTCACCTTGATTAGACTGATATCTGCTTGTCATACTCAATGCATATGACACATCTGGTCTAGTACATAACATGGCGTACATGATGGATCCTATGGCTGAGGCATAGGGAACCCTACTCATGCGTTCCTTCTCAATATCATTGGAAGGACAACCACTCTTCGAAAGAGTGATTACAAGCGACATGGGCAAGAATCCCTTCTTGGGATCTTGCATGCTGAACCATTTCAGCATCTTGTCTATATATGTACTCTGACTCAGGCCGAGTAGCCTTTTAGATCTATCTCTATAGATCTTTATACCAAGTATATAGGCTGCTTCACCTAAGTCTTTCATTGAGAAACTCTTCCCTAGCTAATCTTTAACAGTTTGCAACATGTGAATGTTGTTTCCAATGAGTAGTATGTCATCCACATACAATACTAGAAAAGCAATAGAGCTCCCACTAACCTTCTTGTAGACAAAAGACTCATCTTCGTTTCTGATGAAGCCAAACTCTTTGACTACTTCATAAAAACGACAATTCCAACTCCTAGAAGCTTGCTTCAACCCATAAATGGATCGTTGCAGTTTAAAGACTTTGTTGGCTTGCTTTGGATCTTCAAAACCCTCAGGTTGTGTCATGTACACATCCTCGAGGAGATTCCCATATAGAAATGTTATTTTGACATCCATCTGCCAAATCTCATAGTCGTAGTATGCTATAATAGCAAGTAAGATTCTGATGGATTTGGTCATTGCGACTGGTGAAAAGGTTTCATCGTAGTCAATACCATGAATATGTTTGAATCCTTTAGCCACCAATCGTCCCTTATAGGTAATCACATGACCATCCATGTTGATCTTCTTCTTGAAGACCCTCTTGCACCCTATGGGGCGTGCCCCTTCGGGTGGTTCCACCAAAGTCCATACTTTGTTGGTATACATGGATTCCATCTCGGATCTCATGGCCTCAACCCACTTCTGAGAGTCCGACCCTTCTATGGACTCTTCATAGGTAGTAGGCTCATAATCTATGAGCATAGTGTCACAACAATCAGTCACGAGAAGTCCATACCTCTCTGGCTCCTGGCGCTCTCTACTGGATCTACGAAGCTCTTGTGTTACTTGAACAGGCTGCTCCACAACCTCTTGTGGTTCCTACTCATTTTCCATAGTAGGATCAATGCCTTGTGGTTCTTGAACTTCTTCAAGTTCTATAGTCGTCCCATTGGATTCTTTAGAGACAAACTCTCTTTCTAGAAACACGCCGGACCGAGCGACAAACACTTTGTTCTCAGTTGGATTGTAGAAATAATATACCTTAGTTTCCTTAGGGTATCCCACAAACTTGCATTTGACCGACTTAGGCCCTAGCTTGTCTGATTGTAAACGTTTTACATAGAAATCGCAGCCCCAAATCTTCATGAACGACACTGTGAGACGCCTCCCACTCCACATCTCATGTGGTGTCTTCATAACTGACTTAGATGGAACACGGTTAATGGTGAAAGCTGCACACAATAGAGCGTAGCCCCAAAGTGATAATGGAAGATCAGTTTGACACATCATAGATCGAACCATATCTAATAGAGTTCGATTCCTCCTCTCGGACACGCCATTCCACTGTGGTGTTTTGGGTGGAGTGAGTTGGGATATTATTCCACACTCTCTAAGATAGTCGTCGAACTCTTGGCTCAAGTATTCTCCTCCACGATCCGATCGTAGAGCCTTAATACTTTTTCCAAGTTGCTTCTCTACTTCATCCTTGAATTCTTTGAAATTTTCAAAGGATTCGTTTTGGCCTTCATAAGGTAAACAAATCCATATCTACTGAAATCTTCAGTAAATGTGATGAAGTAGACATAATCACTCCTGGAAGACGTGGCAAATGCCCCACATACATCAGTATGTATTAGCGCCAATTGCTCGTTGGTCCTCTCACCTTTATTATTGAAATGGGGCTTTGTCATTTTTCCCAATAAAAAAGGCTCACATGTCTCATATGATTCAAAATCAAATGAGTCTAGGAAGCCATCCTTATGGAGTCTAGATACACGTTTCTCGTTTATATGGCCGAAACAACAGTGCCATAGATAAGCAGGATTTAAATCATTTATTTTAATCCTTTTGGTATTAATGTTATAGATAGGATTATTTTGATCAAGGATATATAATCCATTAAATAATTATGCACTACAACAGTTAATACTATTAAAATTAATGGAAAAACACTTCTTCTTTATTGAAATAGTTAAACATTCCTTGTCAAAACAAGAAATATAAATAATGTTTCTGCTCATAGCAGGCACAAAATAGTAATTATTTAATTCTAAAACTAATCATGACGGCAGAGACAGCTCGTACACGCCTACAGCCAATGCAACAACCTTTGCTCCATTCCCAATGCGCAGATCTATCTCTCCTTTAGCCAATCTTCCACTTCTCATTAGATCCTGCACATTTCGACAAATGTGAGATCCACATCCAGTATCCAATACCCTAGATGAAGAGAAAGTAATATTGACATCTATAACAAAAATACCTGGTGGTGGTGCAATCACTATTCCAAGCCTCTTATCATCCAGATATTTGGGCAGTTCCTCTCCAGTGTCCAGGCTGACTGCAGTAGTGAAGTTCACCTTTAGTCACACCTTTGGCCACACCACCAACAGGCTTAAGGGCAGATTCCTTGGGTTTGGCAGCTGCCTTGTCTTTTCCCTTGGAGGTAGAAGCAAACCTTTTGCCCTTTCCTTTCTACACCATCATTATGGATTTGCGCTTATCCTTGTTGATACTTTGTTCAGCTGTCCTCAACATATTGAGTAAATCTGGCAGAGGTTTCACGATCTCATTCATGTTATAGTTCATGATGAACTGTCCATAACTTTCAGGCAACGATTGCAAGATGAGATTGGTGGCCAACTCTTGACCCACCGGAAACTCTAGGCGGCCTAGGCTCTCTAAAAGATGACATCTGAAAGAGCTGCTTCAACTTTCAGGTTTTCCCTCTGAAAGATGACATTTGAAAAATGCCTTGGAAACTTCATACCTCTCAACCCTATCCTGCTCTTGGAAGAGCTGCTTCAAGTGTGCGATCATATCGACTGCATTCAAGTTCTCATGTTGCTTCTGAATCTCTTAGTACATGGTGTAAGGCATTAGGCAGGCCGCATCATTTGCGTCATCAACACGCTTCTGATACGCCTTTAGGGCTGTAGGAGTGTTGTTCTCCGGACCATCAGGAACTTGCTCCTCTAGAGCGTACAGTTTCTTTTCTTGCTTGAGAACGATTCTCAAGTTTCTGTACCAGTCTAGAAAATTATTCCTATACAGCTTTTCCTTGTCAAGGACAGAGCATAGGGAGTGAGATGAGTTTGATGAGTTGTTTTCCATTGGTCCTTGTCAAGGACAGAGCATAGGGAGCGAGATGAGTTTGATGAGTTGTTTGCCATTGGAATTCTACAAAAAGGAAAATACGCAAGTTTTAGTATTTGTGAACAATTAACTATATTTAATAATGTCTAGATTATTAAGTACAGCTCCCACTATTTTTCTACGGATTAATAACCCTCAAATATTAATGCAGAAAATATCATCATATTTTCCAGTGGGGTGCCAAGATCCCTATTTTACTTCTTTTGAGCTTGCTTTGGCAAGTCACCCAAAATTAGTTATTTAGGTAGGAACAATTCCAATTGCATCCTTATGCAACTCTTGGTTCAACTGGGAAAATAACTCATTATTTATCCATACCATGGATAATCCCAATTGTTTGCCCCTAAGTTTTTAATCTTATTAAAATCACCCAGTTGCGTCCAACCTCTTACTTAGACAGTTGCACATTACTTGCTTGTACCATCGCAACACGATCATGACAAATCAAGTCGCCTTGTTTTGGCATGCACGAGCTTGATAATCATGATCATGAAGAGTGTCTAAATAACGAGAAGGCAAAAACGCAATATTTAAATTGAGATTTTACCTTTTTTAATTTTAAATTGTTTTGTTGATCCATATCAACTGATCTACTTATTTGAGTTTGGGAAAAAACTCCAAATAAAAGATTCGGGTTGTTAATTATCTTATTATCAAATTGCATGCATCATTCAGACACCAACAACAATAATAAGACAATAAAGTAAACATCCACAAAAATAATTGACGTGAAATGGATATGGCCTCATAGACTAAGATATTCCCAAGCTAATGAGAATATCTATGAACCCTAGAATAGAAAACGCATCTCCATGTGCCTCCATCTCTTGGTCCATCCTTTAGTCTCGTGGAACGCTCCATGCTCCATGTTGTGGCTCCTTTAATTTTTTGGGCTAACTATCTATTTTATCTAGTACTAGCTAACATCTAAAATAAATAAAATAAATCTACAAGTTGAGAAGAGAATACCGGCTCGCAGGCTGTAAACCCTAATTAATTATTACAACAAATTGATCAGCTCGCAGGCTGTAAACAAACCACAAAATAAAACATCCACAGAAAACCACATCTAAGGCCATATCCAATCACCATGCAAATTACAGATAAACAGTTAAAACTAATTTTTAAAGCGCTTAGTCAATTTTAATTGACTTTGGATGTGCTAGGGTTAATACGGTCCAAGGGGACCACTAACAGTTTAGTCGAACCGCCCAAAAAGGACCAAGGCGCAGCCTTGGGTCGGTCGGTCGGTCGGGCCGCACGCTAGGCTGGCCCAAGCCCTTGGCCGTGCCCCAAACTGGGCGGCAAGGCAAGGGGGTCGGTCCCTAGGGGGGCCGGAACCTCCTTGGGGGGTTGTTTCCAAAACAACTCCATGCCTTGTTGCCAAGGTTTATTTGTTTCTTCCCTTGAACAGCTCATAGGGGGTCTTCTTAAGAATATGTCTGATCAAGCACCTATTAATAATATAGTTTGTTGTATTCACAGCTTCGGCCAAATATTACTTTCGCAACTTGTTTTCCAGAAGCGTTGTTCTTGACATGTCTTCAAGAGTCATGTTCTTTCTTTCAACAACTCCATTCTGTTGAGGAGTTCTAGGAGCAGAAAAGTTGTGAGAGATGCCATGCTTAGAACAGAATATATCAAACTCAAGTTGATCTAACTCTCTACCATGATCACTTCTGATTGAAGGAATAGGTAGGTTTTTCAAAGTTTGAAGTTCTCTACAAAGTTTTGAAATTTCAATGAGAGCTTCAGATTTTTCTTTCAGAAACATTACCCAAGTGTATCTAGAGAAGTCATCAACAATAACAAGCATGCACTTCTTACCCTTTGGAGTTTTAATTCTCATAGGAGCACAGAGATCTATATGCAGCATTTCAATGGGTCTAGTAGTACTTACAAAGTTCTTTGGCTTGAATGATCTTCTAGTTTGCTTGCCTTGTGCACATGCCTTGCATACTTCTTCATCTTTGAACTTGATAAAGGGTAAGCCTCTTACTAAGTTATTGGAGACTAACTTTTTCAAGGTATGAAAGCTAATATGTCGCAAATTTCTGTGCCAAAGATTTGAATCCTCTTTCAAGGCCTTGAGACACTTCAAGTTTTCACCTGCAACCTTGAAAGTTTGAAAAGAATAAACATTGTTTGATGTAAAGGCTGTGATGATGCAATTGCCAGATTTCTCATTCTACACCACACACTTCTCTTTATCAAAGATAACTTTGTTTCCATTGTCACAAAGTTGAGATACACTAAGAAGATTAAAATTCAAGCAATCAACTAGATATACATCAGAAATGGAATTTTCCGAATCTTTACAACCTTTACCAATACCAGGAATGTTGCATTTTCCTTTGTCACCAAGTGTAATTTATCCTTCTGATTTCCCTTTCAGTTCTGAGAATAGAGATCTCTTTCCACTCATGTGTCTTGAGCAACCACTGTCCATAAACCACTTTTTCTCTTTGATCTTAGTGACAACCTGTAAACACCATTCACTACCTAACACAGCTGTTAGACCAAGTGTTGAATTTAGATTCATATTCAGGTTCAACCATGTTAGGTGGTCTAACCCCTTTAGGAACCCACACATGTCTAACTTGTCCTTTGAGTTGGAAGGGAAAAGTGTTCCTCATAATGTTAGGGTCTCTTCTTCTAAAAGGACAAGTCATTTTAACATGACCAATCTTATTGCAGTAATGGCACTTAGAAGATGTTTTTCTTCCAGCTTTCACAAATTTGGTATTATTTTTCTTTGGAAAATTTGGATTGTATCCAATATCAGTTTTGTGAACAGACTTCAAGCTACCTCCAAGAATCAAGTTCAAGTTGTGTTCTGAGCCTGCAAGTTTGGCTTTGATCAATTCATATTCTTGAAGTTTCTCAGTCAGAGTAGTCTTTTGTTTATCCAATTCATCAACTTGATGTCTTAGATTAACAAGACTATCACTCAAGAGAGAGTTCTCAATGACTACTTCCTTAACTTGTGTTTTCAAGGCTTTGAAACTAGTTTTTAAGGCCTTGAAATCACTGTCAGTTTTCTTCTGAGAGTTTTCAAGATTCTAATTCAGACAAATAAGATGTAAGTTTTTCTTTTGGTTGCTCATGAAATTTTTATTTCAAAACTCTAGTTTCTTTCAGATAGTCCTCTTCATTTAAAAGCCTTGTTCTAAGATAATCAGAGAAGGCTTCTGTTGGTTTTGAAATCAAACAATTCACCATTAGCTCAATGTTCTTTTCAGAACTTTCATCATGTTTGGCCATAAAGCATAGGTTGTCATGTTCTTCTTCAGATTTAGAGTCACTTGATGTATCTGAATCACTCCATGAAGCTATCATAGCTTTCTTTCTTCTATCATGATCTTTATTCTAACATTTCTTTCTTTTCTTGTGTGGACAGTCTCTGATCAAGTGACCTGCATCACCACACTCAAGGAAATTCATGACTTTAGGCTTATTATTGTGTGGAGAAGATTTACCTTTTGTAGTATTTGCTACTGGAGGATCTATATCTTTCTCTGTTGAAGTACTTGTTTCCAAAGCTTTTCTTCATTTTAAGAATTCTAGTCAAGGCTTTGGAAATCAAAGCAATTTTATCTTCATCATCATCCTCAGTTTCAAGGCTTTGAATTGTCTCATTCTCTTTAGCCTTGAGAGCCAAGTTCTTGACACCTTCAGGTAGTTCTTTATCAACTTCATTCATGGATTTCTCATGTGTAAGGAGCTTCCCTTGTAGGTCATCAAGTTGAAGTGATGAGAGATCTTAAGCTTCTTCAATGGCAGTAGTCTTTGGTTCTCATTTTGCCTTTGGAAGACTTCTTAGAATCTTCCTCACCTTCTCTTCACTGGAAATATGCTTTCCCATTGAATCAAGGTTTTTGACAATGTCAGTGAACCTTTTGAACATGTCTCTGATTGGCTCATCTCCATTCATTTTGAATAGCTCATATTGCCTGAGATATATGTTGATATTGGTTTGCTTGACTTGACTGGTTCCTTCAAAAGTCACCACAAGCTTATCCCATATCTCTTTGGCAGTTTTCCATCTTGAGATCCTGTTGAACTCATCTGCACTCAAAGCACAATATAAGAGATTCATAGCTTTATAGTTCTTTGAAAACTGCTCTAATTCAGATAAAGAAAGAGAGTCTTCAGATTTGTTTTAATCACATCCTTCTCTGTGTAGAAGGTGTGAGGACCATTATGGATGATAGTCCAGATTTCCATATCTTGATCAATAATGGACATTTTCATCAATGCTTTCCAGTGGAAAAAACTGTCTCCACAGAAGAGAGGAGGTCTGTTAGCAGCTCTTCCCTATGAGAAACCACCATCACCTACAGTACTCATAATCACAAGATGGTTAAATATATGCAGTGATACAAGCTATGATACCAATTGAAGGGGTGTAAAGTAGGTAGAAATGAAGGATCAATACTCTAGAAGGGGGGGGGGGGTGAATAGAGTATGCAGACTTTTGCTAAACTTTTGCAAGAGTAGGGTATGAAAATAATTGTAAAGAGATTCAAGGCCTTGAGATGAGTTTCAATCCCTTGGAATAAAACAGTTAAAGTGAATAGAAGAATAAGTCTTTTTCAAGGTCTTGAAATGAGTTTCAAACCCTTGAAATGAAACTGTTTTGAATGCTGCAAAAGTTCTAAGTTTGTAACAGAAATATAAATGCAAGAGACACAAGATATATAGAGTTCAGTCCACTTGGACCTACGTCTCTACCCCAGGGATCTTCTACCTGCATGATTTTCAACTCAATTCTTATTAATCAACAGCTAAGCCCTAGATCTCAAGCACATAGAGATACCTTACTCTGTTACATCTTGTGGTTCTCACTAACCTATCTAGTACCTGCTCTAGCTATCTGATTAACTAAGAATTCTATATTGTTCACCTTGAACAATCCTTAAGAATGTAAACAGAAGTAGTATATGAATGATATACAAATAAAGTTCAGAATAGAAGAACACAGGAAATGAAACTACTGTGAGAGTGAAGTGTTCTTCTGAGAATTGGATTGAGAATTTGACATGCTTCTTTGTTTCTTGGCACTCCTTGAATGTGTTTGAGAATCTCTAGATTTTTTTCCGTTGAGTTCTATTATGCTTCAAACTGAGCTCCTTATATACAGTTCATTTGATCTGCAAATCTTCAAGATTTTCAGCAACAAACTTTTCTATTTTGTAGGCAACAACTTTAACTTCTCTAACAGTCTTCTCCAACGGATAGTTGCTCAGTATTTTCAGCGATACTGATCTGATCTTGTACATAAACATGTTGAGAAGCTGTTAGAATCATTAGATTGATTGCAGAGTCAAATCAACCCAAAAATTCCTTCCATGCAAAACTCAGGTTAGGAAATAAATCCTGCAGAACAGGAAATAAACTTTCCCTGCAAAACTGAGTCAAACAGATGGATTAGATGTTGTTAAACATATCAAAATAGTTTGTCTTTTATCATCAAGTAATAATAGATTAAGCACATGGGTTTAGGAGTTCAAACAGAAACTCCCCCTAAGTTCATGTTTATAAATCTCAATTAGTTTCAAGGCTTCGAAAGCTGTTTCAAGGCCTTGAAATAGACTGGCTATTTCAAGTCTTAGAAACATTGAAGCTGCTTTGAACTTACACATCCAATGTGATCAAACTCGCTAACCTTCAAATTCAATGTTAAATTAGGTCTTGTTTATCTTGAATCAAATTCAAGTTGCATCTAATATGCTTAGATTGTCGTTTTAACGCAATAATCAACAATAATAGGTGGAAAACAACAAAACGTAACACATAAATCATGTTATTCTCTACGAAATGTGGCTCTGATACCACTGTAGGGTTTTGATCACAGATACGCATCGGAAGAACAATAAATTTATCCGATCAAGACCCTCCGAGGATCACAGGAAGAGAAATCATGACGATGGTAAATGAATTGTGTTATGTACCTTGGAGGTCTCCTTGATGACTTCTAACGCAAAAAGTATCACGTCTCTACGGTTGATCCACACCTAGAGGTAAGATCTAGATCTTCCAAACGCCTTGTGCTAGCTAGGAGGATTAGAAGAGTCTAAAGAAATCACGCAACGGAGCACCAAGAGAGAGGGGCGGCCCTCTCTTTCCGGTCGACGGGTAGGGCGGACGCAAGGGGGCTTCGGCCTTCCTTGTTGCCTTGCTCTCTCCTTCCTTCTCTCCTACTCAATGTATGTTATGATTATAATTTGTAGGGAAGGAAGCTAGGAGCATCCATTATATAGTCCAACAACTCCTTGTTACTACATAAAGGCCCTCTCCTAATCCTACTCAAGTTCGGATTAGTCCAACTTGCATATTAGTCTTACCAAGTTAGCAACTTGTTGCGATTTGATCCTTCTAATTAATTAATAATATTAATCAATTAATTCCCAAGTCTAGTTCAACTCTATATGGCGGGTGACCCCATAGGTTCTATTGAGCTGGTGGTAACTATTTACTAATATGGAGCGGCCTCTAGCAAGACATCCATTCTAGCCAACAAATAGAAATAGTCATCATGAAAAACCTTGTGCAAGTATTGTCTCATCCCTTTGTCTCAATATCCGGATTGGATACGAGACATACAAGTCACACTCGTATATCCAATCCATAGTTCCTCGATCCTGGGAATAGTCTTATTCGTGCAAATAACATAAATATTCTATATTGATTTATTTGAGTTTGACCAGACATTCTATAAGCACTATCCCTCGAGTGGGCTAGGATATTTGCTCCCGTTGTGTGGGAGGGACAAATCCTATCTACATCACTACGATATCTAAGCTTGCTTTCTATTGTGTCAAGTACGCGCTTTTATGACTACCCAATCACGGTGTAGTGTTTGACGTAACCAAAACACAATATTACACAACTAGAACATCTAGTGACTTCAAGTCTAAGGATGACAATACCGTTGTTACCACGAGAAGCACTTGTGACTTTGCATAACTTGTATGTAGCCTTCTCGGAGATGGGTTAATCCAGTATGCTATTACCCTTAATGCATATCCATGTGTTGGATCATGATATCTCCATATGAATCAAACCCCATACTAGTCTATAGATGATTGTCCTATTAATCATTATAATGGATATTTTAGATAAACAACAGCATTGTAAATCTAAGGACTTCATTATATTAAATATCCAATAAATAATACAATGAAAGTTCTAGCGAATTTATTGTTCATACTAAACTAGATTGCCTCTAGGGCACCTATTCCAACAAAAAAACATAAAGATTATTCTGCCATATGGGTATTCTAAGTCTGACTTCCAAACAATTACACACTTAGCAGTTGCCAGCTAAGAATTTTCCAAAGAATTCTCAAAACTCCACGAAATAAATAATAGACAACACAATGTCGGAGATAAAACTATTGAGCAATGTATTAAGATCCTAAAACATGTTCTGCAACAATGAAACTCTGATCCCAATTCAAAATCAAACGTAAATGGTAAAATTCTCAAAACTATAGCCCTAAAAACAAGACTCTAAATGAGATGTTTGTGACATAAGAGAAAATTAAACTCCCTGGTATATCAGCAATCTATAAAACTCCAAGTATTATGTCAATATTTTAGTGTTTCCCACCTCATTAAAACTCTCAAACTATCTCCATAACAAATATAATATACTGAAATCCTCAAAGTAGCCAACTCAACAGCAATAGGATTCCATATAAACACCAAAAATTCTAAACTTCGACAAACAAGCTAAGAAGTATCTAAAACCACAAAATTGATCTCACGTCCCAAACATCTCTCTAAAAAAATTCTTCTCATATTCGTCTTGACAAAATATAAGTACACCTTGCTCTTCTTAGTTCTAAAATTATTGTAAAACTCGTAACGAACATAACACGCGGGCACTTCACAATTCCTCGCAATGAGGTAATTTATCCTCTTTTTCCGCTCATACAAAATTTTCTTGAATGATATTTTCTTAACTACTTCGTACTTAAAATTATATTGGTCCCTCCTTCATCAGGTTCGACTAGGTAAGTAGCTTTATCCTTCTTTGTGCAAAGAGACTTTCTACTGTTGTAGGTGTGGTCTATAGTCCTACACTATATAACCTATTGTATTATTCATAATATATCATGGGGTAAAAGTAAAAATAAATACATCGCACATAATGTGTAAGCATGTAGTATCACACATTGATCATCATCTAATCAGTTACACATGAAATTTTCACATAGGCTGAACACAATTTATTTATCATCCTTCTTCGAAAATTAGAAAAATGATCAATCGGCAAGAAAAAAAATACTAATATTCCTATCCGAGTCTACTTTCATAATCAAGAGGAATCAACTCAAAATAAATTATAGAACTCAAGTTATGCAGAGAATACAACTGGTGCTGTCACAGACCACCAGAACAAAAACTTCTATTTTGTAAGGTCTTAAACATACTTTAACTTCCTCAAAAGGGGCTAGGATTTAACCAAGATATAGCCCTGTGTGTCTACTAACTTCCGTAAAAATTTGAGACTCATACAAGATCTGGAAGATGGGTTAAAAGCAAACATACTACAGCTGGTCACTTTGCCATTCTGCTATTGTACAACGAATTTTTGAAATTTGTATCTGAGTCTCACGAACTCATTTAGGGATGGGATTTTTATGGAAAATACATGAACATGTTTACTACCAGTGAAAAATTCATGAAAAGATAATTCAAAATTTAAATACGTCTGATACATCAAATACCAACTGCTGCACAGATTCAAGTACCACCTAATGAACGTTCTCGCGTTCTAACTTCATGAATGCTTTCAATGTACTACTCAGCAATAACAACACACAATATAACCTTAATTTTAAACCATACTCCAACTCAATAAAACATAAACTTATTAAATTTCCTAAACGGATACTCAATACACGAGTATTGTTCTTCATCATGGAAGCAAAATAAACCTAAGAAAATCACCAATAAATCCTCTCTAGCCCAAAAGTGGCTATGCAGAATCATTCATAGAAACCTTAAAGAATTATTTGGCCTAATGGACTTATTTAAAACAAAACTCAAAATGCATCAAAAGTATAAGAAATCAAAAGAGCCTAATATGCCTACTCCTCGTCATCATCCTCACTTGTCTCTGTCTCCATGTCTTCACTAGGGTCTTCCTCGACCTCATCATCCTCACTAGGGTCTTCCTCGACCTCATCATCCTAACTAGGGTCTTCCTCGAACTCCGACTATATATCTTCTCTAGGTTTTTCCTCAATCACTACGTAACTTTTCCATTCACCATGAGCATCCATTAACAATTTGTACATAAAGTTGGCATCCACCTTCCATTCACCTTGATAGAAATAGTCTCTAGAGTTCGGCTTGTTAAACCTAGTCATTAGATTGCTATACTTTGCGATGATCCTCCCAAACATTGGCCCTATAGGTAGAGCCTGTATCATGCAGTGAGCTTGGAAAGCAGGATTCCAGTATCGAGGGAATTCCAACGCATTGTACCTATTCTCACAAATTAGAGCACACGGTCACGAAAATATGGTTGCGTCTCACCCTCCGCCCAAGGAGTCATGATCGGGTGGGTCTCAACTGGAAACACACGGTTCCTTGCGGTTCTATTGGTTCTAGCCATCTAAAAAAGGAAACGAACTCCATAATTCTCTTACTCCATAAAGCATAACACATAAGTACTGAAACGATCTCCATTATGAATTAAGTATCATATTTCCAAAGCTTCAAATTTTTCTTCTCCATGAACTCCAAACATACACTTTGAACACAATCTCCCATACCTAACCCAAACTCCAATGAAAAGCCTCAAACCCAAATACTTAGCTAATCGGGTAGGCCAAAACTCTTAGCTAAGAGAGGGTGGGTGGGCGTACTTGCTTCCTAAGGCTATCTTCTAAAGCTTACACACATAATGGTCCAATCCAAGGTTACCCAAATTCCCAAAGGCTTGTCAAATTTCGATTACTTTCCCTATGTTCATTTTAAATTTCCCTACAGGTTGTAATTTCCTTTTGGAAAGCCTGGCTCTGATACCACTTGTAACACCCCCAAAATGACCAAGCCGGAAGCTCGGGGGTGTCACTTCGTACCCGAGAAGAAACTCCGATACAAGAACATTTAAAATTGGATCCCAAGCAAACATCCAAAAAGTCTTAAAGTAATACTTGTTACAATTCAAAATTTTGCCTCAAACCCGTACATAAACCAACTAAAATTCAATGATAACTAAAAGAAGTTATAATAGATTAAATGTGAAAGTTCTAGATGTGAATCGCGTTCCCCGCTAAGCCAAGCTCCCATCATCTAAACCTGTGGTGAAGAAAACAAAAGAGAACGCCACAATTTCCAAAATCAGCAATAAATACTGAGCAAATAAACACCCGAGCATGTAAAATTATGATGAGACATAATTCGGAAAAGTATCAACTTGTCATCTAGTAATTTAACTTAAACACAGTGGAAAAAATAAAACAAGAGAGATTCCAATTTCGTTGTTTAAATTAGGGAATTCCAAAATCATATATTCTTCCATTTTCCATTTACAAATATCAAGTCCAAAACCTCATTGTTAAATTTTTGATACGGGGAAAGAACCAACCATCTCCCTAGCATCCAGGACATTAAGTAACGACACCCCCTTAAGAATATTGCGGCCAGAAGAGTGAGTACAAGGAGCTATCCGGGGCATTGCAACTGTATTAAATAAAATTAATTGGATGAGTGAGCGTAGTCAACACGACCAAACCAAAAGTAACCATGTAACAACCCCACACAACTCTTCCACTTTTCGTTATCATCAATTATTAGATTCTTGTGATATTTGCAATACAATGTTTCAACCAATGGAGTCAATTGTTCAAATAGCACATAACACATAAACTCATTTTTAGACAAGTAGGAAGAAATCATTTGACACGAAGGGGCGATAGGAACACTAGGTCTAGCATGTTTACTCACCTCAAACAATAGCACTACTGCAAGTCAGTCGTAGTACTCAACGTACCCTTCGTCTGAGAACTCGTCGCCTACAATTTAACAATATTCTAATCAAGCACAATCTTCTATTAATATATATGATAAACTATACTATATGCACATGGCGCTCAGTCATGGTTTATGTTCTGTTTCTAACCAAACATCCCCACGTGAACCCGCTACACAAAATATTAAAATGATTGGTTCTAGGCTAACGACACGCTTCTACTCGATGGTTCATATTTAATACACAACCACACTATTTAATTTTAACGAAATATATTATTAATTAACTAAAATTATATTTTACTACACACAACTCAAAATTCTCTGAAAAATATTTACTTAGCATCAAGATAACAAAACGAGTATCAAAACTCTCATATTTTAACTAATTTCAACATATAGACACTATAAACTAAACTCGTCAGCATAAAGACAGTTTTCAGCACTTTTAGCGACTAATTTTAGGCCTATAGCGATAAATTCATACTCTTTAGCGATCGGACAGATTGTTCATTAGCTCTAGAGCACCCAATTACTCGTCTAACGATCCCGATTTCGACTCCAGTTTAATTACCCGGCGATTACAACTTGCCTTAGCAACCCAATACACAACACAAGTGGTAGTTTGTAATTATCCTATTGTTTCGGATTGATTTTACCACCTACACAAACTAGGGTTCTTGGGTGCAACATGAACGTGAACGAATCAAGCGATTCATGAAGATTTGAGATGAATAACAAATCTGAATATTTGCGATAAAGAACTGAAATTAATAATTGATCGAGACTTAAAATTGAAGGAGGCGATTCAAAACGATTGAGAGTTGGATATTGAAGCTTGCTAGCTGACACGTTCCAACTGCAAGTGCACAGCCGTCGTGTGTAGTAATAAACCGGAAATCCGGGTTGTCGAACCCAAGGGACTTTGTTTAAATTAATTACTATTCTAAACCTTATGTGGGCAAGTCGCAAGTTGTGTTTTTATCTAATTCTAAGAAAATAAATGCAATATTCTCAATTAACCAAGTGAAGTAATTCACGATTAATAAAGAATGAATAATTGGAGGTTTTTTATCAATAAGGGAAAAGTACCGGGAATTCTCTAGGTTCACTAGGTTGATCTAAATTTATATTTTGATTTGTAAAACAACCACGTGTTATTCACTATTAATCAAGCAACGTTGAACTTAACGAGTTACCAATCAAGTCCACTATACTTAGGTTAAACTAGACCGAGTTACCAAGCCTAAGTTAGCTTTAAGCACGCATTAATAACATAATTCTACTTTAACGATCCTAGTTAACGATGCCGAGTTACCAAACATTGATACGACTAGGTGGATTATTCAATTTACCGACTAATTATCACGGAGTTACCACGTGAAAGCTAATTGATTCTATCTCTACGTTAGCTACTCGCAAAGATAATGTGATTAAGAACGCAAATAATCCATAATAGTGAATGAACACGAGAGATTAAGCTAAAGCATGCATTACAATCATCAAAACATCAACTTTAGATCAAACCCTAGCTACACCAAACGAGAATTCCCAGCAAAAAGTGTTTAGCTACTCATATTCATAATCAAAACAACGATTATAATGAGTTTAAACATAAAAATCAAGAAAAACGAGAGTTTAGAATCCAAACGAATGATCCAAAAGCTCCTAAGCTCTCTCCAAGGCTTCTTGATCTCCAAAGATGTCTCTAATCTCCAAAAACTACTGAAAAAGTCGACCTAAAAGCCTTAAATACGTTCCCATAATAATATTACAAAGTTTGGATATAATACGGAAAAGCCCCAAAAAAAACTGCTCTGTCCCACGATCTCTTCGCACGAAGACAGTTGTCTTCGCACGAAGAGTCTTCGTACGAAGACTTCTGCCTCTTCGTGCGAAGGTCTTATTATGTAGATACTGCGAGTGTGTTTGAGAAGAGAATTTTGCAAGGCTGAATTTTGGCTAAGTATAATGTCTTCGCACGAAGACAAATGTCTTCGCACGAAGACTTCTGTGTCCAGCCCTCTTTTTGCCTCCTTTGACTTTCTTTGACTTTCCTCTTCTGTTTGACTTTCCTTTGACTTTCCTTTGACTTTCTCCTTCCTTTTGACTTGCCTTTGAGTTCCTTGTTTCCGAAGTTCGCTTCCAAATCCCGCACGATCCTCCAAGCCCTGTTTTCCTGCGAATCACAACACGAAAACACAACCCGTGATCATATCACAATAAAAAGCTCAAAAATCTAAAGAAACGCCCGGATTTAACAAGTATTGCACATGAACTCGTATTTTCACATTTACGCTCAATTTACTCAAAAGACGACAAATTCTCCATTATAAGCACGCAAAACGTAGAAATAAAAGGCATAAAATAACTCCGAAAACGGAGTTATCAACTACCCCCACACTACCTTTTGCTCGTCCCGAGCAAATCTCCCAAGTCAATTCCATCTCTCTCAAGTCAAAACTTCTTTCGCTTTTCCGCAATCCATCCAACTTTGCATACTACCCTACTTACTCATTGCATACTTTCACCTTACATTGCATACAAAACCAAGAACTCTTGCATACTAATCCGAGTAGAACCATTCACCAACCATCCTTCCTACTAGTCGACACGACTCGATTATACACAATGCACCTATATGCAAATGCAATATTCACAATGCAAGTATTGAAATACAATTTTTTTTCTTTTTCTTTTGTGAGATTGGGCAATCTCCATTAGCTTAAACCGATTCACACGAAGCGATGAGAAATCTAGACACAAGGAATGATTCGAAATCAAATTCGTCAACATGAATTCCCCCTAGCTAGTATAGAGAACCTAACTTTACTAAGTACAAGAATGCAATACCTTTTCATGTGTGCCACAAAATAAAAGGCTACGCTAGGCTAAGCCACGTTCAAGGTCCGAGCTCCTAATCCGCTAACGGGTTTAAAATGATGAGGCTTTAGGGACAAATAGGATAAGAATCAAATACAAGTCCTAAAGCGTCACATTCTCACAAATACCGTAGCTCACACACCCTCACAACAATGATGGAAACCAAGCCCGAAACTCACCATCTCCGGCCCTCGATCCCCTCACACCCCGGTACAATTACGATCTCCGCGGCTATTGTCATGAATGATGCATAAACCAAAAATCTCCCGTTCGTGAACTAGTCGCTTCTCCACTCGTTCTTCCACAAACTTTTCATTCTTCCTTTATTCATCTCTCCTTTTTTTCTCTCTTTTCTCTTTTTTTTTCTGATTTTTTTTCAGATTTTTTTTTTTTTTTTTTTTTTTAAATTATATCTCTCAAAATCCTGCACAATTCCTTCAATATCTTTCACGAGTGGTCTTCCAAGTGTCAAGCTAACATATAATCGTAAGGAGAGACAATATCCAAATCACGTATAAATCACAAATCAATGTCTCTCCCTATCTCAATAAAATCCTCGGTGTAACCAACAAAGCCGCTAACATAAAAGAGCATGTGTGGGGATGGAGTCGTCGCAAACGCAATCTCGATGCCCGAAGTCAAATGTCGACACCCCCACACTCGAATGTAATCCTGTCCCCTCTCAAGTAGTCGATCAAATATCTGTCTCGTGCCTAATCCAACCAAACCTCCTACACCATGATGAGTAAGATCCGGTACCTAGCACGATCCACCTATTAAATTCCCCCAACCCAAGTTTTGTGTGTATTAGATGATACACACTCACGGCTCTCCTCACTTGTGTCCATGTTGTAATGCCATGGAACACCGCCACACCGAAGTGCGCAAGCCTACTCTCACTCACCCTCGCATTCCCCTCGAAAATCACAAATGAAGTGCATGCGATATGTAAGACTCACACAAATATAGCATGAAGTACTCCCTCATCGAACCCCCTCAACTACAACACCCTCGTGACGCACTAAAGCGGTGATTCTAACCAATCAATGCTGAAGGCCAAGAATCGTCACCCTAAGTCCAAAGGTTGTCAAAGAATCCATGGTTCAAATACGGGTTTACTAGTGGTCCTACAAGGTAAGTTCTATAAGCAGTGAGTGCTCTAATACACACCTCGCACAGCTGTTCTGTGTGCCACTACGAGGCGGGTTGGCGACTACCTAAGACGTACACAAGAACGTTCGGCTTGTTTAGCTCACACCTAGCTCAACTCTTGTAAGAAAATTAGGCACACACTTTAAATTTGAAAGAATTAAGTTCGTGTGTAAAATAGGCACGCATTCCCGTAAAGAGAGTTTCTCTATACTTACTAAGGGACTCTCACATTGTCACTCTCGATCGCAATTCACGCCCTACGCCTAAAAGTCTCACACTTCTTGATTTTACCGAATTTTCAGCTTTTTTCAATTGCCCTTTCTCAAATTTTTAATTTTTTTGGTGTTTTCACATTTTTTATTTTTTTTTTATACCTACACTATATGCAAGGCTAACTCGACTAACGACTCAACAATGGTGGGTTGACTCAAAAATACCAAAACGTGCAAAAAAATGAATAATAAAAAGAAAAATAAGGACATAACCAAAAATCTCTAACTACATGCAGACACTGGCGATGCAAAGACACGACACTGACTAGTAAAAAGGATTCAACCACCCCCACACTAGAATGCATCGTTGTCCTCAACGATAACACGAGGACTCAACAACTCTAGCACGAGGGCACACTCCACTACTCGTCATCTTCCTCATCCTCATCATCTTCTTCCTCCTCATCTTCTTCTTCTTCTTCATCCTCACTCGGCGGAACCGGATACTCAAATTCATCCTCCTGGAACCACGGATCCGCCGTCGGGACCGGTGGAACAAACTCCCCCGCCGCCTGACCACTAGACTGTATAACCCACTGGCCCACCATCTGGATTAAACCTCCCAGCTTCGCCTGATTGTCCCGAGTGTGGGCAAACTGGCGTCTTCTCTCAAGTCTATCCCGGGCCATCTCCTCTCGCAGGTGGTCGTAGGCAACCTGGTTGTCAAACCTAGAGGTGTTCATCCTCCTACCCTTGCCCTTCTTCCTCGCCGTCTCATCAAACCTATGCCACTTCCTAGCAGTAAACGCTTTCAAATCCATATCTCTCCCTATGACTACTTCGGTAGTTTTGGCTAGGTGAGTGATCAAGCAAGTATGACCGGGGCCCAATTTGTTCGTCCTCGACACCCTCTCAAGACAGTTCTCCCAAATCAGTTTGGGGATATTAATTCTAACCCCGGTGTAAAGACAAAGGGCCCAAACCGATAGGCGGAAAGTGTAACTAGGGTTTCGTGTGATTCCCAAAACCCAGTTTTCTAACAATTCACAGCACCACCTAGCCTCCGGCCTATAAAACTTCTTCTCGGCCTTCCAATGAAGCACCTCCCCTTTCCTGTCCCATGGATCAACCCCCTTCGCAAAGCAAAAAGCATTTAAACGAGACCAAAGGTTCTCACTACGAAGAACCGTCTCTAACCCACAACCCTCTTTCAAAGCGGGGAAACCCATGGCCAATGCGATAGTCTCTGGCGTGAAGACTATCCAATTGTTCCGACAGTACACAAGACGAGGATCTTGACTCTCACCATCCTTTGCATAACGCAAATTAAACAAAAACTCTCGCGTAATATGCGAACTAGACGGCCCTACTAGCTTAAACCAATTGGCAAGCTTCTCGCGCTCAAAAATTTCCTTAATTGCTTGAGGCATGTCCTCGTGCAATGGAAATGCCTTTTCGGGCTGCCCATTCTTAGTCAAATAAGTATCTTTACGAGAGTCAATGTGGGCCTCGTAAGTGACAAAACGGTAGCTATCATAATATCCTGGCGCAATACTACGCTCTTTCAAATTAGCTTTAGCCGTTCGTCGGCCAACAATACCCGGTTTAGCCGGGAAAGGGGCAGTCAAGATGGCATATTGGGGAGTAGGCGGAATCTCTAATTGAGGATCGCCCGATCCCGATGCTTCTTGCGAAGACCCCTCTCCCGTCTTCCGTTTCTTTCCACCCGCCATTTAAAATTCAATTTCAAGTAAAACGAACAATTCAACAATTGTGCACGTGAACAAGAAGTGTATACTAAACGAAACACGTAGGCACGTAAACAAATAGTTCCTAGGACTTTACGCAATCGCCCCCAAAGTACGCTTCTAAGCGCAACAACAAATAATCGGGCTTTTACTCAATGTGCCTAAGACTCGAATATTTAAAAACGAAGTTTAGATTGTACCTACGCGTCCGGAGCAAGTCTTACGGACGCAAAAATTTCAAAATTTGACCAACCCGGACTGATTTTGATGTCGCCGGAAAAATTTGCCGAAACCTCGAATTGTTTGATGCTCCGTACTCCTTGCGTAGTCCCCGTTAGTGTTTCCTTCTCGTCCGTAAGCTGAATCAAGCTGTAACTCGTCCAATTTCTCAGTTCTTCCTCAAAACCCTAGCTCCTTCTTCCTCTGATTTCTCTCTTGTCTCACACTCTCACTCAAAAACTCCTCTGGAATCTTGCTCCCCTCTGAATTGCGAGCAAAACCCTAGGTAGATTGTTGATTTTGGTGAAGAATCAGGGGAGGGGTGAACTTGAGCTCATGCGCGGCTATGGAGGAGAAGCTGCTGTTTGAAGATGAAGAATGAAGAATGAATCGATGAACAGCTGATTAAGCTTCAAGTTCGTGCCAAAAGGTCTAAAAAGCCCCCAAGATATAACCCAAAAGCTGTTATCCGTGCTGGCTAAATCTGACATTTTGCGCGATGTCTTCGTGCGAAGACATTTCTCTTCGTGCGAAGAGTCTTCGTACGAAGACAAATTGTCTTCGCACGAAGGTCTTCTCACATAGATACTGCACCTTGTTTTGAGAAGACAATTTTCAGACTTGAAATTTTTTCTAAGTATAGAGTCTTCCTACGAAGACAATTGTCTTCATACGAAGACAATGCTGAATCGTGCCAAAAACATCCTTTTTGTCAATTTTTCGCGTCTTCGATCGTGCCTTTGCTTTCCGAAGGATCTCCTCGTCCTCGAGACTCCCTTTTTACCTTAAAACACTCCCAAAATCCTGGGGAATATTTTATTTGTCAATTTCACGCGTTCCAAGGCACGTTTTGCATTTCCGGATGCTTTTGGCCTCGTTTTACTTGCTAAAACATCCTTTTTGGCGTAACTTCCTCATCCGGACTCCGATTTGCGCGATCCACCTGTCTACAGAAAGCTCTCGACCACCCCCACACGTTGGCATTGTTCAATTCTCATTTCAGTCTGTCCTTCAAAATTTCACCTCGTAATCCGTGCCGGCGTGATAGCTTTCTCCGTTCACTAATCAAATTCTTGCGCAAATCAAGACGGGGAGTCCGGGAACATGATCTTCCCCAGGTGCGTGTGTTGAATAGATGCAGAAATGGCTTCTACCTTCAATTCCTTCACTTCGGATCCCGATACGCGTATTTAGCTGCAAATCTGGACTTTTTACTCTGTTTCGCACGCGCGCATCAAGAAGGGGGATCCGAAATAGGCCTTTCACCTCGTATTCCTGCACATACTCATGGGAAATATTAAATCCACTCTCTCGCACCCCTCAATAAAATCAAACCGAATAAAAAATTACAAAACAGTATTAAAATCTATCCTAAAGCAATAAATAGGTTGGGTTGCCTCCCAACAAGCGCTTTGTAATTTAAGGTCGACGGCCCGACCCAGTTACCTCAGAGACTTCTCAAGTTGCGGGAGTTGCATGAAGCCATTCAATGACTCCAATGAAATTCCCGTCCACATATGGTTTCGCTCTCTGACCATTCACCTTAAACCTGTTCCCATTTGCATCCTCTACCTCAAGAGATCCCCAGGGATAAACTTCAGTAATCGTGTAGGGACCACTCCACCTAGATTTCAATTTCCCTGGAAACAGCTTTAGTCTTGCATTGAAGATCAATACTTTCTGTCCTACCTTGAAGTCTCTCGGGATGATGTGCCTGTCGTGCCACAGTTTTGTCCTCTCCTTATAGATTTTCGCACTTTCATACGCCATCAATCGAAATTCTTCAAGTTCAAGTAGTGCTTGCTTCCGTAGCTCACCTGAGAGCTTAGCGTCCAAATTGATCTTCTTCAAAGCCCAGAATGCCTTGTGCTCAAGTTCCACCGGAAGATGACACGACTTCCCAAACACTAACTGGTAGGGAGACATGCCCAAAGGAGTCTTGTAAGCAGTCCTATACGCCCATAAGCTATCGTCTAAATGCAGAGACCAATCCTTGCGTCCCGGGTTGACTGTCTTCTCCAGAATTCCTTTTATCTCTCGGTTAGAAACTTCTGCTTGCCCATTCGACTGCGGATGATAGGCCAGTGATATCTTATGCGTCTTTACCCCATATTTGCTCAAGACATTGGCAAAGACTTTATTCACGAAATGCGATCCTTCATCACTGATTATGGCTCTGGGAGTTCCAAACCGTGTAAAAATGCTCTTCCGCACGAATCTCTCTACAGTAGCTCCATCGTTTTTGGGGCAAGCCATTGCCTCCACCCACTTGGTCACATAATCCACAGCTAAGAGTATATAAAGATTGCCAAGTGAAGACGGGAATGGTCCCATGAAATCGATGCCCCAGACATCAAAGGGCTCTACTTCCAACACAAAATTTTGAGGCATCTCGTTTCGGCTGGAGATATTGCCGGTTCTCTGACATCGATCACATTGCTGCACAAATAGATGAGCATCTTTATGTAAAGTAGGCCAGTAAAATCCACTTTGCAATACCTTTGCCACAGTACGCGCTTTGCCAAAATGTCCTCCGCAATTCAATTCGTGGCAGTGCCTAAGAATGTCCAAAGTGTCTGGCTCAGCTACGCATCTTCTCAACACATTGTCAGCTCCCAACCTAAACAAATAAGGGTCATCCCAGAAATAGTGTCGTGCATCTGCGAAAAATTTCTTTTTCTGATGGAACGTCATGTCTTTCGGGACAATTTTGAGCGCCTTGAAATTTGCCAAATCCGCAAACCAAGGCACAGCTGCTACCACTACCATAAGTTGTTCGTCTGGAAAGTCTTCTCTAATCGGTACATCTTCTTGTTTTTCGTTATCCAGTCGTGACAAATGGTCTGCAACAACGTTCTCTACACCCTTTTTGTCCTTTATCACTATGTCAAACTCTTGCATTAACAATACCCATCGGATCAATCTAGGCTTTGCATCCTTCTTAGCAAGAAGATATTTGAGGGCTGCATGGTCCGTGAAAATAGTCACCTGAGAACCCACAAGATATGGACGAAACTTGTCCAATGCGAAGATAATAGCCAACATCTCTTTCTCCGTGGTGGCATAATTAACCTGTGCAGTGTTAAGAGTACGACTAGCATAGTAAATAACATGAGCTACCTTGTCTTTCCGCTATCCCAGCACTGCTCCCACCGCGTAATCGCTGGCATCACACATAAGTTCGAACGGTAGAGTCCAGTCTGGAGTGGCTATAATGGGAGAACTAATCAGCTTTTTCTTGAGCAAATCAAAAGCTGTCTTGCAGTCTTCATTGAAATCAAACACGGCATCTTTCTCAAGCAAACCAGATAAAGGCTTTGTGATTTTCGAAAAGTCTTTAATGAAGCGCCGATAGAAACCTGCATGTCCCAAGAAACTCCGTACCCCTTTGACAGACGTAGGGTAAGGAAGCTTCTCAATCACCTCAATCTTCGCCCGGTCTACCTCTAAACCTTTACTGGAGATCTTGTGCCCCAACACTATTCCCTCGGTCACCATGAAATGGCACTTCTCCCAGTTGAGCACTAGGTTGGTGTCAATACATCTGTCCAGTACCCGAGCTAGCTGCTGGAGACAGTCTTCGAACCCATCACCATAAAGCGAAAAATCATCCATGAAGACTTCAAAATTTTGCTCCATCATGTCTGAGAAGATAGACATCATACACCTCTGAAACGTAGCTGGGGCATTGCATAACCCAAAGGGCATGCGTCTGAATGCAAACGTCCCATATGGACAAGTAAATGTCGTCTTCTCCTGGTCAGCTGGCTCAATCGCTATCTGATTATACCCAGAATATCCATCCAAAAAGCAGTAGGGTGAATGGTGAGCTAGCCTATCAAGCATCTGGTCCACGAATGGGAGGGGAAAATGATCCTTCAAAGTGGCATCATTGAGTTTGCGGTAGTCCATGCAAACTCTCCACCCAGTAACGGTACGTGTGGCAATTTGATCACCTTTTTCCCCTTCCACCACAGTTATACCTCCCTTCTTGGGAACACATTGTACCGGGCTAGTCCACGTGCTGTCGGAAATCGGATAGATGATACCTGCTTCCAACCATTTAAGCACCTCTTTCTTCACCACCTCCTGCATGTGAGGGTTGAGGCGGCGCTGAAATTGAACTACCGGCTTCTTGTCTTCCATGAGCCTGATCTTATGCTGGCAAACTGTGGGGCTGATCCCCTTAATATCTGCTATTGTCCATCCCATAGCTGCTTTCCTCTTCTGTAGTACCTCGAGAAGCTGTTCCTCCTGTTCCCTGTCCAAACATGCAGATACAATCACAGGTAAAGTATCATTAGATCCCAAGTATAAATATTTCAAATGAACAGGTAAAGGCTTTAATTCTAAAACAGGAGCAGTGATAAGAGAAGGAATAAGAATCTTCCTGCTTCCCTCATTAAAGAGGGGTAATGGTGGGCGCCAATGAACATCTAAGGCTTGCTCTTTCTCGCTGGAATCAAATAGAGCAAGCTCCTCATATAGTTGCTCCAACAAAATATCGTCCTCCTCGTCCAGCGTGTATGCCTCCACCCCAAAGCACTGCTCGCTCACCGCATATGCGGGAAACTTCATAGCCTCAAATACATTGAAGGCCACCTTCTCATCGTTGATCTGCATAGTCAGCTCCCCATTGGCCACATCAATGATAGTTCTCCCAGTGGCCAGGAATGGACGGCCCAAAATAAGAGGAACATCATCGTCGGCCTCCATGTCTAAGATCACAAAATCCGCTGGGAAGATGAGTCCTTCAACTCTCACTAATACATCCTCTAAAACACCCCTGGGGCGTTTTATTGTGCGATCAGCCATCTGCAAGCACATCCTGGTAGGCTTAGGATCTCCCACACCAAGTTGCTCAAAAACCGATGTAGGCATCAATTTAATACTTGCACCAAGGTCACATAATGCTCTCCCATGAAATGCGTCTCCCAATGTAACAGGAATGATGAAACCGCCCGGATCTTTCATCTTCTTTGGTAGCGCTTTTTGCACAACGGCGCTACACTCCTCATTTAGAGTCACGGTTTCAAAGTCATCCATGCGCCTCCTATTAGAAAGAAGGTCCTTGAGAAATTTGGCATATTTCGGCATTTGTGAGATGGCCTCTGCAAAAGGTATATTAATGTGCAGTTTCCTGAAGATATCCACAAACTTCTTGAAATGCTTGGCATCCTCTTGGCTCTTCAATCTTTGCGGGTATGGTACTCGCACACTGTATTCCTCCCTAGGCTTCTGTTTCTCATCCGACTTCCTCACCGTGTCCTTTGACTGGGGACTCACGGTAGGCACGGGAATCTCTTCATCCAAAGCTTTCTCAGTGGCCTTAGTCGCCTCAGCTCGCGCATGGCTAGGATATGGGGGGTCCTCAGTAGTGATGCCACTGCGAGTTGTGATGGCATTTAGCTGCTCGTTAGGAGTGATGGTATTTGCTGGAAGCATGCCTGGTGGAAGCTTGACATTTTGATTGGCGATCTGCCCAATCTGAGTCTCATGGCTTTTTATTGTTGCTTGTATTGAGACAATCGCGCTCTCCATCCTGTCGTGATTAGCTAGGAGCTTTCTCAATAAAGCATTTGTCTCTTGTTCTTCCTTTTGTGGAGCCTGCTGTTGTGGAGCTTGCCTCGCTTGATATGGAACATTGGGTCTCTGGCCGGGTGCATATAATCCACTGTTCGGATTGGCATAGCTGAAGTTGGGATGATTACGATTGTTGGGATGATAGGTGTTAGGCCATTGCTGCTGTCGCATAAAATTCACATCTTCAACACTGTTATCATATCCCTGGCTTTCATCTGCTAGTAATTCTCCCATGGGCTTCTGTGTCGGAGGGTGCATACCGTGAAATGCTGAAGTCATGGATTCCAGCTTTTGTTCCATCGATTCAATCTTGTTGACTAAGGATGTATCCCCCGGTTTGGAGTACCTACGCGTTTCAGATCGTGTAGTCTCTCTCTTTGACGCGTTGTTCAGCAAATCTTGAGCTCGCTGTGCTCCAAGTCCCATAAAATTACCTCCAGCTAGCATATCTAACTGGTCAGCTGTCTCCTTGTCTAATGCAGTGTAGAAATAATGGAAGAGCTTGTGCCATGGCTCTCCATGATTCGGACATCTACGGAGAATTTGGCTGAACTTCCTCCATGCATCTCCCAAAGAGCTGTCTTCATCCTGAGTGAACTTTGCAATCTCTGCCATCTGCTGCGCGACTCTGGATGGTGGCAAATACTTCCTCAGAAACTCATGACAACAATCTGCCCATGTCACTATGCTACCAGCTAGCAGCTCCATAAGCCACTTCTTGGCTTTTCCAGATAAGGAGAATGGAAATAGTAAAAGCTTAACTGTTTCATCTGGAACACGCTGATCGTGCAGGGTTGATGTGATTTGCTCAAATACCAGCAGATGGTGATTGGGGTCATCTCCTGGAGCTCCGTTGAATGCGCACTCATCACGAACCATATTGATCATATGTTGGCGCAACTCGAAGTGTTGGGCATTGATCTGTGGCCTGACAATGGTAGGCTGATAACATGCTGGAGTAGTCCTGAAATAATCCACCATCGGGCGTTCTTCATTCTCAGCATTGTTCTGCCTGTTGTTTTCCCCATTATTACCATTGTTATTCCCACCGATGTTCGCTACTTGTGCCCCCACACCATGACGTGGTTGTGGATTTGGGGGGACCATGCGATCCATCCTTGCCTGCATCTCAGCCATTTGAGCTCTCACCTCCTCAGCTTCTGCGGCTCTTTGTGCAGCCTCCTCAACAGCTGCAGCTCTAGCTGCTTCCGCATCCTGCATACCTTTGCGGATCCTCTCAAACTCAGCTCTCGTTTCTTCATCCATAACTACTGAGCTTGAATTCCTCTTGTCTCTACGCTGTGCTTTTAATAAGGATTCCGGGTCTTCAAACGTTGGATACAAAGGCTCGTCTCGAGAACGGGTCATGCACCGTGTAAATCAACCTGAAATCACGAAACACGCAAAACGTAGGTGAGTAACGGATATAAACAATAAATTAAAATCCCTAAGGCTAGGAATTATAACTAATTTAGCCGAAGTCCCCGGCAACGGCGCCAAAAACTTGACACGTTCCAACTGCAAGTGCACAGCCGTCGTGTGTAGTAATAAACCGGAAATCCGGGTTGTCGAACCCAAGGGACTTTGTTTAAATTAATTACTATTCTAAACCTTATGTGGGCAAGTCGCAAGTTGTGTTTTTATCTAATTCTAAGAAAATAAATGCAATATTCTCAATTAACCAAGTGAAGTAATTCACGATTAATAAAGAATGAATAATTGGAGGTTTTTTATCAATAAGGGAAAAGTACCGGGAATTCTCTAGGTTCACTAGGTTGATCTAAATTTATATTTTGATTTGTAAAACAACCACGTGTTATTCACTATTAATCAAGCAACGTTGAACTTAACGAGTTACCAATCAAGTCCACTATACTTAGGTTAAACTAGACCGAGTTACCAAGCCTAAGTTAGCTTTAAGCACGCATTAATAACATAATTCTACTTTAACGATCCTAGTTAACGATGCCGAGTTACCAAACATTGATACGACTAGGTGGATTATTCAATTTACCGACTAATTATCACGGAGTTACCACGTGAAAGCTAATTGATTCTATCTCTACGTTAGCTACTCGCAAAGATAATGTGATTAAGAACGCAAATAATCCATAATAGTGAATGAACACGAGAGATTAAGCTAAAGCATGCATTACAATCATCAAAACATCAACTTTAGATCAAACCCTAGCTACACCAAACGAGAATTCCCAGCAAAAAGTGTTTAGCTACTCATATTCATAATCAAAACGACGATTATAATGAGTTTAAACATAAAAATCAAGAAAAACGAGAGTTTAGAATCCAAACGAATGATCCAAAAGCTCCTAAGCTCTCTCCAAGGCTTCTTGATCTCCAAAGATGTCTCTAATCTCCAAAAACTACTGAAAAAGTCGACCTAAAAGCCTTAAATACGTTCCCATAATAATATTACAAAGTTTGGATATAATACGGAAAAGCCCCAAAAAAAACTGCTCTGTCCCACGATCTCTTCGCACGAAGACAGTTGTCTTCGCACGAAGAGTCTTCGTACGAAGACTTCTGCCTCTTCGTGCGAAGGTCTTATTATGTAGATACTGCGAGTGTGTTTGAGAAGAGAATTTTGCAAGGCTGAATTTTGGCTAAGTATAATGTCTTCGCACGAAGACAAATGTCTTCGCACGAAGACTTCTGTGTCCAGCCCTCTTTTTGCCTCCTTTGACTTTCTTTGACTTTCCTCTTCTGTTTGACTTTCCTTTGACTTTCCTTTGACTTTCTCCTTCCTTTTGACTTGCCTTTGAGTTCCTTGTTTCCGAAGTTCGCTTCCAAATCCCGCACGATCCTCCAAGCCCTGTTTTCCTGCGAATCACAACACGAAAACACAACCCGTGATCATATCACAATAAAAAGCTCAAAAATCTAAAGAAACGCCCGGATTTAACAAGTATTGCACATGAACTCGTATTTTCACATTTACGCTCAATTTACTCAAAAGACGACAAATTCTCCATTATAAGCACGCAAAACGTAGAAATAAAAGGCATAAAATAACTCCGAAAACGGAGTTATCACTAGCGGAGATGTGGCGGTGGGGCTGTTGAAAATTACATGGGTCAGAACGACCTTAATGCCACGATGGAAACCAAGAAAAGAGGAGAAGAAGAAATTAAGAAATTGAAATCATGAAGCTAAAACAGAAGAAGAACAAAGAAGAGAAGAAGAAGGAACAGAGGGCGAAGAAGAAGAAGAAAAAGAACTGAAACGTACCTGGAGCACTGAGCAATGGACAAGAGGCAGCAGTGGTTGGTGCTGCTGCTTCTATTTCTTGCTGGGCGGGGCTAAAAAGCGAGAGGGAGAGAGATACGATGGTGGCAGAGACTTCGTGAACGCAGAGAATGAGAGGGACCGTGAGGACTTGTGATGGGGAAGGGTTTTCTTAGATTCTTACCTTCTTCGTCGATTTTCTCTCCAAAATCATCATCATCACCGTCTCTCTCACTACCTTACGTCAAGTCTGACTCAAATCCGATTTATCGGAGTTTTTCCAATTCACATACGTGAATTTGGGGGAAGAAACGAAGTCACAATGGATTTGGATGGAAATTTCACACTTATCAGTTGTAAAAGACACTTTCCAGCTAAAAGACACTTTTACACTCCTAGTTTAGGTAAAAGACATTATTAAGTTTAGCTAAAATTCACAAAACCCCAAAAGCTTAATAACAATGAAAATTTACTCTCAAAACTTATACTAATATCACAAAATACCCATAACCACAAAACGGGGTATTTCACCTATGATTTGAAGCCACAACATTGCCTAGATGTGGAGTGACATGTTTTAATATTGTTAAACATTTCTCTGTGACAAGGCAACTTTAAATGCAGCAATTGGACATGTTATTCATGCTAAGGGTGTGAGTGATGTAGATATGATTTCTCCCTCCTACAAAACGGGAGTAAATATTCATGGCCCCTCGATGAGTGTAACTTAAAAAATGCATGGCCATGCGCAAATGAGATATTGATGTTATTTTATCCATGAATAATGAAAACCATCCATACACACACGCATATATAGAACAAAATATTAGAAAAACAAGAGAATGATAAGAGATAAATTACAAAAAATAACAGTAAATAAAATTCTAGACCTCGTGTTCTCTTTCATTTGTTTATCTGTCGGGGCCTCTGCGGGTTCCTCCTTGTCTGAAAGCTTTCTCGTGAAAGTCCCCTCTCTGATTTGTTATTTCCTCATTTGAACCTATTTTTCAAGGTGTACTTGTGATTGGGAATTTTAACACGCTGAGAATGTTGCCAAAACGATGCAAACATTTGTACATTCAAACCATGTCAAAATTTCATTTACAAGTACTTGCAAACTATAGAGGATGAAGGTTGAATTTGCAATGAAAGTTATTTCGGTACAATTCAATTCTATGTTATGGCTTAATGCTTCAATCGCTTGAGAAGTTATGAATAATGCATATGAATGAACTATAATAGCTATCTTAAATGGATCAATGTTGAGTTGTATTTGTAGTGGCTCCATCTTTCATGATTCTAATTTCTATGAGGTGCATTGTCTCAGAAATAACTATTGGTTTCAAGATTAGGGGAGGTTAATTACTATTAGGTCACTGATTTGACGAGTGCGAGATACTAGTTAACTGCTTCATAGCTTGTCGCAATTAGTTTGTTAGAACTTGATTGTGACATTTGTTAATTCCTCCGTTGAACCTCTTCTCTAGGTGTAGTTGCGAAGGTCACATTTTGAACCGCTGATAATGTTCGCAAAATGATGCAAACATATGTGCATCCAGACATGGTCAAAGTGTTATTCACAACTACTCGCAGACTATAGAGTATTAATGGAGGAATTAGCAATATATGTTATTCAGTATAGTTCAAGTATGTTATGCTCAATGCCTCGACTGCTTGGGAAGTTAGGAATGATGCATATGAACATGATTGATCTATAGTATTGGATATCGTAACCAACCTAATCAGGGTTTCATTATTTGCAGCCTTCTATCTTCATTTCCTATATATTAGGTTTTCATGAGACTAATTTGGGCCTCTTCATGATATTATGATTTTCTTCATGCTCATTGCTTGCTCATTGTAAGAGGTCGTGATGATATGGATCGTTCGAATTAACTCTTTGTAGCCGATAGAAGTTGATATGCATGGCAAGGCAAAACACCTTTTGCACCATGTGATCATGGATCTCTTATCTAGTTTTCATGAGTACAAATATGATCCTCTTCATGCTCACTGAGCAGGCCGTGATGATATGTATCTATCGAATTCACTCGTTGTAGCTGATGGAGTGTGATATGCAAGGCAAGGCAAAATCCTTTTGCAGCCTGTGATCATCGATCTCTTATCTGCAGGTGACACACTCCAACGGCAAGTGAACAGTTGTCAGTGTAGTGATAAAATTCCGGAAATCCATGTTGTCGAACCCTAGCAAGATTTCTCAACCCTAGATACGGATAGTGTGTGTTTCAATTTTTCGGGAAATACACGTAGATATCTCTATCATTTTTGAACTAGCTCAATCCTATTCGTATACCAATAAAAAAGATGAATCAAATGCATAAAACACACATAACTAGATAAGAAATCATCAATAAAGCTTTAAACGCATGAAAGCAAATCCATAAATCACCAATTTAGTGATCAAAACCTAGATCGCTACGAGATATCCTGAGAAAGAGGTTTATCTACTCCAAAACATGATCACAATACAAGTTTTTCATGATCAAAATAACAAAATTAGAGAAGAAACAAAGTTTTATAAGCCAAACGAATTATTCAAGTGCTCCCAAGCTTCTCCAATCGGTCTCTAGCTCTCCAAGACGTCAAAAACTGTGATACCCTCTCAAAATCACGACCTAAAAGTCTTAAATACGTTTCCATAATCATATTACAAAGTTTGAATAAATTGCATAAAAGCCCCCAACAAAATTCTACGTTTCAGCGTTCTCTTCGTACGAACAAAAATCTCTTCATACGAAGACTTTGGCTCTTCGTACGAAGACCTTCCAGATAAGTACTGCAGCTTGTTTTGGGAAGAGATCTTCAGCAGCTGGATTTTTGGCTAAGTACAAAGTCTTCGTACGAAGACAATTGTCTTCGTACGAAGAAATCTTCTTTCTGCACTTTTTTCTTTGGCTTTTTCTTTGAGTTCCTTGCTTCCGAGGCTTGTTTCCATCTCCTGCATGATCCTCCAAGCCCTGTTTTCCTGTGAATCATAACACGAAAACACAACCCGCGATCATATCACAATTAAAGCTCAAAATCTCACTAAAAACGCCCGGATTCCACAATTAAATCTCATGAACTCATGTTATCAAATTTTAGCATAATTTACTCAAAAGACGACAAATTCTCCATGTTGAGCACGCAAAACGCAGAAAAATGAGGAATAAAATAACTCCGCAAACGGAGTTATCAACTACCCCCACACTACATTTTGCTCGTCCCGAGCAAATTCTCAAGCCATAACTCAAACTCCAAGCCAAAATCCTCTCACTTCACACAACACTCAAACTTTGCATAGAAAACCCATTCATCATTGCATAACTTCCCTACGCCAATTGCATACGTTCACCAATCATTGCATACAAGTCCCTACGACAATTACATACATTCACCAATCATTTCATACAAGTCCGAGTCACATACCAAAACACAATCCATCCTTTTACTAGCCGAGACGAATCGATTATACACAATGCACCTATATGCTAATGCAATATTCACATTACAAGTATTGAAATAACAAAAAAAAATCTTTTCTTTTGCGAGATCGGGAAATCTCCATTAGCATAAACCGGTTATCATGAAGCGATGAGAAATCTAGGGACAAGACATGAGTTGAAACTAAATCCGACAACGAGACTCTCCCCTTTCTAGTATAGAGAGCCTAACCTTACTATGTACAAGAATACTCTATCTCTTCGTGTGTGCCAACAAAATAAGAGGCTACGCTAGGCTAAGCCACGTTCAAGGTTCGAGCTCCTAATCCGCTAACGGTTTAGAATGTTGAGGCTTAGGGACATAAAGATAATAATCATGTATAAGTCCTAAAGCGTCACATTCTCACAATAAATGTAGGGTTTTGATTCATGGATGCGCAACGGAAACACAAACAATCATAAACCATGCAAAACCCTCCAAGGATCACAAGTCAAGAAACATAACGATGGTAAATGAAGAAATCAATAACACACCTTAGGGTTCTCCTTTGATGACTTCAAACGCGAATTGTGTCATGTTCATCCACGCCTAGAGTTGATCCTACATCTCCCAAGTCCTTGGTGCTAGCCCGGAAGAGGAAGAGGAAGAAAAGATCACGCAAAACGAGACCAAAAAGGGGCTCTCGGCCTCCTTGTGGCCGACGGGGACGGGCGGCGGCAAGAGGGGCGGTCGGGCTCCTCTTGTTGCTTGCTCTCTCTCCTTTTGTTCTCTCCCACTCTTGTTATGTTCAATAATGAGCATAAGTTGTGGGAAGGAAGGAAGGAAGGTCCTTTATATAGTCCAACAACTCCTTGCCAACTACCTAAAGGACTTATTCTAGTCCTACTGGAATTCAATTTAGTCCCTTCCTTGCAAATTAGTCCCTACTAAGTTTGCAAGGTTTTGGAAAGTGATCCTTCTAATTAATTAATCCACTAAATTAATTCCCAAATCTAGTTCAACTCTATATAGCGTGTGACCCCATAGGTTCTATCTAGTTGGTAGCAACTATCTGCTAATACGGAGCGGTTTCTAGCAAAACATCCATTCTAGCCAACTAATAGAATAGTCATCTTGACAACCTTTGTACAAGTAATTGTCTCATCCCTTTGTCTCTATATCCGGATTGGACACGAGACATACAAGTCAAACTCGTATATCCAATCCATAGTTTCTCGATCCATGGGAATAGCCTTATTCGTGCAAATAACATCAATATCCTATATTGATTTATTTGAGTCTGGCCAGACATTCTATAAGCACTATCCCTCGAGTGGCCTAGGATATTTGCTCCCGTTATGTGGGAGGGACAAATTCTATCGACGTCCACTACGATCCCTAAGCTTGCTTCTTATTGTATCCAGTACACGCCTTTATAACTACCCAGTTACGGTGTAGCGTTTAACGCTACCAAAATCACAATAATCCACAACTAGAATATCTAGTGACTTCAAGTCTAAGGATGACAATACCATTGCACCGCGAGAGGCGCTTGTGACTCAACATAACGTGTTTCTAGCCTTCTCGGAGATGGGTCAATCCAGTGCAACATTCCCTAATGCACACCTATGTGTTGGATCGTGATATCTCCATATCAATCCAACCCCATACTAGTTTATAGATGATTTTCCCATTAATCATTATACTGGACTAGGGATATTTAAGATAAACAACACAATTGTAAATCTAAGGACTTCATTATATTAAATATCCAATAAATAATAAATGAATTTCTAGCCACAAATAAATTCATACTAAACTAGATTGCCTCTAGGGCATCTATTCCAACAGTCTCCCACTTGCACTAGAGCCAATCTGGCGCATCTCGTATGCCCATATTCCTAGTGTGCCCTTCATGCTTCCACTGCGTGAGCGGCTTTGTAAGCGGGTCTGACAGATTCTCATCTGTAGGAATCTCGCATATCCGAACGTCTCCTCTATCGATAATATCTCGAATCAGGTGAAACTTCCTGAGCACGTGCTTGGAATTCTGGTGTGACCTTGGTTCCTTTGATTGCGCGATCGCCCCAGTGTTTTCACAGAACAACTCGACTGGATTCGCAATGCTAGGAACCACACCAAGTTCATAAACAAACTTTCTGATCCAAACAGCTTCCTTTGTTGCGCCATTTGCAGCAATGTACTCATCCTCTGTTGTAGAATCAGCTACCGTCTCTTGCTTGGAACTCTTCCAGCTCACCGCTGCTCCATTCAGGCAAAACACATATCCCGATTGTGATCTAAAGTCATATCTGTCGGTTTGGAAGCTTGCATCAGTGTAACCCCTTACACGCAACTCTTCCTTACCGCCAAATATCAAGAAAGCATCCTTAGTTCTTCTCAAGTACTTTAGGATGTTCTTGACTGCAATCCAGAGACTCTCCCCTGGATTGGATTGGTATCTGCTTGTCATACTCAAGGCATATGACACATCTGGTCTAGTACATAACATGGCGTACATGATAGATCATATGGCCGAGGCATAGGGGATTCTACTCATGCGTTCCTTCTCAATCTCATTGGAGGACAACCACTCTTCGAAAGAGTGATCCCATGTGACATGGGCAAGAATCCGTTCTTGGAATCTTGCATGTTGAACCGTTTCAACACCTTGTCAATATATGTACTTTGACTTAGGCCTAGCAACCTCTTAGATCTATCTCTATAGATTTTTATACCGAGTATATTGGCTGCTTCCCCTAAGTCCTTCATTAAGAAACACTTCCCTAGCCAATCTTTAACAGATTGCAAAATGGTAACATCGTTTCCAATGAGTAGTATGTCATCTACATACAAGACCAGAAAAGCTACAGAGCTCCCACTAACCTTCTTGTAGACACAAGACTCATCTTTCTTTCTGATGAAGCCAAACTCTTTGACTACTTCATCAAAACGTCGATTCCAACTCCTAGAAGCTTGCTTCAATCCATAAATGGATCGTTGCAGCTTACAGACTTTGTCGGCTTGCTTTGGATCCTCAAAACCCTCCGGTTGTATCATATACACGTCCTCGAGGAGATTCCCATAAAGGAATGCTGTTTTGACATCCATCTGTCAAATCTCATAGTCGTGGTATGCTGCAATCGCAAGTAGGATTCGGATGGATTTGGTCATAGTGACTAGTGAAAAGGTTTCATCATAGTCAATACCATGAATCTGTCTGAATCCTTTAGAAACCAATCGGCCCTTATAGGTAATCACATTACTATCCATTTCGATCTTCTTCTTGAAGACCCACTTGCACCCTATGGGCCGTGCCCCATGGGGTGGTTCCACCAAAGTCCATACTTTGTTGGTATACAGGGATTCCATCTCGGATCTCATGGCTTCTAGCCACTTCTGTGAGTCTGGGCCATTCATGGCCTCCTCATAGGTAGTAGGCTCATCATCTATGAGCATCGTGTCACCGGAATCGGTCACGATTAGTCCATACCTCTTGGGTTCCTGGCGCACTCTACTAGATCTATGAAGCTCTTGTGTTACCTGAACAGGTTGCTCCACAACTGCTTGTGGTTCCTGTTCATGTTCTATTCAGTGATTTGTGGTTCTTGAACCTCTTCAAGTTCTACATTCCTCCCACTTGCTTCTTTAGAGACAAACTGTCGTTCTAGAAACACGCCGGTCCGAGCAACAAACACTTTGTTCTCGGTTGGATTGTAGAAGTAGTATCCCTTAGTTTCCTTAGGGTACCCCACAAATTTACACTTATCCAATTTCGGCCCTAGCTTGTCTGATTGTAAACGTTTTACATAGACATCGCAGCCCCAAATCCTCATGAACGACAGTGTGGGACGTCTCCCACTCCACATCTCATATGGTGTCTTCATGACTGATTTAGATGGAACACGGTTAATGGTGAAAGCTGCACATAATTGAGCGAAGCCCCAAAATGATAATGGAAGATAAGTTTGACACATCATAGATCTAACCATATCCAATAGGGTTCGATTACTCCTCTCGGACACGCCATTCCATTGTGGCGTTCCGGGTGGAGTGAGTTGGGACACGATCCCACACTCTCTAAGATAGTCGTCAAACTCTTGGCTTAAGTATTCTCCTCCACGATCCGATTGTAGAGCCTTGATACTTTTGCCAAGTTGCTTCTCTACTTCATTCTTGAATTCTTTGAACACTTCAAAGGACTCGGATTTTGCCCTCATAAGGTACACAAATCCATATCTACTGTAATCATCAGTAAATGTAATGAAGTAGACATAACCACCCCTGGCTGGCGTGGCAAATGGCCCACACACATCAGTATGTATGAGTGCCAATTGCTCACTAGTCCTCTCACCTTTCTTATTGAAAGGGGACTTTGTCATTTTTTCCAATAAACAAGCCTCACAGGTCTCATATAATTCAAAATCAAATGAGTCTGTAATCCATCTTTATGGATTCTAGATACACGTTTCTCATTTATGTGGCCTAAACGACAGTGCCATAAATAAGCAGGATTTAAATCATTTATTTTAATCCGCTTGGTATTAATGTTGTAGACAGGATTGCTTAGATCAAGGACATAAAGTCCATTAAATAATTGCGCACTAAAATAGTGAATACTATTCAAATAAAAGGAACAACAATTGTTCTTTATTGAAATAATAAAACCATCCTTGTCCAAACAAGAAATAGAAATAATGTTTCTGCTCATAGCAGGCACAAAATAGCAATTATTTAATTCTAAAACTAATCCTGAAGGCAGAGATAGCTCGCACACGCCTATGGCCAACGCAGCAACCTTTGCTCCATTCCCAACGCGCAGATCTACCTCTCCTTTATCCAATCTTCAACTTCTCTTTAGATCCTGCATATTTTGACAAATATGAGATCCACATCCAGTATCTAATACCCATGATGTAGAGACAGTTAAATTGACATCTACAAAAAAAATACCTGGTGGTGGTGGAATCACTATTCCAAGCCTCTTGTCCTCCAGATATTTTGGGCAGTTCCTCCTCCAGTGTCCAGGCTGACTTCAGTAGTGACACTCACCTTTAGTCACACCTTTGGCGATGCCACCAACAGGCTTAAGGGCAGGTTCCTTAGACTTGGCAACTGACTTGCCTTTGTCCTTGGAGGATGAGGTAAACCTTTTGCCCTTTCCTTTCTTCACCATCATAATGGCCTTGCCCTTACCCTTTTTGATGCTCTGTTCAGTTGTCCTCAACATATTGAGTAAATCTGGCAGTGGTTTCACGATCTCGTTCATGTTATAGTTCATGATGAACTGTCCATAACTCTCAGGCAACGATTGCAACACGAGATCGGTTGCCAACTCTTGGCCGACCGGGAACCCTAGTCGGGCGAGATTCTCCAAGTACCCGATCATACGGAGTACATGGGGTCCCACCGGGTTCCCTTCTGCCAGATGACACTTGAACAGTGCCTTAGAGACCTCATACCTCTCTACCCTTGCCTGCTCTTGGAAGAGCTGCTTCAAATGCTCGATCAGATCGACAGCATTCATGTTTTCGTGTTGCTTCTGAAGCTCAGAAGTCATGGTGCATAGCATAAGGCAGGCCGCATCATTAGCGTCATCAACACGCTTTTGATATGCCTTTAGGGCAGCAGGTGTTTGGTTCTCTGGACCTTCTGGAACATGCTCCTCTATTGCGTACAGTTTCTTCTCTTGCTTGAGAACAATTCTCAAGTTTCTGTACCAATCAAGAAAGTTGGTTCCAGAGAGCTTGTCCTTCTCAAGGACAGATCGTAGGGAATGTTGTGAACTCGATGAGTTGTTTGCCATTTGGAATTCTACAAAAGGAAAATACGCAAGTTTTAGTATTTGTGAAATTTTTACTATATTCAATAATGGCTAGTTTATCAAATATAGCTCCCACTATTTTCTATGGATTAATAACCCTCAAGATATTAATGCGGAAAATATCCTTATATTTTCTAGTGGGCCAAGATCCATGTTTCACCTCCTTACGAGCTTGCTTTGGCAAGTCACCCATAATTTGGCTACTTTAGATAGGAACAATTCCAATTGCATCCTATATGCAACTCTTGGTTCAATTGGGCAAATAACTCCTTATTTATCCATCCATATGGATAATCCCAATTGATTGCCTCTAGGTTTCTTAATCATATTAATAGCCCAGTTGTGTTCAACCTCTTATTTAAACAATTTCACATTGTTACGTGCCATCGCATTCCATCATTATGAACCAAGTCGCCATGCTTTGGCACACACGATCTTGATAAATAATGATGATAATGAGTGTTTAAATAACGAGAAGGCAAGAACACAATGCTTTGGCACGCTCGTTTTGTTTAATTGTTTTGTTGATCAAAATCAAACCCTAGATCTAAGATCCTAAATTTTCTCAAACTCACCAATTCATGCATCCAATGCAAAAATTAGATCTTGTTATGATAGATTATTGACAAATTGCATCCCATGCTTGATTTGTCTTGTTTTACGCGATAAACAATCAAATTAAGGTGTAAAACAACTAAAACGTAACACATAAACCACGTTTATGCTCTACGACCTGTGGCTCTGATACCACTGTAGGGTTTTGATTCATGGATGCGCAACGGAAACACAAACAATCATAAACCATGAAAAATCCTCCAAGGATCACAAGTCAAGAAACATAACGATGGTAAAGGAAGAAATCAATAACACACCTTAGGGTTCTCCTTTGATGACTTCAAACGTGAATTGTGTCACGTTCTCTATGGTTGATCCACGCCTAGATTTGATCCTAGATCTCCCAAGTCCTTGGTGCTAGCCCGGAAGAGGAAGAGGAAGAAAAGATCACGCAAAACGAGACCAAAAAGGGGCTCTCGGCCTCCTTGTGGCCGACGGGGACGGGCGGCGGCAAGAGGGGCGGTCGGGCTCCTCTTGTTGCTTGCTCTCTCTCCTTTTGTTCTCTCTCACTCTTGTTATGTTCAATAATGAGCATAAGTTTTGGGAAGGAAGGAAGGAATGAAGGTCCTTTATATAGTCCAACAACTCCTTGCCAACTACCTAAAGGACATATTCTAGTCCTACTGGAATTCAATTTAGTCCCATCCTTGCAAATTAGTCCCTACTAAGTTTGCAAGGTTTTGCAAAGTGATCCTTCTAATTAATTAATCCAATTAATTAATTCCCAAATCTAGTTCAACTCTATATAGCGTGTGACCCCATAGGTTCTATCTAGTTGGTAGCAACTATCTGCTAATATGGAGCGGTTTCTAGCAAAACATTCATTCTAGCCAACTAATAGAATAGTCATCTTGACAACCTTTGTACAAGTAATTGTCTCATCCCTTTGTCTCTATATCCGGATTGGACACGAGACATACAAGTCACACTCGTATATCCAATCCATAGTTTCTCGATCCATGGGAATAGCCTTATTCGTGCAAATAACATCAATATCCTATATTGATTTATTTGAGTCTGGCCAGACATTCTATAAGCACTATCCCTCGAGTGGCCTAGGATATTTGCTCCCGTTATGTGGGAGGGACAAATTCTATCTACGTCCACTACTATCTCTAAGCTTGCTTCTTATTGTATCCAGTACACGCCTTTATAACTACCCAGTTACGCTGTAGCGTTTAACGCTACCAAAATCACAATAATCCACAACTAGAATATCTAGTGACTTCAAGTCTAAAGATGACAATACCATTGCACCGCGAGAAGCGCTTGTGACTCAACATAACGTGTATGTAGACTTCTCGGAGATGGGTCCATCCAGTGCAACATTCCCTAATGCACACCTATGTGTTGGATCGTGATATCTCCATATCAATCCAACCCTATACTAGTCTATAGATGATTGTCCCATTAATCATTATACTGGAATAGGGATATTTAAGATAAACAACAAAATTGTAAATCTAAGGACTTCATTATATTAAATATCCAATAAATAATAAATGAATTTCTAGCCACAAATAAATTCATACTAAACTAGATTGCCTCTAGGGCATCTATTCCAACAATAAAACCACATCTCGCACACCCTCACCACGATGATAGAGACCGAACCCGAAACTCACCATCTCCGGCCCTCGATCCCCTCAAACCCCGGTACAATTACGATCTCCGTGGCCACCGTCTTGATTTTTGCACGAAATGCAAAAAGCCGTCAATGAACTAGTTGCTCCACCACTCGTTCTTCTGATAAGTTCCCGTTTATTCCTTTATTTCAACTCTCCTTTTGTTCTCTTTCTTTTTCTTTCTTTCTTTTTTTTTCTTTCTTTCTTATTTTTTATTCATATATCTCTCAAAATTCCCCAAACATTTCCGCAACAAATATCCTGGGTGGTCTTCCAAGAGTAGAGCCAAAAATTATGAAAGGGGAAGGAAGCATATAATCCAATGAATGCGTATCACATATAAAATTCATCTTCCCCTAACTCTATGAAGTACATGGTGCCAGCAAACAAAGCCGCATACAAATCAAAGCACATGTGTGAGGATGGAGCCGTTGCAAGATCAATCTCGAATGTAATCATGTCCCCTCTCAAATAGTCAATAAGATGTTTGTCTCGTGCCTAATCCTACTGAACCTCCTACACCAAGATTAATGGAATCCGGTACCTAGCACAATCCACCAATTAAGGTCACCCAACCCAATTTCGTGCGGATTAGACGTCACACACTCACGGCTCTCCACAACTATTTTCATGGTGTAATGAAATGGATCACCGCCACACCGAAGTGCACAAGCCTACTCACTCACCCTCACATCCCCTCGTAAATTGCAAATGAAGAACAAGCGATGTGTAAGACTCACAAGAATGTATCATGAAGCACTCCCTCATCGAACCCCCTGAACTACCACTCCATTGTGATTCACTAAAGAGGTGATTCTAAACTATGTATGATGAAGGCCAAGAATCGTCTCCCTAGGTCAAAAGGCTAGCAAATAATCCAAGGTTCAAATTGGGGTTTCTAGTGGTCCTAGAGGGTGATATCTATAAGCAGTGAGTGCTCTAATACACGACCTCGCACAGCTATTCAGTACGCCACTACGAGGTGGGTTGGCGACTACCTAAGACGTACACAAGAACGTTCGGCTTGTTTAGCTCACACCTAGCTCAACTCTTGTACGAAAAACACGGCACACACTTTAGATTTGAAAATTAAGTCCGTGTGTAAAATAGGCAGGCACTCCCATAAAGAAAGTCTCTCTACACGTACTAAGGGGGACTCACATTGTCACTCTCGGTCGCAAATCATGCCCTATGCCTAAAATTCTCACACTTCTCGATTATACCAAATTTTCAACTTCTTTTGATTGCCCTTTCTCAATTATTATTTTATTTTTTAAATTTTAATGGTTTTTTCAATTTTTTAGTTTTTTTTATAAACTATACTACATGCACGGTCTACTCAATTAACTAACGAATCGATATGTTGGTGGGATGACTCAATAACAATAAACGTGCAAACAAAATTATAAATAAAAAAAAGAAAAATAAGGACATAACCAAAAATTTCTAACTCCATGTGACAGGCGATGCAAAGACTCGACGAATGGCTAGTAAAAGGTGTAACCCCACCCCCACACTAGGATGCATCGTTGTCCTCAACGATAAGACGAGGAATCAACAATCCTAGGGATCCCTCCTCTACTCATCCTCATCATCCTCCTGATCCTCCTAATATTTTTCCTCTTCTTCCTCTTCCAACTCATCTTCACTCGGCGGCACCGGATACTCAATCTCATCCTCCCAAAACCAAGGATCAGCCGTAGGTACCGGTGGAACAAACTCCTTAGCTTCCTGACCACTATAATTTATAACCCACTGGCCCACCATCTAGATCAAGTTACCCAGCTTCGCCCGATTGTTCCTCGTGTGATCAAACTGGCGTCTTCTCTCAATTCTGTCCTTGGCCATTTCCTCTTTCAAGTGGTCATAGGCTACTTGGTTGTCAAACCGCGAGGTATTCATCTTTCTAACCTTGCCCTTGGTTGTGGCTGACTCATCAAATCGAGACCACTTTCTATCGGTAAACCTTTTCAGGTCTATATATATCCCAATCGGTATCTCTGCAGTCTTGGAAAAATGAGTCAGCAAGCAAGTGTGCCCGGGCCCTAACTTGTTATTTCTCGAGACCCTCTCTAATAAATTGGCCCAAATCATCCTAGCGATGTCTACCCGAGCCCTGGTCCACAGCCACAAAGCTAAGACACATAGCCTGAAGGTGTAATGGGTGTTCTGCGTGATTCCCAGAACCCAATTCTCCAACAACTCACAAAACCACCTAGCCTAGGGCCTAAAGTAGTTCTTGTGAGCTTTCCACTGAGGCACATCACCTCTCCTATCCCACGGTTCTACTCCCTTTGCAAAACAGAAAGCGTTCACCCTAGACCATATATCGTCGCTCCTCACAGTGGCACTGTATGCACAAGCGTCTCGCAGTTGAGAAAATCCAAAGGCCAAGCGGATAGTCTCTGGCGTGGAGACTATCCACGTGCCTCTGCAATAGACGAGACGCGGGTCTTGGCTTTCGCCATATTTAGCATATCTCAAATTGATACAAAACTCGGCGATGTGTGAACTCGACTTCCCTACCAACTTAAACCAATTGGTCAATTTCTCATGCTCAAAAATATCTTTGATGGCCTGAGGCATGTCCGGATGCAATGGAAATTCCCTCTCAGGTTGCCCTTGCTTTTTCAAATAGGTGTCCTTAATAGAGTCGAGGTGAGCCTCATACGTCAAAAAACGGTAACTATCATATAATGCGGGACACACGCTACGCTCTTTAAGATTCGCCTTAGACGTCCTCCTATCTACAATTACCGGGTTATTAGGTAGAGGATTAGCCAATATGGGGTATCGGGGCGAGGGTGGAATTTCCAAAGGAGGATCACCCAAGCCGGATGCCTCTTGAGATGAACCCTCGCCCGTTTTACGTTTCTTTCCACCACCCGCCATTTAAATGCTCAAAGTACAGTAAAACGAGCAACTAAACAAGTGCGTTGTGACAAGATGTGTATATGGAAAGTAAACACGTACCAAATTCAACACGTAATCCTAGGACTCTATTCAATCGCCCCCAAGCACGCTACTAAGTGCAACAAAATAATACGGGCTTTTACTCATTGTGCCTAAGACGTGAAAATTAAATTGCTAGTCAAGAAAGTACCTGAGGCACCCGTAGTTCCCTTCTTACGGGTGCTGTTTCCGCGAAATTATCGACAAGAAGGGGCTGAAATTTCAATCGTCAAAAACTTTTCGCAAAAGATGAAAAAAAAAAGTTGATTTCCTTACTCTCCTAGTCACGTCGATGTTTTTTCTTGAACTTTTAGCTGAATCCTCCTCCAACTACTCCAATTTTCAAATCTAGGAAGTGAACCCTGATTCTTCACCCACTGTTTTCTCTCTCTTCCTTCACTCTCAATCAAAACCATTCACCAACCCTTGAACACCTCTGAATCGCGCACAAAACCCTTGTTTGCTTGTGAGATTTGGTTGAAATTTGAGTTTGGGGGAGAGAAAGATGATTCGGCTATGGAGGGGAAAGAGATATCTGGTTTCGTGCGTATGGAGGAGGAAGATGATAAGTCTGAAGCTCCTGGACATTATGTTGTGAATATAAAGGAAGAGAGCTTAGCTCCTTGATGATGAAATCCAGAAACACAAGCAAAAGATATTGCTAAGTACCAAAGCTTCAAAGCTTTGAGTCACTGTAGTAGTGCTTATATGTTGAATTATCTAACTATTTTTCTGCAGGTTTTGGTTATGATAGGGATTAAATTCATGAATACATTTATTAATCTATGTTCTAATTTAATTATTGCAGGACTAAGTTGGATTGAAAATCCAAATGTTCATTCTGGTGAAGTTAGCAGGCAAAGCTTCAAAGCTTTGAGATATTCTGGTTACTCTTTACAGCTAAGTTTATTTAATTATCTTCCTGTATGCAGGTGGATTCTGTGAGACTTAGAACTTGATATAAGCTGATTATTTTCTATTAATGTGTGTTCTATATTTTCTACGTGATACATTCATGTGGCTGATCCAATATATTTATTAGCTCAGAACTGTCAACAGACATTCCTAGCCTAGGTTTCTCATGAACTGGTAGCTGCTATTTTAAGCAGATTTTATTGCTAGATTGTATTGTTAGTTGATTTTGTTGCTGAGTATATGCAGGTTTGTTGGACGCTCCAACGTCTATAAACAGATCAGCAATCCATTCAAATATAGTTGTTGATTGAAGCTTATCAGAAAGGAGATAATTTAGGAATTATGTTCCTGAATTTTCTCAAGTTAGTTGCAGACTGAGATCAGCACTTTAAATTTGAATTGCAGAGAGTCAGAAACAGAGAAAGAGATCGTGATTTTGGAAGAGAGCAACAAACTGGGAAGATCAAGTTAATACATCTCTTCAGATCATTCAGGAATTCAACTCTCCAGTAGACAGAAGATCATTCAAATTCAGAAGAACTCTTCCTGGCTTAAACAACTTATCTATTATGAGTTCTTCTTCTTATACTTATTTGTATCATTCATTCTTCATTTCTGAAACATCACTAAACTTATTATTTCGGTTGTTCAAGTGAACAACAAGAGGTTCTTATTGTTTCAAGAGGTTGTAGCCTGTAACTAGATAGGTTGGGAACCACAAGCTGTATAAGTGTAAGGTAGCTCAATTAGGCTTGAGATCTAGTGATCAATCTGGGTGATTAATAAGAAAGTGTGTTTGAATCCTGGAGGGATTAGATCACTCAGGCAGAGACTAGGTCCAATTGTGACTGAACTCTGTAAAATCTCTGTGTCTCTGCTATTCACTTTTGCTGTCTTCACTTTCAGTTTATATTGGAAGTTTCAAAGCTTTGGAGATTTCCAATTCTCTAAGCTTTGGAGTCTCTATACTCTGCTATTATATCTTCAAGCTTCTTAAATCCTTTTCAAATATTTGAGATATCAACAGATTGCTCTACTTAAGTTTCAAAAAATTGTGTTTTGACAAAACCTAGCATACTCTATTCAACCCCCCCCCCTTCTAGAGTATTTATGTACCTGTTTACACCTACATTACACACTTTCAATTGGTATCAGAGCTTTGGGTCACATTTTTAAAGATCTAACCATCTTGCGACTATGAGTTTTGTAGGTGAAGGAGGATTCTCACAGGGAAGGGCAGCCGATAGACCTCCACTGTTCTGTGGTGATAATTTTGTGCATTGGAAGGCATTTATGAAAATTTCCATCATAGATCAGGACATGGAACTATGTTTTATTATTGTGAATGGGTCAAACCTGTTCTATACTACTGTCAATGGAGTTAGAACTGTCAAACCTGATGAAGATCTCTCAGTTACTGAACTTGAAAAGGTATCAAAAAATTACAAAGCTTTGAACTTATTGTATTGTGCTCTTAATGCAGATGAGTTCAACAGGATATCCAACTGAAAAAATGCAAAAGAGATCTGGGATAAGTTGACTGTTACCTATGAATCAACTAGCCAAGTCAAGCAGACAATAATCAATATCCTTTTGAGACACTATGAACTGTTTAAGATGAATTCCGATGAATCCATCAAAGATATGTTCAAAATATTTACAGATATTGTGAATAACTTGGAGTCATTGGGAAAAGTATTCACAAATGAAGAAAAATTCAGGAAGATTCTCAGAAGCTTGCCCAAAACAACTGCCGTTGAGGAAGCTCAGGATCTAAGTATCTTGGAACTTTATGATCTTCAAGGAAAGTTAATTTCTCATGAGATCTCTATGAAGGAAGTTGATGGTGAACTGAGTGAAAAAATCAAGAACCTAGCACTCAAGGAAAAACACAGTGAAAAATCCCAAAGCCTTGAACAGGATGATGATGATGATGATGATGATGATGATGATGATGATGATGATGATGATGATGATGATGATGATGAAGAAGAAGAGGCCATAGCCTTGATATCCAAAGCCTTGGCCAGAATTCTGAGGAAAAGGAGAAATTCTGGGAATAACGATCACAACAAAGAGAAATTCAGATCCTCAACCAGCAAGGATCGGAAAGGTAAGTTTTCTTCACAGTCATATAAACCTAAAGTTATGAATTGTTATGAATGTGGAGGTGCAGATCACTTGGTAAGAGATTGCCCTCAAAATAAGAAGAGAATAAAATTTTCCAAGAAGAAAAATGACAACAAAAGAAAGAAGGCAATGGTAGCCTCATGGAGTGATTCAGATTCTTCAGACTCAGATTCTGATGAGGAGCAAGTCAATCTTTATTTGATGGCTGGACATCAAGAGGGAAACCCTACTGAGAAGCCAATTGAAGACATGGTAAAAAATCTCTTATCTAGTCCTTCTGATGTATTGCCTGAAATTCTCAAAAGAATGTTTTTAAATGAGGAGAGTTATAGGAATGATATTGATTCCTTGAAAATGAAGGTTCATGAGCAAGCAAAAGAAAATTTAGATATGGTTTTTCAGAACAAATGTCTTGAAGCTACTAAGTTGAAGATTGATAGTGACTTCAAATCCTTGGACAGCAAATTCAAAGCTTTGAAATCACAGGTCAAATAAGTAGTTGATCAAAACACTATTTTAACTGACAAGTTTGTTGATCTAAAAAATCATTCTGATAGTTTAGAACAACAAAATACTTCATTGACTAGTAAGCTTCAAGAATCCAAGAAAATTCTTTCAACTTTTGCTGGCTCAGAACAGAAGCTAAATCTTATGCTTGGAGGAAGTTTGTATACAAGAGTGGAATTGGTTATAATCCAAATTTTCCAAGTAGAAACCAAACCACTTTTGTGAAATCATGAAGCAGACATTCTCAAAAATGTCATTGCAGCTGTAAAATTGGACATGTGAAATTAACTTGCCCCTTTAGAAGGACAGAACCTCGCATAATGAGGAATACCTATCCTTATCAGCTTAAGGGACAAGTGCAACAGATTTGGGTTCCAAAAGGAGTTAGACCACCTAACATGGTTGACTCTGAGTATAAATCCAAATTCTACACTTGGTCTAATAGCCTGTTAAGGCATTGATTGAATTTTGCAGGATGTCACCAAAGCTTTGAAAGATCAGAAATGGATTTTGGATAGTGGATGTTCCAGACATATGAGTGGAAAGAAGTCTTTATTCTCAGAGCTCAAAGAGCAATCAGAGGGAATAATCACACTTGATGACAAAGAGAAGTGCAACATAATTGGTAGTGGAAGTGTTGGTAACAATTTTGCATATTCAATTTCTAATGTTTATTTATTTGATGGTCTTAAGTATAATTTATTGAGTATTTCCCAGCTTTGTGACAAAGGTAATAAGGTAGTTTTTGACAAGGAGAAATGTGTGCTGCAAGATGAAAAATCAGAGAATTGCATACTCGCTGCTCCTAGGTCACATAATTTTTTATGCACTATGTACTTACAAAGTTGCAGGTAATAGTCTGAAATGTCTCAAAGCTTTGAAGGATGACTCGAAACTTTGGCATAGAAAGCTTGGTCATATAAGCATGCATACTTTGAATAAGCTCATCTCAAAATATCTGGTAAGGGGATTACCAATCCTCAAATTCAAAGATGATGAGTTTTGCAAGGCATGTACTCAAGGTAAACAGACCAGAAGCTCATCCAAGCCAAAGAACTTTGTAAGTACCTCTAGACCCTTAGAATTGATGCATATGAACTTGTGTGGTCCTATGAGGGTTCAAACACCCAGAGGTAAGATATATACGCTTGTTGTAGTTGATGATTACTCTAGATATACTTGGGTTATGTTCATTAGAGAAAAGTCTGAAGCATTATCTAAATTTTCAAAACTTTGAAAAGAGCTTCAAACTTTGAAAAATTTACCGGTTGCATCTATTAGGAGTGATCATGGTAGGGAATTTTATCAACTTAATTTTGATTTATTGAAAAGCATGGCATCTCATACAACTTCTCTGCACCTAGAACTCCTCAGCAGAATGGAGTAGTTGAGAGAAATAACAGGACTCTTGAAGACATGTCTAGAGCCATGCTACTTGAAAGTAATTTGCCAAAATCTTTGTGGGCAGAAGCTGATAATACTGGCACTTATGTGCTCAATATATGTTTGGTTAGGCCAATTTGAAGAAAACCCCTTATGAACTGTTTAAAGGTAGAAAGCCTAGTGTTGCTTAATTTAAGCCTTTTGGTTGTACTTGTTTTGTGCATAACAATTGCAAATATAATCTTGGTAAGTTTGATGCTAGAAGTGATGAAGGTGTGTTTCTTGGTTATTCTCAAACCAGCAAAGCATACAGGGTTTATAACAAGAGAACTAAGGTAGTAGAGGAAAGTATTCATGTTATTTTAATGAAAGTACTGATAATTCTTTGAGTAAAAGTTTTGCAAATCTTAGTTTGAATAAATATGAGGCTGATGAAGACTATGAGAAAGCCAGCAGGAGCAAAACTAAGTAGAAAAAAATTTCAGAATAATCTCAAGGCCTTGAACCCCCTGCTGAGCCAAAATCTCAAAGCCTTGAGACTGAGACTGACAGGAAATATGATGCTCCTTCTACTGTGTCAAGAACTCAAAGCCTTGAAGGTCCATACACTTGGACACCCAGAAAAAATTTCAAATATCTATCAGATCATCCTGCAGAGAATATCATATCAGATCCCACTACTGGAACTCAGAAAAGAGGTCAACTGACAAAACCTGTGTGCATTCAATGCTTTTGTATCACTCATTGAGCCCAAAAATGCAAAAGAAGCACTAGAAGATGCATATTGGATCATTGCAATGCAGAATGAGCTGAATGAGTTTGAAAGGAACAAGGTCTGGAATTTGGTTCCTAGACCAAAGGATCAATCAGTGATTGGAACAAGATGGGTGTCCAGAAACAAACTGGATGAAAAAGGCAAGGTTGTAAGAAATAAATCAAGAGTGGTTGCACAGGGATACAATCAAGAAGAAGGTATTGACTATGAGGAAACATTTCCCCTGTTGCAAGGTTGGAAGCTATCAGAATACTTCTTGCATTTGCATCACATAATCACATAAAACTTTTTAAAATGGATGTCAAATGTGCTTTTCTGAATGGTTATTTACAAGAATAAGTATATGTTGCTCAACCACCAGGTTTTGAAAATGACACTTTTTCTGATTGTGTTTACAAACTGGACAAAGCCTTATATGGACTTAAGGAAGCTCCAAGAGCTTGGTATGACAGACTATCTAAATTTTTGTTGGAAAATGGTTTCAAGAGAGGACTGGTTGATAAAACTCATTTTATTAAAAGTCAGAAAAAGATATGTTATTTTTTAAGATATATGTAGATGATATTCTATTTGGTGCTACTAATGATGCTCTTTCAAAAGAGTTTTTAAGTCGAATGTGCAAGGAATTTGAAATGAGCTTGATGGGAGAACTGAATTTCTTTCTTGGACTTCATGTACATCAAATAAAGAAAGGGATTTTTGTGAATCAAGGGAAATACACCGTGGACTTGTTAAACATGTACAACATGTCACAGTCCAAGGTTTTAAAGACTCTTATGAGTTTATCACTGTCTTTAGACAAGGGCACAACTGGTAAGAGTGTAAATCAGAAAGAGTACAGAGGTATGATTGGTTCACTTCTGGATCTAACTGCTAGTAGACCAGATATTATGTTTAGTGTGTGCATGTGTGCTAGATTTCAATCTGATCCTAAATAAAGTCATTTGATTGTTGTCAAAAGGATTTTTAGATATTTGAATGGAACCAAAGACTTGGGGCTTTGGTATCCAAGAATATCTAACTTTATGATGAGTGGTGATTCAGATGCAGACTTTGCAGGATACAAAGTATACAGAAAGAGTACTTCTGGATGCTGCCAATTTCTTGGATTTTCATTAATAAGTTGGCATTCAAATAAGCAAAATTTCAATAGCTCTATCAACTGCAGAAGCTAAATACATTTCAGTTGGAGCCTGTTGTTCACAGGTTTTATGGATTGCTCAGCAGCTAAGAGACCTTGGATATGATTTCAGAAATGTGCCTATCAACTGTGACAATACAAGTGCCATTTCCATTTCTAAGAATCCAGTCGAGCATTCAACGACAAAGCATATAGATTTGAGACATCACTTTCTTAGAGATCATACTGAAAAAGGTGATATTATTCTATCCTTTATTTCAACTTCTAAGCAAATAGCTGATATTTTCACTAAACCATTTCCAGATGAGAGGTTTGCATCCCTAAGGCTTGAATTGGGTATGTTAAACAAGGATGCTTTGGTTTAGGGGGATTAGTTAGTTTCTATGTGAATTATCTGTGTGAATCTCAAGGCCTTGAGATCGTACTTTCTTAAGCCTTGAAAGTATGGCTTAAAACTTTGAAGTTTCTGTGTTAGCCTGAAACTTCTCAAAGCTTTGAACCACTGTTACACTGCTTTGATTAGTAGATTTGTATTATCTATAAAAATTGGATTGTGAAATATTTTGTAATATGTTTTTAGATAATTACAGAATCTTTTAAATGTTCAGAGATTTTGACAAAATATCTAAAAATATCTTTGAAAATCTTCTGAAATCTTTTTGCATGCAATTCTCCCCTCTGTATCAGACTCTTCTACCTACTTAAGCAGGCTTCAGGACTTATTTCTCTCATTCTCAACTTTTATATCTTCGTCTCTATATATATATCTCTCTAGCCCAATTCTCTCAAACTCTCTCAAACCCTAACCAAAATGGAGTAAATATCAGAGAGGATCAAGCAGCAAGGTCAGACCTCTAACAAGAGGGTGAAGAGAAAGGCTAACAGAAAGATCACTATTCATGGATCAGACTCAGAAGACACAGCTAGTGTTCATGAGACATCTCCTCCATCAAAGAAGATCAAGAAGGGTAAGGAATTTCAGGAAGAAGCAAGGGCTGGGTCAGATTCATTATCTGTTGTAGAAGAGGTGGTGAAGGACAAAGAACAGGGGATTAAGAATCAGGAGGAAGAATCAAGTAAGAAGAAGAAAGAGGTGACTGCTGAGAAAGGGGATAAGAAAAGTGTGCCATCTTCAAAGGAAAAGAAGGGTGATGCAACTCCTGAGAAGAAGAGGGTTAAGCACAGTGCAGTGAAAACCAAGAAATCCAAAAAATTTTGTAAGAATCTCTTTCCTGAGTCTTGGTTTGTTAATTCTAAGGTTAACTGTTTGGATGGATGGGTATGCATCTTCTAAAGTTTCTTTTTTTAGTCTGATTAGTACTGAGTTATTGGAGATTTTGGACTTAGACTACATTAAGAGTTTGAGAAACTCATCTGTTGGAAGTTTGTTAAACCCTCCTTCTGAAGCTTACCCTAGGTTAACCAGGTTGTTTTATCAGAACTTGGTTCAAGAGCTTGATGATAGTGATGGATATATCCTTACTTCAAGAGTGGCTGGTGTAGACATTAGGTTAGATCACAAGGTGGTACCTAGGAAGTATAAGGTTGGTGATCATCCTGATAGGAAAGAAATTTTGGAGAAAGCCAAAGCCATGTTTTTCTTGGAGGGAATTACTTCTGAACCTAAGCAGATAACACATTTTGTTTTTACTTGTGAAGCCAAAATTCTGTTCTCAATCATTATGAGATGTGTAGTTCTTAGACAGTATTCGAAGGAGTTGGTAACAGACAAGGTGATGATTTTGATGTATTTGATATGTCAAGGGTTTGAGGTAGACCTTCCTATTGGGGTGATGGAGCATATGGTCTATTGTGGGACTAGGACTAGGAACCACTCTCTGCCCTATGCCAATGTCTTACCATTGTTTTTCAATCATTTTAGGATTGCTATGGAGGATGAAGAGAATATTACTACTGGTTTTGGGGTAGTTGATGAAGCATCTCTTCAAAGGATTGAGATTGTTTATACTGCTAAAGGAAAGTGGAAGTTTTATTTAGAGCTGAATGTTAAGGAACTGAAGGAGGAGGAATTCATCAAACCTAGATCTGCTTCAACCCCCAATGTATCTGGTAATCTGGATTTTTCACAAATTTTAGATAGGATTGAGGTTCTGGAAGATGGAGTGGAGGACTTAAGAAAGGGATTATTTGACTTTTCCAATGACCTTACTAAGTTCAAAGGTTTGGTGCTCAAGAAACTTGACTGCATCATCAAAGGTTTGGATCTGGAGAAAGTTCCTTCTTCAGAAAGCAAAGATACCAGCATTGATTCAGAGGAATTTCTGGAAGAAGAAGAAGAAGAAGAAGAAGAAGAAGAAGAAGAAGAAGAAGAAGAAGAAGAAGAAGAAGAAGAAGAAGAAGAAGAAGAAGAAGAAGAAGAAGAAGAAGAAGAAGAAGAAGAAGAAGAAGAAGAAGAAGAAGAAGAAGAAGAAGAAGAAGAAGAAGAAGAAGAAGAAGAAGAAGAAGAAGAAGAAGAAGAAGAAGAAGAAGAAGAAGAAGATCTCTTTGAACAAGTTGTTTGATGAGGTTGTTGAGAAGATGCATGATGAAGAAGCTCATGGAAAGAAAACTGAAGAACAAGGGAACAGGCTGAAGAACAAGCTGAAGATGAGGAAGTCTCAGAGGAAGAGCTGGAAGAGACTCATGGCAAAGGCAAAGGAAAAGCAAAGTCTTTTAAATCTTCAAGGCCTTGAAACCCATTCTCTCTATTCTATTTCTTCTTAGTCCTGAAGCTCTTTTGTTTCTATTTTCTTAAATAAAACACTCTGAACAGATCCTACATTTTTTCAACTCTTTTGATGAAAGTCAAAACGGGGGAGAAGATTATGTGTTTTGGTGTTAGTTTTTTGTGTTTTAGATATTTAGTATCTATCTGGTTGTGGTAGTTTTTGTGTTTTAGATGTTTAGTATCTATCTAGTTGTGTAATAATTTCTGGATTTGTTAGGATGCTATCTATTCTATTCTGTTTTTTTTTTTTTTATAATTCTGTGGTATTTGTTTTTTTTTTTTTTTGAGTTATTGAACTATTTTCTGAATGTTACATTGGGTTGTGAGTTGCAGGAAATCAGTTGTTCAAATAATGTGTTTTGTCTTTCATCAAGGGGGAGATTGATAAGTTTGAAGCTCCTGGACATTATGTTGTGAATATACACGCAGAGAGCTTACCTCTTTGATGATGAAAGCCAGAAATACAAGCAAAAGATATTGCAAGTACCAAAGCTTCAAAGCTTTGAGTAACTGTAGCAGTGCTTATATGTTGAATTATCTAACCGTTCTTGTGCAGGTTTTGGTTATGATAGGGATTAAATTTATGAATGCATTTAGTAATCTATGTTCTATGTTAATTATAGCAGGACTAAGTTGGATTGAAAATCCAAATGTTCATTCTGGTGAAGTTAGCAGACAAAGCTTCAAAGCTTTGAGATATTCTGGTTACTCTTTATTGCTAAGTTTATTTAATTACTTCCTGTATGCAGGTGGATTCTGTGAGACTTAGAACTTGATATAAGCTGATTATTTTCTATTAGCTCAGAACTGTCAACAGACAATCCTAGACCAGGTTTCTCATGAACTGGTAGTTGCTGTTTTAAGCAGATCTTATTGCTAGATTGTATTGTTATTTGGTTGATCTTGTTGCTGAGTAAATGCAGGTTTGTTGGACGCTCCAACGTCTATAAACAGATCAGCAATCCATTCAAATATAGTTGTTGATTGAAGCTTATCAGAAAGGAGATAATATAGGAATTATGTTCCTGAATTTTCCCAAGCTAGTTGCAGACTGAGATCAGCACTTTAAATTTGAATTGCAGAGAGTCAGAAACAGAGACAGAGATCGTGATTTTGGAAGAGCGCAACAAACTGGGAAGATCAAGTTAATACAGCTCTTCAAATCATTCAGGAATTCAACTCTCCAGCAGACAGAAGATCATTCAAATTCAGAAGAACTCTTCAGGCTTAAACAGCTTATCTATTCTGAGTTCTTCTTCTTGTACTTAATTGTATCATTCATTCTTCATTTCTGAAACCTCACTAAACTTAGTAGTTTGGTTTTTCAAGTGAACAACAAGAGGTTCTTATTGTTTCAACAGGTTGTAGCCTGTAAGTAGATAGGTTGGGAACCACAAGCTGTATAAGTGTAAGGTAGCTCACTTAGGCTTGAGATCTAGGGCTAAATCTGGGTGATTAATAAGAAGTTGTGTTTGAATCCTGAAGGGATTAGATCACTCAGGTAGATACTAGGTGCAATTGTGACTGAACTCTGTAAATCTCTGTGTCTCTGCTATTTGCTTTTGCTGTCTTTACTTTCAATTTATATTGGAAGTTACAAAGCTTTGGAGCTTTCCAAGTCCCAAAGCTTTGGAGCCTCTATACTCTGCTGTTATATCTTTAAGCTTCTCAAATCATTTTCAAATCTTTGAGATATCAACAAATTGCTCTACTTAATATACCTGTTTACTCTATTCAACCCCCCCCCCTTCTAGAGTATTTATATACCTGTTTACGCCTACATTACACACTTTCATAAGAGAACCAGATGGGTTTTGTCTTCAAAACATACGCGAAAATTCATTTTTACCCTTACTAGTTACCCCCTTTCTCTCTTCTCCGAGCTGGACAATATAGTCAAATCGCCAGATGTCTTCGTACGAAGACAATGCACTTCGTACGAAGACTCTTCGTGCGAAGAGAATTCGTCTTCGTACGAAGGTCTTCCCAGGAAAGTACTGCGAGCTTTTCTGGGAAAATAATTTTCAGACTCAAAATTTTTCTAAGTATAGGGTCTTCGTACGAAGACAATTCTCTTCCTACGAAGACAAGTCTGATCCACCCAAACACATCCTTTTTAACCTTTTCTTCACTTCTTTGGTCGTGCTCTTGCTTTCCGAAGGATCTCCTCATCCTCGAGACTCTTTTTTTACCATAAAAATTTCCCAAAGTCCAGGGAATATTTTTTTCCTCAATTTTATGCATTCCAAGTCACGTTTTGCATTTCCGGATGTTTTTGGCCGCGTTTTACTCTCTTGAGCATCCTTTTTGGCGTAACTTTCTCATCCGGACTCTGATATGCACGATCCACATGTCTACGGAAAGCTCTCAACCACCCCCACACAATGGCACTCTTCAATTTCGCTTTCAGTCCCGTTTTCAAAACTTCACCTCGTAATCTGAGCCATTGTGCTAGCTTTCTATGTCCTTCAATGTAATCTTCACGTATATCAAGACGAGGAGTCCGGATACTCATTCTTCTCCAGGTGCGTGTGCTGATTGTGTGTAGGAATGGCTTCAATCTTTAATTTCTTCATTCCGGGTCCCGATACAAGTTTTGGACTGATATTTCTCAATTGTCAAGCTGTTCTTCCCGCGCGCATCTAGAAGGGGGATCCGGAATAGGACTTTCACCTAGAAATCATGCACACACTCATTGGAAATATTAATCCCACTCTCTCGCACCTCTCAAACAAATTAAACAGAATAAAGTACACAAAATAGTATTTAAACCTACACTACAGCAACAAATAGGTTGGGTTGTCTCCCAACAAGCGCTTGTAATTTAAGGTCGACGGCCCGACCCAGTTACCTCAAATGAGCTTAGATAAGAGGAATTGCTTTGAGGCTCTCAATCACCCCAATGAAACTCCCGTCCACATATGGCTTTGCTCGCTGTCCATTCACCTTGAATCGGTTCCCATTCTCAGCTTCTACCTCAAGCGGTCCCCATGGGTAAACCTCGGTTATTGTGAAAGGACCACTCCATATCGACTTCAACTTGCCTGGAAAGAGTTTCAATCTTGCATTAAAAATCAGTGCCTTCTGTCCCACCTTGAAGTCTCGCGACATGATGTGCTTGTCGTGCCATTTCTTTGTCCGCTCTTTACTTTGGGCTCTCATAAGCCATCAACCGAAATTCCTCAAGCAGTAGTAATGCATGTTTCCTTTGTTCACCTGAGAGCTTACCATCCAAATTAATCTTCTTCAATGCCCAATACGTCTTGTGCTCAAGCTCCACCGGAAGATGACATGACTTCCCAAATACAAGCTTGTAAGGAGACATGCCCAAGGGTGTCTTGTATGTAGTCTTGTATGCCCATAAAATGTCATATATGTGTGGGGACCAATCTTTGCGCCCCGGATTGACCGTCTTCTCTAGAATCCCCTTGATCTCTCGGTTAGACACTTCAGCTTGTCTATATGACTGCGGATGGTAGGCTAGTGATATGTGCGTCATTACCCCATATTTGTTCTAAACATTGGCAAAGACCTTATTCACGAAATGTGATCCCTCTTCACTAATAATGGCCTTGGGAATCCCAAACCGCGTAAAAATATTCTTGCGTACAAATCTCTCTACAGTAGCTCCACCATTCTTGGGACAAGCCATCACCTCTACCCACTTGGTCACATAATCAACAGCCAAAAGGATATAGAGATTATTAAGTGAAGAGGGGAATGGCCCCATGAAATCAATGCCCCAAAAGTAAAATGGCTCTACCTCCAACACAAAATTTTGAGGCATCTCATTTTGGTTGGAAATATTGCAGATTCGCAAACACCGGTCACACTGCTGCACAAATAGATGAGCGTCTTTATGCAATGTAGACCAAAAGAACCCACTCTGAAGGACCTTTGCCACAGTGCGTGATTTTACGAAGTGACCTCTACAGTTCAACTCGTGGCAGTGTCTGAGAATCTCCAATGTGTCTGGCTCTGCTACATACCTCCGCACTACATTATCCGCTCCCACCTTGAACAGATAAGAATCATCCAGAAATATTTTCGCGCATCTACAAAGAATTTATTCCTCTGGTGGTAAGCCATATCCTTGGGAATAATATTGAGCGCCTTGAAATTTGCTAAGTCAGCAAACTAAGGCACAGCTGCTACCACTACCATGATATGCTCATCTGGAAAATCCTCTCTAATTGGCAGATCTTCCTGCTTTTCATTCTCTAGCCGTGATAAATGGTCTGAAACAACATTTTCTACCCCATTCTTATCTTTGATCACCACTTCAAACTCTTGCATCAACAGAACCCACCGGATCAATCTTGGCTTGGCGTCCTTCTTGGTGAGAAGGTACTTGAGGGCAGCATGGTCTGTGAAAATCGTCACCTGAGAACCCACAAGATATGGACGAAACTTGCCCAAAGCAAGATGATAGCCAACATCTATTTCTCCGAGGTAGCATAGTTAACCTATGCGTTGTTAATACTTCGACTGGTGTAGTAAATGAAATGAGCTACCTTATCTTTCCGCTATCCCAGCACTGCTCCCACCGCATAGTCGCTAGCATCGCACATAAGCTCAAACGGCAACGTCCAGTCTAGTGTGGCGATGATGGGTACGCTGATCAACTTATACTTGAGCACATCAAAAGATTCCCTGCTTTTTGTATCAAAATCAAAGACTGTATCTTTTTCAAGCAAACCAGATAGAGGCTTTGTAATCTCGAGACATCCTTGATGAACCGCCGATAAAACCCTGTATGTCCCAAGAAACTCCGTACCCCTTTGACAGTTGTAGGGTATGGAAGCTTCTCAATCACCTCAATTTTTGCCCGGTCCACCTAACCCTTGCTTGAAATCTTGTGCCCCAACACTATACCCTCGGTCACCATGAAATGACACTTCTCCCAGTTGAGCACTAGGTTGGTGTCAATGCATCTGTCAAGAATCCGAGCTAGCTGTTGTAGACAGTCTTCGAACCCATCACCATAGAGCGAAAAATCATCCATGAAGACCTCAAAATTCTGCTCCATCATATCTGAGAAAATCAACATCATACACCTCTGAAACGTAGCAGGTGTGTTGCATAACCCAAAAGCCATGCGTCTAAAAGCGAAAGTTCCATAGGGACATGTGAATGTCGTCTTCTTCTGATCCACTGGCTCAATGGCAATTTGGTTGTACCCAGAGTACTCATCCAAAAATCAGTAGTGTGAGTGATGTGCCGGCCTATCAAGCATCTGATAACCAAATGGGAGGGGAAAATGATCCTTCAAAGTGGCATCATTGAGTTTGCGGTAATCCATGCAAACTCTCCACCCAGTAATGGTACGTGTAGCAATTTGATCACCTTTCTCCCCTTCCACCAAGTAATACCTCCCTTCTTAGGAACACATTGCACCGGGCTAGTCCATGTGCTGTCGAAAATCGGATAAATGATGCCCGCCTCCAACCATTTAAGTACCTCTTTCTTCCCACCTCCTGCGTATGAGGATTGAGGCAGCGTTGAAATTGAACTATCGGCTTCTTATCTTCCATGAGCCGAATTTTGTGCTGGCAAAGTCTCATTAGATCACAAGTACCTCTTTCTTCCCACCTCCTGTTCCCTCTACAAACATGCAGACACAATCACAGGCAAAGTCTCATTAGATCACAAGTATAAATATTTTAAATGAATAGGTAAAGGCTTCAATTCTAAAACAGGAGCAGTAATAAGAGAAATAGTAAGAATTTTCATGCTTCCCTCATCAAAGAGGGGTAGGGGCTTGCGCCAATGAGTTTTCATAGCGTGCTCTTTTTCGCTAGAGTCAAATAGAGAAAGTTCTTCATATAGCCGCTCCAATAATATGTCTTTCTCCTCATCCGGTGTGTATGCCTCCACACCAAAACACTGCTCACTCACCGCATATGCGGGAACCTTCATATCTTCAAAAACATTGAATGCTACCTTTTCGTCGTTAATCTCCATCGTCAATTCCCCATTGACAACATCAATGATCGTCTTCCTCGTGGCAAGGAATGGCCGTCCCAATATGAGTGGGACATCATCATCAGCCTCCATGTCCAAAATCACAAAATCTGTGGGGAAGATGAGTCCTTCCACTCTCACAAGTACGTCCTCCAAAACGCTTTTGATGGTATGATCAGTCATCTGCAAGCACATCCGAGTGGGTTTGGATCCCCTACACCAAGCTGCTCAAACACTGATGTGGGTATCAAATTAATTCTTGCGCCAAGGTCACATAACACCTTTCCATGAAATGCATCTTCCAATGTCACAGGAATGATGAAACCCCCCGGATCTTTCAACTTATTTGGCAACGCCTTCTGCACCACGGCGCTACACTCTTCATTCAAGGTCACAGTTTCAAATTCATCCATGCGCCTCCTATTGGAAATGAGGTCCTTGAGAAACTTAGCATACTTTGGCATTTGGGATATGGCCTCCGCAAAAGGAATACTAATATGCAACTTCTTGAAGATATCCACAAACTTCTTGAAGTGCTTATCATCCTCTTGCCTCTTCAACCTCTGCAGGTATGGCACACGCATGATGTACTCCTTAGATTTTTGCTTCTCCTCAGACTTCCTACTCGTGTCCTTTGATTGGGGATTCACGGTAGGCACGAGAATTTCTTCACTCAAAGCCTTTTCAGTAGCTTTTGTCACATCAGCTCGCACGTGGCTAGGATATGGCGGGTCCTCTGTAGTAACTCCACTGCGAGTGGTGATTACCTTCAGCTGTTCTGGTGGAGTGATCGTGTTAGATGGAAGCATGCCACGTGGAAGCCTAGTATTATGATTGGCTATCTGTCCAATCTGTGTTTCATGGCTCTTCATTGAGGCTTCCATGGAGACAATCTTGCTCTCTATTTTATCTTGATTAGCTAACAGTTTCCTCAACAACGTGTTTGTCTCTTGTTCTTCTGGTTGTTGAGCCTGTTGTTGGGGGACCTGTCTTTGCACTTGGTAGGGAACCGTAGGTCTTTGTTCGGGTGCATATAATCCACAGTTTGGATCAGCATAGCTGAAATTGGGGTGGTTGCGGTTATTGGGATGATATGTGTTGGACCATTGCTGCTGTCGTGCTTGAGCCATGTAGTTCACATCTTCAATGGTGTCACTATATCCCTGATTCGCATCAGCCACCATCTCCCCGAATGATTTTACAAGTGCTGATGGATTCATATTGCTGAAAGTCGAAGTCATAACTGCCATCTGATGTTTAGATATCTGTTCCACCACTGACTCAATCTTACTAACCAATGCCCCATCAGATTTTGTGTTCCTACGAGTCTCAGACCATGTGGACTCACGTTTTGCCACATTGTCTAGCAGGTCCCGGCATCTCTGTACTCCTAGGCCTATACAATTTCCCTGATCCATTATATTAAGCTCATTTGCATTCTCTCTGTCTAGAGATTATAAAAGTAATGTAAAAGTTTGTACCATGGCTCTCCGTGAGTAGGGCGTCTGCGAAGGAGCTGGTTAAATTTTCTCCACGTGTCTCCCAAAGATTCATCTTCTTGTTGCTTGAATTTTGTGATATCAGCCATCCGTTGAGAAACCTTGGACGGCGGGAGATATTTCCCGAGAAACTCCTTGAAACACTATGCCCATGTAGCGATACTGCCTGCTGGAAGCTCCATCAGCCATGTCTTTGCTTTTCCCGATAAGGAGAAAGGAAAAAAGATGGAGCTTTATCATCTCGAGTGGAACTCTCTGATCATACATAGTGGAGGTAATTTGCTCGATATTGAGCAAGTGTTGATGTCGAACATCACCTGCAGCTCCAGTGAATAGGCACTCATCTCGAACCATGTTGATCAATGGTTGGCATATTTCGAAATGGGTGGCGTTGATTTGTGGCCTGACAATAGTGGGTTGGTAACCTTCCGTCATAGTTCTGAAGTAGTCCACCAAAGGACGGTCATCCTCTTCAGCATTATTTACTTGTGCCGCAACAATCTGTGCATTATTCCCCCCCCCCCCCATTGTTGTCGCCATTATTCCCACCATTATTACCTCCATCGTTTCTCGCTTGCACCCCCATACCAGGGCTTGGTTGTGGAATTAGGGGGTTTAAGCGTGCCATTGCAGTTTGCAGCTCGGTCAACTGAACTCTAAGCTCTTCCATCTCCCTTGCTCGATTAGCTGCATCTTCCACAGCTGCAACTCTAGCTGCTTCCGCATCCTGCATACTTTTGCGTATCCATTCAAACTCAGTTCTAGTTTTATCATCCATAGTAACTCAGCTTGATTTCCTCTTGTCTCTACGTTTTGTACGTAACAGGGATTCCAGGTCTTCAAGTGTTAGATGCAAAGATTCGTCTCTAGAACGGGACATGCACTGTACAATCTAACCTGAAATCACAGATCACACACAAAAAGTAGGTGAGTAACAGATATAAACAGAAAAGTAAAATCCCTAAGGCTAGGAATTATAACTAATTTAGCCTAAGTCCCAGGCAACGGCGCCAAAAACTTGACATGCTCCAACTGCAAGTAAACAGTTGTCGGTGTAGTGATAAAATTCCGGAAATCCGGGTTGTTGAACCCTAGAGACTTCTTGTAAATTAGTATTAAATCCAATCTTTATATGGGTCAAGCGCGATTGTTTATTTTGCTATTTATACTAAATTGAAAAAACTAGTGTCTCAATTAATCAATTGAATTACTTCACGATTAATAAAGACGAGTTATTTTAGATTTTCCTCAAATTTTGACGAAGTTAGGATATCTCTACGGGTCACTAGGTATTTCACACTATGTCGGATTTACGTTCTACTAACACGATGATTCTTTTTTATAGCTAAACCGGCAAGTTTATGTTGAAGATGTCTCAACCAACACCTATACTTAAACTATCAAAGCTGATTTCTCTAGAATTATCAAGTTTAGGCATGCTTTACGAGCATTAATCTACTCTTTGTTCTTATCTAACTAGCAAGATTTCTCAACCCTAGATACGTCTAGTGTGTGTTTCAATTTTCCGGGAAATATACGTAGATGTCTCTATCTTTTATGACCTAGCTCAATCCTTAATACGTCTACCAATAAGAAAGATGAATCAAACGCATAAAACACACATAACTTGATAAGAAATCATCAATAAAGCTTTAAACACATGAAAGCAAATCCATAAATCACCAATTTAGTGATCAAAACCTAGATCCCTACGAGATATCCTGAGAAAGAGGTTTAGCTACTCCAAAACATGATCACAATACAAGTTTTCATGATCAAAATAACAAAACTAGAGAAGAAACAAAGTTTTAGAAGCCAAACGAATGATCCAAGAGCTCCCAAGCTTCTCCAATCGTTCTCTAGCGCTCCAAGACGTCAAAAACTGTGATACCCTCTCAAATCACAACCTAAAAGTCTTAAATACGTTTCCATAATCATACTACAAATTTTGAAAAAATTGCGTAAAAGCCCCAACAAAATTTTGCGTTTCAGCGTTCTCTTCGTACGAACACAAATCTCTTCGTACTAAGAGTCTTCGTACGGAGACATTGGCTCTTCGTACGAAGACCGTCCCAGATAAGTATTTCAGCTTGTTTTGGGAAGAAATCTTCAGCAGCTGGATTTTTGGCTAAGTACAAAGTCTTCGTACGAAGACAATTTTCTTCGTACGAAGACATCTTCTTTCTGCACTTTTTTCTTTGGATTTTTCTTTGAGTTCCTTGCTTCTGAAGCTCGTTTCCATCTCCCACATGATCCTCCAAGCACTATTTTCCTGTGAATCACAACACGGAAACACAACCCGCAATCATATCACAATAAAAGCTCAAAATCTCACTAAAAACGCCCGAATTCCACAATTAAAACTCATGAACTCATGTTATCAAATTTTAGCATAATTTACTCAAAAGACGAAAAATTCTCCATGTTGAGCACGCAAAACGCAGAAAAATAAGGAATAAAACTCCGAAAACGGAGTTGTCAACAGGTTTTTAAGAGTACTAATATGAGCATCTTTTGTTATTTACACTGCAGGATGCACTATTTGTACTTGTTTAGTTCAGAAATGCTAGTTTAGCATGAATGCTCGAGTTTTTCTTGTGTAGTACTGATAAGAGCCTATTGTTGCTCTTTATGATGTTCTTCATGCTCACTGTAGAAATCGTGTGATATGGATATATATATATATATATATATATATATATAGTTTACTCTATTGCATGTGTGCCGGTAACGACAACAAAATCCCCACCCTTTAAAGAGGAGGAGGTCACCAGTGCTCTCACATGACGTACTCTACTGTATTTGAATGCTCCAGTGTTCATCTCTGATTTAGAGGATGACCCATCAAAACTGACTATATTCCAGAAAATCATGAAGCATGCAGCTAAAATTGAAAGGAAAGTCGAGCTACTTGAGAATATCAAGTTTGAAGGCAATAGAATTGTTAAAGTCCATGTGGAATTATTTGAAGGAACAAGTGAATCTGTCGATAACGGAACAGCATATGTGGGGGAGGGACAAAGGAACCAAAAGAAGCTAGACGTTTTTATATTTGTTGTGTTTTTTGGTTATTTTTTGTTATATATGTATATGTCTTCCCTGTAACTATTCCGGCAACGTATTTTGTGATAGTTGTTTGACCTATGCTAGCTATGAGTAACTGATAATTCTTGTGGGTTTAAGTTCAAAAATATTTGATAGTTTTCAGTGTTTGATATGAGTATCTTAATCAGGCGTGATTATATCAGTCTGACTATTGATTTTTGTAATATATAATCACTTGGTTTCAAATTTTACACTACTATAATTTTGATATTTGTGATTGGCCGGCCCAAGGTTCCCGACGGCCTAAATTGATTAAGAAATTTGAGGGCCCAAATATATTTTTTCTTAATGAAATTGCATCAAAATATGTATTAAGGTTACTATAGATATCTCTTTAAAAAAATTACTGTTAATAAAAACGGGGCCTCGTCGGGCCGGGGCCTAAAGCGACCACCTTGGCTGCCTTACTATAGGATCGGCCTTATTTGTGAATTATCGTTAAAAAAGCTGATTGAAAGTCAAACCTAAACGGAAAAGTCACATCTACTGTGAACGATAGTCTAGAAGGTTCGGTCAACCATGATTTGAACGGTCAACTTTTTTATCTCCACTTAGTCTACCTTATAGGTTCGGATGAATAAAGTCAATGGTAAAAGAAAATATCAACTCTACAGTCAAAGGTGAGCTCATAAGTCAACTGCACAATCAATTCATGATGGTCTACTCTGCGGTAGACCCTAAACCTAATTTTTTGAGATTACTAAGTCAACTATGTAGTGAACGATAAAAGTTTTAGTCTCCACTTAGTAACTAATAGGTTCAGACAAAGAAAGTCAACGATAAAAGAAAATGTCAATTGTACAGTCTAAGGGGAGCTCAGAAGTCAACTGCACAGTCACTGCACTGTCTACTTTGTGGTAGACCCTAAACCCTAAACCTAATTTTAGAGGTTACTAAGTCAACTATGCAGTGAATGATCAACTTTTCGGTCTTCACTTAGTCAGACTAATAGGTTAAGATAAATAAAGTCAAGGGTAATAGAAAATGTCATTTTTATAGTAAAAGTTGAGCGCACAAGTCAACGGTATAGTCAGTGCATGGTATACGCACTATATATGTGGTAGACCCTAAACCCGTAAACCACTCGTATTGAGGTAAGAAGCCAACTATGAAGTGAACGGTCAACATTTTGGTCTCCACTCATTCAAACATATAAGTTCGGAAAAAGAAATTAAACTGTGAAATAGAAGGTCAACTCTACATTCAAAGGCGAGCTCACAAGTCAACTCTAGATTTTATGCATGTTATACTGTGCCGTAAACCTTAAACCTGATTTTTTAGGTTACTAAATAAAATATGTACTGAAGGGTCAACTTTTCGGTCTACACTTAGTCAAAAATTATAGATTCAGACAAATAAAGTCATTTCTAAAATAAAGGACAACTCTAGAGTCAAATGTGAGCTCACAAGTCAAGTCTCCAGCCAATTACTATGCGGTAGACCATAATAGTATTATTGATTCTTACCTTAATTTAGAATCGACGTTTCTATTGTCTCGCTGTATATTCCACGAACAATGTCCGTGTCAGTTTCTAAAGCAAAATGAAATTTGTTTGAAACTCCGGGAAAAAATCCAATGAAGAAAATACATTTGCAGGGAAGGGAATTCTATTACAATGACACGTCGGGAGGAAAATATAATTAACAAAAGCTTTGGAGGGGAGGGGAATACAATTACATCCAGATATTGCGAGGAAAATACATTTTGATCCAACTTATTTTGGAGGGGAATCAACTAAAAAATGACAGATGGACCCGTTTCTCCCCACTCATTCCCGCTCATTATCCACACCCGGGACTTCTCTGAAGCTCTTCCCGCGACCTCTTACTTAGCTCCCCGGCCGATGGAACCGTTGAATATCTTCAGAGCGGCGACATAAGTTGGAGTGTAGCCTGAAGAACCCATGGAGTCGATATTCGCTTAGCCTCAATGACGGTTGGTTTCGTCTAAATTCTCTCAAACTCGTGTACATTAGCTGTTGTTGAGTTTTCTACTTAATTCGTGGTTTCTCTGGTCGATTCATGCTCTGGATCTACAAGTATGTATGTGAATGCATGTGTTCAGACTAGGGATGCTGTATTTGGGGGTCCCTTTGGCATGCAATTGGATTAGGGTTATCGTATTTGTGTCTTTTTTTGCTCTTGATTCCAACGTAGTTGGGGCTTTACTCTTCATCTAGGGTTGGTCCGAAAAAACTGGTGCATTTATTCTTCGGTGTTGGTCTCAGTGTTTGTTCTTCATGGTGTGGTTGTCAAACTTTTAATTTTGGAGCATTCATGTGTTTGTTTGTTAAATGCATTTGGACAAACCTCGGTAGAAAACTAGGTACTAAGACCGGGATGACCAACTGCTCATCTGACACATAAAATGTTAGAATTCAACGAAAAGAAAAAATATGTCATTTTCATTAAACATAAATTGTTAAAACAATAACAATACCACCATCAACCCAAAAGTCCTAACACTGCTTCTTTTTTTCTTCGTGAATACATGGCACAAAAGTGTTGGTCACACTCCCAGTCATCAGTGGTGCGGTTTTTGGGTTCAACCGGTCGCTTTTCTGGGTCATACATGTTTTTTTCAATCTGTTTTTCTTTGGGTTCTTCTTCACCTCACCCTTCTTCTTCTGAGCCCCAGTGTTCTTCTTCGTTTTCTTCTTCGGTCTCTTATTCGGTTTCTTTATCGGTTTCGGTTGCTTCATCGGTTTCTTCTTTCTCATCCGGTAGTTCTTACTTTTCTTCTTTCTCCGGATTTGTTTCTTCGGGTTCTTTCTTTGATGGGATCTTTTTTGCCATTGTTTATTGTGATGATTTTGGTGGTAAATAAGTTTAGTGCTTTCATAGATTGCACCAAGTCGTTGGGTAGACGAAGAGGCGGAGACATAATCGTAGGTTCTTGTGGAGCTCATTAATTTTAAATATTTTCCATCTTCCAATGTTTGGATACATTTTCTTTGAATTAATGACATTTACTAATTAAAATAAATAATTTGCAAATTAATGGTCACAATGAAAATCGGGTAGCAACACACTTTTGAATAGACATTGCAAACTAAAGTTATAAAAAAAAGATATCTTGATTGCAATCCTCCACATAACCTGGAGGATGGTTCAAAACACATTGTTCAAAAGTAGAGTTACAAACATGATTGATAATAGGATTAAACACATAAGGAATATTAAGATGGGGCGGCAAAGGAGCATTGCCTAGGTTTTGTGGCTGCAACTGCAAGGGAGTCAGCAGCTTTGTTGGCAGACTCGTGCCCATACTCTAGCTTCACCTGCAACTCATTTCCTAGCAGCCTGCACCCATGGATAAATTTATCAGCAACATCGTCAGGAAAAAATAAATCTCAAATTTATTGGAAACACAAATGCATAACCATTGATGAGGAGTTTTACACATCTAGTTAAAAGATAGACTGGAGACTCGGAGCAGACGTACCAACCTGATTTTCTTATGTATATTAGTCATAGAGACAGGAGTGGGAGCTCACATATTATAGATATCTAGGATTATTTTAGGAATGACAGCATACATATAAATACGCAAAATAAAACCATGCTTAATACTAAATGAGGCACCACCCCTTAAAACCTCAACCACTTCCCCCTCCTCAAACCATGGGAGAGAGGTCAGAAATAAAACCTTGATTTAGAAACAAGATTCTAAAAGGGATTCAACAGAGAATATGGAAGCGACGACAGAGGAGCTTTGTTTTCAGACATGTGCCCATTCTCCAGCTTCACATGCGGCTCGATTAGTTCATAGCAGCCTGCACTCATGGAATCACACATGCATTCATAACTAGTGATAAGGAGTTTCTCACATTGAAGATATAAAGAATAGTCTACATATATATGTACTAAGGCATGTGATTGAAAAAAATTTAAAACTATTAGCTTCCAAAGGACTGCAAACCGGGATAGAGGCATGGATCTTCTGCTGAGACACAACAATGACACAATCAAGACATCCACCTGGACCTCACTTGGATTCAACAGAATCCATAAGCCGCCACCAAATTCAAATAAATCATCCACAAAGCACCTCTCAAAGCTAAGAGAGGCACAAATTCCTCTGACCCTGTCCCCAAAAATTTTGGTTTCAGTTATGCAGACAATGTTTAGCATGTGACTGCCAACCAGATCTCTGAAGTTGCTTCTAAATGATGCACTGCCAGCATCCTTAGCATTCCAGATAATAAACCTTAGGGGAGAGTTCGGCACCCTCACTTCCTCCAGCAGCCCCACTAGTGTCCTTCCTCAATGGTCTACCACCTATGTTCTGATCTCCTTCTCCTATGCCACTTCCATCATATTTCTCTTTACGCCAAGAAGACCTCCTTCTGTGGGACCGTATGGAGGTATTCCCCTGAGTGTAGCTGCATGTTTCCTGAATACTCTAGTATCCATGTTGCCTTGTAGTCCTCCATTACATGCCTTGCTTCTCCAGAATTAACTGGAAATTGGACGGTGTACAAGAGGTTCATGCTCAGCCTCTCCTCTGTTTTCCCAATCTGGTTGTCTGGAACAACATCGCCTGCCAGCCTTGCTTCCTCCTCGGCGATTATTTGATTGATATATGCAGATATCCAACTGAACTGTTCTAGGAGGTTGTTGAGGCTCCCTTGCTCTACTTATCAATTATGTTGGGGCCTTCAGATGATTCATGATGGTGGCCATGTTTGTTTTGGGATATGATATGAGTGGTAGAAGAATGCACCAGTAACTGGAGATACCGATTGATCCACTTTCTTTTTAAGAGACCAACCTGGTCTCCTTTAACCTGGAGCATCCTCCATATTAACATGAGGAGATGTGTAGTTCCTTAACATTGACAAGCTTGGCATAATCTTATCTTTATCTGCGATGGAAGGTGCTTTCAATGGAAAAAGGTTGTATGCTTTGGTTTTATACGAAGTAGGTTCAGATTGTGAGATCATGGGGGAGGTGGGGGATAGGGGGTTATTGGAGGCCAGTAATGGATGTTCCACTAAAAACTCCTAGTTTACTGATTAGTAGAGGTTAATTACTGCAGATTATTAAAAAAAATTATATTCATAATTTAGAAGATGGAGAGGTGGGGTAGTTTATGGAGGTTAATGGTTGCATGTTTTAAGAGGCTGATACAGAAATAATTGTTGTTCCAGAAATAAGTGCTATTTTTTTCTTGGAAGAAATAATGACTGCAGATTAGTGCTGGTTTTCATAAACAACTGGTCTCATGTGATCCTTCTTTTGTATTTTATTTTACTGAATTTTTGAACTAATTATTATTTTTATTAAATTAATACTTTATTATAGTATAGCAGGGCAGTGACAGAAATGCCTATCAAGTTAGCTTGCACTACTGGAATTGGTAATAAAACTTATTGATATTGCTTAATATCAATTTCATGTATTATTTGCATTACAATTGCCTATATAACGATTGGAGATGCCTTAACGATTAACCTCATCACTGTCCATACTGTGTGCATGAGTACTGTAGTCAATCTGCCAAAGGCTCCATGGTAAAGTTCTCAAGGTTTAACCTTTTTTTTGCTTTTGTGATAACATGCAGAAAGCATATTCTGATTCCCCCTGTATTTCCTTTATGTCCAGTAAGTCTTTTCTTGATGTTGAAAGTCCCTTTTGGAGGTAAACCTTGTCTTATGTGGCAATCGTACTCTATAGTTTTAGTTTCTTTTGTGGTTGTATTAGTTGTGATCTGTGAGAATATTTAGAGTTAGTAGAAAGAAAAATATGTGCAGTAATAGCACTAAACTCCAGCAGGTTCTTTGTGTGCATCACAAGATAGTCGGCAGGTTGGAAATCCAAAAACTTTGAGGTTGCTACATTCGATGGTGGATGAACCATATAATGCAGCAACCTATTTGGTTGATGGACCGCCTCATTGATTAGGGGTGGCAATGTTATCTCAGCAACATGTTTAATTAGAGGTGTGCCATGTTCACGTTACAAGGCTGAGTTCGATATGAGTTATTTCCTCCATTGAACCTCGTTATTTTGCGGGCACATGTGAAGGTCATTCAACCCGCTGATAATGTTGGCAATATGTTGCAAAAATATGGGCTTGAAAACCGGGTCCAATAGGGCTTCACATGACTCCGAAAACAATAGAGGATGAAATGAGGAATTTCCAATGAATTTTATTTAAGTACCGTTCAAGTATGATATATATGGCTTAATGAATCGAGTGCTTGGGAATTTATGAATGATGCATATTCCATTTATTTTGACACCCGTTTTGGTAACATGCCCAACCAGGGTTGCATTATTTTGCAGCCTGTTGTGATCATCTCTTATTTGGTTTTAAAGATTATTGATTTGAGCATTTTTCATGCTCACTGTTAGCGCTCATTGTGAGGTCGTGATGATATGGATCTATCGAATTCACTCCTTGAAGCTGTTAGAGTGTAATATGCATGGCGAGGCAAAATTATTTTTGCAGCATGTTGTGATCATCTCTTATTTGGTTTTAATGAGTACTGATCTAAGCTTCTTCATGCCCACTGAAGAGGCCGTGATGATATGGATCTATGGAATTCACTTGTTGTAGCCAATAGAGTATAATATGCATGGCAAGGCAAAATTCTTTTGCTGCCTGTGATCATCGATCTCCTATCTGGTTTTCATGAGTACAAATTTGAGCCTCTTTCCGTATTAATTCCCTCTGTTCATTCCATGTTCGGGTCAGTATCTCCTCCACGTATCTCTTCTTGATTGGCAATTTTTACTGTCATCTCCGTGTTGCGTGTTGAGGGGGCAGTGATATCCCGTGTGAGATACTTGTCCTAATTGATGCATAGCCTGTCACAAATATTAGTTTTCTTAGAACTTGAATGTGATATCCCTTATTTCCGTTCAACCTCTCTCTTCTGGGTGGAGTTGCGAATGTCATTTTGACTCGCTGACAATGTTAGAAAAAATGATGCAAACATTTTTGCATGAAAACTGGGTCAAAATATCCTTTGCAACTACCCACAGACGGTAGAGGATGAACGGAGGAATTACCAATGAATGTTATTCATTAATAAATCGAAATATTTCAAAAGAAAACTATCCATTAATAAGGAAAACCGGCCATACATATATAGAAAACAAAATATTATCAAGAATAAGAAAAAGATATGAGAAAATTTCAGAAAATAACAGCAAATAGAATTCTAGTCCGCTTTTTCCTCTTCCAGCTGTTCACCTGTAGGGGCCTTTTCAGGTTCCTCCTTGTCTGAGAGCTTTCTCAGTGAAGGCCCCCTATATCTCTTTTGGTTTGGGAAAATATATTCATCGGTTCCTTCATAGAATTCGAAGGGCACAACCAACCTATTCTGTTCTGAAAGTGTATAATGCAGGTATAAAACAGAATCAATATACTCTAGAATGGGGGGCTTGCATAGAGTATGAAAATTTTTGCTAAAAATGAACTTTTGAGAGTTTAACATAGAGTAATGATAGATTCTCAAATCTTTGGACAAGTATGGGAAAGGTATTAAACAGTTTGACACATTCTGGAGCTTCAAAGATTTGAAGCAGGAAATCCTCCAAAGCTTTGGAGCTTCTTTGTGTTGTGAAGAATGAAATGCATAACTTGTAAAGAGACGAACATAGTAATTTTTTATGAAGTTCAGCCACCAATGGGCCTACTCTCCGCCTGAGGGATACTATCCCTCCAGGATTTGAACAACTTCTTATTAATTATCACAGACTTGGATCTCAAGGCTAAGTGAATTGTTTACACATATAAACCTTGTGGTTCCCAACCTATCTAGTCTCAGCTACAATCTGGTGAAACAATAAGAACCTCTTGTTTTTCACTTGAACAACTAACTTACTAAAGTTGATGAGGTATAGAATTCAAATGAAATATACAGATAAAGCACAATACAGAAGAACATAGGAAGTTGAATAAGCAGTAATGCTCAGATGCGTTCTTCAGAGTTCTGGAATGATTGATCTTCTGCAATGTTGAATCTCTAAAGTGGTTGAATGGATGAAGAATTGATTGATGATCTCCCACAAATATTCTATCTTTTGTTTCTCGGTTGATCAGTCCTCTGCATTACTTGAAATTCAAATTCAGTATATAACAACTTGCAGCAACAACCTGAGACATTTTATGAACATATTTCCCATAAATCCTCAACTTCTAACAGCTTCTTGCAACAACTATATTTGAACAGCTGATTTGATTTTGTTAGGCAGGTTTGAACAACGACTAGTCCTGCAAAACTTGAGCAAAATATCAGACAAAATCCAGACATAATAGCATATATATTATGTCGTGTTTGGCAGGCCATTTAAACCATTATGAGTAGATATATTCTGAGTGTAATCAATAGATAACTATACCAAAATAATAATCAAAATAAAGAATATAATGTAGAATAATTTAACGATCAAGCATACAATTTGATATATCATCATTCAATAAGAATCTGTTGCCAAGAATATCACAGACGCAAGTCAATGGCAACCTCCAAAGCTTTGGAGCTTTGGCCACCTTCAAATATTTGGCCAACAACAAGTGATCCTTAAGACATATCAACCTTCATACTTATCTAGAATTATTAGAACAATATAGAAGGTCACAAATATTTGTGAGAGACATTTTAAATGCTTATAAACAGCATTCAATCCAATGCCCAGCAACCTGCAACACAAACTCTCAGCAAGTATGAAGCAAGTTTATATGCAATCTTGAGTTTCAAAGCTTTGGAACTTTGTACAAGTCTCTCAAACAATATTGTATTTCATCATCTTCACAGTATAACTCCCCCAGATTTTATACACCACATAATTCAGAAGGGATTGAATTATCATGCTCAATCTTCATTAGCTCAATTACTTGGATTCTCCATTCAATATCTTATAGTTTATGCCGGTTTTCCTCAAATGTAGTTTGCATCTTCTTATACATCCTAGCATAAGGGGAGTCCTCACTCCTTGAATCTTCATCCGATGAACCAGAGATGAAAATTAGAGCATCCTCATAGAACCCTGGCATCCCTGTGAAAGGACTAGTGACCTCCTCCTCTTCACGCAGGCGTTTGCGAATAGGTTTCATGGTAAGGGAATTTTGGGGAGTGCGCAATGACGTAGTCTTTGGGAAGTGATTTAATTTGCTTTGACTTATTTTGGAATGGATGTATGAGATTAGGGATTTTGGGCGTGGACGTTGATGGAGTCTTGGGGAAGTGATTTAATTTGCTTTGACTTATTTTGGAATAGATGTATGAGATTAACTAGAGCTAAGCATCAATCAGTTTTTCTTTTATTTCCTCCTCATTAAGGAACATGTAGTGAATTGATTGGCTGCATGTACATTAATGTTGTTGAACAAGACAGTTTAGGGAATTCGAATACTTTCTTCAAAAAATGTTTGTGGATGTTAATAACGGTTAGTGGTTTATATGTTTATTATGATGTCCTCCATGCTCGCTGCTTGCTTCCGTGTAGTACTGAACTAGGCTTCTTCATGCTAGATATAATCTTCTTCATGCTAACTGTTTGCACTGTAATGACCCCCAATTTGTCATTACTTTTAAGCTCCGTGGATTTTACTATTGATGTAATATCCCGTCCCACATTGAGATATTATGGATTGATATTGTGGATTAGATGTATATATGATTGGGAGATTGTGATATTATGTCCCGCATTGGAGAATTGTGAGTTTAAAATCTGGTATATAACCCACAGATGTTACAAATGGTATCAGAGCCTGGTTGGTCCCGCAAGGGCACCATGGCGGTTCGCCGCCAGCCAAGGGGATACGTGACTGGGCACACTCGACGAGGACGTCGAGTATATAAGGTGGGAGGATTGTAATATCCTGTCCCACATTGAGATATTGTGGATTGATACTGTGGATTAGATGTATGTATGATTGGGAGATTGAGATATTATGTCATGCATTGGAGAATTGTGAGTTTGAAATATGGTATATAATCCACGGGTGTTACAATTTAATTCTCATGTCTTATCATTGTCTTAGTCCAAATTAGTTCAATTTAACGATCACGTTCATATTCTATATTAGTTGTGCACTGCATGGACTTTCGGTAGAGGTAAACATTCTTTCTTATATCTTGGTGATCTAGAATTTTCACATCAACGTAAAACGTATCAAGAACACTAAACACTATATTTCCTATCACCTGTTGCAAGTAACATTTCCAGGTTACAGAACATTCATTAATAGTATCAGTACATACGTACCAAAGTGGGCACAGTTTGGACTACTTGCGTAAGCCTTAGGTTTGCATGCCTCTCTGCCGATTGAAGAAACCAATACGACATGACCACGCGCAAGGGGGTTTCAAGCTAAATAATTAGAGATTCTGGACCACTGGAAAGAATGTTCAGCAATGAGGATGACACAATGTAAGCTAGATTCAATGGTCAGTGCCTGAGTAAAAGAGGAAGCACCTCCGAGCTAAAGTCATCACGGGTAGAAGTTGAGCGCAGGAGAAGGGGAGCATCTCAGTTATGGAAATAACGGAAGCAGATAGGGATAACATGATGGACTCCCCGAGTAGATATATAGAACATCTATAATTAATTTTGAACACAGAATCATATTGCTAAAGCTTTGTCTCTTTCCTATTCTCTCTAATTCTCTACTATTTGCGTCGAGGTTTGAGTTTGTGGAAGAAGTTCTTTGTGCATTGTTGCTCTTGATTTTAGAATTCAATTTCCTTCAAGTTCATCTATATTTATTGATACCCAATCTCTGTGATTACAATTGCGGTGATCTCGATTTAGATTAGTCTTAGAGTTGTTGGTTCGATTTACTCCTTTGCTTCTACGCTTCTTTGAGATTCACCTATTCAACATTCTCTTATGTAAAAATTAAAATTATAATATATAATGTTTTGTAATGCGATTTTCTTTGATGGCTTTATGAAGTAAAATAATAAATTAATTACGTATAATTAAGAGAGGAAAAATAGAGATAGATATTTAATAGAGAGTATGAGATATATACAACATAGGGAGGGAGAGACAAAGAGAGAGAGAGAGTTGTCGGGGAGGGGGGATTGAGATATTGAGAGAGCAAAAATTCGAAGGAGAGATCAAGAGATGTAGTTTTTATTTTTCAAATGAGAATGAAGAACAAAATAATATTTTTACAAATTTTTAATATACTGGTATAAAGGAATTAAAGAATGACATGTAACTGCATAAAAATGGAAGTTTGAATACCTAGTTGTTTAAACTGAAAGTAAGTGAGGGATGAAGTTGTTTCTAAGAGCATCTCCAATCATGTCGCATTTCCCCCTCCCCCCACCTCCCCCTCCCCTCCCCCTCCCCAAAACTACTACTCATCTTCAACCATTCCCCTCCCCCCACCTAATTTGGTTTATTTTTAAAATATATTTAATGATTTAAAATAAATTATTTATTGATACAAATAAATCCGAAATAATATTAATATAACATATATATATTCACAAAAATGATAAAAAATAATAATAACACTAATAAAAAACAAAACTTTTATTTAAAAAACACTTTTATTTCGCAAAATAACGATTACAAGTACAAGAAAATTAGTAATTAAACAATATTACAAACGACAACTAGTAGAACAGTACTAAAACACACAAAATAGTGCAATAAAATAAATTAACAACGATTACATAGAAATTGTTCATTCCTTATTCGAGTCGATTGAAGTTTGCGTTAGACACATAGGTCGAACCTCCGAAAGGACCTCCAAATAAATTTTTGGGAACCCGTTTTTCAGCAATTTCTCCTTGCATGTTCTGGAAAAAGGGCTCTGGCTGGAGTCATGTCCCTTGTAGAAATTTTCATGATATTAATGTCTTCTTCATAATACTTTTGTACAAGAAGATCATTGTGATGTTTCATACGCCCTTCATCTATCAGTAACTGTGTATGTTCAGCAGATTTTTAAATATCATCTTCCCTACTATGACCAGCATCAGTATTTTCTTTACCCTTTTTTGCTTTTTTGGTTCCTATTGATCAAGGGCTAGGCAAAGGGCGATTAGGGGGAGTTATCTCCTAAACTTCTTGTGTCTCGAGGACCTCATCATCATCACCATCAGAAAGATCTGTAGGGGAATATAATGTTGGAATAGGTGCCCTAGAGGCAATCTATAATTAGTATGAACAATGTTTGGCTAGAACATTCATTTATTATTTATTGTGATACTAGGTATTGCCCGTGCCTAAAGGCACGATGGAAAAGAAAAATAAGCAAACTTCCCATTAAAAGAACCTAAGGTGTTGGTTCGCCACTTTCATTTTGGTGAGAAAATAGGCTGATAAAATGTTACACGAAGTAACCTCTCATTTTGGTGACCATATTAAAAAGCATATTGTTGAACCAAAGAACAATTAAGTTATCCAACATGATACAAAGTAGAGATTGAATCGATCATCCTCATTAGGAAACAATAACAATTGCATATATATCAGAGAAGTGTGCAGCGAAGTTAGAACCTGTCGTAATTGAAGAAACTTACATCAAGCAAAGCAATGTCTAAGTTATACTAACAATATTAAATATTTGCATCAATCTCAATAGGAGGAAGAGCCAGACTTGAGTTTACCCAACTCTTCTTGAGCTCCTTTCTCTCTGCAACTAAAAGTGCTACTGTTCGGGCGATAACTTCAACCACCAAAGTCTTGTTAAGTTCACCGGGATTCTTAAAAAGTACTCATGCTGTGTTCTTGACCGAAAATGAAGCAGCGTTAGTGAAAAATCAAGATTCTGAAAGTTAACTTAATCAACATCAATTATGATACAAAACTTTTCTCAGCATCAGAAAACTCGCAAATTATGATACAGTTGTAACCACAATATGACCTCGATCACATCTAACATCTTTAAACCTGAGTAGATTATTGTTTAGAGAGCTTGTCTACTCTAAAAAGTACAATAAAAATAGCGAGAACAAAAAAATTCTCGCTGATTGACCTCTGGTAACCCATAATTTAGTGACAAAATGAATCCTTCATTGATCTCATATCAGAGTTAGTTTAAGTCAATAATCTCACATTTAATGGATAAAAAATTGATAGAAACACCGGCCAAATGCCCAAAAGTGAGACAAATAAAACTGTCCTCTCACAAATCAACATAACCAAGTTACAGAGGCCCCAATTACATTGAATATTGATCACAATTAAAAGGTACAGAATTGGTGAGATGGTGGAGGCAGAGAGATGAGAATCCTGTAGAAGCAATGTTGAACAATTATGCACTTAAAACAGAACGATACCCAAAAAATTTGAAGTTGGCTGAGGAATTCAAAAACTGAATTCAACACAAATCACGGAAATGATTGTTGTGGTTTGCACTGTCAGTTACGTATGAACAAAAACCCAGACCAAGCAAACCCATCAGTAGCAACCACTTCTCTGATCTCGTACAAACCCGACCCACACAACCCCATCCCATGATAATACCTATATAGCTTAGGTCCCTCTTTGAAGCAACTTATGAATAATGAACACTCATTATCACCCTGGATGCAAAGATCACGGATAAGCATCCTCAATGATTATGCTTGATAAATATGAAAAAAATAAATAAATTAGTTCTCGGGTGATATTAGAATACAAACTCACATAAAATATATGGGGTGAAGATGTACGTAACCAAGCATATATACACCCTTCACAAAGTTATTACTTAAACAGAGTCGTCGAAGAAGGAGAGAAGTGTGTTACCCATGGGTGTGATAGTGATGCCACGGCAAACGGAGAATGAGAGTAAGAGGGACAAAGCACATCGAGAGAGATACGTTGACCGGGATGGCCCCAATTATTGGCACTTTTCAGTCATAGATCTGAGGTTATGTCTGTAGTTGAAAGGGTGATAATGTCATCCCCAGGGCACTACCTGAAACACAATCAGCCTCATTTCAGAATTTAATTTGACAATTTTTTCATTCAAAATATCAGTGCGATATGATTAAATCGCAACATTGGAACAGACAGGTGGTCGCACATCATGCTCATATCAAGAATTGAAGTAATGATAATCATGGGATCTTTCAACATATCGAAAGATACAGTTTGTAGGCTGCATAAAATAATTTACAGCTTTGAATTAAATATAAAAAAAATATCATAAGATAGGTAAGATAAATGAGCGTAACAAAAAATGAAATCGAATTCTGGCTCTTCTATTGTAACACTACCCAGAATAACTGAGGCAACTCATAATAATTATTTTCAGAGTAACGTAACAGCTAACAAATCAGGGAAAACATGAAGTGCGGAAAGCTACTCTAAATGCTTGAAACAAATGACTGATGTTTTTTTCCAGTGAACCCACGTGCGATCAAAAGATACATACTTTTGTTCAATGTTCCCTTGCCTCAGTTGCCCGACTCCGTCCTGCGAACTCACATTTTCCCTTGAACTGAAACCAAGGTTACAAAGAGGAAGAGCGAAACTGTTAGTATCTACAATGAAGTTTAACAGTCGAAAACTCACTCCGTACCCAGACACCTCAACCCAAAATTCTAACATCGTAATCTACCAATTCATTCGCTACCCAGAAAATCTACCAATCCGTTCGCTACCAATAATGTGAGATTGCTTCCGATTGAGAACGGTATACCAATAAAACTCAGACCCAAGAAAAAAAACCCTAAAATTGAAGGAGAACGACTTACCAGCGAGCCACCGTAAGAAGACATTCATCAGCAACCCTTCAATTATGCGACAAAGAGGAATTGCATGAAGGAGAATGGAAAGAGGGTTTGAAATCCACGACCTCTCTTGTTTTCCCTATGGCCCGTCTACTCATACTTCGGAACTTCCAGCCGTCTGATCTCCATTGCATTTTACGGTTGCAAACAGAACAACAATGAAAACTGTATAATACTGGTACCTGGTGGCCGATGATGGTTGTGGAAGCGAAACGGAAGGTCATCTTCGAGCGATGGCGATGGCGACGGCGCGGCGAGTAATCGAACATCGTCTTCGAGGAATAGGGAGACGCGAGTATTGAGGCTTGAGCTACAGTGGGTAGGGTTTTGAAGTAATAGGTTAATGCTGCAGAAGTATGAGCATCCAATGGTTCAAACTATTTACAGGTATACAGATCTACGGTTCAAAATATCTCATCAAAATGTCTTTTGAAAATGTCTTTCAAAAATATGCATGGGACCCACACCGTTCTGTTTTATTATATAGATTTAATATAATGAACTCCTTAGATACAAGGTGTTGTTTATCTTAAATATACCTAGTCCATCATATTGATTAATGGGACGATCAACTATAGACTAGTATGTGGTTAGATTGATATGGAGATATCAAGTCTAACATATGGGTATGCATTAGGAGTAATGTCATACTGGATTGACCCACAACGAGAATAATACATTAGATTATGTCAAAGTCACAATCGCTTCTCGTAGTGCTAATGATATTGTAATCCTTAGACTTTAAGTCACTAGATGCTGTAGTTGTAGAATATCATGCTTTGATATTACCAAACGTTGCGCCTTAACCGGGTAACCATAAAGATGTTATCGGGCATTATAGGAAGCAAGCTTAGAGATCGTAGTGACATAGAGAGTATTTGTACCTCCCACATAATGAGAGCAAATATACATGGGCCACACGAGGGATGGTGCTTATAGAATGTCTGGCCAGACTCAGATAAATCAATATGGAGATATTGATGTTATCTGCTCACATAAGCATATACCCAGGATCGAGGAACTATGGATTGGATATACGAGTGTGACTAATATGTCTCGTGTCCAATCCGGATATGGAGACAAAGGGATAACACAATACATGAACATTGGGCACAAGGTTTGTCGGGATCACTGACTTATTTCTATCAATGGGATGGCACGGATGTGTTGCTAGACACCGCTCCATGTTAGTAAGTAGTTACTACCAACTAAGTAGAAACCTATGGGGTATTAAATTGGATAAATGTATTAATTAGTTGGAATAATTAATAAAAGGATCATAACGCAACCACAAGCAAACTTAGTAGGACTAATTTGAAAGTGGACTAATTCATGTACGGACATGATTGGTATGGGGTTTTTATGTAGTTAATAACAAGTTATTACTATATAAAGGAACTCCAGCTTGTTATTTCTTATTCAGAGAACATAACAAAGCAAGAGAGAGAGAGAGAGACAAGTTGGGAGCCGAAGCACCCAACCCGTCCCCCTACCGACGTTGTCGGTCTCCTGGGCGCGGCTTCTCCTCGTTTTGCGTGATATGTTCCTCCTTCTTCCGTTGCTAGCACTACACGGTGGGAAGGAATCCAATCAAGAATCCAAGGTTTGGATATTCATATGGGCGAAGACACTATTCTTCGTGTGATCTCCCAAACTAAGGTACACATCTTTTATGCCCTTGTCATGTTATGATGGCTTGCCTGCGATCCTTGGAGGGATTTGAGCAGGATTAATTTTTTTATGCCGATGCGTAACCTGCATAAAAACCCTACAGTGGTATCAGAGCCACAAGTCGTAGCGCATAACATGATCTTCTGTGTTACAGTTTTCAGTTTATACACCGTATTGTTAATATTACGCGAAAACTGAAATTAATTGCCATATTAGATGCAAAACTGAATTTGATTCAAGACGAACAAGACCTAGTTTAACATTGGATGTGAAGATTGGTGAGTTTGATCACATAGGATGTGAATAATTTTGGATCTAGGAACTGGGGTTTGCGCACAAGCTTGGAAAAGGGGTTTTTCAAACTTGGAAACAATTAAGCTTGGGCAACAAGGCATGGAATTGTTTTCGAAACAATCCCATGGGAGGTTCGGCCCCTATTGGGACCGCCCCCCCTTGCCTCGTCGCCCAAGATAGGGCACGAACAAAGGGCTGGGCCGGCCTAGCCGCGCGTGAGGCTTGGCCGACTGCCCCAAGGCCTTGCCTTGGTCCTTGGGTGGTTCGGCCATGGTGGATGGTGGACTCCTTGGACTATTTTGACCCTAGTTGCCTAATTTCAAACTAAAATCGAACAAGTGCGTTAAAAATTGGTTTTAACTGTATTATGTGCTTTGTTGCATGGTGGATGAATATGGTCTAGGTTGTGGATGTTTACTTTTGTGGTTTGGTTTACGGCATGCGAGCCGATTAAATAAATGTAATAGTTAGTTAATTTTACGGGCTGCGAGTTGATCATCTTCTCAACATGTGAGGTTTTATTTATTTATCTATTCTAGATGTTAGGCTAGAATTAGAGTAATTAGACAATAGCCAAGAGCATGGAGAAGAAAACCAGAGGACCAAGAAGCCACAAAGACGATGAGGACTCCCATCCTAGGCACGTGACTATGGTGGAGCACATGAAGATGAGCTTGTCACTTTAGGGCATATGTATATTATCATTGTATTGGTAATATCAGTCTAGGGGCCATATCCATGCCACGTTAATTTTTATTTTGTGGATGTTTATTATTTATCTTGTTATTTATTTTTGTGTGTATGCATGATACAAGCAAAACGTTAACAAGATAATAATAAAAAAGTTTGATCTTTTATTGTGGATTGCCAAATCCTAATAAGTAGATCATGTTGTTGAGATCAACCAAACAATTAGATAATGGCTATTAAATCCCTTAATGAAATATTGATTTTTGCCTTCTCTTACCAACACCCTTCATGATCAAGGTCCATTAAATCCAGGCTTGCCAAAGCAAGGTGTTTTAATTCACCTTGGTGTGTGGCGGCAACACAAGCAAGTAATGTGTGATTGTTGAAGCAAGAGGTTGGACGCAACTTGGCAAAATCAATTGGATTGATGAGCGCATAGACATGACAATTAGGTGTTATCTAAAGGATAAAGAATGAGGAATTATTCGCCTAACTGGACCAAGAATTGCATGGAATGCAATTAGAAGGGTTCCTACCTAAATAACCAATTCTTGGGTGACATGTCAAAGCAAGCTCAAGAAAAAGTGAAATATGGATCTTGGACTCACTAGAAAATATATATGATATTTTCCGCAATAATGGCGAGGGCTATTAATCCGAGAAAAACAGTGGGGACTATATTTAATAATCTAGCCATTGTTGAATATAGTTAAACTGTTCAAAATACTAGAATTACACATTTCTCGTTTTTGTAGAATTCCAATGGCAAACAATCATGCATCGACTTCATCCATGCGATCAATCCTTGAGAAGGACAAGTTATCTAGAACAAATTTCCTTGACTGGTACAGAAACTTAAGGATCGTCCTTAAGCAAGAAAAGAAACTGTACGTCTTAGACAATCCTATACCAAAACCACCCCAGAATGAGTATGTTCTAGCTGTCGTGAGAGTACATCAGAAACATGTGGATGATTCTAATGATGTGACTTGTCACATGCTTTGCACCATGCCCTATGAGCTTCAGAAGCAACACGAGAACATGGAAGCCTGTGATATGATCGAACATTTGAAATAGTTTTTTCAAGAACACGCAAGGCATGAGCGGTATGAAGTGTCCATGGGCATTGTTCAAGAGCGATCTCGCAGAAGAGAACACAGTTAGGCCTCATGTATTCCGAATGATCGGATACATAGAGAACCTCACAAGGCTAGGGTTCCCACTCAGGCAAGAGTTGGAAACTGATCTTGTCTTGCAATCGTTGCCTGATAGTTATAACCAGTTCATCACGAACTATAACATGAATGAGATCAGTAAAGCTCTGTCGGACTTGCTAAACATGCTAAGGACAGCCGAACAAAGCATCAATAAAGGCAAGGGCAAGACCATAATGATGGTGAATAAGAAGAAGGGCAAGGGAGTTGCCTCTACTTCTAAAGGAAAGCGCAAGAAAGTTGCAAAGTCCAAGGAATCCCTGAAGCCTATTGGGGGCGTCGCTAAAGATGATTGTCACTACTGTAGCCAGCCAGGTCACCGGAGGATGAATTGCCCCAAGTATCTGGAGGATAAAAAGCTTGGAATAGTGATTCCACCACCACCGGGTATTTTTGTTATAGACGTCAATCTATCTATTTCTTCATCTTGGGTATTGGATACTAGATGTGAATCTCACATTTGTCGAAATGTGCAGGATTTGAAAATAAGTAGAAGATTGGCTAAAGGGGAGATAGATTTGCGCGTCAAGATGGAGCAAGAGTTGCTGCATTATCTATAGGAATGTATGAGCTATCTTTGCTTTATGGACTTATTTTAGAATTAGAGAATTGCTATTATGTGCCTGCTATGAGCATAAACATTATTTCCGTTTCTTGTTTGGTCGAGAAGGGTTTTTTTTAATTCAATAAAGGACAAGTGTTGCTCTATTTATTTTGATAGTATGCACTATTGTAGTGCGCATTTGTCTAATGTATTGTATATCATTGATCTAAGTAATTCCGTCTATAACATAAAAACTAAAAGGATTAAAACTAATGATCTAAATCCTACATATCTCTGGCACTGTCGTTTAGGCCATATAAACGAGAAACACATATCTAGACTCCACAGAGATGGATTTCTAGAATCATTTGATTTTGGAATCATATGAGACATGCGAGTCTCGTTTGTTGGGAAAATGACAAAGTCCCCTTTCAATAAGAAAGGTGAGAGGACTAGTTAGTTACTCGCACTCATACATACTGATGTATGTGGGCCGTTTCCCACGCCTGCCAGAGGTGGTTACACCTACTTCATTATGTTTATTGATGACTTCAGTAGATATGGATTTGTATACCTTATGAAGGCCAAATCTGAATCTTTTGAATTGTTCAAAGAATTCAAGAATGAAGTAGAGAAGCAACTTGGTAAGAGTATTAAGGCTTTGCGATCGGATCGTGGAGGAGAATACTTGAGCCAAGAGTTTGACGAATATCTTAGAGAATGTGGGATAGTATCCCAACTCACTCCACCCGGAACGCCACAGTGGAATGGTGTGTCCGAGAGGAGGAATCGCACACTATTGGATATGGTGCGATCTATGAGGTGTCAAACAGATCTTCCAATATCATTTTGGGGACATGCTCTATTGATTGCAGCTTTCACCATTAACCGTGTTCCATCCAAATCAGTCATGAAGACACCATATGAGGTATGGACTGGGAAGAGTCCCATAGTGTCATTTATGAAGATTTGGGGTTGCGATGTGTATGTAAAGCGTTTACAAACAGACAAGCTCGGACCTAAAGCGGATAAGTGTAAATTTGTGGGATATCATAAGGAAACGAAAGGATATTATTTCTACAATCCAACCGAGAACAAAGTGTTTGTAGCTCGGACCGGTGTGTTTCTAGAAAGAGAGTTTGTATCTAAAGAAGCAAGTGAGAGGACTGTAGAACTTGAAGAAATTCAAGAACCACAAACCCCTCAACCATTGATGGATCATGAACAGGAACCACAAGTTGTTGAGGAAGAACCTCTTTAGGTAACACATGAACTCCGTAGGTCAGGATGGGTACGTCGTAGCCAGAGAGATACAGACTTCTCCTGACTGATCCCGATGACATACCACTCATGGATGATGAGCCTGCTACCTACGGGGAGTCCATGAAAGGCCCAGACTCCAAGAAGTGGCTAGAAGCCATGAGATCCGAAATGGAATCCATCTATACCAACAAAGTATGGACTTTGATGGAACCACCTTGTAACACCCCTAATTCCCGAGAGAGTTCTTAGTGCAATATCAAGACTTTGGGGGCTAATTTGTAAATAGTTTGTCACGGCTTTAAACTGGGCATTTTGGAGTTTTAGCGATATTTGGACGTTGTTAGAATGATTTTGAAGCACTAGAAATGTTTTGGGTGGTTGTGCAATTCTCCGAAATTAAGTAGAAGCTCTAATTCTAGTTGTACACTAAAGTTTGAAAAACTACACTTTCACCCCCCATGCATGAAGGCCACTTTTCAAACTCAACTTGACACTTGACAAGGTGGAGTGGCAGCATCTCTACCCTCATCTCCACCATCTGATTATGCAAGAATGATCTCCTTCCTCATTTTCTTGATCTTTTTCATCTTCATCTCCTACCCCTTCTTGTCCAAGAACAACCACCACCACCACCATTGCACCACCATCAAGCCCACACCAAATGAAAAACTGTTACTGTCACAGCTTCCCCTCGTCGAGGAGACCAAAAGCCCTCAATCCGTTTGTGGATTCGATCCTTAATCAGAGAGAATTTCGGTAAGTTCACTCAAGAACCCTAGTTAGTTTTTGCTCGAATTCTCTGTGTACGTTGCGATTCAGCTCTTCTTACCTCCTCTGTGTGATTGGCGAGGTCAAGGGGAGTCTAGGGAGTTCAAAGTAGTGCGTTAATTCTACAGAAAAGGCTCTCGCCGAAATCTGGGTTGAAACATGACGGGAACCACTTCGGGTCGTCGGAAATTCCTGTTCCTCCTCGTTCTTGGTCCGTTCTATCTCTCGTCGACACATCTAGGGGCTCTATACGTTGCAGAACACTTGTATCAACCCAGAAATCACTGGGAGGTCTGCAGAGCGCCGGCATCTGGGCACTTGGTCGCCGGAATCCGCCATTACCGCCGGCAAAGCGGTACAGCTTGGTACGGCTTCAATTCTTTCTATTTTTGATCGTTTAGAAGCTTGCTCATGCTCCTAATCATCTTCTGAACTCATTTGCATTACCAAATCATGACTGTAACAACGAATCATCATAGTTTGATTCGTGAAGTTGATGTGTTTTCGGTTCACAAACTGCCCCTGTTTAAATGCTTGTAACTCCTTCATTTCTTGTCCAAATCATGCACGGTTTCTTCCTGTGTAATCCTGGGTATGCTAGCTACAAGTTTCGTTTGAATTTCGTGGTCCAATTTCATCTCTAAACCCTCTGAAATTGGGCTTGAACATGGCTAGTTAGCTAGGTGTTTGGTGTGTTCTTGGCTGTGAGTGCTCAAAATTTTTCTAAGTATAGAAAGATATGGTGAAACACCCATTTTGTAACCCTTGTATCTTCTTCAAAACTTAATGAAATTTAGATATGTTTTCTCCTTTGTGAAGCTGATACATAATACTTCAAATCATCGTCTCAGGGTCATGTTCAAATTTATAACGGATTTCTCACAAAACGAGCCTAAAGTTGCTAGTTTGAACTCGCGAAGCACTATCGAATTTTTTCTAAGTATTGAATCGTAATTTTCATCCCACTTTGACTAGCGATATCTCTTTGTATACTTGGAGTTTGTAGGAGTTAAAATATGTTCTGGAATCTTTGAACTATCGTCTTCAAAACCCTATTCTCAGATTTTCAAGTATCCCCCTCAATTGATTACAAATCAGCCCTAAAGTTGACTAGTTGAGTCGATTTTCTTCTATATTTGACTTTTGAATTCGACACTCTAAATGACGTTTCTAGCCTTAGTGTTCTTCACGAAACTTGCTCGTATTCATATTATGAGTCTAAATATCATGTTTGACCAAGTTTGACTTTTCGCAAACCCTAGTTTGACTGAACTGTATAGGAGGGGCAAAATAGTCATTTCACTTAAACTTTGAATTGAGGTTAGTTTAGTAACTTGGAGTTTGTCAGCATGTCTTGTATGCGTGTTAGGAGTACTTTTATGTAATTCTGGGCTAGGGTTGACCAAGTCAAATGTGGGGGTCTTTTTGCAGTTTTACTAAACTTCGGGGGCCTATGTGCAATTAATTAAAACTTCGCATTTGAACAAAGTTAATGTTTTGAGACCAACAACCTGATTTAGAAGGATACTTGGAGCCTTAAGAATGAATTATTTGACTCGGGAGTTATCAAATCAATGGTGGGGGTCTTTCTGTAATTTTAGCAAACTTTAGGGGCCTAAGTGTAATTTACTGAAAGTTGTAGATCTCGATGCTAAGTTCATATGGATGAGTTAAGAGTCATTCTTGGATATTGTTGGGCCAGTATGAGTGTAATATGGGGTCCAGGCACAATCAGGGACTGTACTGGACAGTTTCAAAGTTTTAGGGGCATTTTGGTCAAGTTAGCTTGCGTGACCTGCATTTTATTGCATTCTTTCATAAATCCTCATATAGAGGATATATGCTAATAGTTTGTATACTTTACTTGTGTATATCCAGCCGTTATTAAGGACCGTTCGAAGTAGACGTACGTATTCGTGTTGCTGCATTTACTGTGAGTTTCGGAGACGAGCGTTGTAGGAGAGCTAGCGTTGCTTTGCGCCTTTCATGGCTCAGAGGTAAGTACATATGTACGGCCTTTTCATATCAAAATATGCGTAAGTGCTTGATGTTTCAAATGAATGTTTGTTATATGAAACAGTATGAGAATGCATGTTTTCCACTCGAAAGTTGTTAAACTATTTTATTCATCTCCTTTGAGAACTCTCCGAAATTACTTGTGAATTGTTGACATCCTGATTCTAGTTATGTGAAAGAGAAGAAATAAAATACCTCTAATAGACTTAGGACGATGTACAGAGTACTGTTATTAATGGGAGGCGTCAAGCGATCCTCCATTTTCGTATGGCTAAGACCATTGAAGCAATGCTTCTTATTATTGGATAGAACGTTAATGTTCAAAAATCCGCCCCCGATGAGCCAAAATGTATCAAGATATTGAGGCCAAGGGGTTTATAGAGCTATAGAGTGCTACTTTACTTGTAAGGGTCACTACGGTATAGGGGTGTCGACACTTAAGGCCTTTTAGCTAATGTTGTGAGCGGGGTTGACGAATGGGCTCCCTTAACGCTCGGGTGAAATAGGGTTTGATAGACCCTAGAAGGAACCCTTAGTGATAATTTCGTGATCCCTCTGTTTACATCGATCCTGCTGGTGGCTCTTGACACGCCTCAGCTAAATTAAACTGTTGATTGAAGTCGAAATTAAAAATCGACTACTGTATTGATGTTGTTTGTGGCACTTGATTGCCCTAATCGATTCAAATGATTTGAAATGCTTTGGCTACTCATGAACTAAGTTATTCTCTTAAATGGACTTGTTTACCCTTTATATGTTACCAACTACTCGTGGTTTCTCAATGTTATTAAATTGAAAGGTTTTTGTTACTTGATTACTTCCAGTTATTCCAAATTCTCCAACATGATAGTTCTACTGTTTAAATCTTATGATTTGTTTCAACTCATGCTTCCGTGCCACTCGTTGCTTTACATGTCGTAGTATGTATTTACTCAGTTTTTACTGATCATTTCTTCAAAACTGCGTCGGCTTTTGCCATTTTAAAACCGCAGGTCATCAATCGAGGTTGGGGAATGGGAACGCGGATCGAGACGAAGAAGTTTAGCTTAAGTCAGATCACTTAGTATATCACACACAATTTGTTTTACATTGTAATTATTATCGAAATTTTGTTATGTACTTTAACCTAAATTTAAATTTAATAGTTAATAATCTACTTTTGGTTATCGATTGTCGCGTTAACCCTGAACCGAGATCCCGGGTCGTTTCAGCTGGTATCAGAGCATCGGTTCTCCGATTAAAGTGACTTTTCGATTTCCATTAGTAGAGAATAAGAAAGATAAAACGTTTTCAAAATTTAAAATTGAATAGGATAACCCGATTTGGCAATAAGAAGTTAACAAGCCGTCGGGGTGTTTGGGTACTTACGTATTATGAAACTCGACTTGTACCATATATGTAGATTAAATATTAATGACTATTTGAGATGTTCATGCAAAGTTTACTTGCCTATTTACAGGCGCAATATTTACGTGACATGCCTATTTATATCGAATTGTTTGTCGTAGTTGTGTGATGCGTGTCTTTGACTCTTTATTTTTGTAAGTAATTTCTCGACGAGAGAGTAACGACGTTGTGACTTAGAAGACCCAGAGACCATTCTTTCGCACCTACGAAAGACGAACCTTAAAACATTAGTTTGAATTTGGTTTATTTTGAGTTAGTTTGACATGGTTCTTTCCAAAAGAAACTTTTGAAAATAAAGTATTTATTACAAAAAAAAATGGTTTCTGAAAATTATTGACGTTTCGAGCTACCAAATGCCAAGGGATATGGACCACTTTGTTTATCAGTCCGCTGGCGCGACTCTTAGTACGACGGTACTATAAGTTGTACCCGCTGTGTAGACTAAGTTGGAACATTTGAAGCACATGCGAGTTGTGTTAGAAAGGCACGTTGTGTGACGACACATAGTGTTCTTTCTCCCTCGTATGCGTGGAACACTTTAGGTGATTGGTTTATCTAACCCTATAAAGGTAAGACAACATTTTTAACGCGTATTATTCAAGCAAAAACGACATATTAGACTTGATAAAAGTATTTGTCTAAAAGTTCCGATATTTGTATAAATTCTAGCAAATTTTTGTGTTGTTTCTAAAATTGAGAACTTGTATGTTGTTATCAAACTTTCAAAATCTTGTTTCGAACTCTTACTTGTATTAATCATATACGAAACCCTGTTGTGATGCGAGTCTAGGCTGGATAGTAATATATAGAATCATAATAGACCTCGTCGTGCGGAGAGTCAGCATGAGGAATTTCTTCCGGTTAAGGTGTTTCTAGTTGACCAACTAAGGAAGCCATCTTTGGGGAGCAGAACATTCGACGAGAGCAGTTTAGGAACTTGTCTGGCTAAGTCAAATAGACTGAGTCACTGTGCTTCATTTTATATATGTGGGTAAGTATAGTGTGAGATCTTCGGGGACGAAGATTCTTTTAAGGTGGGTAGATTGTAACACCCCTAATTCCCGAGAGAGTTCTTAGTGCAATATCAAGACTTTGGGGGCTAATTTGTAAATAGTTTGTCACGGCTTTAAAGTGGGCATTTTGGAGTTTTAGCGATATTTGGACGTTGTTAGAATGATTTTGAAGCACTACAAATGTTTTGGGTGGTTGTGCAATTCTCCGAAATTAAGTAGAAGCTCTAATTCTAGTTGTACACTAAAGTTTGAAAAACTACACTTCTACCCCCCATGCATGAAGGCCACTTGTCAAACTCAACTTGACACTTGACAAGGTGGAGTGGCAGCATCTCTACCCTCATCTCCACCATCTGATTATGCAAGAATGATCTCCTTCCTCATTTTCTTGATCTTTTTCATCTTCATCTCCTACCCCTTCTTGTCCAAGAACAACCACCACCACCACCATTGCACCACCATCAAGCCCACACCAAATGAAAAACTGTTACTGTCACAGCTTCCCCTTGTCGAGGAGACCAAAAGCCCTCAATCCGTTTGTGGATTCGATCCTTAATCAGAGAGAATTTCGGTAAGTTCACTCAAGAACCCTAGTTAGTTTTTGCTCGAATTCTCTGTGTACGTTGCGATTCAGCTCTTCTTACCTCCTCTGTGTGATTGGCGAGGTCAAGGGGAGTCTAGGGAGTTCAAAGTAGTGCGTTAATTCGACGGAAAAGGCTCTCGCCGGAATCTGGGTTGAAACCCGACGGGAACCCACTTCGGGTCGTCGGAAATTCCTGTTCCTCCTCGTTCTTGGTCCGTTCTCTCTCTCGTCGACACATCTAGGGGCTCTTTACGTTGCAGAACACTTGTATCAACCCAGAAATCACTGGGAGGTCTGGAGAGCGCCGGCATCTGGGCACTTGGTTGCCGGAATCCGCCATTACCGCCGGCAAAGCGGTACAGCTTGGTACGGCTTCAATTCTTTCTATTTTTGATCGTTTAAAAGCTTGCTCATGCTCCTAATCATCTCCTGAACTCATTTGCATTACCAAATCATGACTGCAACAACGAATCATCATAGTTTGATTCGTGAAGTTGATGTGTTTTCGGTTCACAAACTGCCCCTGTTTAAATGCTTGTAACTCCTTCATTTCTTGTCTAAATCATGCACGGTTTCTTCCTGTGTAACCCTGGGTATGCTAGCTACAAGTTTCGTTTATTTCGTGGTCCAATTTCATCTCTAAACCCTCTGAAATTGGGCTTGAACATGGCTAGTTAGCTAGGTGTTTGGTGTGTTCTTGGCTGTGAGTGCTCAAAATTTTTCTAAGTATAGAAAGATATGGTGAAACACCCATTTTGTAACCCTTGTATCTTCTTCAAAACTTAATGAAATTTGGATCTGTTTTCTCCTTTGTGAAGCTGATACATAATACTTCAAATCATCGTCTCTGGGTCATGTTCAATTTATAACGGATTTCTCACAAAACGAGCCTAAAGTTGCTAGTTTGAACTCGCGAAGCACTATCGAATTTTTTCTAAGTATTGAATCGTAATTTTCATCCCACTTTGACTAGCGATATCTCTTTGTATACTTGGAGTTTGTAGGAGTTAAAATATGTTCTGGAATCTTTGAACTATCGTCTTCAAAACCCTATTCTCAGATTTTTCAAGTACCCCCCTCAATTGATTACAAACCAGCCCTAAAGTTGACTAGTTGAGTCGATTTTCTTCTATATTTGACTTTTGAATTCGACACTCTAAATGACGTTTCTAGCCTTAGTGTTCTTCACGAAACTTGCTCGTATTCATATTCTGAGTCTAAATATCATGTTTGACCAAGTTTGACTTTTCGCAAACCCTAGTTTGACTGAACTGTATAGGAGGGGAAAAATAGTCATTTCACTTAAACTTTGAATTGAGGTTAGTTTAGTAACTTGGAGTTTGTCAGCATGTCTTGTATGCGTGTTAGGAGTACTTGTATGTAATTCTGGGCTAGGGTTGACCAAGTCAAATGTGTGAGTCTTTTTGCAGTTTTACTAAACTTCGGGGGCCTATGTGCAATTAATTAAAACTTTGCATTTGAACAAAGTTAATGTTTTGAGACCAACAACCTGACGTAGAAGGATACTTGGAGCCTTAAGAATGAATTATTTGACTCGGGAGTTATCAAATCAATGGTGGGGGTCTTTCTGTAATTTTAGCAAACTTTAGGGGCCTAAGTGTAATTTACTTAAAGTTGTAGATCTCGATGCTAAGTTCATATGGATGAGTTAAGAGTCATTCTTGGATGTTGTTGGGCCAGTATGAGTGTAATATGGGGTCCAGGCACAATCAGGGACTGTACTGGACAGTTTCAAAGTATTAGGGGCATTTTGGTCAAGTTAGCTTGCGTGACCTGCATTTTATTGCATTCTTGCATAAAACCTCTTATAGAGGATATATGCTAATAGGTTGTATACTTTACTTGTGTATATCCAGCCGTTATTAAGGACCGTTCGAAGTAGACGTACGTATTCGTGTTGCTGCATTTACTGTGAGTTTCGGAGACGAGCGTTGTAGGAGAGCTAGCGTTGCTTTGCGCCTTTCATGGCTCAGAGGTAAGTACATATGTACGGCCTTTTCATATCAAAATATGTGTAAGTGCTTGATGTTTCAAATGAATGTTTGTTATATGAAACAGTATGAGAATGCATGTTTTCCACTCGAAAGTTGTTAAACTATTTTATTCATCTCCTTTGAGAACTCTCCGAAATTACTTGTGAATTGTTGACATCCTGATTCTAGTTATGTGAAAGAGAAGAAATAAAATACCTCTAATAGACTTAGGACGATGTACAGAGTACTGTTATTAATGGGAGGCGTCAAGCGATCCTCCATTTTCGTATGGCTAAGACCATTGAAGCAATGCTTCTTATTATTGGATAGAACGTTAATGTTCAAAAATCCGCCCCCGATGAGCCAAAATGTATCAAGATATTGAGGCCAAGGGGTTTATAGAGCTATATAGTGCTACTTATACTTGTAAGGGTCACTACGGTATAGGGGTGTCGACACTTAAGGCCTTTTAGCTAATGTTGTGAGCGGGGTTGACGAATGGGCTCCCTTAACGCTCGGGTGAAATAGGGTTTGATAGACCCTATAAGGAACCCTTAGTGATTATTTCGTGATCCCTCTGTTTACATCGATCCTGCTGGTGGCTCTTGACACGCCTCAGCTAAATTAAACTGTTGATTGAAGTCGAAATTAAAAATCGACTACTGTATTGATGTTGTTTGTGGCACTTGATTGCCCTAATCGATTCAAATGATTTGAAATGCTTTGGCTACTCATGAACTAAGTTATTCTCTTAAATTGACTTGTTTACCCTTTATATGTTACCAACTACTCGTGGTTTCTCAATGTTATTAAATTGAATGGTTTTTTTTACTCGGTTACTTCCAGTTATTCCAAATTCTCCAACATGATAGTTCTACTGTTTAAATCTTATGATTTGTTTCAACTCATGCTTCCGTGCCACTCGTTGCTTTACATGTCGTAGTATGTATTTACTCAGTTTTTACTGATCATTTCAAAACCGCAGGTCATCAATCGAGGTTGGGGAATGGGAACGCGGATCGAGACGAAGAAGTTTAGCTTAAGTCAGATCACTTAGTATATCACACACGATTTGTTTTAGATTGTACTTATTATCGAAATTTTGTTATGTACTTTAACCTAAATGTAAATTTAATAGTTAATATTTTACTTTTGGTTATCGATTGTCGCGTTAACCCTGAACCGAGATCCCGGGTTGTTTCACACCTGAAGGGGCTCGGCCCATAAGGTGCAAGTGGGTCTTCAAGAACACTGACATGGATGGCAAGGTTGTTGCCTACAAGGGGCGATTGGTGGCTAAAGGTTATAAACAAATTCATGGTTTTGACTACGATAAGACCTTTTAACCAGACGCCATGAATAAATCCATTCGAATCCTACTTGCTATTGCAGCTTACTATGGCTATGAGATTTGGCAGATGGATGTCAAAACAGCGTTCCTTTATGGGAATCTCATCGAGGATGTGTACATGACACAACCGAAGGGTTTTGAGGATCCAGAGAATGCCAATAAAGTCTGTAAGATGCAACGATCCATTTATGGATTAACCAAGCTTCTAGGAGTTGGAATCGACGTTTTGATGACGCGGTCAAAGAGTTTGACTTCATCAAGAACGAAGATGAGCCCTGTGTTTACAAGAAGGTTAGTGGGAGCTCTGTTGTGTTTCTGGTCTTGTATGTGGATGACATACTACTCATTGGAAATGACATTCCTACTTTGCAATCTGTTAAAAATAGGCTAGGAAAGTGTTTCGCAATGAAGGACTGAGGGGATGCAGCTTATACACTCGGTATCAAGATCTATAGGGATAGATCTAGGAAGCTGCTCGGCCTAAGACAAAGTACATATATAGACAAGGTGTTGAAGCGGTTCAACACGCAAGATTCCGAGAAGGGATTCTTTCCTATGTCGCATGGAGTCATTCTCTCTAAGACTGACTGTCATTCCAATAAGATTGAGAGGGACCGCATGAGTAGGATACCCTATGCTTCGACCATAGGATCCATCATGTACACCATGTTGTGTACTAGACCAGACATATCATACACATTGTGTATGGTAAGCAGATATCAGTCTAATCCAGGTGAGAGTCACTGGATTGCTGTCAAGAACATCCTAAAGTACTTGAGAAGAACTAAGTATGCGTTCTTGATATTTGGAGGTGAGGAAGAGCTCAATGTAATTGGTTACACTGATGCAAGCTTTCAAACCGACAAAGATGACTACAGATCGCAGTCTGGGTATGTGTTCTGCCTGAATGGAGGAGTTGTGACCTGGAAGAGTTCCAAGAAAGAGACAGTTGCTGATTCTACAACGGAAGCTGAGTACATTGCTGCTGCAGAAGCAGCAAAAGAGGCAGTTTGGATAAAGAAGTTTATCACTGAGCTCGGTGTGGTCCCTAGCATCGTGGATCCTATGACGTTGTACTGTGACAACTCAAGAGCGATCGCACAAGAAAATAAACAAATTCACATCAGAAATCGAAGCATGTATTTAGGAGATTCCATCTTATTCGTGATATGATCGATAGAGGAGATGTGAAGATGTGCAAGATTTCAACGGATGACGATGTTGCAGATCCGCTCACAAAGCCACTTGCGCAGTGAAATATGAAGGGAACACTAGATATATAGGCATACGAGATGCGCCAGATTGGCTCTAGTGCAAGTGAGAGACTGTTGCAATAGGTGCCCTAGAGGCAATATATATTTAGTATGAACAATGTTTGGATAGAACATTCATTTATTATTTATTGTGATATTTAATATAATGAAATCCTTAGATACAATGTGTTGTTTATCTTAAATATCCATAGTCCATTATACTAATTAACAGGACGATCTGTTGGAATAGATGCCCTAGAGGCAATCTAGTTTAGTATGAATTTGTATATGGCTAGAAAATTCATTTTATTATTTATTGGATATTTAATATAATGAAGTCCTTAGATTTACAATTGTGTTGTTTATCTTAAATATCCCTAGTCGAGTATAATGATTAATGAGACAATCATCTATAGACTAGTATGGGGTTGGATTGATATGGAGATATCACGATCCAACACATAGGTGTGCATTACGGAATGTTGCACTGGATTGACCCATCTCCGAGAAGGCTACATACATGTTATGTTGAGTCACAAGCGCTTCTCGCGGTGCAATGGTATTGTCATCCTTAGACTTGAAGTCACTAGATATTCTAGTTGTGGATCATTGTGATCTTGGTAGCGTTAAACGCTACACCGTAACTGGGTAGTTATAAAGGCGTGTACTGGATACAATGAGAAGCAAGCTTAGAGATCGTAGTGGACGTAGAGAGGATTTGCCCCTCCCACATAACGGGAGTGTGCACAAGAGATTCCGGCGGGGAGACCTCCGTGTACACCGTATGTAGAGGATCAGAGATCGCACAGGAAGAGTGGGGTTGTGTGTAGGGAGAGAGTAAGGCAGTAGTAATGTCTGAGAGAGAGACAGAGGTTTGGCAGAGCTTCCGCGTATGGCAGGTGTGTTCTCCTTTGTATGGAAAGGTTAACGTACTATATATAGCAGAGAACGTGACCGTTGTAGTGTGGTTAATGCGCCCATTGATGGCGGCTTAATTAGCTTAACCATAACGGCACGTTCGTCCGAATATATAGGGACCGTTACAGCACGTTGTGCGCGAATACCGGAACCGTTACGAGGTTGACCGCGTTTGACCGCATTGACCGGGTTTATGGAGCTCGTGCCATAAATCTCTCAAAACAGTTACTAAAGGTCGCGTGCGGGCTTGGCTCGCACGCGACAGGGCTTACTCTAGCCTCCAAACCACTAAGTCCCTACAAGTCCCGTGCAGTGGTATGCGAGGGCTCTGTCTCGCAGCCCCCACATGGATCAGCTCGGCTGGTGATCCAGTGTGTGTGGAGCACAATATGGTGTGCTGGATGGTTGCCACGTGGACAAGATCTGTCAGCTCAGAAAGCACTATCTACATTAGCCCCCTTTCTGCGCGTGAAGACTCATAGCTGCATAGACTTCCATGCGCGGAAACCAACATACGCGTCGTCGCCACGCACCAATTCAAATACGGGTAAGTTCAGCCCCCGTGCGTGCCATTATGACCTAAAACCCCTGGAGTCGTGTCGTCTGGCTTTTAGGGTTTTAGGCGTGACGTCAGCTTGTCCTGTGATTGCGCGATTCGACGGTGACGGTTGCGATTCGACTACTGAAAGGACGTAACCCTTCATTGTTTTTGGATAAATACTTTGTATCCTCCACTTTTGCAAAGCATCACTTCTTTCTCTTAAAGTGAATGGTACCCGGAGATCTTCGAGAGCAGATTCAGATAATCAATCACCAGTTCAGAACTGCAAATCGTCTTCTTCAATTGTGCATATCCAAGCAGGCTTCAAGAAAACAAGGTTGGCCTTGTTCAATTTCGATTTAAAATACCAGTGTATGCTTTGAACTGTGTTGGATCTGCAAACTCATAACATATAATCTGTTGAAACTTGTGAAGAAGCTTCAAGCTTTGGACCCAATTGCGGCTTAATCCTTCAATAATAAGGACCTCGGATGTGGGGTTTTGAAATTACTGATAATGCAACCCTCTAATCTCGAAATTCAAACTGAAGTGTAGCATCTTTCTCCCCCCTTTTTCTTGCTCTTCCGCAGGAATGGCTAAGACAAAAGGAACCAGACCCGCCAAGGAAGATGAAGAGATACCCGATCTTCCGCAGGCTTTGTGGCGAAAAGCCCCCTATCTAGGTGGCAAAGATTTCTACCATGCGAGGGTTAAGGCGAAGAGAATGCCTGCTCCTGTCCCAATTGAGGGATTGCTAACACTGACTCCCCCGGTTAACTCAGCCTTGCTCGAGTTAATTGGCTCCGAGGATGTGGTTCGATTAGGAATCGAAAACGGGTACTTCCCCTACACTGCGATTTCTACCCAAGCTTTCGTCCAGAAATTGGATTACATGGATGAGTGGATTGACCACGTGTTGACCAATCATGCTGCGAATCTTGATGAAGCCGGCATATACTTCGCTGTTCGTGCTATGAAGGGTGCTGCCGTGAAGCTGGACCAGTCCATGCTTCTAGACCTTCTTTCCCGCTACTCGCCTGCGACTCACACATTCCACTTTGCTGAGTTTGAGGCTGCCCCTACACTCGAGGACGTGCATATGCTGTACGATCTTTCTCCCATGGGTGAAGTGGACCCTTTGAGTGCTTTGAGGACGGCTGCGGAGATTGCTCTGTACACGCAGATGGAGGAATGCCTATCGGAGGTAAAGAAAATCTCCACCCGGTGGACCACTACCAAGGCCCTTCCAAACTGGCAGTTGGTTGATACGTCTGCGAAGAACACCTGGAACAAATGGTTGCAGTACTTCTTTCGAGACTATGCGAACAGTAGCATCACCAAGAAGCTTCTGAGTGAGAACCCAGAGGCCGAGATTTTCGTGGAGGGTAAAGGCTATCACCTGACCCTTTGTGCTTTCCTCTGTGCATGGTTGTCAAGGTACTTAATTGACGGTCACCCACATGATGGGGTCTTTTACCACGTTCTGCCGCTTGCTGTGAGGCTCGCCCTCGGCCAGAGAGTCGCACTCGGACCCTTGGTTTTGGGCACGCTGTACTATAGGCTTGATCAGCTGGTTCTGGCCATGAAAGAGTCGCGTGGTCGCCTCGATATACTGACTTTCGTCAACATTTCTTTCTTGACGATGTGGGTCTTCGAGCGATGGCCATCCTATGCTCCAACTGCTCTTAAACCCGACATGTGGTGTCCCCCAGGCGAGACGGAGAAGCGTAACAGTGGCAGGGCTACGAGGTGGTTCGGAGCGAACAATACTAAGTGCGCTTGGAGTTTGATATGTGACAAGCGGCGAGAGTTCACTGCCAGGCCCTATGCCACGCGCATCGAGAACGTGCGATGGTTTCCAAAGTTGTACCCCTCTAAGGGTGTTGTCTTCTCAGAAGAGCTTCTCTTTGAAGAGGGATCGCATTTCCATGAGCGCTATCGCGAGTTCTTTTGCTGGTGTCTACGAGGTTCCCTTCCTGCCCTCGCAGAGCATATTCGTGAGCTCGCGCCAAGGTATGAGAGGATTACCGTGGATGTTGACCCCACTCGAGTTTCTCCCCAGTTCGGCTTTGATGGAGTGGCACCATCAATCTGTCCCCAGTCCATTATCAGAGGTTGCTATAAGCGCTTGCTAACAAAGGAGTGCAAGACTGTCTTCATGAACAATCTTCCCTTTGAGCAGCCTGCAGGTACCCGCGAGGGTGGTTGTTCCCAGAGATGGCTCGCATACTGGGTTGCCCAGCAAACGAGGATTGAGACGCAGTCGGCCGCTCAACCAAGTAGAGCTCCCTTGATCAAGAGAAATTCTTTTCCGTTTCGCCCCAATTGCAGTCTGAGCGAGTCTGAGTATGGTTGCTACTCATTGTTGGATCGTGAGAACCATTTGTGCCCTGACGTCATTCTGAAGGAAAAGATCGCCGCAGTTAAGAAGGGCGACACGCATGTCGTCAGATATAGCGAGGCATTTTCCAAAGTAAGCAATTTTTTTTCGCATGCGTTAAGCTTCTTGATTTCCACAAGTTGATGCCCTTATTCTGTATTTGTTTGCTGTAGTGTCATGTGCGGAGATTCGCATCTGGTGATCGTTCCAAGTCGTTGGTTAACAGCATGGTTACCACCAAAAGACAAGGACAGTCGTTTCTGCTAGCCTGGAGGATGGACCCCGAGGTCGAAACCAGGATTCGCACAGTCATGAACGCTTTTGCGGACTCGCTGATAGATAATGCTCCGGCCTTGTCTCCTCCCAGAGATGATCCGTCCCCTCCAGCGACTGCGGCGCCGAGAGCGAAGAGACCCAGGCAAAAGGGAATTACAATTTCTTCCCCCAGAAGTGCTCCAACTTCTCCTCAGGCGAGGTCCCTTTCTGTCAAGGATAAAGGCAAAGGTCGCATGCCCAGCAAAGTGCGGAAAGAGCTCGCAGTTGAGACTTTCGTTCCATTCAACCAGGAGGAAGAAGGAGAGAGGCAGGAGCCCAGAGAAAGTGATGAAGAAGAAGAAAAAAGAACAGTGGTGATGCATGAGGAAGAATCAGGAGGTATCTCCGTCGCGTTTCCTTTCTCATTATCGTAATCCTTTTGCAATTCTTTCTTAAACCAATCATTTCTCCGCAGATGATGATGATGATGATGAGATCATCGGTGGCCTTTTGGCCAAGAGACAAAAGAGAGATACCCATTCTGGCATTCCAGACGATCCCATAAGCGAGGACGTTCTTGCTGAGTCCAGGAAGACAGCCGCGGAAGCTGCTGAAAGAAGAAGGCAGCGGGAAGAGGAGGAGCTCGAGCGTGTGAGACAGCGGAGCCTCGAAGAGCAGCATGTTGACGACTTAGTGCGTCCAGTTGACGAGGAAGATGTGCTTCCCGAAGTAGTGACTCCTCAGGCGGAGGAGGAGGATGCGGTTCCAGAAGAGGATGCAGCAGCTCTGGAGCAAGCCCAAGCAGACTTTGAAGAAATCGCAGGCGGCGATAAAGGTGAGATCTTCAATCTCGCAGTAACTTATAGAGATGTTATTGTGGGTGCGTTAAAGCATGGTGTGTCAAAGGCTGACATTCGCCGTTGGCTAGTAGGCAAATGTGGAGAACCTTCAGGTAACCATTTGAGCGATATGCATGTACTAGACCTGAGCAACTTGAAACAGAATCATGACTGGTTTCTTCGCATCCCAGGTCACGCTCCCTTTAAAGACTTGCTTAATGAGGACACACTAATAAGACATGGTTCCACGTCTTTAGTGTATGACGAAGATACATCAATCCCACCTTCGCGTGGAGGTGCTTGCTCTTAGCTTTAGCAAAGATAGTAAAATAACATTCAATGCGAGTTACCTCATACCATCGCGTTTTGTGTCGCAGGCAATGCTGAGGAGTTTGTGCTGGAGCAGAGAAGTCAGCCTTCTGCGTCCTACATTCCGATTCCGAGCCCCCATACCGAGAAGCCCGTCGCAGCTACTGAACACGTAGGTGAGCCTCTCGAGGACATCATCGAACTTTCCGATGATGCTGAAGCTGATGCTGTGCTAATGGATGAAGATGCCCGTACTGGCGCTGAGGAAGTAAGGACAAGTACTGCTGATGCTTCCGCATTTGAGAGTGTCCCTCGCCAAGCAACCTCGGCGGTCGCTTCGCCTCCGGCGGTGACTGAGTCGGCGGCACCTATTCCTGCGTGGAGCTTTTGGGGCTCGCAGGTTGGGAATGCAGTCGCAGCTGATGCGGCCTATACTCTTCCTCCTGATTATGAGGGGTTAGAGCTCGCAGCTGACAGAAGAGCTATGGAGCGGGGACAGTCTTCGACCACTCCGGCAATGCGCATCCCTTCTCTTCGTGAGATTCTGGAAGGAACTGGTAAGTAGAGATTTGTTGTTTGCCTCTCGCATTATTCACTTGCGAGTTTGACATCATAACTTAGCTTTGACATTGCTTTAGGTTTGAAGCAAACTGATGTGGACTGGGTGGTTCGGATGCGCCTCACCTACCCCCAATCATTTGTGAGGTCTCTGGAGATAGGGCCCTTCGACAGGAGGCTGTTTCTTACTGAAGCCATTTGGATTTTGGAGCAGCTGTCTGCGGCTACGCCTGCGACCATCTCTGTCCAGAGTGCTGAATTGCTTTGTGGCATGTGCCAAAATCTCCTGACCAAAGTCCAAGGCAGACTTGGTTTCAGATTTCTTATGAAAAGAGTTACTCTGATTCGCGCAGCCGTAACTTTGAAGCTCGGCCACCAGAACCTCGCAGCTGAGAAGCAGAAGGTGGAGCAGCAAAAGCAAAAGGTTGACGAAGCTCTGAAGCTCTATCATGAGATGAATGCCAAGTGCGAGCAACTGAAACAAGAAGTGGAGCAGGTAGAGAAGCTGAGCCATCAGTTCGCGCCCCATGACTCCTTGATCAAGAATTTGCTTTGACTTTTTTGAAAAATAGCAAAGAAATAGCTGGAACATTAATGTAATGTTGAAACATTAATGTAATGTTGCTAGGGTTTCTCCCCCCTTTTTTTTAACAATCAAGAATCAACTTGCCCGTTTTGCCCTTTCCGGGATTTGATAGGATATCTCTGTGCATATCCAATTATGACATCAGCAATTGATATTCTGCTTGATTTTCGCGCTAATTTCTCGGAAGATAAGCACGCTTTCGTTGGGAAGTACATCCGAATCATGACTATCCGTCATTTATTAGGATACGCGACTGAATCGTCGTAGCCTTTAGTAGGGTAATTGATCGTTACCGTTTTTCAAGGCGTAAGTGATTGACCTTACCCTCTTTTTGAATTCTGCTGACTCATCTTAGCAACTGAAGAGTCTCCCCAAGGTCTATATAAACCCTGTCTTTGCCATTTGGGTTCTTCATCCCAAAAATGTGCTTTGCCGTGAGTCCTTACGACTGCTGGCTTCAACGCTTGTTTTTCGTTGATTCATGGCAACTTCAAGTTGTGAATCCTGAGTTTGCGCTTTGTGCTGTAGAAATAGTTTCCAAGATCCACTTTATGAGGCTTATTGCTCTTTATAACCATCATAAAGAAGGTGGAGATGATATCTCATGTGTATTCGAAGAATTTTCTTCGTGTATTATGTTTGCAGGTCATGTTTCTGGCCGCCTCCCGGTGAGGTGCAGCGCCGAAGTGACCGTGCTACCATATCGTAATGAACGGCGGAATTCTCCTCCAGTATCCCTGGAGGAGGATTTCTTGCCTCTTCGTTCTTGAACTCAGGAGGCTCGTCAATGCCCTTGTCTATCATGACAAGGAATCCATCACCAGAGGAATGACTGCTTCCCCTATTTTGCACGGCGGCATACGCCGGAACAGGAGGTTCCTCCGGTGCATATCTTGATCAGACAGAGGCTTTTGTCAGCCCTTGGGGTCTTGGACGTACCGTTACCCAGATCTTGCCGCTAGGGACGTAGCGAATGACGAGTTGATCTCTTCGCAGCAGCATCCCTTTTGCTATAGATCTTTGGCCGCAGATCTGTGTATTGCATAGCCGGTGTTAGGACCGGTGGGTTCATCCTTTCTCAGTTAGGATTCCCTCGATGTGTTACTTCTCGCTTGTAAGCTACTTTTCGAATGTATTGTAAGCCATATTGGCTGTGTAGTTAGATTTGAGCTTTTTCGCTTGTAAGCTGCTATCTAGACAGATAAATTGTAAGTCTTTTCGACTCATAATGATAAATAGTCTTTTGTATTATCTACTGTTTTGTTACAACAACATACAATTTCGCGTGCGCTTCGGCATATTTCGCCTAGCATAATGCTATGTACACGTTTCGCATTTGCTATCTGCCATATGAATTCGCAGATGTTTCACTAGATCGTTCGAGATCGTATTTTTGCAGCTATGTCATATTGGCAGTTGGGCTTGTGATTAGCTTTCAGATTCACGTGCTATCATATCAGATAGACCTTTGTAGATCACTTAAGATCATTTTTCACAATATTGCTATCTCATTAGATAGGCTTTAGTAGATCAATTAAGATCGTTCTTCGCATGAGTTGCTATCGTAGTAGAAAGGCTTTAGGAGATCAATTAAGATCGTTTTTCGCATGAGTTGCTATCGCAGCAGATAGGCTTTAGAAGATCAATTAAGATCATTTTGCATGAGTTGCTATCGTAGCAGATAGGCTTTAGAAGATCAATTAAGATCATTTTGCATAAGTTGCTATCGTAGCAGATAGGCTTTAGAAGATCAATTAAGATCATTTTGCATAGGCTGCTATCGTGACAGATAGGCTTGGAGGATCAATTAAGATCGCATTTGCATAGGCTGCTATCGTAACAGATAGGCTTAGATGATCAATTAAGATCGCATTTCGCGTGAGCTGCTATCGTGAAAGATAGGCTTAGGTGATCAATTAAGATCGCATTTGCATAGGCTGCTATCGTAACAGATAGGCTTAGATGATCAATTAAGATCGCATTTCGCGTGAGCTGCTATCGTGACAGATAGGCTTAGGTGATCAATTAAGATCGCATTTGCATAGGCTGCTATGGTAACAGATAGGCTTAGATGATCAATTAAGATCGCATTTCGCGTGAGCTGCTATCGTGATAGATAGGCTTAGGTGATCAATTAAGATCGCATTTGCATAGGCTGCTATCGTAACAGATAGGCTTAGATGATCAATTAAGATCGCATTTCGCAGATTGCTATTGTAGCGGATAACCCATTGTTAACAGTTATAACAAACTGAAATAAAGCAAAATTGACATCCAGAAATATGAAGTTTCTCATTTGGGAGAATTTTCTTATTATAACGCTCTCATATGGGAGAGATGAGATTACAATCCTCTCATATGGGAGAGGAAATTGTGTATATCGTAGCCATACAAGACATTAAGCGACGTTATAATAAAACGCATGAAATGAGAGAAGTCAGGGATAGTACTTCTTAATCCAGCGCATGTTGACTGAACTCGGGGTTGAGGTTGTTCCGTGCAACCTTCGTATGCTGCAGTAGCCACTGTCGAAGACTTCTGTGACTTCGAAAGGTCCTTCCCAATTGGCTGCGAACTTTGGGTGAGTCGCTTCTCGCATACAGTGGTCAGATGCGCGCAGGACCAAGTCTCCAACTGCGAAATTTCTTCGCTGGACCGTCTTATTGTAAGCGCGAGCGATCCTTTCTTGATACCGCTTATTGGTCCTCTTCGCTTGTTCTCGCTTTTCCTCCAGCAAGATCAAATCATGATCACGTTGATTTTCGTAGAGTGCGTGAAAGGCTAGCCTTGCCGAATTGATTCTCACCTCCGCAGGTACCACAGCTTCGGCCCCATAACATAGTAGGAATGGTGAGGCCCCCGTGGGTGTCCTTGGAGAAGTTCGGTAAGCCCATAGAGCTATGCTTAGAGAGTCGGCCCACTTCTTGTGGTCATCTGCGACCATCTTGCTCAAAATCCTCAACAGCGTTTTGTTGGTCGCTTCGGCTTGTCCGTTCTCCTTCGGGTAATAAGGGGTAGAACATATCTGCCTGATATTGTACTCCGCTAACTTCGCAGCTACCTGGCGATTAACAAAGGGAGTACCATTATCTGAAAGAATGGTGTTTGGGATTCCGAACCTGCATATGATGTTTTCTTGAATGAAGTTGACCACAGCTAGCGCATTTGCCGTCTTGAGTGGTACTGCCTCCACCCATTTGGTGAATAGCTCAGTTGCTGTGAGAATAAAATGATTTCCGTGTGACGTTGGTCGGATGGGACCGATGAAGTCCAGAGCCCATGTGTGAAATGGCCATGGCGTCCCTAATGCATGTAGATCCACGGCGGGAGCGTGCACTAGGTTTCCTTTGAATTGGCACTCCTGGCAGCGTCGCACTTTGGTGCGGCAATCAACCTCCATCGTGGGCCAGAAATATCCGATTGAGAGGAGCTGCCTGCATAATTTCGCACCTCCTTGGTGTTCCACCTGATGAGAAAGGTCCATGACTTCTTGTGCTTCTCTGCCGTCTAGACATCGCAACAAGTTGCCCTCATGACCTCTTCGCCAAAGCAGGTTTTCCTGTACTACGTATCGAGATGCTTTCCTCTTCAATTTCTCGGCTTCTTTTCTCGATTCGGGCACGCTGCCCTGGGTGAGAAAATCAAAGAGTGGCTTCCTCCAATCCGTGTCATCATCAGTTAAAGCGATGAGTAGAGAATCTTTGATTAGTGCGCAACTCTCGCACTTCCCTTGTATCAGGGTTGCGGCTGTTGACATGTCTGGCCAATGAATGCCATATCTCTGAGCCTTTTGATAGATTGACACCTCGCTTTCTCCGCAAGCATGTTGGTGAATCTTCTCCAGCAGCAATTGTCCCTCTTGCTCGGAAACACATCGCATGAGTATTCCACCAGGGCCTTTGTAGTAAAGGGTGTTGTCATGTATGCAGTACCCCTTTGTGAGCGCCCAGCCTTCACTGCTTGTGCCTTCTGCAATAGCTTGTAGGAATGCTTTTCTCCAGTCCGTGTCATCCATGTGTTCGTCGTCACACGCACCTTCTGTCAATGCCGACGATGTTCGCACTTCAATGGAGATCCTTGCGGGACATTTTTCGGTGCTGACCTTAGATCCCAAGGTTGCCAAAGCGTCCGCATGCCTGTTGTCTGCTCGGGGCTTGTGCTCGTACCTCACATCGCAGAATTGATGTACCAGCTTTTGTACTAGAGTCCGATAAGACAGAAGGTTAATCTACTTCAAACTGTACTCGCCCGAGGCTTGTTTGACGATCAACTTGGAGTCTCCCATGACCGTCAGATTGCTTACTTCCAAAGATTTTGCTGCGCGCAGTCCCGCTATGAGGGCTTCATATTCTGCCTCGTTGTTGGTGACTGCAAATTCGAGCTTTGCGGACATGTGTATGACCTCCCCATCTGGTTTGGTCAAGACTATCCCAATGCCTCCGCCTTTTCTTGTTGATGACCCGTCGAAGTGTAGCGTCCAATAGGGCACGTCGATTGCATAGATTTCAGGGCCTTCGAGCTCTTCTTCGATCACGGGCTCGTGGCTGTTGTCGGGGAACTGTGCCAACAGATCCGCTACCGCCTGCGACTTGATCGCTCGCGGTCTCACGCATGTGATATCATATTGAGAGATGGTCATGTACCATTTCTCCAATCTCCCGCCAGGAGTGGTGTGAGTTAGCAGATATCGTATGGGATCGCTTTTGGTAACCACTACTACTTTATGTGACGCAAAGTAGTGTTTCAATTTCTCTATTACGAAGAACAAAGCAAGGCAATGACGTTCGATGTCTGTGTACCTTGATTCAGCAGGCTGCACGATGCGAGAGATATAGTAGATAGGCCTTTCCTGGCCTTCGTACTCCTGAGCCAAGAGTGCTCCTATGGATCTCCTTGTTGATGTCAAATATAGCAGAAGCGGTGATCCCAGTTGGGGTGCGATCATTATTTTGGAAGACGTCAGCAGATCCTTCAGCTTTTTGAACGCCGCTTCGTGTTCCGGAGCCCAGTTGTACACGGCATCCTTCTTGAGAAGAGTACTAAAACAGCATGTGATTTCGGCAATCGCTGGGATGAATATCCGCAAATAGGATAGCTTTCCTAAAAACACTCTGGTTATGGGGCGGCGTCATGCCGGTTATGGCTGACACTTTCGCAGGGTCAGGCTCGATTCCTTGGCGATGAACTACGCATCCCAAGAACTTCCCTGATGTTACCCCAAATGCGCATTTCATGGGATTCATCTTTAGTTGAAAGCGTCTACATCTATTGAACACCTTCAGTAGATCTGCGAGGTGATCTGCTTCGTGCTTGGATTTAACCACCAGGTCATCCACATAGAATTCCACTTCTTTATGCATCATGTCGTGGAACAGAGCCATCATGGCCCGCTGATAGGTTGCACCCGCGTTTTTGAGACCGAACGGCATCACTGTGTAGTTGAACACCCCCACCGGAGTGATGAATGCAGTTTTCCGCGCGTCTTCGGGGTCCATCTTGATCTGGTTGTACCCGCTGAAGCCATCCATGAAACTGAACATGCGGTGGCCCGCTGTTGAATCGATAAGCAAATCGATGTTGGGCAGTGGAAAATCGTCCTTGGGGCAGAAGCGATTGAGATCTCGGAAGTCCACGCAGATGCGGAGCTGTCCGTTCTTCTTCACCACTGGCACGATGTTGGCCAGCCATGTGGGATGATGATTCGGCTCTATGAATTTGGCATCCAGGAGTTTGACAATCTCCTGCTTGATTTTCACGTTAAGCTCCGGCCTGAAGCTTCTTGTGCTCTGCTTTACGGGCTTAGACCCTGGAATGATGTCTAATCGGTGCATAGTGATGCTTGTATCCAGTCCCGGCATCTCATCATACTCCCATGCGAACACGTCCTTGTATTCAGTTAGGAGCTGTAGCAGTCCTTGCTCCTCCTCGCTTGTGAGGTCCGCACTTAGAAAGACTGGCCTTTTCTTTTCCTCGTTCGGGCTGAGGAACACTTCCTTTAGCTCTTGCTTTTGTGGTCTGGGCCTGTCTTCCATGCATTCAGGTGCTTCTTTGAGTTTCTCGTCTGGAGCGCCCTGCGTTGGCTTTTCCGTCAGCGCAATTTGCTCGATTTGACTGATTTGCCCAGGGATATCCCCATGCCTGTGTGAGGACACCCCCGCGCACCTTCATATGCGATAGCATTTCTTCCCATTGGCGTAGAAGCTCTCTATCTCTTTGCCTTCAGGGTCATGCTTTGCGATTCTCTTCAGAGTATACACATTCTTCCGATGGTATGCGATACGCGGCGCCTCTTCGCGTGTAGGCGGCTTTTCTTTGGCATCTTCTCTTGTCACCATTACTCCCGCAGGTGACTGGTCCTTGATGTCCTCCCAGAGAGGCAAAGGAGTAGGGTTGAATGGTCCCGGTGTTTGCTCGTCCGCCATCTCGGTGAACCACACTGCTTCGCTTAGATGTGCTTCATCCAAGTTGAATGGATTCGTTGAAGCTGGTATCTCGACTACTCTGTCGTTCCAGATAGCTTTCATAACCTGGTGAGCTGTTGAAGGAACTGCGTCGAAGCGATGAATCCAGGCTCGACCTATGATCATGTGATACGTGGTGTTTGCGTCTATGACATAGAACTTTGCTGAGCACTTGATTTTGCCAATCTGAACGCCCAGGCGGATCCATCCGATCGTCATTCTAGAGTCGCTTCCGAATCCCATCAGCGGAGATGGACGCCTGACGATCTTGTGCTCGGGGATCCCTGCTAGCTTCAGTGTGTGGAGCGAAACGACGTTGACCGCTGCTCCTCCATCGACGAAGGCCCGTTTGAACTCGACGCCATTGATGATGGCTGTCACGTACAGAGGCCTCTGGTGGCTCGCATCTGTCTTCTTGTCGCTGGTAGAAAAGGTCATAATCTTTTCTGTAGAGCGAGACGTCCTGATGACTTTCCCGTTGGAAACTACAAGATCTTCCTCATAGTCCTCCGCTATCCTCAAGATTGCTTTTGTCATATCTGTCCGACACTTCTCGGAGAAGTTCATTTCGTCGAAGAATCTGCTAAAGCCGTGCGACCCCTTCATCCAATCGGCACGTTCGTCTTCTGTGTCCATACTGTAGTCTTCGTCATTATGAACCTCAGCTATGACGGGTAGACCATCCTCTGCGACTTCTTCCAAGTCGACGATCGAAATCATGGCAACCTCTTTGCCTTTTGAGTCTTGCTCTGCATGGGCAGGAAGCGGATTGTTGCGCACATCCTTCCTGTGATCGCTGACGATCAGCTCGCCGTTCTTCATCTTCTGGTCGAATGTAAACCTGAGCTTTTTACATTCCGCTGTGGGGTGCATGACTTTGCCGTGGTACTCGCACCACTTAGGATCCCTTACCATCTCCTTAGAGGGTATCTTTTCGAGCGGCGGCAGGACACCGTCCTTGCGCCACTGTCTGCAGAGGTCGCTTGCTTCCTCTACCGAGCAAGGCAGAGGTGGTACATCGAAGTTCACAACCTTCGCTTGCTTCTGGGGTGAAACTGTATTGACCTCAGCTTCGCGTCCCCTCTTGTAACTGAATCTCCCGATCTTGTAGGTGGTGCCGCTCGAAGGTCGCTCCGGAGCGTTCTTCTTTTTCTGCCTCTCGACTATAGGTTCGATGTTCTTCGTGCATTCAATTAGCTTTGAAAACGTAGGTGTTTGCAAATTGATGAGCATACCTTTGTATTCGTCTCGCATGCACTGCAGGCATATCTCTACGAGCCGGCTTTCGAGCATTGGATATTTGCATTCCAAGGACTTCGCCCTGAATTTCTTGATGAAAGTGATCCCATTCCTCGCGCTTCTGATACATCCGCGAGAGATGGATCATTGTCACCTTTTCTTCCATCTGGAAGAACTTGGTGTAGAACTTCTGGACCATGTCGTCCCAAGTCTTCACGGATCCGGCTTCCAACGTTCGGTACCACTTGTACGCTACGTTCCCTAAGGATTTTGGGAACTCTCGCATCAGCAGTTTGGGATCAGCCCCGTATGGCCCCATGACATCAATGAAACGCATGACATGCTCATGAGCGTCCCCGTTGACATCCTCGAACTTGTCCCATTTAGGAGCCTTATACCCCGCCGGGTTAGGCATGAGATAGATCTCCCGCGGGATGGGTGGATCGTTGTCTAGCTTCGGGATAATGGTATCCGCGAATGACTGGTGAGCCAAAATAGTGTCCATGCGCTTCTGCAGAGACGTCATGCATTCTGGAATGCTTCCCTCGGTAGCTGAAGGAGGGGTTGCCCCAGCTCGCCGTTGGAGGAGGCAAAGGGTACTGCAAAGTCGGGTTGGATGCCAAAGCCGAAGGCTGAGGAGTGTGAGCAATGAGAGGCAACATCTGAGCTGTTGATCCCTGAATAGAAGGCAGCTGCGTAGTCGCCGGTGGAGTCTGCAGGTTAGGGTTGGGAGGTGTGGTTGACACTCCCAATCCCGGAGCGGTAGGGCCTCCTCCTCCTTGAGAGACGGCGGTGGCTGTTGAAGGGTTTGGTGCAAGGGTGCCCAGAACGGCCAAGATCCGTTCTAGCAGCGCGGACTGGGCTTTGAGAGCTTTCGCCTGATTTTGGACAGTGGCGTCCAAGGACTCCAGCGTCGGTGTCTCGCCGGGAGTGGTAGGAGTACGGCGGGTCTCTTCTCCCGAGGCGGTTTCGGTGGAAGGCGATCTGTTGCTGATATCATCCTCCTGAGACATGGTTGCTTTTGTTGGTAAGTTCACGTCGGGTTCACCAAAATGTGCACAAGAGATTCCGGCGGGGAGACCTCCGTGTACACCGTATGTAGAGGATCGGAGATCGCACAGGAAGAGTGGGGTTGTGTGTAGGGAGAGAGTAAGGCAGTAGTAATGTCTGAGAGAGAGAGACAGAGGTTTGGCAGAGCTTCCGCGTATGGCAGGTGTGTTCTCCTTTGTATGGAAAGGTTAACGTCCTATATATAGCAGAGAACCTTACCGTTGTAGTGTGGTTAATGCGCCCATTGATGGCGGCTTAATTAGCTTAACCATAACGGCACGTTCGTCCGAATATATAGGCACCGTTACAGCACGTTGTGCGCGAATACCGGAACCGTTACGAGGTTGACCGGGTTTGACCGGATTGACCGGGTTTATGGAGCTCGTGCCATAAATCTCTCAAAACAGTTACTAAAGGTCGCGTGCGGGCTTGGCTCGCACGCGACAGGGCTTACTCTAGCCTCCAAACCACTAAGTCCCTACAAGTCCCGTGCAGAGGTATGCGAGGGCTCTGTCTCGCAGCCCCCACATGGATCAGCTCGGCTGGTGATCCAGTGTGTGTGGAGCACAATATGGTGTGCTGGATGGTTGCCACGTGGCCAAGATCTGTCAGCTCAGAAAGCACTATCTACAGGGAGCAAATATCCTAGGCCACTCGAGGGATAGTGCTTATAGAATGTCTGGCCAGACTCAAATAAATCAATATAGCATATTGATGTTATTTGCGCGAATAAGGCTATTCCCATGGATCGAGAAACTATGGATTGGATATACGAGTGTGACTTGTATGTCTCGTGCCCAATCCAGATATGGAGGCAAAGGGATGAGACAATTACTTGTACAAAGGTTGTCAAGATGACTATTCTATTAGTTGGCTAGAATGGATGTTTTGCTAGAAACCGCTCCATATTAGCAAATAGTTGCTACCAACTAGATAGAACCTATGGGGTCACACGCTACATAGAGTTGAACTAGATTTGGGAATTAATTAATTGGATTAATTAATTAGAAGGATCACTTTCCAAACCCTTGCAAACTTAGTAGGGACTAATTTGCAAGGAAGGGACTAAATTGAATTCTAGTTGGACTAGAATAAGTCCTTTAGGTAGTTAACAAGGAGTTGTTGGACTATATAAAGGACCCTCCTTCCTTCCTTCCTCATAACTTATGCTCATTAGTGAACATAACAAAAGTGGGAGAGAACAAAGGAGAGAGAGCAAGCAACAAGGAGCCCGAACCCGACCCCCTTGTCGCCGCCCTCACCCCGTCGGCCAAAAAGAGGGCCGAAGCCCCTCTTTTGTCTCGTTTTGCGTGATTCCTTCACCCTCCTCTTATTCCGGGCTAGCACCAAGGAGTTTGGGAGATCTAGGATCAAATCTAGGCGTGGATCAACTATAGAGAACGTGACACTATTCGCGTTTGAAGTCATCAAGGAGAACCCAAAGGTGTGTTTATGATTTCTTACCTTTACTATCGTTATGCATCTAGACTTGTGATCCTTGGAGGGTTTTGCATAACTATTTGTTTGATTATGCTTCCGTTTGCGCGATCCATGAATCAAAACCCTACAGTGGTATCAGAGCCACAGGTCATAGAGCATAAACGTAGTTTATGTGTTACATTCTTGTTGTTTTACACCTTAATTTGATTGTTTATCGCGTAAAACAAGACAAATCAAGCATGGGATGCAATTTGTCAATAATTACTCATAACAAGATCCAATTTTTGCATTGGATGCATGAATTGGTGAGTTTGAGAAATTTTAGGATCTTAGATATAGGGTTTGGGCATCCTTTGGGAAGAAGGAGTTCTCCCAAAACAAGGAAACAACCAAACTTGGGCTCCAAGCAAGGGAGTTGTTTTGGAAACAACTCCCAAGAGGAGGTTCGGCCCCCTAAGGGACCGTCCCCTTGCTTGCCGCCCAAGCTTGGCCGCCCTAAGGGGGCGGGCGGCCCTAACCCGCGGGCCTAGCTTGCGGGTTTTGGGCCGGGCCGGCCCTAGGGCCTTGTGGTTCACTTTAATGGGCCTGGGCAATTGGATTGTTGGGCCCATGGACCGTTTTAACCCTAGAAATCCTAAAATCAATTAAAATTGACCAAGCGCGTTAAAATTAGATTTTAACTGTTTATGTGCAAATCGCATGGTGATTGGATATGGCCTTAGGATGTGGTTTGATGTGGATGTTTAATTTTGTGGTTTAGTTTTACAGCCTGCGAGCTGATCAATTAATTGTAATAATTAATTAGGGTTTTATGGCCTGCGTGCCATTTTTTTTTTCTCAACTTGTGAGATTTATTTTATTTACTATAGATATTAGCTAGTGCTAGATAAAGTAGATTGTTAGCCAAGATTGGAGAAAAGAAGCCCAAAGCCAAAGAAGCCACAAAAGATGGAGCATGGAGCATGGAGCATTCCACATGACTATGAAGGATGGACCAAAAGATCAAGACGCATGGAGATGTGTTTGCTTAGGGTTCATAGATAATTCCATTGGCTTGGAATTATCTTAGTCTAGAAAAGGCCATGTCCACATCACGTTTAATTTCTGTTTTGTGGTTGTTTATTTATTGTCTTATTATTTGTGTGGTTGGTGTATGGATGATGCATGCAATTAGGATAATAAGATAATCAGACAACCCGGATCTATTATTTGGAGTTGTGCCCAAACTCAAATAGATAGATTAGTTGATATTGATCAACAAAACAATTAAAAATTGAATTTAAAATCCCTCAAATTTTAAATATTGTGTTCTTGCCTTCTCGTTATTTAAACACTCATTATCATCATTATTTATCAAGTTCGTGCGTGCCAAAGCATGGCGACTTGGTTCATAATGATGGAATGCGATGGCACGTAACAATGTGCAATTGTTTAGATAAGAGGTTGAACACAACTAGGCTATTAATTTGATTAAGAAACCTAGAGGCAATCAATTGGGATTATCCATATGGATGGATAAATAAGGAGTTATTTGCCCAATTGAACCAAGAGTTGCATATGGGATGCAATTGGAATTGTTCCTACCTAAAAGTAGTCAAATTATGGGTGACTTGCCAAAGCAAGCTCATAAGGAGATGAAAAGATGGATCTTGGCCCACTAGAAAATATAAGGAATTTTCCGCATTAATGTCTTGAGGGTTATTAATCCGTAGAAAAATAGTGAGAGCTATATTTAATAAACTAGCCATTATTAAATATAGTCAAAAATTCACAAATACTAAAACTTGCGTATTTTCCTTTTTGTAGAATACCAAATGGCAAACAACTCATCGAGTTCACAACATTCCCTACGATCTGTCCTTGAGAAGGACAAGCTCTCTGGAACAAACTTTCTTGATTGGTAAAGAAACTTGAGAATTGTTCTCAAGCAAGAGAAGAAACTGTACGCAATAGAGGAGCATGTTCCAGAAGGTCCAGAGAACCAGACACCTGCTGCCTTAAAGGCGTATCAAAAGCGTGTTGATGACGCTATTGATGCGGCCTGCCTAATGCTTTGCACCATGACTTCTGAGCTTCAGAAGCAACACGAAAACATGAATGTTGTCGATATGATCGAACATCTAAAGCAGCTCTTCCAAGAGCAGGCGAGGGTAGAGAGGTATGAGGTCTCAAAGGCACTGTTCAAATGTCATCTGGCAGAAGGGAACCCGGTGGGACCCCATGTACTCCGAATGATCGGGTACTTGGAGAATCTCGCCCGGCTTGGGTTCCCGGTCGGCCAAGAGTTGGCAACCGATCTCGTGTTGCAATCGTTGCCCGAGAGTTATGGACAGTTCATTATGAACTATAACATGAACGAGATCGTTAAACCACTGCCAGATTTGCTCAACATGTTGAGGACGGCTGAACAGAGCATCAACAAGGGTAAGGGCAAGGCCATAATGATGGTGCAGAAAGGAAAGGGCAAAAGGTTTGCCTCTTCCTCCAAGGGCAAAGGCAAGTCAGTTGCCAAGTCCAAGGAACAAGCCCTTAAGCCTGTTGGTGGAATTGCCAAGGGCGTGACTAAGGGTGAGTGTCACTACTGCAGTCAGCCTGGACACTGGAGGAGGAACTGCCCAAAATATCTAGAGGACAAGAGGCTTGGAATAGTGATTCCACCACCACCAGGTATTTTTGTTGTAGATGTCAATTTAACTGTCTCTACATCATGGGTATTAGATACTGGATGTGGATCTCATATTTGTCGAAATATGCAGGATCTAAAGAGAAGTAAAAGATTGGCTAAAGGGGAGGTAGATCTACGCGTTGGGAATGGAGCAAAGGTTGCTGCGTTGGCCATAGGCGTGTGCGAGCTATCTCTGCCTTCAGGATTAGTTTTAGAATTAAATAATTGCTATTTTGTGCCTGCTATGAGCAGAAACATTATTTCTATTTCTTGTTTGGACAAGGAAGGTTTTATTATTTCAATAAAGAACAATTGTTGTTCCTTTTATTTGAATAATATTCACTATTTTAGTGCGCAATTATTAAATGGACTTTATGTCCTTGATCTAAGCAATCCTGTCTACAACATTAATACCAAGCGGATTAAAATAAATGATTTAAATCCTGCTTATCTATGGCATTGTCGTTTAGGCCATATAAATGAGAAACGTGTATCTAGACTCCATAAGGATGGATTACTAGACTCATTTGATTTTGAATCATATGAGACATGTGAGGCTTGTTTATTGGGAAAAATGACAAATTCCCCTTTCAATAACAAAGGTGAGAGGACTAGTGAGCAATTGGCACTCATACATACTGATGTGTGTGGGCCATTTGCCACGCCAGCCAGGGGTGGTTATGTCTACTTCATTACATTTACTGATGATTACAGTAGATATGGATTTGTGTACCTTATGAGGGCAAAATTCGAATCCTTTGAAGTGTTCAAAGAATTCAAGAATGAAGTAGAGAAGCAACTTGGCAAAAGTATCAAAGCTCTACGATCGGATCGTGGAGGAGAATACTTGAGCCAAGAGTTTGACGACTATCTTAGAGAGTGTGGGATCGTGTCCCAACTCACTCCACCCGAAACGCCACAATGGAATGGCGTGTCCGAGAGGAGGAATCGAACCCTATTAGATATGGTTCGGTCTATGAAGTGTCAAACCGATCTTCCATTATCATTTTGGGGCTACGCTTCATTAAGTGCAGCTTTCACCATTAACCGTGTTCCATCTAAATCAGTCATGAAGACACCATATGAGATGTGGAGTGGGAGGCGTCCCACACTGTCGTTCATGAGGATTTGGGGCTGCGATGTCTATGTAAAACGTTTACAGTCAGACAAGCTAGGGCCTAAATCGGATAAGTGTAAATTTGTGGGGTACCCTAAGGAAACTAAGGGATACTACTTCTACAATCCAACCGAGAACAAAGTGTTTGTTGCTCGGACCGGCGTGTTTCTAGAAAGAGAATTTGTCTCTAAAGAAGCAAGTGGGAGGAATGTAGAACTTGAAGAAGTTCAAGAACCGCAAATCACTGAACCGATTATGGAACATGAACAGGAATCACAAGCAGTTGTGAAGCCACATGTTCAGGTAACACAAGAGCTTCGTAGATCTAGTAGAGTGCGCCAGGAACCCGAGAGGTACGGACTTCTCGTAACCGATTCCGGTGACACGATCCTCATAGATGATGAGCCTACTACCTATGAGGAGGCCATGAGTGGCCCAGACTCACAGAAGTGGCTTGAAGCCATGAGATCCGAGATGGAATCCATGTATACCAACAAAGTATGGACTTTGGTGGAACCACCCGATGGGGCACGGCCCATAGGGTGCAAGTGGGTCTTCAAGAAGAAGATCGACATGGATGGTAATGTGATTACCTATAAGGGCCGATTGGTGGCTAAAGGATTCAGACAGATTCATGGTATTGACTATGATGAAACCTTTTCACCAGTCGCTATGACCAAATCCATCCGAATCCTACTTGCAATTGCAGCATACTACGACTATGAGATTTGGCAGATGGATGTCAAAACAGCATTTCTTTATGGGAATCTCCTCGAGGACGTGTATATGATACAGCCGGAGGGTTTTGAGGATCCAAAGCAAGCCAACAAAGTCTGTAAGCTGCAACGATCCATTTATGGATTGAAGCAAGCTTCTAGGAGTTGGAATCGACGTTTTGATGAAGTGGTCAAAGAGTTTGGCTTCATCAAAAACGAAGATGAGTCTTGTGTCTACAAGAAGGTTAGTGGGAGCTCTGTAGCTTTTCTGGTCTTGTATGTGGATGACATACTACTCACTGGAAACGACATTCCCATGCTGCAATCTGTGAGAGATTGGCTAGGAAAGTGTTTCTCAATGAAGGACTTAGGGGAAGCAGCCTATATACTCGGTATAAAGATCTATAGAGATAGATCTAAAAGGTTGCTAGGCCTAAGTCAAAGTACATATATTGACAAGGTGTTGAAACGGTTCAACATGCAAGATTCCAAGAAGGGATTCTTGTCCATGTCACATGGAATCACTCTTTCGAAGAGTGGTTGTCCTTCCAATGAGATTGAGAGGGAACGCATGATTAGGATTCCTTATGCCTCGGCCATAGGGTCTATCATGTACGCCATGTTATGTGCTAGACCACATGTGTCATATGCCTTGAGTATGACAAGCAGATACCAATCCAATCCGGGTGAGAGTCACTGGATTGCATTCAAGAACATCCTAAAATACTTGAGAAGAACTAAGGATGCTTTCTTGATGTTTGGCGGTGAGGAAGAGTTGCGTGTAAGGGGTTACACTGATGCAAGCTTCCAAACCGACAGAGATGACTTTAGATCACAGTCGGGATATGTGTTTTGCCTGAATGGAGCAGCGGTGAGCTGGAAGAGTTCCAAGCAAGAGACGGTAGCTGATTCTACAACAGAGGCTGAGTACATTGCTGCAAATGGCGCAGCAAAGGAGGCTGTTTGGATCAGAAAGTTTGTTCTGAACTTGGTGTGGTCCCTAGCATTGCGGATCCAGTGGAGTTGTTCTGTGACAACACTGGGGCGATCGCGCAATCAAAGGAACCAAGATCGCACCAGAAGTCCAAACACGTGCTCAGGAAGTTTCATCTGATTCGAGATATTATCGATAGAGGAGACGTTCGGATATGCAAGATTCCTACAGATGATAATCTGTCAGACCCGCTTACGAAGCCTCTCACGCAGTGGAAGCATGAAGGGCACACTAGGAGTATGGGCATACGAGATGCGCCAGATTGGCTCTAGTGCAAGTGGGAGACTGTTGGAATAGATGCCCTAGAGGCAATCTAGTTTAGTATGAATTTGTATATGGCTAGAAAATTCATTTTATTATTTATTGGATATTTAATATAATGAAGTCCTTAGATTTACAATTGTGTTGTTTATCTTAAATATCCCTAGTCGAGTATAATGATTAATGGGACAATCATCTATAGACTAGTATGGGGTTGGATTGATATGGAGATATCACGATCCAACACATAGGTGTGCATTACGGAATGTTGCACTGGATTGACCCATCTCCGAGAAGGCTACATACATGTTATGTTGAGTCACAAGCGCTTCTCGCGGTGCAATGGTATTGTCATCCTTAGACTTGAAGTCACTAGATATTCTAGTCGTGGATCATTGTGATCTTGGTAGCGTTAAACGCTACACCGTAACTGGGTAGTTATAAAGGCGTGTACTGGATACAATGAGAAGCAAGCTTAGAGATCGTAGTGGACGTAGAGAGGATTTGCCCCTCCCACATAACGGGAGCAAATATCCTAGGCCACTCGAGGGATAGTGCTTATAGAATGTCTGGCCAGACTCAAATAAATCAATATAGGATATTGATGTTATTTGCACGAATAAGGCTATTCCCATGGATCGAGAAACTATGGATTGGATATACGAGTGTGACTTGTATGTCTCGTGTCCAATCCGGATATGGAGGCAAAGGGATGAGACAATTACTTGTACAAAGGTTGTCAAGATGACTATTCTATTAGTTGGCTAGAATGGATGTTTTGCTAGAAACCGCTCCATATTAGCAAATAGTTGCTACCAACTAGATAGAACCTATGGGGTCACACGCTACATAGAGTTGAACTAGATTTGGGAATTAATTAATTGGATTAATTAATTAGAAGGATCACTTTGCAAACCCTTGCAAACTTAGTAGGGACTAATTTGCAAGGAAGGGACTAAATTGAATTCTAGTTGGACTAGAATAAGTCCTTTAGGTAGTTAACAAGGAGTTGTTGGACTATATAAAGGACCCTCCTTCCTTCCTTCCTCATAACTTATGCTCATTAGTGAACATAACAAGAGTGGGAGAGAACAAAGGAGAGAGAGCAAGCAACAAGGAGGCCGAACCCGACCCCCTTGCCGCCGCCCTCACCCCGTCGGCCAAAAAAGAGGGCCGAAGCCCCTCTTTTGTCTCGTTTTGCGTGATTCCTTCACCCTCCTCTTATTTCGGGCTAGCACCAAGCAGTTTGGGAGATCTAGGATCAACTCTAGGCGTGTATCAACTATAGAGAACGTGACACTATTCGCGTTTGAAGTCATCAAGGAGAACCCAAAGGTGTGTTTATGATTTCTTACCTTTACTATCGTTATGCATCTAGACTTGTGATCCTTGGAGGGTTTTGCATGGCTATTTGTTTGATTATGCTTCCGTTTGCGCGATCCATGAATCAAAACCCTACACGATCAACAATTGACTAGTATGTGGGTAGATTGCTATGGAGATATCAAGTCTAACACATGGGTATGCATTAGGAGTAATGTCATACTGGATTGACCCACAACAAGAAGGATACATTACATTATGTCAAAGTCACAATCGCTTCTCGTAGTGCTAATTATATTGTAATCCTAAGACTTGAAGTCACTAGATGCTCTAGTTGTGGAATATCATGCTATGATATTATCAAACGTTGCGCCATGACCGGGTAATTATAAAGATAGTTATCGAGCATGATAGGAAGCAAGCTTAGAGATCGTAGTGACGTAGAGAGGATTTGTCCATCCTACATAATGGGAGCAAATATCCATGGGCCACTCAAGGGATGGTGCTTATAGAATGTCTGTCCAGACTCAGATAAATCAATATGGAGATATTGATGTTATCTGCTCACATAAGCATATTCCCAGGATCGAGGAACTATAGATTGGATATACGAATGTGATTAATATGTCTCGTGTCCAATCCGGATATGGAGACAAAGGGATACCACAATACATGAACATTGGGCACAAGGTTTGTCGGGATCACTGACTTATTTCTATCAGTTGTTTGGCATGGATGTGTTGCTAGACACCGCTCCATGTTAGTAAGTAGTTACTACCAACTAAGTAGAAACCTATGGGGTCACACACCGGATGGATTAAATTGGATATAGGTATTAATTAGTTGGACTAATTAATAAAAGGATCATAACACAACCACAAACAAACTTAGTAGGACTAATTTGCAAGTGGACTAATCCATGTAAGGACATGATTAGTATTGGGGCTTTTATGTAGTTAATAAAGAGTTATTACTATATAAAGGAACTCTAGCTTGTTATTTCTCTACACAAGTCATTATTGAGAGAACATAACAAAGCAAGTGAGAGAGAGAGAGAGAGAGAGAGAGAGAGAGAGAGAGAAGTTGGGAGCCGAAGCACCCAACCTACCCGACGCCGTCAGCCTCCCCTTGGGCGCGGCTTCGCCTCGTTTTGCGGGATCCGTTCCTCCTTCTTCCGTTGCTAGCACTACACGGTGGGAAGGAATCCAATCAAGAATCCAATGTGTGGATATTCATAAAGACGAATACACAATTCTTCGTGTCATCTCCCAAACTAAGGTACACATCTTTTATGCCCTTATCATGTTATGATGGCTTGCCTGTGATCCTTGGAGGGATTTGAGCAGGATTAATTTGTTATTCCGCTGCGTAACCTGCATCAAAACCCTACATATAACCCGGTGTTGAAAGGGCTTTTTGAATTCTCCAAGCTCGTTTTGCTATAATTAAAAACACATATTACAATAATGGCATGGATGGTGGATGGTTAGAGTGCATTTCCCCCTAACATCCCTCTCCCCCTCCCCCCTCATGGTTGGACATGGTCCGTACTTTTATAAGGTTTTGCCCCTCCCCTCCCCTCCCCCCCTCATGGTTGGAGATGCTCTATGAAATGATATTTTTTTTGGATTTCAAGACATTTTGCACCCTCGTAGTTTGGATTATATAGAAAAAACCCCCTGTTGTTCGGGGATATACAAAACCCACCCCTATCAGTGGATGGACGTTAGACAAATACCACCCTTCTGTTAGTGTTAGGCAGTAGAGGGGTGTAATATGACTTTTATGACCGTTTTACCCTCTTTATGTTTTTGGGTTTATTTTGTTGATGTTCTTGACCACCATCCTTGGTGTTATTGAACACCACTTCCACCACCACCAAATCTCCACCAGCACCACCACCAAATAATCACAAACCATCAAACTCAACCAAGAACACAATTTTCACAAAGTAGATATCAACAACATTTAACAAACTTTTTTTCCATTATTAGATGTCACCACCACCACCACCACCACCAAAGAAAAAGAAGAATTCAGAATGAAAATAACAAAAGGCAAGTTTCTACCTCCACTTACAACAATCTTCTAGAGTGTGAAGCTTATGAGGCCAAATGAAGAATACAGAAGAAGCTTTGACAACATATCAACCCTAAAACTGAAGCACAATCAACAAAATCCCCAGCCCAGAAGTACTTCCACGGACTCCTTCTCAACAACCAGATCCAGCAAATCGAACTCCAAATTACCCTTCTCGCACCCTCCTCAACGCCTCTCCAAGATCTCGACACCCACAAAGGGTACACTGAAATTGTGTTTATTGATTAAATTGTCTTCGTCGGCGAGAGCCATTTGTTTGTTCTCGTCAATGTAATCGACGCCGACAACTTAAAGAGTTTGGGCTTCCACGAAAAGCCCAACTCGGGATTTCACCACTATAGGGATCGAGACAGCCCTTTTGATTTCCTTCACCAGAAAGGGATCGGGCATCCGAGAAATGCCACCGTGAAATTGCTCGGAGATGCTGATGTAGCAAGCGTCTGCGAATTCGGCGATCTTGGCTTGATTTATGTGACTTCGAGAATGGCTCCGCCGCTGAGGGTCTGGGCTAAGCCGATCTTGATCGAGACAGGGTTCTTCTTGGCGTCGATGATGGCGATGTTCCTGTAGACGGTGACGGTGCAGTTCGATCTGGGTTTTGATTGACCCAAAATTGGGTTACGAACGAGGAAAAGAGAGAGCTCGATTCTGGCGGGCGGCGAACTGACGGCTTACTCGGCGGCGTCTTCCACAGTGGCGTCTTCCAGAGCTCGCCACCGCCGTCGATTCTACTTCCCGTCTTCTCTCCTTCTCTCTCTGCCTCTCTTCTTCTCTTTCCGGATCTGAGATCGGTTCTTCTGTTGGTGTGGGTAATGGGTGAGAGAGAGGTATTTCTTCAGAGAGGAAGGAGGTGGACATGGAGTTTGGTCGCTGTGTTTAGGAGGTGAAGGGAGAGAGACGGGATATAGAGAGAGGAGCAGAGAGAGGGATAGAGATGGAGGTGGGTTGGTGGTCGGGGGTGCAGGTGGAGGGGTTGAGAGGAGGATGCGGTGGAGAGGTGAAGGAGGAGGAGAGAGAAGGGGAAGAAGTGGGTTTTATAGTGGTGTAATTTATTTCCATCTCAAGGGTAATTTTGTCTTTCTATCCTATCTGTCAGCTCCGTTAGTTAGCAGGGGTGGTTTTTGTATATCTTCGAACAGCAGGGTTGTTTTTGTATATAATCTAAACTACGAGGGTGCAAAATGTCTTTAACCCTATTTTTTTTTTGCAACAAAGAGTATTAGATTGTTTCGAGTATTAATACCAAATTCACACAAAGTTCAAAATATAACAAAGATAGAATTTTGCCGAAAAAAAAAATATCTCACAAAACTAACCTGGTTTCATGGTCCGGTCCCTCTTGGACTGCTATGATGCTGAGTCTAAGAGAGGATCCAACCACTAGATGCAACACATCCTATCCAAGAAAATTCTTGTAGACTCGACTATAAAATGAGATGGCTCGTCATGGTTGATCGACTCACTATACCTGCTTCACTCTTGCTCGTTGACTCATTTCGCCCTCGTCTCGTCCCTCTTTCCTGTCGCAAGTACTTCTTCAGTTCTCCTCCACCCAAGTACCGCAAAATCAAATCTCTGTCAACGTAATTTCTCTCTGCCCGTGCTTTTTTATATGAATTTCTACGTTGCTCCGACGCATTGCTGATTAATATCGCTCTCGCGCTTTTCAAATGGATTCCATAATTGACTATGTTTGTGCTTATGAATAATTTCCCGGTTCTCTGTGTCTGGGTTTGTTTTGATTTGTTTAACAGATAAATACAGTGATGCTGTTAATCTCTATGATATCTCGGTCGTGCTTTGCGTACCGACTACTGAATATAGACGCACGCGTGTTTATCTGATGCTTTGATTGTTCCGATGCTAATTTTTATCACAAGGGTCTCCAAACTTCGTTGATTACATTTTTTCTGGGTTTGATTGTTCCAATATATCAGGAAAGTAAACGTGAATAAGAAGCCAAATTCTGCTGCTTATCTATACTGGCAATTTCCTGGGTTTATAGTTGAATTACATGCTACTTTTGATTCTTTCATTTTTTTTTTTTTTTTGGATTTTTTTATATTGAATTCCGTGATATTATGAAGGGTTACATAGTGTTTCATGTTTATCATTCTCTTGTTTACTTAAGATTTGGAAGCTGGGTTAGTGTTATTCCCTAGGTCTGTAGGTCACAACCCCGTGGCCGAACGCCACTACCAGAATTGTGATCTCAAAGAATCTGACTCCAAATTCAAATTGACGTAGAAAATCTATTGCTGCCTTTGATCAATCTTAGATATAGAGAAAAAAATGATGGCAGGGAAGTGATATTCATTGGTTGACATCGAAACAATTTAATGGTTTAAAAGGGAACTGTCCAAAAACACGGTTGCTGCCAATTGTTCAACACCACACCTTGAATAGTAAATGTCCCTCCTACTGTAGTATATTAGAAGCACAATAAGTGATGTTTCATTATGCAAACATAAACAAGAAGCATAATTGTTTTCCACCATTGCTTGTTTTCTTTTAGTAGCTTTTCTCTATTGAGCCAGTTGGTGACCATCCCCAGACGGCCACACGATGGCTTGTCAATGTCTTACATTTTAGTGGATAGAATAGAACTTAACACAAGTTCAGTTGGTTCTGCCTTTTTTTCTTCACTTCTGTAGTAAAATTAGCTGATTTGTCTGTGCCAGTTGTTCTTAGGGTTATCCCACATCAGTTGTGGAAGGGGTTGGTGGTCATTGAATACGTGCGAGGGAAAATAGCACCCTTCGAGCTAAGAAGGACCAAGACCACCTAGCAGTTATTCTATGTAATGTAACAACAATAAATTGTTTGTTTTCAGTACTGTTCATGTTCTGATATGCAACGAAGAAGTGCATTTCTTTTGTATCACCTGGTCGAATAAATTCCAACTGTTCTTGGCTTTTTTATTTTATTTTCTCTCGAACATGTAGAAGTAAAAACTCCGCTTGCATAGCTATGGATGTTTCTGGAAGCAGCATTCTGGAGGAATATCCACGGGGTTTGGATGAGTCTACTGAAGAAGAATATGTTTCCCAGTCTAAGCTGCTTCAAGACTTTGTAAATATCTCCACCATTGACAAGGCATGGGTTTTTAAGTCTAACAATGGTAGGTCTCCGTATGCTTGTGTTATGAACAGAATATGTTCCTCATTACTCACTTTTCTTCTACCTTGTACTAACTTTGATTCTGTTACAAATTGTTCTCCAGGAAAAGGCTCCCATGCTATGTTTTCAGTCAGCCAACCAAATCTTTTGGCCAATAAAAAGAGGAAATATATTTTATCGAGCCATATTCTGAAAGAAAGTAGTGGTGCTGTGAACTTTGAATGGGCCCCATTCCCTGTTGAAACTAATGGTCCATCCATCACAGTTCCATCACCTTCAGGCTCAAAGCTTCTTGTTGTTAGAAACTCTGAAAGTGACTCTCCGACCCAATTTGAAATTTGGGGTGCGTCTCAGGTGGAGAAGGAGTTCCATATTCCCAATTCTGTTCATGGCTCTGTGTACACAGACGGATGGTAACTTATCTTTTTAATTATTATTATTATTATTATTATTATTATTATTATTATTATTATTATTATTATTATTATTATTATTATTATTATTATTATTATTATTATTATCAAATATCTTATTCCAAAAAGTTGTTATTAAGTCACTCATTATCCATTTTTAACTTTTCCACGGAGATTGCTCTCCGTTTGTTATAATTAGATCTTAAGATGTATCAATCCAATAAACTTCTCCATCACATTTACTTACCCCTCTTCGTAATTATAAGTAACATAAAGTGTTCGCATGATACAGGTTTGAAGGAATATCTTGGAATAATGACGAAACTCTAATTGCTTATGTTGCTGAGGAACCTGCTCCTTCAAAACCAACCTTCAATAGTTCAGGTTACAAGAGAGGAGGTTCCACGGAGAAAGAATGTGGTAATTGGAAAGGTCATGGTGACTGGGTAGAGGACTGGGGGGAGACATATTCTGGCAAAAGGCAACCTGCTGTCTTTGTCATCAGTCTGACCAGGTTTTCTTTAACTAAGTTTCACTGACAGCAAAGTTACGGAAATGTAAAAATTCCTTGGATGGGTGTGCTAATTGTTTTACTTTTCAGTGGAGATGTACGCCGTGTAGAGGGAATTGGAAAGTCCCTCAGTGCTGGGCAAGTTGTATGGGCTCCATCAACCGGAGGCTTGCATCAATATCTGGTCTTTGTTGGTTGGTCATCAAATAGGAAGCTTGGTATTAAGTACTGCTACAATAGACCTTGCGCTTTATATGCAGTCAGGGCTCCTTTTCATGGATCTGAAACCCATGAACTTCTGTCTACGTATGGTTAATTATTTAAGCTAAAGTTATTGTGCTCCTATTCGTCTCTCTCTGTTTTACGTGAACCACGATTTTAATACACGCCTACTAACTTCTATATGTGGCTTGCCTTTCCCATATTATTCAGACAGGAGGCAAGTGACGAGGTTTTAATTAATCTCACTGGAAGCATCAGCAGTGCTTTCTTTCCATGTTTCAGGTATTTTGACAATTCACCAATTTTGTTCTTAATACTTACCCTGTAAAGAAGGTTACGAGTTACGACTGTTGATTAGTCATACTTCCGGTAGTAGTTTCTGCATGAGATAGCTTGTGGAGAGGCATTAGTAAACAATGCCATCTGTTACATTGAAAAGAGCAAATAGTTGGCCCTAGATGTAACTTCGAAGATCCTCATAGTTCTAAGAGGAACTACTATGTTTTTTCAGCCCAGACGGGAAACAACTGGTGTTTTTATCTGCCAAAAGCTCTGTTGATTCTGGGGCGCATTCTTCAACAAATTCACTTCATAGAATTGATTGGCCAGCTGATTTGAAGCTGAATTCCTCAGTAAAGATCACTGATGTGGTAAACTCTTCATTCTACTATATTATATATTAAATTTGTTCGTGATTGGCCCGTGATCTCTTCGCTACAATAACAATTTATAGATATGGGTCTCATTAATTCCTTACCTGTTCAAGTCATGAACTCACTTTACCTGCCCTTGATTTTTTGTACTCTATAAGTTTAGCTAAGGTCGGATCCCTTTTGACATTTTGCAGTTTCTTTTACCCCTTTTGATTTAAATAGCATGAAATAGGTGCTAGTACTTTTTTAGCTGAAATTGTAAGTACATTTTTATCCATCTGAGGAACGATCTTGATCCATCTTCCACATGGTCTTTAAAATGTTATATTAACTTGATGTCTGCTGTAAATGCTCTGGTTAGCTTTATGTTTAGCTTCATTATTTGCATGATGGATGAGTCTGACTGTGGTTTTGCGCCATGCTTGACAGCAATACATGCTCTAATACCCTAAATTTCAAACTTGAATTTCTTTCTATTGAGGAGTTGCACATGTTGACTGGCCCGAATAATGTATAATCTGAGTCTGGCCATTGCTGCCTAGAACCTTTGGTCCATGCTCAAGCAGGATTCGGGGCCAGTTCTAGACCATATACCCATATATAGTGTTAGAAGTTATATCTGCCTCATGCTGGACCCTTGTACATCTCAACCAAGCTAGATATGAGTTGCATTTTTATTTACCTATAGGCTATAGCTGAATATGATATGTATCTTTCAGAGAATTGACATTCATGTGAGTCATCTAGGAAGCATGGGTGCTCTGGGAGGTCGCGCACCCGCACCGGGTGCTTCTGGGTGCTTTGTGGGTTATTTTCGAAGTTGTAGTTGAGAGGTCTTCTAAAATATTACATTTAACCACAACAGCATGCATATTTTGTGACTTGTAAACATGTGATGCGTGTTATCTATTTTGTAGAATGGTTATCATGTTTAGTTTATATATAATTTGAACCATTATTGTTTTTGTTTTCAATTTTACATGTAAATGAATATCTCACAAATGATGCAAATACATACACACACATAAATTTGCCGCACCCGCCCACACCCCTAATATTTGGAAAATTGCCGCACCCGCACCCGTGAATACACCCGTGCTTCTTAGGGTGTCATGTCCGGTAAACCCTTGACTTAAAATCTCCTCTGCTATTGGATTCGTCTCACACTTGTCCATACAATCTAATTGATCTCGAGTGTCTCTTTGTCAGTCTCTACCTATCTGCTGGTGCTTTTACAACTGTTGGTAGAATGTACTAAAATAAATTGTGTATTTATCGGTCCTAATTCATTGACTTCATTCAGTATATGTTTTATTTTGTTGATTTCTGTCAGTAGTTTATTTGAAAACTTTCGAGCAATTCCAATGCATATGTGATGAGATAGTAAAGCAATATGAGCTGCGTCTGTACCATTGTCTTAGGAGGTATATAAGTTACTGGTAAACCATTCCCCCTTGTGATTTCCATGTACAGTGAAGCTTAATTGTTATCATTTGAAAAGGTTGTTTGAGAAGAAATTACAACCTCATAAGGGGATAGATAGTAGACCCTTCCAACCTGGTGATTTCCACGAAGATTGGAGTTTCTTTGTGTTGTTGTGGAAATAGTTACAAACTGTTCAGAGTGGCATGCAAGATGTGAGTAGGAAATGGTATTGTCTTAGAGAAATATGAGGAAGTCCAATATATAAAATCATCACAGACTCGGTGGAATATATCACTAACCAGTTATATTTGAACATTTTTATTTTTATCAGAATTCGCGACTTTAACAGTATGCACTGTAAAATATTTGTTCTAAGAACGAAAATGCAAACGTTATGACACTCGATAGAGTTTATCTTTGATTAAGCTGACTTTGACGCATTTGGTTACTTCCAACTTCTTGTAGGTTCCCATTGTGATGTGTGCTAAAGATGGTTGCTTTCCTGGGCTATACTGCTCAAATTTCCTTAGTAAACCATGGCTTTCTGATGGATGCACAATCATTTTGTCTTCTTTCTGGGGCAGTACCAATGTGATTCTTTCTGTCAACATATGGAGGTAAGTAGTAGGTTTCTCTCTCACTATGTCCTCAATATCAGATTTGACTTCTCATTCGTGTTGCTTTTGTAATACTTCGTTGCGAATAATTGTAGTGGGGATGTAATGAGAATCAGCCCCGTTGACTCTAATTTCTCGTGGAATGTTCTAACTCTGGATGGGGATAACATTATTGCTGGTAAAGTAAAATACTGAGCAGTCTAAATTGATCATCATATGTAGAATATGTGATTAATTGATTCCTTTTTCTTACTTGTAGTATCTAGCAGTCCAATTAATGTTCCGCAAATTAAATATGGTCACTTTGATGGCAAGACATGGAGTTGGTCAGATATTTCAAGTCCCATATCGAAAGGCTCTGAGAAGGTTCTCCATTCCTCCTTTTTTGAAACTTCTGCAATAGCACAAATTATTTATTTTCGACTTAAATTTGTGTATGTTGTAACTTGTATAATCTTACACAGGTTAACAGTTTGCTGTCATCTCTTCAATTTAGCGTGATGAAGATTCCAGTCAAGGGTGTTACTGATGACCTTTCCCTGGGTATGTATTCACAAAATAAAATATTTTGTTGATATTCATTTGCATATGTTGAAATTCCGTAGCCTATGTTCACCTAATTATATGCTTCATTAATTGTATGGGTTGTTGTCTTGAACATAAATGTAGCTTGTTGGGAGACTACAAGGAATTAAGAGACAGAATATTAGAGCACTGTTTTATTTGACTATTACTTCACTGTGTTATGTTCTTGAACTGAATTGGTTTGTGGCAGCCAGTACCTGCGTCTGCTCCGTGGTTTAGTTGTGCTTTAGTTTTCTTTCCTTTTCACCTTGATGTTTCAGCTATTTCTAGGCGAATATCAAATTACTCCTTCCGTCCCATTTCAACTGTTTTCCTTTCTTGAGATGGACGCCCTATAACTGTCCCTCCCCTAAAAGATTACCCACTTTTTCACTATACTCCCCTCCGTATCCTTATTAAAACTCTTACTTGCCTACAAAAAGTACTATATATGGGTAAGACAAAAGACAATTTTGTAAATCTACCAAGTCAAAAGCATCTTCCAAAAATTTGTGAAACGTAAAACCAAACGATTGATTTGGACGAAGGCAGTGCTAATTTGTTCAGCACTAGCTATAAAGATTTCGGGACTAAGTATACTAAAGCACACTGCAATTTGCCAGTTCTCCCACCAAACCCCTCTCGTTATCAATTTTCCCATTTAACTCACTGTACTTCACTTGTTGGGATAATAAAATCCGATCCCCTCTCGCTGTTAGTTAAATTGGATGGAAACCTGCCACGTAACAGCACTTGATGGGTAATTGAGACATCTACAGCCCACAACCACCACCACCTGTCTCTCTTTATTCCACTGCCCAAAACCCATTACCACTACCACCCACCATTAAGTGAAGTGTAGGGGATATTAGTGTGCAAGTTGACCGTGAGAGGGGTTTAAAAGGATAAATGACAAACAGTTCAGGGTGGGTTAGTGTACTTGGTCCATCATTTTGCATTTGCATTTTACGTTGTTCAGCCTATAAAGACACAAGTATATACACTATGATGTCCGATATCTTTGTACTTAAATGTATCTAGAACATTTTTACCAAGATGATTCATATTGATCACCTTGTTTTCTTTTCTCTTCTTTGCTCTGAACCTCATGAATCATGACATGCTGATGCTGACGAAATGCAAGATATTAATGAGAAAAGATTTCTGTATTGTTAACATGAACCATTGAGTGCCACATCAACCTACTCGGCCTATTTCTCTCCTTCCCCACCTTGAATCCCTGGCACTGTTGCCCTTGCTACTGCTGTTTCTCCCCTCTCCTCTTTCGCTCTCCCTTTGCATTGTCTTTTGAATCATTCATCTGATACAGGTGGCATGAATTCTTGAAACAGTTGGGAAACATAATACTCATTTAGCTGAACTGAGACTATGACAGACAGCATTGATTGTGGAAAAGTACATTTTTGTGAATGCACCTGATGACCAAGTATCTCGTGTTTTTCCAGGTGCCAAACAACCTTTTGAAGCCATATTTGTCAACTCCAAGGTTAAAAAGACGGATGGATGTGATCCGCTAATTACAGTCATTCATGGGGGTCCTCACTCTGTCTCAGTTACGAGCTTCTCGAAGTCTTTGGCATTCCTCTCTTCAATAGGTCACAGTTTGCTGATCGTAAATTACAGGTATTTCACTGTCTTCTAACCATTTCCTCCTGGCACAATTTTGTTTTTCAGAACCTCTGAGGGCCAGAGACAACAGTTGTGCTTGGGAAAAGTGATTGGTGCATAATCATAATGATTTCTAGCAACTTTGAAATTTTGAACATAAGAGTGTTTATTAGTGTTAGGAAAATCCTTTGATGCCATAGGAATGCGTGAAAATGCAGCATATCAAGAGGTAATTTATCTGATGCTTGATGTAGCAATAATGAGCTGTTTATGCAAGTGTCTTTTGGTATTTATGTTTGTGCAAGTTATTCACTGTGTATGCATTAAATCTCTTAAGGCTGCATTGAGGTTTTGTTATGAAGTTTAGTTGTTTCTAATAGGGAGACTTGTGAGAGGTGAAGTTTTGTTTTATGTTAAATATAAGTTCCAAATGGAATTAGGCAAAAGAGCCACAAACTTTGCCAAAAGGTTAAAACATCATGACTCAGTAAGGACAGAAACACAATAGAGAATAAAATACAGTCCAAAAGAAGTATCAACAGTATCTGAAAAATCATCTCAAATAGGTAAATCAAGTCGAAGCTCCAGTTTTTGGTATGACCTAAAGAACTAGCTCTTTCCCCAAAATCCAAACCGATCCTCTCGCTGAAAGGAATTCACATGTGAGGAGGAACCAAATTGCCTCACTTGTCAACATTCCTGACCAATAACAAGCATCCTTCAAGAGACTCAAACAGCACCAAACACAGTTAAGATCTAACTCCAAAAATGAAAAGCAACCAGTAATGTGACAACTAATTGGGAAAGGAATCTCTAAACATGGTATCTTACCTCACAAAACACCGGTGATTCTGAAGCTAGCAGCTAAGCTTATTACGAACAACTACTTGTATATCTCAGAAACATAAACATACAATTGAAAGAAGACACCTAAGTTCTTGCCTGTGGACATAACTTTGACACGAGGGGTGTAAATGAGCCAAGCCGAATGCGTTAAAATGAAACATTGAGGTAGTATGATGAGGTCGAAAACTTTAAAAAGAAAAGAGTGTCACAAAGCATTCTTTACTTGTTGGAATTGTTTGAGCTTGGAGAAATACTCCCTCCGTTCCATATAAATTGTCCACTTTTGTAATTTGGGGTGTCCCAAATAGTCGTCCACTTTCATTTTATGTCTGAAATTGTATAAATTTACAGTCTAACAAAAATGTAATTATAGTTGTATCAGGAATGGGGAATATGGGATAATTCTGTCAATTCCACCACATCCCAATGTATGCAATTAATGCACTTTACCTTTATAAAAGCTCCGTTCTCTCATTTATTCTGCTTGGAATCAATGGAGATGTGGTGGAATTGATTTATTTTTCTTTTGGGATTTCTTCGACTGGGCTTGATTTTTTTAGGTTTGCTGCTTATGGCCCTTATTCAGAGTCCGTTTGGTAATGCTTTTACTTTCTAGAACGCTGATTTCTGATGTTAAAAGCAGTATTTGATGTGTTTAGTAAATAATCATATATCTGCTTTCTCCGCAGGTTTTGAGAAGCAGGGGTGGGGTTGCTTTTCGTGACCTGCTTTCTGGAAATTTTATTAATAGACCTTCTAATCCATAATAATAGATTACAAAATCATCTATTTAATTGTGTTAAAACTCTATCATGTCTGACATTGTCATTTCAACACTTACAACTAGTATAAAACAATAATTGGCAACACAAAAAGCAAAAAGTACTTTTCTACGGCATTTTATATATGAAGTTTATCAAACAGTTTTTGAAGGGATTTCTACAGCAGCTTTCTCACAGCACTTCGTACGCAACAACTTTCTAATATGCCACAGCATTCACAAACTGACCCTCAGTCGGGTTCAATTTTGATTTTGTGGTGGTGATGGTAAAATTGGTGGTGCTAGTTATTGTGGTGTTGGTTTCAGCTGAAGGTGTAAGGTGAATTACTTCAAACAATGTGGGGATAGAACATAATAAAAGGCAATCATGGGCAAGAATGAGAGAATTTAAGGGCATAATGGTCGCTTAGTAGCAACTTAGCGACAAAATCAAACATTGGTAACACCTATGCAGTTTTTGATAGTGAAGACACAAAAGCATGGTAACAGAACCCGTCAAAACATGGGTATGCAGTTTTTGATAGTGAAGACACAAAAGCTCCCACTTAAAGTCATATGAGCAGCACATGTCTATATTTCGCCCAGAAACCCACCAGACGTTGGGTGTGTGCAGCAGTGTTGCAACAAAAAAACATGGGTACTCGACCGTGACAAAATTGAAAAGGCGGGTACCAAACTGTACGAAATGTCCAAACCTGGCACCAGTTCAATTTTGCAAATTTTTACAGTTGCGTGATATATATATTACTATATTAACACATACTGGCTAATATACTGCTGGTCAAGTCTCTTTTCTTCACAAAGTCCTGGGAGCTTATATTCGTTGTTCATGTGTGTTCCTGTTGCAATTTGCCAGAGGATCACTTGGATTTGGTGAAGAAGCCTTACAATCTCTCCCTGGAAAAGTTGGATCTCAGGTATATTATTACTATTCATTTCAATACCTTATTTATGCTGAATATTCAGAATGTTGTACCTGTACTTGCAAACTCCACAACACTGCAGTTGACTTATTGGCTTCTATCCACACTCAGAAAGTCTGCCCAATTCTTGCAGGATGTAAATGATGTACTCTCTGCCATTGACCACGTCATTGACTTGGGACTTGCAGATCCATCCAAAATAAATGTGCTCGGTGGTTCTCATGGTGGCTTTTTGACTACACACTTAATTGGTCAGGTGTAGTACTTTTCTGAAAAATATCACCTGTAGTATTTGAAGCATTGTCTTGAGGCACTGTCCCGTCCCACATCGAGATATCGTGGATTAGATGTATATAAGGTGGGGGATTGTAATATCCTGTCCCACATTGGTGATTTGTGAGTTCAACATCTGGTATATAGTACACCTTGTGGATTACTACTAGCATCTTCAAGGCTTAAGCAATTTTATCCGGTGGTACAGATAAAAAAGTTGCTAGGATCGTAATCCGCTCGGGTTGTTACACACAGAGTCGGTAAAATTCAAAATTTCAGCAAGATGTTAATATAAACTTAAACTGCTTGCCCATGAAAAAGAAATTGATGTCTGGTAGCGGGTGTGGGAACTGGGTGCGGGTGCTGCAAAGCCGCACCCATGACGCACCCAGCCGCACCTACGCGCCCGTCCACACCTGGTGTGTGGTCGTGCTCCAAACTGCCGCACCTGTGCAACATAGCGCATACTTGTAGAGAAAGAAGATTATATTCTACAGGCTTCTTAATGAAAAGAAATGCACACTGAGGCTCCGTGGCGGTAAAATGTTTTCGTGTAAAACATTTCTCTGATTTCCGGTGTTTGGTTTATAATTTTTTCCGTAAAAAAATTTATTAAGTAAAATAATTTCGCTTAAACGATGCAAAATGATTTGGAAAGTTTCAAATCCGTAATACATTTTCTAAATTGTGTAGAACCATAGTTAACCGCTCCTCCCCCTATCCTCTACAACCCATTACCACCAGCTGTGACCAACTCTCCCACCATCGCTGCTAACTCCTCCACCTGAACCATTGCTCCCGCCACCTGAACCACTTCCAAGCCCTCCACCGCTGCCGCCGCCACCACCTGATACCTCCTTCACCGTCAATTGGAGAAGGTTATTAGTGACAACACTTAGGGATATCAGAAGTGAGAATGCTGACATGAGTAACGAGAATCCTGTGAAAAACACGATCACGTGACAGTGGAAGGTTTTCTGCGTTCAGTCAATCTACGCAGAGTGAATCGGTCCCTAAGGAAGCCCTGAAAGGGATGTCGTCTGATGGGTGTACAAAAGTGATGAAATTGCTTTGACTACAGAACCGTGCCTGTAAAACAACCTAATTAGAACCTTGAGTCATCAAACACTTTCTGACTTGGCCAAGCCCGGTCGCCTTAATAGACTGGCACTTCAAAACAGTACAAAGTGAACTCTGCTATAATAAAAAAGCCAGTCTGTTCATAGCCACGATTGTCGTCATAGTCAACAAGGTTAAAACTTCTCGGAAAAAACTTCGAACCGGGAGGGCGATCCTCTCGGTGAACTTACCCCACCCCAAGCCGACACAGGTGAACAAGTAAAGTATACTAGGGCACTTGAGAGAACCATGTCGAAGGAATTCGGCAAAATGACCCCGTAACTTTGGTAGAAGGGGTGCTTTCCTGTCTTTTGTCTAGGAAAGCAGCACATACCAGGGGTAGCGACTGTTTATTAAAAACATAAGACTCTGCTAAGTGGTAACACAATTCTGACACCTGCCCTGTGCTGGAAGGTGGGAAGGAGAAGTGTTATAAACTTTGAATGGAAGCCCCAGTAAGAGGCTGCAGTATCTCTAATTGTCCTAACGTAGCGAAATTCCTTGTCACATAAGTAGCGACCTGCATGAATGGTGTAACGACTGCCCCGCTGTCTCCGACATTGACCCGGTGAAAATTGAATTCTCATTGAAGATGTGGAGTACCAATGGCTAGACGCTAAAACACCATGCACCTTAACTATGGCTGTGCAGTTCACAGTGACATTGCTGCTGACCCCACCTGCCCCACCATCACTGCCTGCAACTCCACCACTAGCTGCTGCCGCCACCATCATCTAGACATGGTAACTTAATAAATATATATTGTGAGGCTTGAATCCATGACCTTTTATCGAAGAAAAAATGTTTACCCATTGAGCCAACAAGTCACTTGGTAAAGATTGTACAATTTTTCTATTTATCTCATATACCAGTAAAATAATTTGCAAGTGTTAACCAAACACATGAAAATGATTGTAAGGAAAAAATTTCACAAGAAATATTTTACACGATATTTTACATTGTTAAATATTTTACCGCCAACCAAACAGAGCCTAACAGCTTATGGCCAAAACAGGACTGACATGGACCATCATAGTTATTTGGGTTTAGATCATAATGTTATAATTAATATCACCTGGTTTGATGAAGCTAATAGCCTATGGCCGAATAAAGAATCGGTAGCTCATTGTACAACCACGAAAAATTCAGCTAATCCTAGTTGGAAATCCTTTGCCAATTTAGTTTTTCTGCGCACACTTGTCCCTCATCTCTGACATTTAGTTACTCTACACAGTTCAGGATGGGATGCTTAAATAGCAAGGAAAATTTATATAGACATTCAAGGCCTATCTTATTTATGTTTTAATTTTTGTCTTTATGATAACATTACGTGGAGAAAATAAATGGAGAGAACTGTGTAACCAACACCAAATGAGAGCAATGACATTGTGAAGCTGAGGTCAGCTGTAGAGTTGTAAATTCCTACGGATGCCAATATGGTTTAGCTCATAATTGTGTCTTTCCCTTCTATGTTTGATTGGTTTTCTTGGCTTCACCTAATTTGCAGGCACCAGATAAATTTGCTGCTGCTGTTGCAAGGAATCCTGTCTGTAACCTTGCTCTGATGGTTGGTACTAGTGATATTCCAGATTGGTGCTTTGTAGAGGCTTATGGAAGTGACGGGAAATCTTTATTTTCTGAGTCACCTACAGCTGAACAGCTAAATCTTTTGCTAAGCAAATCTCCCATCTCACACTTGCCAAAGGTATCCTTTATAAACGCTGATTAAGTCCTCTAATTCAAGTTAAATTAAGTTCTTCCGATAGTTGTACAGTACATAGATTCGGAGCACGTTACTGAATTCCTGTTTGTGGTAAAAATCGCGTGAAGTTGTTTAATTCTATTGCTTAATGCAACCTTCTTCTTATCTATGTTTTATCTTCTTTTTTGTTATCGTTTGTTTTTTCTTTTCGGCTCCTGAAAATTCAATGGTGGTGGAATTTAAAAAGAATTGCCTTTGCTTCGACTGAGATAGTCACTATACCATCTTAATAATTACTCAACATCCTAACGTGTAATTGCTTTGGTTACGAACTCATTACCCTTATGTTGTCATATGGTACTGATTCCTTGTATAATTTTTTTGGCAGGTGCAAACACCAATTTTGTTTCTGTTAGGTGCCAAGGATCTCCGAGTTCCATTTTCTAATGGATTACAAGTAAGGCCCCATGTTCTTCTTAGTACTTAATTTACTGTGAAGTCATTAATGGTTTACCATACTATATGATGGCAGTGTTGATATGGAATTAGTAGGGTTTGAACACACTGTTTTTCACGAGCTGAGGAAAATGACAAGTGCTAATGATACTAGTTATTTAACATGTCAACATGAAGACAGTACTACTCCTGAAACATTGAGAAGTTTTCCATTTCCTGAATGATTTTATTTCTATTTACCACTAAATAACTGCTTCTGTTTCCTACACCAACTTCCTAGACCACATCCGAACTCCATTTCTTCAGACTCTGCAAACTCTCTCTGTAACAACCCGAGCAGTTATTGTCTTAGCAACTTCTTTATCCGTACCACCGGATAAAAATGCTTAATCCTTGAAGGTGCTAGTAGTAATCCACAAGGAGTACTCTATACCCGACATATAATCCACAATATCTCGATGTGGAACAAGATATTACAATCCCCCCACCTTATATACTCGACATCCTCGTCGAGTGTGCCCAGTCACGTATTCCCTTGGCTGGGGACGCACCGCCACGGAGCCCTAGCGGGACAAGGGTTGACTCTGATACCATTTGTAACAGCCCGAGCGCGGATTACTGTCCCAGCAACTTCTTTATCCGTACCACAGGATAAAAATGCTTAAGCCTTGAAGTGCTAGTAGTAATCCACAAGGAGTACTATATACCACCCATATACTACTAATCCACAATATCTCGATGTGGACGAGATATTACATTCTCTGAAGTGAGCAAATTAATCTTTTCTATAATTTTCAAGCCACGATCCTCGCGTCTAAAGTCAATACCATTGCTGGTCACTTGTGCAGAAGAGCTAGATGAAGTGCCTGTTTCTCATCCATAATGAAGGATTCTGTTTCTAGTTTGGGAGGGAAATTTGTATCACTGCACTCACGTTTTGTTTTAGATCTCTTCGACAAAATTTCAACTACGTACGTACTATTCGACAGTGGCCTTTCCTGTTTCTGAAGGAAAATGATGTTGCTTTCTTTCACCTTTAAGATCCTTGCATATCATTTAAACCAGCCTTCATTTCTACTACGAGCCATCAGAAGATCACCATATTTTGAACTTTTGAATCCTCCGGGATAGATCAAGAAGGCAAAATAAAGTGGTGCAAGAAAAGTCAATGATACCAAGAATGGACTGGAAATAGTGAAAACAGACTATGTTTTAGTGACATCCGAATCAGTAGTGGTACTGCTTGCTCTCATCTGCAAGATGGCAATCACGTTTCCAGCCTGCCTACTTCTAACACACCCATGGAAGAAATCTGTATTTTGATCACCCAGCTTCGATTGCCCTTTTGCATCATAAAGCTTTCCTCAGCTTGACTAACAAAGATGCATTTCTTTAGTAAAGTGTTTTTCATTTTCCCAGATGTCCCTATCACATGGGGAAGGCTACGGCATCCTGGCAGTCTGACAACTCGCTTATGCAATAAGGATTCTCTCACCGATCCTGCTTAACTTGAATAAAGGCTGTTTGAGAGCTTTGAGACTTCCACACTCCCAACTATCTTTAAAAATCTAAGTACGCTTTGGGTGACTTACAGACATATCAAAGAACTTAAATGGTTTATGCACTGCTCTGAGTTGCTGTCCTATATTCACCAAAAAAAACAAAGAAAAATAAAGAGTGGTCAGAGGAAAGATTTCCACCAAAGACCGCTCTGGACATGGAAATGATGCTATCCCATTCATCGTTTCATAAGACCCTATCAATCTTTGTGGCAATGGGGTTTAACACTAGCATGTTAGTCCATGTACCCAGTAAATCTGAGATCTTGTAACTCTTCATGCCATCCGTATAGAAAGGTTAGTCAGACTCCCTCTCTCATAAGTGGATTTTATGGCATTGAAGTCACCAAGTACTAGCCCAGGAGTGGAGTTCACATTATTTCCGTTTTCCAGTATGAACAAGAAAATGCCATAGAAGACCTTGATCCATCACTTCATTGTGCCCAAAGCAAAAGTAGTCAAGAAGTGGGCTCCAAAAACCAGATTTGTAACTTTGTAGTGTATAACCTGATAAAATGGCAGTTAGGGAGTACACATTAAAGATGTCCGATAAAACAGCAGTTAGGGAGGACTCATGAAAGATGTCTGTATCCCAAGGAGTCCGTTTTCTTTCATTAGGATGGCACAACCGCACAAGTACTTATTCAGTAAACCCATGTTGGTTTCAATCTCCTCAAAATCTAAGTGTTTTGGTCTCTAATTCTGGTTTCATGGAGAGCTAGAAGACACCAACTTCCCTTTGCTACTAGTCTGTTATCCTTCGGCATGGAGCAACTTATTGCGTTTCCTTCTCTGTTCTATGTTTAGATGTGTCTATTCCTAAGTGGGCAGTTTGTAGGGTCTGTCTTAAGGTGTAAATTTTGGAAATTGTTTTTGACTACCTCTTCTGTTGAAGGTACCCGTGTTTCATAGAGATCGTTTTTCTATGACTTGAAGACAAGTCCGTTGATTTGTCATCTCCCCCTTTACATATGCTTTTTCTGCTATTTGCATTACTGTTGTTGAGGTTCAGGGAATGAGGTATTCCATTGATAATAATATTGAGAGTACATAGTTTATTAGAGACCCTAGGGGTTGTAAGGTAATTATGTAATAACAGCTGATATAATTATGTATCTCCTCTCCCGCCCCGCAAGATGGAGGATCTGGAGTAGACACCAATCTCAGACTTCAATGTAGATACTGTAGTGCGAGAGAGCCTTGGCGAGACAGTCAGCCAATTGATCCACAGACGAGACATGAGACACCTGAGAGTACCAGCATGAATATGTTTTCGAACAAATGAAAATCCAAGGCGAGATCTTTCATACGAGAATGCAAGACCGGATTGGAACAAAAATACGTGGCACCAATGTTGTCATAGTAGATAATCTGAGTATACACAAGTGTAACCCCGAGCTCAAATAGCAAAGAGTAAATCCAACATAGCTCAGCAGAGGAAGCCCGGTACTCAGCCTCGGTGGAAGAGTGGGCTACCGTATGTTGTTTCTTGGAGCTTCAGGACACTGGGGAGCCACCAAGATAGATCATATAGCCCGATGTAGAGTAGTCATCCTTATTTCCAGCCCAATCGGCATAAGAGAAAGCATATAACGAACATGGACCCTGGCAAATGACTATCCCTATATCAGAAGTTCCCTTGAGGTACCGCAAGAGACAGTTGACCGCATTCCAGTGAGTGGTTGTTGGTCGATGCATAAACTGAAGACAACTTGTTGACTACGAAGGCAACATCTGGACAAGAGAAATAGGCACTGAAGGCTGCCAACTATCCTACGATACTCACTGGCATCTAGGAACGCAGAGCCACTATGCAGGGAGAGAGACACAACCAGATCAAGTGGAGTGGAAACATGATTAGCAGCAGTCATGCCAGCCCGTTGTCGTAGATCATGAATATACTTCTGCTGCGAAAAAAGTAATCCCTGCAGGTGTTTCAGAACCTGAACTCCAAGAAAATAAGAAATATTGCCCAGATCCTATAAAGAGAATCGATTGGAACATAGATCAATAAACCATTGGACCTGGCAGCATCAGACCCTGTAACTGCAATATCATTGACACAGACAGGCACATAAATGGTGACCCCGAAGTAGTGTAGCAGAAAGAGAAATTAAAAAGCCCTGTTGCAAGAGAAAAAAAAAAGAGAAGCTCAGAATACCATGCCAGTGGCGCTTGCTTTAGGCCATACAATGCCTTTCGAAGATTGCAAACAGGATGCTCCTGATCAATGAACCCAGGCGGCTGAGCCCTGAAGCATCTTCATAGAGTGCCCTGTAGAAAAGCGTTATCAACATCCAGCTGCTTAAGTACCCATTGATGACAAACAACAATGGATAGGACCAGGCGAACAATAACCGGTTTGTCCACCGGACAAAAGATAACAGCATAGTCAACACCGGATCTCTGATGAAAACCCTTACCTACTAATTGTGCCTTGTAACAATCAACAGACCCATCAGGAAGCCGCTTAATGCGAAAGACCCATTTGCAGCCAACAACATTTTGTGTAGGTGATGGGGGATTAGAACCCTTGTGTGGTTATGAAGTAGAGCCTCAAATTCAGCACTTGTTGCAGAGCGCCATTGGGGATTCTTGAGAGTCTGCAAAACAGTACTATGTTTAATGTCAAAATCAGGTGGAGAGACAAAAGCAAACATAGTATATTTTGGGGTTGATTTAAGGGCCCCGACTTTGGACCGAGTGGCCATTAGATGAGTGGAGGGATAAAGAGGTGGTGGTTTGGGTAGGAAGGAAAACTGCGGGGTGGGGGTATGGAGCTAGTGACGGGTTTGGAGCTGGTAAAGGGTGTCGAGTATAATGCTGAGGGAAGGTTGGGAAGGGGGGACGAGTGGCGACTGGGTCTGGTCCTAGAGTCGTTGCAAGCGAGATTGCCAAAGCAGGAGGGACGAGAAGGGAGGCAGGGGAAGGACCGTGGTGAGGAGCCCAACCCAGTATGGAGGAGTCAGGAGGGGGAACTCATAGAATTAAAGGGTAAAGAAGACTCCACAAACTGAACGTGGCGCGAGACATAGAGATGGTGTGAAGTAGGGTCAAGACAAAAATACGTACTTTGCGTAAGAGAGTAGTGCAGAAATACACAACGCAGAGAGCAGTCGTTAAGCAAGCGGTGTGATTCTTTTTTATGGCGATCATGAGCCCATTGATTCCTATTCAGACCCCCTATTCCGCTTATATAGTAAACTCGTCTGTAGAGGAAGAAGCCATAAACTAGTATCTAGCATCGGCAAGAGCATTACATTCGGCAGAAACCGGTTCCCGGAGTAGCGAGATTCCACGCATTTGAAAGTCTATGAGTTGGTTTAGTGGTCTCAGTTGCGAATAGATTCGCTTCCCTTAAGGAAGGCTCCGTTTATTTAGATAGATTTTGTATATTCTCTAGAATTGTGAGTTTGTGGGAGGTATGTAGATGTAGCCAGGGATAACACAGACATCCAAAGTTGCGAAGTTTAGATTAACTGGGAGCTTGATGAAAGATAGATTCAAAGGGGGCATCATGTTCAGAGAACGACTCGGTAGACGATTGATGAGATAGACTGCAGTAGACAAGGCATAGGGCAGTAGAAAGAGGGACTGAAGCATGGTGAGGAGAGCAAATCCAGTCTCAACAGTGTGACAATGACGACGCTCATCATACTCTTTGTGTTAGGGAGTGTGGGGTGGCGTAGTTAGGTGAGTAATGCCATGAGTGGAGAGATGGGGACGAAGCCAATTGAATTCGCCCCCGTTGTGAGTAGAGGGTCTTGATTGGAAGAGAGAAATACTTTTCGACGATTACAAGAAAGCGAGTGAAGGTATTTTGAACTTGAGATTTACGTTTCAAACAGTAGAGCTAGGCATAAAATGATCGACCAAGCGTAGTATTTCATTTCATCATGAGAAAAGACAGGAGACGTCCAAACACCGAAAAGAACAAGTTCTAGAGGTCGCGAGGAGAGTAAAATGGAACCAGAAAAGGCTAGTTTATGACTCTTTGTGCATTCACACGCATTGCAGGATTGAAAAGAATAATTACTAATTGGAAGTGAAAACTTAGAAAACAAGTGCTGACAAACTGAATTAGCGGGATGCCGAAGACGATGATGCCAGGAGAGAGCAAACGCGTGAGATTGAGATACGAGTGCCAGTGAGTGATAAGAAGTATGATGCCGTTTTAAGTAGATCGGTCAGAAAGAGCGCCCAGTAGTACGATCCTTCAAGACAAAACCCGGCGAAGAGAATTCAGCAATGAGGTTGTTAGTAGAACATAACTTAGTAACATATATAAGATTCTTTTGATGGATGGAACACAAAGAACATCAGATAAGACAAAGGAATGTGAGTGAAAGTAGAGTGACACCGAACCAATATGGGTGATTTGTAGGGTTGTGCCATCACCAATCATGGCATCGTCGAAGTGCTGATAGGGCTGATGCAAGGATAGAAGTCCAAGTCAGTTGTAATGTGATGTGTGGCCCTTGTGTCAAGTAACCAAGTGGGAGTCCGAGAAGATGGACCAACAAAAGCTGTGGCGGCATGAGCCCAGGGGGTCCACTGAGAGGAGCCGGAGTGGATGAAGGAGACGGAGGGAGGTCGTGGCGCGGGTAGGCAAGTGGTGCTAGAGCCTAGAAGGGACTGTTGTACTGGGGGGTTGAGAGATGTCATGGCTTTTGGCATTCCAGAAAGTCCAATCAAGAAAAAACTGCGCAGTACGGCGGCGTTGGGATCGAATGGAGAATCTGTCGATGGTGATTTTTAGGATGGCGCTGATGCTTGATCGGCGGGAGAAGGGTTTAAGGTAAAGATACTAGGGTTTTGGATCCCGAAAGACGGTTTTTCTGAGCTGTGAACAGTAGCTCGTGAACAGTATCGTGGACAGCAACTCTTGAGCAGTTTAAGATTAGGAAGCTAGGATTTTGGAATCGTAGCAGGAGGTAGGCTACCCTGTCTGCTCTCATACCATGTTAAAGGTTCAGGGAATTAGGTATTCATTTGATAATAATAATACTGAGAGTACACGTAGTTTATATAGAGACCCCTAAGGGTAATTAGGTAATTATGTACTAACAACTATAATTATGCATCTTCTATAACTGTAAAGTTTTGTCCGGTGTTAGTTGCTTTAGCAATCTTGTATGCAGACTTGTTTTCTTGGAAGTGCTCTCAGGTTTAAATAACTGACATGGACAATTGTCAGGTAACTGATTTTCAATGAAGATTTGTTCTTAATTTTCTTTCTTGCATCTTTATGTAGTAAGATGGTGTTCTGATTATTGTGGCTGCTCAATGGTCATTAGGATTACCAATTAAGCATCCTTTAGCATCTACATGTCTTTCACTAAGGTTTTAATGGTCTCCAGCATTAGTTTCTCTCTACCAGTACTTGCTCATAACTACTATTATACTAATAATTTCGGTGGAGATCTCAAACGTGAACTTAACATCCGAATCTCTTTTGCGCTTCATGAAAATCTATGCTGTATTATTCAAAATAGAAAAAAAAAAACCAAAGTGATTTAAAAATACGTGTTCCATTGTTTATCTAGGGTTCGAAATTGGAGAAACATGTTTTTTTTTTTTTTATCTTTTTAGTCGTTCTTTTTCAGGGCACATATAGACTTACTAGTGTAATGCTTATGAAAGGCGCTAGTTAAAAAAATTGGGGTCGTAATATAAATCTATACTAAAATTCGTAGGATATTTCATAATTTCAGTATTTAAATATTTAATTTTATTAAGGTTGTGGGTCGCACTATAACTTTTATAAAGTTTACCGGGGATACTATAGTACTACTAAAATGTAAATATAATTATCTCTTTTAAAATATGTCGGACTGACATCACTTTTTTTTAGTAGATAGTTCTTATTTTTCGGCATTTACAAGAAACTCCAATAAAACACTTCGGAAAGTAGTCCTTAGTTTTTGAGGATCTAGTTAAACAATGGAATTTAATGAGAACCCTCTATTCCGGTTCTCCAAGAAGTTGAGCAATTGATATCTAGGTATGTAAAACTTTTGTAATAATTAACGTGAGAAAATTTACTTTTTGGAGGTTACCAAAGGAGTATTATTAGTAAATACATATGTTTTGGACTGTGGCTTGGGATCAATCACTGCACTTATTCTAAACAATACATGAAGTTTAAGTCGCTACGGGCATAAAAGAAGTTAATGATATTCATAGTTTTTTTTGTCAATCAATCAAATAGGATGATACATAAAAGTATCGAAATAGAGAAGAAAATGATAGACAAGGTGAAGAACTTGAGGGAGATAGACGAAAGAGAGATAGACGAGAGTTTAAGGGAGAGACTGATTATTCTTATTCATTGTAAACTGAGAGATTACATCTTCTTAAATAGATAATACTAACCCTAACCCTAGTCTATCGGGCCAAGCCCGTATTATTAATTAAATAAATAACCGAATCATAAAATATTAAATAATATTGATACGGATACCGTATCAACTCCCCCACGCTTGAAAATCGCCTTGCCCTCAAGGCGGACGTTGAAAAATTACTTCTATTCTTGCCCGGATCGAATTGACGTCGAACGGTCTTCAAAACGCCACTTCGTAGTCTCAACTTACCACTAATCTTGCCCGGATAAAATTGACGTCGAACAAACTGGAGAATACCAATTTGAAGTCCAAATCCACCAATTATAGGCTTACCCAAACTAGTTGGGTAACCCATAGAATAATTAGGCCCAAATACTTGCTGAAAACAATAAGTGGGCCCAAATGAAAACTTAGATGCAAGCCCAAATGAATTATTAAACCCACAGTGAAGAAAAATAAGCCCAAAGTGATTGGGAACCCTAACAAAATTCGGCTGCGAGAACACAGGGGACCTTCCCATCGATTTTTGCAGGTAGATGGTCTGATTCTCGGACGGTGGTGGTGGCTTACGGGATGGCCGGAGCGGCGGAGGCTGCTGGTACGCCGGAGGAGGGTCGTCGGTCTTCGCTGGGTCTTCCGGTGGTAGGTTGGCCGCTGTTTGCGAGTTGTGGAGGCTGGCTGTCACCGTGAGGGGGTCGTCGGAGGTTGCAAAGGCTGTAATGGAGGTCGATTTGGGGCTTGTGGTCGAGTGGTGGGAGCTGAGGCTGTGGGTGGATTGACGGAGGTCGACGGAGGTTGGATTCGAATCTGGAGGTTTCTTCGATGGCTTCGGCGGCGGTTGGGACGGTGGTGGATTCGAATCCGGTGGCTTTGGCGGAATTGGCGGCGGTAACGGAGGGAGGGCCTCTGGTCCGATCGATTTGAGGTCGCCGGAGGGCTGGGCTCGTTCGGTCGAGGCCGGGGACGACGGGAGGGTCTCCTGCGACGGTGTCTGTGGCTTGGTCGCCGGATTGGCCGCGACGGCCGCCGGTTGCTGAGTTTCTGTCGGGAATTGAATTGAAGTATGGATCTGGTCGACCACTACCGTGGATTCACTCGGGGATTCGACGGAGCAGTTGGTTCTGGGCATTGGGGGCTTGTTCTCCGATGCCAACTGAAACAACCCTGGAACCTACGGCTCCTTGCTAGCACAACCAAACGATAATCCAAAGGTACTTTTATTGAAGAAAACCGGAGAAACTCTCCAACAATAGTTTGAAATAAATAATAACATTGTTCAAATCTAAATTCTGAAATAAAAGCTTGCTAAGATAAATGAAATACTTCCTAGCTGACTGATCCTAATCTTCAAATCACGTGTGCGCGTTCCCCCACCTTATTCATAACCTGCGGGTTTTCAAATAGCAACAGCCGACCGCAGAAAACGTTTATCAGTAAAAACTGAGTAAGCATACATCACAACATGTAAAACAGAGTAGGCTAACAGTAAAAGAATAACCACATTTTAATCATATCTTTGGTTGAGGCGTAGCCTACGAGCCCCAACAGGTACGATGTAAACAGAGAGGTCACGATGCAATAAATCCAATAATGGGGTACATTCTTGGGTATACCAATTTCTCCCCGGACGTTAGTAGATAGCCCTTCGCTATCCCGCCCTAACCATTCTAATGAGACCTTAAGTGTCGACACCCCTATACAGTCATGACCTAAACATGCATAGGTAGTACTCATAGATTCCACGATAAATAAAAAGGGTATGAACCCTAGGGAAATCACTCAATTGTGTTCCCGGCAGTAGCCTTCACGCACATCCTCTGTACATCATTCCCAATTCCATTATCATTCATTAATCCTTCCACACGATTCACACGAGTACTATAAGTTTGAAATCCACAAGCTTCTCAAAATATTTTAACAGTATTGAAGTAACTCACACAAAACATCGCATTTTGATAGTTGAAGGTGTTGTGCACATATACTTACTTGGATTGGAAGAGATATCGTCACACGAAAGCGAGTACTCCTAGTATTCGTAGTATGGATCCTCCACAAATTCACCGTCTACGAAATCGGTGTCTAAAATAACAAATATTCCCAATCAATATACTACGAACACGCCAAATATACATACAAACCCTATATGCAATGCACATAATTCCCCCTTATTTATCTATCCAAAATTTGCTAAAGTGAAATACAACTTTTATTTCAAATACGACTTATATACACTAACGTTTATTATTATAAAAATATACTATACTAACATTAAAATTATAAGCTTATAAGGTAATACGATTTTTTTTTTAGAATATAACAAAAAAAACTAAGTAATAAATATTTTACGAAGGTTTATAAATTTTATAAAAACATAATCATAATACACTCACATATAGGGCTAGATTGGTTTAGTAAATAAATAGTTTTTTTTCTAAACTACAACTGCTCCCTTCATAGTTTTGATAAAAGATAACAAGTACCCACTTTTTTTTATAAAAGACACTTTGGCACCCTCCTTACATACACATACATATGTACCCACACATATAGAGCCCATTCTTTCTTTCCCAATTAACACCTACCTTCTTCTCCCAACAAAACCCACTACAGCACTTTACTCATTGCAACAAAGAATGAAAGCAAAACCAAAAATTGAGTTTGAGCATTGGGTGTACCCGAGAGATAACGGAGGCGACAACAACAACGGTGATAGCTCACGGCAAAACAGAGGCGGAGCAGAGGGCTGGCGGCGACGACGAAGACGGCGTCGCACGGTGGGGACGAGCAGCGGCGCTGGGTCGCACGGTGGTAGTCGCACGGTGGCGAGGACGGAGCCGACGCTGGGTCGGACGGCAACGGAAAGGGGACGGGGCTGGTTCGGCCTCGTCGGCTGGGCTCGGGCTCGGCAATTCGGGGAGAGAGAGAGAGAGCTTTGGTCGTGTGATTTCATGGTTTCACAGAGGGGTATTTATACAGTTGGATTGAAGAATCCGGCGAAGTGTAGGAGAGGTTCCGGGTTGATTTTCGATTCCGAATCAAACCGTGATTTGAGCGAAATTGGGTTTCGTGAAGAGAAAGAATCGATCTTTGATGAATTGGAGTTGAATTAGGATTGAATCAGGACAGATTGGTGGTGATTTTGAAGGCAGCAGTGGCGGTTGGGTCGGCGGAGAAATCGCCGGAGAAGGAGATGAGTCTCCTGGCGTGAGGGTGCTTGGAGAAGATGAGAGAAGAATTGATCCGGTGTGGCAGGGAGCACCAGCCACGCGGTGGCTGGTTACGTAAAACTAATTAATTAAAAAGTGACCACTTGGACACGTTAAAAATGTTACACGACCCACAACTTTTTAATAACTAAAAACTTATATAACTTTCGCAAGAATAATATATAAATATAAAAACTTCAATATTATTATTTTTCTTTTAACATATAACTATATATATATATAAATAAAATACATAACTCATGAAAAATAATAAAATTACTTTTAAAATTCCTACTAACGCCCCAAGATATTCAATAATCTCCTAAAAATACCCCAAAACTACGGGGTATTACACCAACAGATTGGTGGACGGCGATGTATCCGGCTGCTGCTCTGTTTGCACAGCCGGCGGTGGTGGCGGCGGCTGTTCTTCCTCTTCTAGTTCATCGGCTCTGAGAATGTGCTGGAGACGACAGAACTCATCCGTCGAAATCAATCGGAATTCTTTCCGACTTGATTTGAGGCATTCGAGATCCGCCAAGGTGAGATACCCACTTGCGTGGAAGGTTTCTAGGTCTGCCACGGTGAGACAGTTGATTGCTTCACCCTGCTGCGCGAGCTCGTCGATTTCATCGAAAAGCACCAGTTGGACACCCTTGTGACTGAGACCGACAATAGCGTATGGGAGATCCATGAGTCCGGGGGCGAGTGCCGCGAACAAAAGTCCGACCGACACTCTCAATGAAAGCACCAATGATACATAAAAGTATCGAAATAGAGAAGAAAATGATAGACAAGGTGAAGAACTTGAGGGAGATAGACGAAAGAGAGATAGACGAGAGTTTAAGGGAGAGACTGATTATTCTTATTCATTGTAAACTGAGAGATTACATCTTCTTAAATAGATAATACTAACCCTAACCCTAGTCTATCGGGCCAAGCCCGTATTATTAATTAAATAAATAACTGAATCATAAAATATTAAATAATATTGATACGGATACCGTATCATAGGAGTACATATTCTGTTGCGATAAGGCACTCGGGCATGCAAGACAGTGACATCCTTGGCCCAATTCGTTCTAACAACTAATATCAAATGGTGGAATCTCAATTTGTGGATCTATTTGAAAGAACCTCTAGGGTTCTTGGAGAGAAGAAGCTGTAGAGAGAAAAAAAGAATATGTACAGTGTATTGCTAATCTCGCAGAAAAGGGATTAAATACAAAAGCCTCCAACGGTGGATGTACGGAGCTAGAAATCCAACGGTGGGGAATAAGAGAGACTAATGGATTAGGGTTTCGCAGCCCTTATAACTTTGGGCTAAATACAAGGGTTCAAATAATACTAAATGGACTGGGCTTATTGAGCTCAATGACTAGTAGGGTGTTGGTCCGCTAATACTATTGGTGTTTTGTAATTACTGAATTTAACTTTTTTTTGCTACTATAGGGGGAATTGATGCGACCCTTTTAACTTCATAGTTGATACTAAATATATATAATCTGATGCTGTAAATGCTTTTCTGTTGTGGAATGTGCAGTACGCAAGAGCTTTGAAGGAGAAGGGAAATGAAGTTAAAGTGATAATGTTTCCCGACGACATCCACCCCATTGACAAGTACACTTCTACATGCACAGGCTTCCTCTTTCTGCCAACTCTGGGGTAGTTTGGATGAAAAAGATTATTAGATAAATTATTGAATGAGTGGTTGAGGCGAGATGTATCCGTCTCTCTCCTTGTATCAACCATTCAATAATCTATCTCATCCAAACATGGCCGAATCATTTTGTTATGTTCTAATTCATTTTTCTCTTCTGCAGGCCTCAATCTGACTTTGAAAGCTTCCTAAACATTGGTGTTTGGTTCAAGAAGCACTGTAAATAAGCAACACGAATCTGTAACTGGAGATGGGGCATTGTTCAATGAGTGGGGGCATTTGTTTGCTTGCACACACTGGAAATGATTTCAGGTTTTATTTTCAGAAAACAGAAGGAAAATAAATAATTTCAGGTTTTCATTAAGCCAGCTCTGGAGCAAAGAAGTTCTCCCGGAGAATTGATGTGTCCATTAATTTACGACTGCATGGCACAGCTCAAGTTGAATAAATTTAAATAACGCTAAACTTATTTGCAAAATACACTTCGTGACAATTAACACCAACACTTACAATATGTCATCACAATCCCCACACTTATACATTCTATAACAATTAACCCCAAATCGTTAACAGTGTTAATAAAGCTAACATATGCCATCACTGCAGGGGCTTTGTAGTAATTTTGTCATAAATAAATAAAAAATAAAAAATTACTCAAAGAATACAAGGAAGAAGAAGAACGCAGCGGGATGAACAACAAAGAAGACGAGGATGGAGGGTCTTAGTCACCTAAAACCTCTCGAAGGGGCATCGCTCCCGCTCCCAAACCTCGCTATGGCGCTTTCGAGACCAAACCTCGCTTTAAAGGCGCTCCAGAAAATAGAAAGCTCATTTTCATAGACGAATTACTTTTTAAAGCCAATGTATCATTAGTTTGGACTATACTTGATGATAAATCTCAACTTATTATGTGTCAGTTTGATCATTCAACTATTTAAACATTATTCTTACTAATTAAAGCAATCTATTTGACAAATGAATACTGACAACTCCTTTAATTAAACATATTCTCATGTGTAAAATCACACCATCATATGTAAATATTAGTTTTCTTCATAAAATTATAGTAAATAAATATTATATATAGACGCTCTCGTGACGCTCTCAAATACAATCCTTCTGAAATTAGACGTTTTTCCGCTCCCGCTCCAGTTAGCGCTCCTGCTTCGCTCCCGCTCCAGGTGACTTAGTGGAGGGTTGATGGCTGTGGTGTTTGGGATGGTTTGGGTGCTTCATTGGCCGAAATCATGGCTGTCAGTGGGAAGACAACCCCTAACCTAATATCCCATTTATATACTTAGGGCACGTTTGATGCAGGGATAAAGAAGGGATACAGTAATATTAATACCATTAAGGGATAATAACTGGTGTTTGGTGCAGGGATAATTTTAGGGAAATTCAATCCCCCCTTATTGTTTATACCCCTTCTATGCCTAAAATCTAATTCCACCATGTTGGTGGGATTGAATAATAAGTCTTAGTACTCTCTTTTTGTAATGGTGCAAACAAACACGTTACATAATCCGGCCTATGTAATTAATACTCCCTTAATATCAATACATCATATAATACCGTAGGGCCCCCTATTTTAATCCTTGCATCAAACATGCCCTAAGGGGTAAATCGATAAATTGACACATAAAATTTGATTATGTATTCTTAGAAATTATTAAATTAAATTTCGGAGTCATAGTTTGATTGGGACAACTGTGTATGCTTGCTAAGTTATACGTTAATTTTATATATAATTAGGTTGTACCTAAATAAAATTATTACATAAGTATTAAAAAGAAATCTAACTATTGGTGCTGCCAAAGTATGTTATAATTTTTACCTACATAAAGTGCTACCAAAATATGCAATAATTTTCATCTACCTCAGAGTGCACCCAAAGCACCATATAATTTTTCCTAAGATTCCTATTGGCCAGTTGACCAAGACTATTCACCTCCACTCCGTTTCCTCTCTTTCTATTCAAACTGACTTTTGTCACTATTCATTGGATCGCTTTGACCTGGTGATTAAGATAGCAATATGATGAATTTTTTTGATAATATTTTCATGATGTTGTAGAGTAAAAGTTGTTCTATAATACGGTGAAAAAATTATCGAAAAATTACATAGTTTTGCAATCCAAATCTCCCTGTCAAAGTGACCCAAATACGAGTCAAAAAAGTCAAATGGATAGAAAGAGAAGAAACGAAGTGGTATTGGCCATTTTACCTAAGACCAAAGACCTAATTAATTGACCCTAAGTCTAGTTGGACCCCTATGATTTTACCACAATATATTACCCTCTTCTACCTCCTTTCTCCTTCAGTAAAAACAACACCTGGAAACAAAGAAAAAAACACAACACACAAACACCACCACCACCGACGGTACACCACCACCACCATCACCTCCGACCATCCCTCTCACCCTCTGCCTCATCTCTCTGCCTCTGATCTCTCTGTGTTCCTATCTCCCTCTCTTTTCTCTGTTTCCTCCGGCGAAAGGAAAGCAGCAGCAGTGGCCTAGCACCACCACCACCACTGTCGATCAAAATCTGACGGAAACAACCCCCACTGCAACCACTAGCTCCACCTTCTCTCTCTCTCGCCATCTCCTTCTCCGACCCTCTCTGTTCTCCGTACCCAGAAACAGAGGAAGAAGAAGAAGCAGCGGCGGCCAGAGCCACCGCCGAAATCGACCAGAAGGCCAGACCCGACGGGACCAAGGCCACTGCGCCTCCTCCGCCCTTTTCCATCATCTCCGGCGACTTCCCCACACTCCTAGGAGTCCGACCGAACCCAGGGGGGTCCAAGTCCGGCCACCCAACACCCAAAAGCTCAATACTTTCCTACGAGTTATTGACGGAACTTCGGCAATCGATTTAATGCTCATTCGGTAACCCTTTTAATTGATTTTTAATGTAAGAGTAAAAGACAAAATGCACCCTCCTTCGATGGGTTATATACAAAAACAACCTCATTGTTCGGGGATATACAAAAACCCCTTGGAAGAGACAAAAAATCCCCTGTCAGTGGATGGACGTTAGACAAACAACACCCTTCTGTTAAATCAATTTTTTGGGATCATTATACCCTTGAAATGGTGAATTTACATAAATGTCCATACGTTTATTGTTCTTGGTGTTCTTCAACACCACCAGCAATACCACCACCACCAACACCAACCACCCCACCAACACAAACACAAACACAAAAAAAACAACAAAAACAAAGAAGAAAATTTACAAATAGGCTCTGATTAATAATTGAAACAGGCTAAGAAGATTGCACAACCATGGCTGCAAAACGAATTACCCCGCCAGGAAAGTAACAATTTTTCAGTAACTGAGTTCAATTTATCAAACTCATCATCGCCAAATAATAGAGGGGGCAAATCAAGAACAAAAAAAAAACCACAAAGCCACGAACCTGAAAAAAGTCACAAAGCCGAGAACCAACCCTAGGCAGATTACCCATGAGCCATACCCAAATACTGGGCATTTTAACAGCAACTAGGCTAGCTTGGAGGATGGTTGATTCAATTAGAGGGAGAAGATGAAATCCACATAGACATATGAGCAACCACTCTCAGATACATCCACATATCTTTCTCTCTCTCTCTTGGATCTCAGACGACCACCACAAATGAGGAAGAGGAATTGAAGCATACAATTATCATAATCTTCTCAAAACAACACACGGGAAACACAACTTCAACAAAAATGTCAAAAAATGGTGATGAATGTTCAAGCACAAAATTGAATCTGACATTGAAGTCGAAGCTCATCAAATTAGCCATTCCTCTAATCAATATGGGTGATACCCATCTCTCTCTCTCTCTCTCGGTGAGTTTGATTTAGGAGTAGTAGAGGATGAAGAGATAGAGATAGAGAGAGAAGATATGAGATGGTAATGAAGGGATAAGAAGAGAATAAACTTATATAGTAGGTTACTTTTTTTTTCATTCGAGGGTATGATGGATATTTAGTGTGTTCTGTTAGTTGTCGTTAGCTACCAGGGGGGTTTTTGTATATCTCTGAACAATGAGGTTGTTTCTGTGTATAACCCATCTCACGAGGGTGCCTTTTGTCTTTCACCCTTGATGTAAATATGCATATTTGGACTTGAATTTGAGTTCTATAACATCAAAATTGGATGGGTATCATTGTTTGTTGATGTTCTTGGATTGGCCTTGCAGGGGTGAAGAAGATGATGATGTGGGTTGATTTTGGAGGTAATTTTTTTATAAACAGAAAGTTGGGTGTGTCTGTGTATAAAACTGGAAATTGAGTGGTGCTAGGTGACATATCAGACACTTATTGTATTTGACACAATCTGATTTTTTAATAAACTTATATTGTTTAAATCATTTAAAATAGTGTTTATAAATTCTATATGACCCATATAAATAAATACCTTTGGAAAATAATTTGAGAAGATGATGTTTATATAAGTTTTGATATGTAATCATGCTTTGATTATAATATTTTAATTACAAGTTTATGAAGTAGAATGTATATCAAGAGTAAGTTAATTTTTCTAAGAAAAGAATTTATTTATAGGAATAAAGTAATTCCCCAAATAAAAGTGGAATTGATATTCTTTTAATAATATATATATATATATATATTCTCATTTAGAGTGAATTTGTTGAAGTAAGCTAGAATATCCATTCCAAGAAATATTAAGTTTAATCTAAGGTTATAGCACTTTAACAATTAAAGAAACTGTGATTAAATAAAGTCTCATGCTGAAATGAATAATTAGCAACCTCTTAAATATTTTTGGAATCACTTTTCTCATGGATGAATAAAAATAAAGAAATAAATTTAAATACTCAAAAATAAAAGCTTAAATAGTTGTATATCACTAGAAGTTTAATTATATATTATTCTTGAAGTGAAGTGAGCATTGTAGGGCTATCTTTGATTATTAACTAGTAATTTTGATCTTTTTAGATAATAGCTCTCTATTAACTAAATATTAATATTGATAATTTCATATATACACAATTTTTCTTACTTTATAAACAATAAGAACACTAATTATAACAAGGGGGTTGGCTATGGGATTACTTCATTCATAGAATGGGAAAATTGGGGTGTCTTGAATTAAATAAGAAGATTACTCAATAATTAGGACATTCATCGCATTATTGCATTTCACATGCAAGTTGGAATTTGAATTGATTAGAGATTATAATTTGTAGGCAACAGTCTCGTAGACGACGAGTTTGTTGAGTACAAGTGGTAGGACTCCCCTTGTCGTAGGTACATCGATCTATTTGTTACCGGTAAGTTCATATGTGCAATACTTTAACTACCGAATGTGCTTTTGTGCGCGTAAAAATATGATCTTGTCATCACTCGCGGTATTTGGAATTGATCAAATGTTTGTGACATAAGTTTTGAGAAACTTACTTTTGAATATTCCGATTGGAATTTATGAATTGAACCAGTGATACTATTATGAATTGACACGTTGAAATAAAATGTTTACTATTGAGAACTGATGGATTGAAACCAGATGTTATTATTGTGAAACGAAAGTTGAATAATGTACTATAATATGATTGGGGCAATGCACAGAGGATGCCGGATTATGGCTACTGCCGGATGCGCGGGTAAGCGATCCCCCTTTTTGTTATGGCTCCGACCGGAGGCACGGGTAATCGATCATCCTTTATTATTATGGCTACGGCCGGGGCGCGGATAAGCGATCCTCCTTAATTAGCCGGAGGCGCGGGTAAGCGATCCTCCCTTATTATTATGGCTACGACCGGGAGCGCGGGTAAGCGATCTTCATTTGTTGTGAAACTATGGAGTACTACTTATACATGTAGTGCAACAACCCCCTTATCCAGCTCGGACAAGACCGGGAGGACGATGCTAAAAGTAACGGCAGAAACCCAAAGCATTGCAACACCCCCCCAAATCACACGGCCAGTCGGGCCGCACGTTTGGAGAGATGTCTCCGCCCGAGGTGATGAACCCCATTGGGAACGGATAAGGATCTTCGGTTCACAGTTAGTACAACCATCGAATATCCAAATATAATTATCATACGTTCAAGATAACCCAGTGACATTGTCTGAAAAGTACAAGTACATTAATTTACAATGAAAATTACTAGATGAAGTTTTGCGCAGTATAATATCCTAGCCACCCGTGTCGTGAACGTCCCCCACATTGGCATATAACATGCGGTTTTAAAATGGCAAAAGCTGACACAGTTTTTAAAGGAAATGGTCAGCAAAGGGCTGAGTAAGCTAACACCCATAGCAAGTAAAGAGATTATGAGGCATGTCAGGGATACAGAGTTCGGTGATAAATAATAAATATAAGATATATGTTGGAATAACATTTTTGTTGTTTCCTTAGACAAATTTCATATCTCCAATCCAAAGATGTGGGCCATCTTGGAGAATCACAGTCAAATAGTAATTTACAATATTTCCATAACTTATCACTTTATATCTCAAGATGATAGTATTCCCTTTTCTCAATGACAAGATAATCGAGTCCTGAAGTTCATTTTACTAACTAGTTGGTACGGGGCGTGACCATATCCAATCCACATCCACTATCTCATAATGTGCAGAAACACAACCATAACCATATCTCAATCACAGGAGGTTCGCATCACAGCGCCTCATAACTATATCATAACCAATCACAATCACAATCTGTCTGAAAAGTATCGTATCAGGGATATGGCACAAACCCACGCACAACAACTTCCACTTTATGTCGTTACGACTACGATGTTACAAGATGTAAATCGGGAGCTCCAAGTAAAGCCGGTGTGGCACGTTTTCATAACATTAGGTATATGAGAAGCATTTGAATTTGAGCAATATGTGAGCGGTGTACTTCTTTTGGTAATCGTGGCCCGTGAACTATGTAATCAGGGTCTACTATGGTAGTCGTGTTTGAACATTACGTTCTCATTTCGCAATATAGTTTAGATGTTCTTTCGAATTCTTATTTTGGATTTATCACTTTTCAAGTGAAACTTCCAAAGTAGAAATTTTCACAATCATGTAAAGAATACAAATAAAGCATGTATGATATTATTTCACAAATAACGCACACGAAACACGAAAGAGAGAAATACACGCAACGCTAGGCATATTTACTTACCTCTAATCGAAACGCCATATAGCTCGGAATAGTCCTCATGTCTAGATGTAGCCCTTGTTTATGGACTTGTCGCCTACAAGTTTATACCTCCTAACCAATACACGTCCAACCAACTTATTCTGCTTTAATAGTGAATTAATTATCCCATTATTATTATTATTATTATTATTATTATTGGTATAAAAGAAATCTCAATTCTATGATTATTGAAAACTCATTATTCATTCAAGTAAACTAAAGTGGTATTTAGAAAGTAACTAAACCCCGTATTTTTCACATATAAAAAGTACTTGTATTAGCTTATTTTTTTCAAGGAAATAAATTGTAATAATTGTAACCAATTTCCATTTTATAGAAATTTTACTTTTACTTTCATTCCATACACATTTATTTCCATCTATTTATGCAAAAAATATAATTAGTTAACCTCAACTAATAATATAGGTAAGTTAACAACAATGTAATTATATAAATAATAATTTTTAGGTAAAAGTTAATGGGTTCCATCTAAAGTTTATGTTTTGACACTTTATACCCTCACATTTATCTTTAAGACCAAAACTACCCATTTTCACCTTCTTCAAAATCAAACTCAATCCATGAATCTGGTAACCTTTGATACCCATAAGATTTTGATGATATAAAACTAAAATTCGAGTTAAGAGGATGCGATTCATGCCAAAAATTATCGAAATCGGATACCGAGTCGATGAGAACTCAATCGGCGGAGGGGGTTGAAGCTTCAACGAAAAATATGGCGCTCCAGTGGGTGTGTCGCCGGGATTGGGGTCCTCAGACTTTGGTCGGACATTCAGGGAGGTCAGGAAGTCGCCGGCAAGGAAGAAGAAAGGGAGGAGGGGCCTCGTCGGATTGCCCGCCGGGTCACTGTGGTGGCCTTCGGGTCGGGTGGCGGGGGTGGCTCCAGCCACAGCTGCTGCTGCTTCCTCTATTTTTTGCGACCAGATATGGAGAAAAGAGGTTGAGAGAGAGAGATTGAGGACAGAGGGAGAGAGAGAGAGAGCAGGTGGTGGCAGTGGGGTGGTTTCCGTCGGATTTGGGGTCGACAGTGGTGGTGGCCTTTGGACTGATGTTGCTACTCCTGGTGTTGTTTCGCCGGACAGCACAGAGAAGAGGGGGAGAGAGAGAGAAATAGGGGCAGAGAGTGAGAGGGAGAGACGAAGGTGGTACTGGTGGCGTCGGTGGTGGTGTTGGGGATGATGAAGGGGCTGGCATCTTGTTCCTATACAGAGAAAGAAAGGGGGAGAAGGGGATTAAATGCTGTAGAAATAATAGGGGTCAAAGTTAGGTCCAAGCTAACTTTAGGGTCAATAGTCAATGGTCTTAGTAAAATGACCAATTGGTGAAAAGTCTTGGTCAATTGACCAATAGTGAGTTGAGAAGAGTTTATATTGTGTTTTGGCAGCACATTTAGTTAGGTAAAAATAATTAGATGTTTTGGGTAGTACCATAAGTAGGTGAGAATTATTATGTACTTTTGTAGTACCAAATAAGATTGTAAATTTTTATTTAATTAGAATATTTAGTCTAGTTTTTGGTATAACTAAATAAAATTAATTTAGAAAATAATTTTCATGTGTAAGCCTCTCTATCATTATGAATTCAAAAATTGCCCGAGAAAAATTCTAAAACTCATAACTGTATATTGTGTACCAAATTACTATTTATTTTATTTATATCCAAACAAAATTACTAATTTACCCATGATATAAATTCAGGGTATTACATCCTTCCCCCCTTAAAGAGAGCTTCGTCCTCAAAGCTAGGGCCGATATGAAAGGGAGTAACGTCACAGAAGGTTCTAGGGTCCACTTATTGTCTCGACAAACACAACATCATAAAACAGGCAGCAATGATCATAAGAGCACAGATAATCACAGCAAATAGCTATTCCAGTCGACATAAGTCACAACTCAGTACTAGGCTATCCCACAATCCCCCGACTGGTTTGATTTTATTACCGATTCAGTTGCCCTATATCACTTTTAAATTATGAAACTCAGTTTATCCTTAATTTAGAGGAATTCGAAAGATCGCACTAACTTAGAACCGTCGGCTCTGATACCATCTGGAACACCCCCCAAATCACACGACCGGCCGGGCCGCACGTTTGAGATGTCTCCGCCCGAGGTAATGAACCCCATTGGGAACAGATAATGATCGTCGGTTCACAGTTAGTACAACCATCGAATATCCAAATATAATTATTATACATTCAAGATAACCCAGTGACATTGTCTGAAAAGTACAAGTACATTAATTTACAATGAAAATTACTAGATGAAGTTTTGCGCAGTATAATATCCTAGCCATCCGTGTCGTGAACGTCCCTAACCTTGGCATATGACATGCAGTTTTAAAATGGCAAAATCCGACGCAGTTTTTAAAGGAAATGGTCAGCAAACGGCAAAGTAAGCTAACACCCATATCAAGTAAGCAGATTATGAGGCCTGTCAGAGATACAGAGTTCGGTGATAAATAATAAATATCAGATATATGTTGGAATAACATTTGTGTTGTTTCCTTAGACAAATTTCATATCTCCAATCCATAGATGTCGGCCATTTTAGAGAATCACAGTCAAATAGTAATTTGCAATATTTCCACAACTTATCACTTTATATCTCAAGATGATAGTATTCTCTTTTCTCGATGACAAGATAATCGAGTCCAGGAGTTCATTTTACTAACTAGTTGGTACGGGGCGTGACCATATCCAATCCACATCCACTATCTCATAATGTGCAGAAGCACAACCGTAACCATATCTCAATCACAGGATGTTCGCATCACAGCGCCTCATAACCATATCATAACCAATCACAATCACAATCTGTCTGAAAAGTATCGTATCAGGGATATGGCACAAACCCACGCACAAAAACATCCACTTTATGTCGTTATGACTACAATGTTACAAGATGTAAATCGGGAGCTCCAAGTAATGCCGGTGTGGCACGTTTTCATAACATTAGGTATGTGAGAAACATTTGAATTTGAGCAATATGTGAGCGGTGTGCTTCTTTTGGTAATCGTGGCCCGTGAACTATGTAATCAGGGTGTACTATGGTAGTCGTGTTTGAACATTACGTTCTCATTTCGCAATATAGTTTAGATGTTCTTTCGAATTCTTATTTTGGATTTATCACTTTTCAAGTGAAACTTTCAAAGTAGAAATTTTCACAATCATGTAAAAAATACAAATAAAGCATGTATGATATTATTTCACAAATAACGCACGTGAAACACGAAAGATAGAAATACACGCAACGCTATGCATATTAGCTTACCTCTAATCGAAACGCCATATAGCTCGGAATAGTCCTCATGTCTAGATGTAGTCATTGTTTATGGACTTGTCGCCTACAAGTTTATACCTCCTAACCAATACACGTCCAACCAACTTATTTTGCTTTAATAGTGAATTAATTATCCTATTATTATTTTTATTATTATTATTATTATTATTATTATTATTATTATTACTATTATTGGTATGAAAGAAATGTCAATTCTATGATTATTGAAAACTCATTATTTATTCAAGTAAACTAAAGTTGTATTTAGAAAGTAACTAAACCCGTATTTTTCACATATAAAAAGTACTTGTATTAGCTTATTTTTTTTAAAGAAATAAATTGTAGTAATTGTAACCAATTTCCATTTTATAGAAATTTTACTTTTACTTTCATTCCGTACACATTTATTTCCATCTATTTATGCAAAATTTATAATTAGTTAACCTCAACAAATAATATAGGTAAGTTAACAACAATGTAATTATATAAATAATAATTTTTAGGTAAAAGACAGTGGGTTCCCTCTAAAGTTTTTGTTTTGACACTTTATACCCTCACGTTTATCTTTAAGACCAAAACTACCCCCTTTCACCTTCTTCAAAATCAACAACTGAATCCATGAATCTGGTATCCTTTGATACCCATAAGATTTTGATGATATAAAACTGAATTTGAGTTAAGAGGATGCGATTCATGCAAAAAATTATCGAAATCGGATACCGAATCGATGAGAACTCAATCGGCGGCAGTGGGTTGAAGCTTCACCGGAAAATATGGCGCTCCAGTGGGTGTGTCGCCGGGATTGGGGTCCTCAGACTCCGGTCGGACCTCTAGGGAGTTCGGGAAGTCGCCGGCAAGGAAGAAGAAAGGGAGGAGGGGCCTCGTCGGATTGCCCGCCGGGTCGCTGTGGTGGCCTTCGGGTATGGTGGCGGGGGTGGCTCCAGCCACAGCTGCTGCTGCTTCCTCTATTTTGTGCGACCAGATATGGAGAAAAGAGGTTGAGAGAGAGATTGAGGACAGAGGGAGAGAGAGAGAGAGAGCAGGTGGTGTCAGTGGGGTGGTTCCTGTCGGATTTGGGGTCGGCCGTGGTGGTGGCCTTTGGACTGATGTTGCTGCTCCTGGTGTTGTTTCGCCGAACAGAATAGAGAAGAGGTGGAGAGAGAGATAGGGGCAGAGAGTGAGAGGGAGAGACGACGGTGGTGCTGGTGGCGTTGGTGGTGGTGTTGGCGATGGTGAAGGGGGAGAAGGGTATTAAATGCATTAGAAATAATAGTGGTCAAAGTTAGGTCCAAGGTAACTCTGGGGTCAATAGTCAATGGTCTTAGTCAAATGACCAATTGGTGAAAAGTCTTGGTCAATTGACCAATAGTGAGTTGAGAAGAGTTTATATTGTGTTTTGGGAGCACATTTAGTTAGGTAAAAATAATTAGATGTTTTGGGTAGTACCATAAGTAGGTGAGAATTATTATGTACTTTTGTAGTACCAAAATAAGATTATATTTTTTTAATTAGAATATTTAGTCTAGTTTTAGGTATAACTAAATAAAATTAATTTAGAAAATAATTCTAAAACTCATAACTAGATATTGTGTACCAAATTACTATTTATTTATTTATTTTATATCCAAACAAAATTACTATTTTAACCATGATATAAATTCGGGGTATTACAAGCATAACATCCTGAAATATTTATTACATAATATTAAAGATTACATAAGTCTCTAGATGATACACGCGTCTCTAAACTACTACATTGTGCTTAGCTAATCACACTAGATTCTACTCGTGATGATATCCATCTAGGTGAGTCTCGTACCCAGCTACACCATGAAATTGAGTAAGTAAGCACCCAAGCTCGTAAACAGATGATGAGGCATGATTTCTTTTCATAAATAAAAGAGTGGAATATATCATAAAAGACTAAACTTGAAGAATAAAGTAGGGACTCAAATAAAATATTATCTTTTCAATTTCCTTCTTCAATTTCAAACGGGAAGTATTATTCCCAATCTCTTTCTTCTTTACTTTCACAAATATTCTTTGTTGGGTTTTGACATAGGTAACGCAGCGGAATAACAAAAATTTATTCCTACTCAAAGCCCACCAAAGATCATAGGAAGAGACATCATAACATGATAAGGGACATAGAAGATGTGCACCTTTGTGATTTGGGAGATCACACGAAGAATATTTTCCTCGTCTCTACGGTTGATCCACGTCTAGAGGTGAGATCAAGATTCTTCCTTCTCCTAGTGCTAGCTTGGACCGGAGGAAGAGGGAAGAACGAATCACGCAACAAGGGACAAGAGAGGACCGGCCTCCTCTCTTGATGGCCGACGGGTAGGGGGCGACTAAAGGGGGCTTCGGCCTCCTTTGGATTGTCTCTTGCTCTCTTGCTTTCTCTCCCACTCACTTATGTTATGAGAATGAACATTAAGTGGGAAGGAAGCTAGAGCCTCCTTTATATAGACCAACAACACTTGTTAGTTTTCATAAAGGCCCCTCCTAGTTCTACATGAACTTGGATTAGTCCCTTCCTTTCAAATTAGTCCTACTAAGTTTGCAATGTGTTGCAAAGTGATCCTTATATTTAATTAATCATATTAATTAATCCCAAATCTAGTTCAAATCTTTTAACGTGTGACCCCATAGGTTTCTACTTAGTTGGTAGTAATTCATTACTAATATGGAGCGGTGTCTAGCAACACATCCTTGCAACCAAACTAATAGAAATAGTCAGTGATCCCGAAAAACCTTTGTGCCCAATGTCTCATATTGTATTATCCCTTTGTCTCCATATCCGGATTGGACACGAGACATAATAGTCACACTCGTATATCCAATCCATAGTTTCTCGATCCTGGAAATATGCTTATGCAAGCAGATAACATCAATATCTCCATATTGATTTATCTGAGTCTGGCCAGACATTCAATAAGCACCATCCCTCGAGTGGCCATGGATATTTTCTCCCATTATGTGGGAGGGACAAATCCTCTCTACATCACTACGATCTCTAAGCTTGCTTCCTATCACACCCGATAGCTATCTTTATAGTTGTCCGGTTAAGGCACAACGTTGGATAACATCAAAGCATAATGTTTCACAACTAGAGTATCTAGTGACTTCAAGTCTAAGGATTACTATATTATTAGCACTACGAGAAGCGATTGTAACTTTGACATAATATAATGTATCCTTCTCGTTGTGGGTCTATCCAGTATGCCATTACTCCTAATGCATACCCATGCGTTAGACTAGATATCTCCATATCAATCTACACAAATACTAGTCTATATTTGATCGTCCTATTAATCAATATAATGGACTAGGGACATTTAAAATAAACAACACATTGTATATAAGGACTTCATTATATTAAATATCACACTAATTAATAAATGAATATTCTAGCCATTACATCATTCATACCAAATATAGATTGCCTCTAGGGCCCCTACTCCGACATTCTTTCCTCGGAGAAAACTGTATTATTAACTTGTTGACACTGGGAAGATATACTAACTCTACGTATCCAAGACCTTAAGTGCTGGCACCCCCCCTAAGACTTCTTGCGGCAAGAGAGGTGAGTACATGGAGCGACCCGACAGGTTGCGGCCGGGTTAAAATAAACGGGTCGAGTAACCGCAACCAACCATGACCAATCTTATCGAAAAACGAATATAACGATCTTCGCACAACTCTTTCCACTTTATGTTATTAATTATTATTCTTTGTGTGACAGTATCAAAGAAAAATAACTTCTTTAAAATGGAAGGAAAACTCAAATAAAGTATGTAAATAACAGACACATTTTGAGACAAGTATTAAAAGTCACATTATGACATGAAAGGAGCTAGGAACGAAACGCTTGGCATGTTTACTTACCTTACTCCAATAGGGACAACACGTTCTAGAAGTAGCTCTTGCCAACAAAATCGTCACCTACAAATTGTAGCTTCCAAATCAATAGATATCCAAGTAAAAATGCTTCAATTCCTAACGAGAATTCTTTATATATCAATGCAACCCCACTTGATTATTTCTTAACTTTTTACTTAGATACCGTACTTATATGAAACGACTATTTACGTTTCTAAAGGTGATTATTTAATTAGAGATGTTCTTTTGTAAAAGACATGAAATAATAGCAAAAAAAGGAAGTTAGTTATATTTATGAAAAAGAATTATTACAACTATAACGTTTTAAATGATATTTAAGAATGTTTAATTTTTAAGTTCTAAATACTTAACTCGACATAAAGACGTTGACAAACTAGCAAATGTCAAATTTTACAAATATTGGACAAGTCAAATTGAAAGCGAAGTGATTAAGCAATTTTATTTAAGTTTTTAGTAAAAAGCATTTCTTACTTAATTTTTAACAAACGACTCGTGTACTATTTCAACACACGGATCATTTTTTCGTAACGGGAACGGAAACTATTATTTTTAGAAAATATTTTTGATTCAAAAATAACATTTTTATTTTTCACGTACAGTATACTGTTTAGGTAAAAGAAAAGTGAAACACCCTAAGTTATACTAAAGTTAGCTAGTACCCCTTACTGTCTCACATGACAGATTAATTAAAACACACTAACCACCTACTTAGTTTCTCAAAGTTCAAACAGCTCCCCCTTTCTTACACTATAACCAATTCCTTAAACTACAATTTTACCCCCTTAAAATGCACTGCAGAAGTTATCAATCTAAACGTGGATTTAAGAAAGCAAGATGCGATTTTTATTATCTAACACTAATTAGAGGGTGATTTAGAACATAACTAGGCCAAAAATGGCAAGAAATGGTCCAGAAACGAGTCGGGTCAAGTCTCCCATCGAGGTGGCCGGAGGTGCTCTTAGTCGCCGGCGCTCTGGGTGATCCGAGCTGCAACTGAGCCTACTTATGAAATTCTCGGGGTCCTATAAGTCGACTGGAAGCAATGAGAATGTAACACAACTTGTTTCCCGAGCGTTCCGTTCCGGAAAGCCCAGTAGGGTGCTACTTATAATGAAATGGCAGAAATCGAGAACAAAACATCACATTATATATTACAGACTGCATGATTGTTTCATATTGCATACCCAAAGTGAAATTATAATAAGTGTTCTTTTGAATAAAAGAAACTAACTTAAACTAGTAGAGTTACGCGATCCCATCTACATAGAGCTCCCTTCGCCTAGACCTGCGGGGGATGAAAACAAGGACTGCAATTTTTCTAAAGTCAGTAAGAAATACTTAGTGAGTAACTCCCAAGCATGTAACATATGAGGAAGCATATTTTCTCTTTTGAAAACACTCATAGATGAGGATGAATCATGATTAAAGAGATATCTCAGGAAAATAAAGTTTGAACTCTTGTAACACGTATAAAATTCTTCATCTTTTGTCTTGTGGCTCAAAGTTCTTCTTATATCTCAAATGGGGAATATTACTCCCAAACTATCTCTTCTTGCCTTCCATAAATATATTTTACTCATAAAATTCACTTTTATCTTGTTGATACGAGGAAGAACTATTATATCACTAGAAGCCATGACCCTAAGTGTCGACACCCCATTAAGTCTTCTTGCGGACATAGAGGTAAGTACGTGGAGTGACCAGGCAGGTTGCGACCGGGTTAAAATGCACAGGCCGAGTGACCGTAGTCAACATCAACAATAATAATAAAGTTCCCCGTACAACTCTTTCCACTTTACATTATTAATCTTTATGTGATAACTTTAAAAGAATTATTTGATCACATAATCAGAGTCTCAAGTCAAATACTATATCACAAATCACAATTTGAGACATAAAATCATAACAATATTTGGACAGGAAAGGACAGCGACTCACTAGGCCTGACATGTTTACTCACCTCGAGTAGAAACTGCAAGAAGTAGCACGAAATGACTTCTACACGTAGACGTAGCCTTTGGCTATGAACTCTTCACCTAAAATTTAGAACCCCTAATCAATTCTAACTTTTAATAACTTGTGTAATGCGAGTATGCATTGTGATGTATGCTATTCTAGTGATGTTCCTTATTTTATTTCGATATCACCCATATTCCTTCTTGGTTACTAGAGTAATATTTATTACTAGTTCCATTCTACTTGTCATAGTAAGTGTGATTCTTATTATTTATAAAGAAAGTGGTATAGTTCTCTTTCCCATCTTGATTAATATTTAAGCCCCTCAAAGAATATTTATGAACTATTTGGATATTAACATATACAAGTTAATAATTAAAGAACTAACTCAAAATACTTTGAGATTATGGGATATTAAATCTTCTATTAATATATAGCTAGATCACTCTTATTTTTAAGATTTAAGTCTATTTATTTATTTTAGTGTCGCATAACTAAAATAGCAATTTTCCAAAAATATATAAGGAGTTGCTAATTATTTAATTAATAAAATCTGCTTTTAATAGTTGTTTAGACGCAATCTCTTTCAAATACGTTCTAGTTCATAAATTTCCAATAAAATGTTATAACTATTTATTCTTGAATATGTCTCATAATATTCTAATTTTATTTCTATTATTAGGTTACTTATTTATTACTTATCGTTTAAAACTAAATCAATCTCATCCAATAATTATTTACATGATCTTTTAAACAAAAGGCTATATGCCGAGTTGTATTTAAATTTAATTCCTGAGCATCAGAGTATGTATTCACCTTATTAGATTTAAATAAATATATTCTAGATACAAGTTATCTAACTAAAATAATGCAGATTTTTAAACTACATTCAGATCCCCTAGACTTTGCCAATAATATACAAGTTACCCCTTACTACAACATTAGTAGTTTCTGGTTTTTTTAAGTATACCCATAAGTTTTTTTTTAATACAAAATCACCCCCTCTTCCTCCCATATGTCCATCATCTTCCTCAACCTCAAATTCAACCCACAATCTTCAAATACATCAACACCCACAAAAAATTGATGAAATATAACTCAAATTCATATTCAATTTTAAGACAAATTACTGAAATTGGTTACCAATTAATGGAGAATAAGATTGCCGAAGCTTGGGTCGAAATTTTGCCGAAAAAGATGGTGTCTCCGGTGGTTGGAGCTGCTGTGGGTCACCTCTGGGTTCGGTTGAACCTCATGGAAGGTGGAGGAGAGCCACGAAGTAGAGGAGAGAGGTGGAGACGCGGTGGCTGGGGTGCTCCCGTCCGGTCGGCTTTGGCGGTGGCTATGGTCGCTTCTTCTTCTTCTTCTTCTTCTTCTTCTTCTTCTTCTTCTTCTTCTGAGAACAGAGAAGGGACGTAGATGGAGAGATAGCTAGAGGGAGATCATTTGGAGCTGGTGATTGTGGGGGTTTTCCGCCGAGTTCAGGTCACGACAGTGGTGGTGGTGGCCTTCGACCACCACTGTTTCTTCCTCTCTTTTTCGCTGGACGGAGTAGAGGAAAACAGAGGGGAAGAGTTAGAGGCCGAGGGAGAGAGAGAGAGATAGGGAGGCGGAGGGTGTGAGAGAGAGAGACGGAGGTGGTGATGGCGGTGGTGGTCACTGGTGGTGATGACGATGGTGAATGGTTAATGTCACTGGTGGTTCTGTACAGTGGAAGAGAAGAGGGAGGAGGAGGGATTAAATGCACCAGAAGTACCTAGGTTAGGTCGAACCTAAACTAGGGTCAAGTCAATTGGTCTTGGCCAATTGGCCAATGGGTGAAGAGTCTTGGTCAATTGGTGCTTTGGGTGTACTCTTTGATAAGTAATTATTGCTAGATGTTTTGGTAGTACTACAAGTAGGTAGAAATTGTTAAAGATAATTTGGTAGTACCAATAGTATGATTACAATGTATTATTTAAGCTAATAATATACACTAATTATAAATAATTCAACTTATAATATAAATAACAATTATATACTAGTCTCTCAATTAAATCATAAATCCAAAAATACTAACCGAGCTATTTCTAGTAACTCATAACCGAACTTTGTGCGTCAAATTACTAATTTACCCCTAGAATAAAAACGGGGTATTACATCCTTCCACCCTTAAAGAAAGATGCATCCTCGAAGCTACTGTTTTTCAGTAAGGAATTAATCTCTATATAAAATCATGACTTATCTATGTGTTGATGCACCTATTTATCATGGAATGCACAAGTAGTATCATGTAATTTCATGGCTCAATTATTCAACATGATAATATGATCTCTTCTAATTACTTAGGTGTTAAGCAGATATTTTGGGTTACTAATATATATAAGGTGCTAAAACGAAGGGTTACATCCTCTGAGAGAAATCCACGAAACTCGATGTCGGCAGAGCAGTCACAAAATCCACTTAAATTGAATCCCACATCCAAAGTGGCACATCCAAAGGTTAAACTAGGCCTCCTATTCTCTTGTGTTCGAACTTCACCTTCTGACAAGTCAAACATTTAGCCACAAATTCTGCTACTTCCATCTTCATGTTAGGCCACCAAAATGTCTTCTTCAAGTCTTTGTAAAGTTTGTCACCTCCAGGGTGTACTGAGTAGGGTGTGTTGTGCGCTTCACGCATAAACTTTTCCTAGGTTTCTGCACATTCTTGTGGAACACACTACCTTCCCTTTTAGCGAATGATTCCATCCTCATGAATCTGAAATTCTATGGCTTGTCCTTCGGCTATCTTCTTGTTGATTCGTCCGTGCTTCGCATCACCCGCTTGGTTACTCCTTATCTCCTCAATGAAGTCTGGTACAATTGTCATACTCCCAAGCAGGTTCTTCTATTCTACTTGATCTACTACTTCGATTTCGAGTTGCTGAACTCGTGGCATAGCCAGCCTGGAAGAACTATCATGTCATTAATGGTATGGCTCGACTTCCGGCTTAATGCTTCAGCTACGAAATTAGCCCTTCCTTCGTGGTACTGGATACGTAGATCTTAATCCTTGATAATCTCTAGCCATCTCCGTTGTTGATTATTCAGCTCCTTCTTTGTGAAGTTGTACTTGAGACTGATGTGATCCTTGTACAACTTGCAAACGATTCCATACAAGTGATGCCTCCATATATTTAAGGCGAAGACTACTGATGCCAACTCCAAGTCGTGAGTGGAATAGTTGTCCTCGTAGGGTTTCAGCTGCCTCAGAGCATAGAAAATTTCCCTATTTTCCTGCATAAGCACACATCCTAGCCCCTTCTTCGATTCATCGCTATTCACATTAAACTCGCCAGAGTCGCTTGGTAAATCTAATACTGGGGATGTAGTCAGTTTCTCCTTTAGAGTCTGAAATGCCTCTTCAAATCTTTTGCTCCATTGATATTTCACTGCCTTCCTCGTCAGCGTAGTCAGTGGCCTTGCAATTTTTGAGAAGTCCTTAACAAAGCGTCGGTAGTAACCTGCTAAGCCAAGGAAACTACTTATTTCGGATACATTCTTCGGTGTTGGCCAATTTTTAACTGCCGAGATCTTGCCAAGATCCACTGATATTCCCTCATTCAATGTGATGTGACCCGAAAACGAAATTCATCCAGCCAAAACTCACACATCAACAACTTAGCATACAACTGTTCTTGTCTCAGAGTCTGCAGTACCTCTCTGAGATGCTCCTCGTGCTTCTCCTTGCTCCTTGAGTACACAAGGTTGTCATCAATAAAGATGACGACACATTGGTCCAGAACTGGCCTCATGACTCGATTCATCAAGTCCATAGAAGCTGCAAGTGCGTTGGTCAAACCAAACGACATTACAGTGAACTCATAGTAGCCATACCTCGTTCTAAAGGCCGTATTCGGGATATCCCTCTCGACTACCCGGAGCTGGTAGTACCTTGATCTCAAATCAATCTTTGAAAAGGCACTAGCCCCTTGTAATTGATCGAACAGATCATCAATACGAGGTAGCGGGTACTTATTCGTGATGGTTGCACTGTTCAACTCACGGTAGTCAATGCATCTTTCTTCTTCATAAAGAGCACTGGTGCACCCGATGGTGACATACTTGGCCTTATGTACCTCTTCTCGAGAAGTTCTTGCCACTGATCTTTCAACTCCTTCAGCTTTGTTGGTGCCATCCGGTAGGGTGCTTTTGAGATTGGCGCGGTTACGGGTGCTAATTCAATAGTGAACTCAAATTCTCTGCTAGGTGGCATCCCAGGAATCTCATCCGGGAATACATCAGGGAATTCTCTCACAATAGGTATCACCTCCAGCACGTTCTCCTTCTTCGAGACATCCTGAATGTAGTATAGATAGGATGAATTACCCTTCTTCACTTGATCCACTATTGTCAAGGATGACACTAGTCTGATACACAACTCCTTAGTGATGCCACGATAAAAGACTTTCTCGCCTTTGGGTCCCCTCACTCGGACTTTTTGGTCACAACAATCGATGACGGCCCGATATTTACTAAGCCAATCCATCCCTAGAATGACATCTATGCCCCCAAGATCGAATCTTATCGAATCTACTGGCAAGGGACATCCTAGAATTTTCAGGAATACTCCTTCGAAGATGGTGTCACATACTATTATCTGGCCAGTAGGTGTGGTTACGAGAGTGGATATTCTAGCACCAATATTTAGACCCAATTTATCAACAAATGATGGTGATATGAAGGAATAAGATGCAACAAAATCAAATAATACAAAAGCGGGCTGCTCATGGTTGAGTAAAGTACCCGTGATAAATCCATGAGCAGCATCAGCCTCAACCCTTGTCATAACTGCAATCCTTCCCATGATGGCATTCTGGCCCCCAGCTCCTCCTGCACCAGCTCCATTGTTGATGTTACCTCCCTGACCGACATTGTTGTCTCGATTCTGAGATCAATTTGGTCCTAAATTCACAGGGTTGTAGTTCTGCTGTCTACCATTGCCTCCATTGTTCTGGTAGTTGTGATTCCCATTCTGCTGACGGTTTCCCTAATAATTGTTCTGTTGTGGCGTTCCAAATTACCTCATGGGTTTACTTGTTGGTTACCAACCGGTCGCCATCGGCATTCACAGGATCGATGTCCCCTCGTTCCACAGTTGTTGCATGTGACCACGTTTCCAGAACAATCCCTCCCTGGGTGGTTCCGTGGGCACATTTTGCAGAAGTAGCGGCAAATTTGCTAAGCTCTAGGGTTCAGCTGATTTCCTTGGTTCTGTCCTTGGTTACATCCTCCATTGTTGGACGCGAACCTTTGATTCCCTTTTTCGAAGTTGCTACTTCGCCCACTCTCTTCCATCCTGCGCTTCATGCGTTTCTCATCTTGGATTTCTTGGACGCGCCAGATGTCAGCGGCTCGATCATAAACATCATGGAGGGTAGGATATGCTCTGCTCAGCAGAGACGTCTGTAAATTCTCGTGCAGTCCCGAGATGAATTTCGAAGACTTTGAATCTTCATCAGGCACCATGTTGCCTACAAACCTATTTAACTCCATAAATTTGTGGAAATACTCGGTCACAGAGTCATTTCCTTGCTGCAGATTTTGAAATTCTTGCTCCTTACTCCTCTTCACATGGTGAGGGTAGAAGCGGGACTTGAGAGCAGTTTGAAGAGTCTCCCAACTAAAGTTGGGCTCGGCTAACAGTGTTTCTCGTGCATTCCTCCACATGAGATTTTCCTCACTCTTCAGATAATACACTATACAGTTGACCTTTCAGTTCTATGGGAATTCCACAGTCTCTAGGACTTTGTCCATCTCCATGATGCAGTCTTCCAGTTCAACGGGATCTTATTTCCCATGAAACTCATCATTTTCATTTCTGCCACCTTCTTGGCCCAGTTAGCTCCTCCCTGAGCTTCTTTTTTGTTCATCACTTGGGTCATCTGATTGAAAAATTACTCCTTGCTGATGTTGTTTTGAGCCATCTGGTCTATTTGAACTCTCCAGGTATAGTATCACAGGGGTCTATCATTCATATTCCTATACTATTTCCAATTGTATCATTGCTTGTTTTATCTTGGAGAAATAGTTAGAATGGAATATTTCATGAAATGCACATATATTCATCCACATAGTATAAGTATCACACTTAGTGACCAAAGTATATACATATCGACTTCTTTTCATAACTCTATCATCTTAGTTCCATTCTAGAACCATAAATCATGAATTCTATAATCCTCGTCCTCAACCAAGGGAGTAATATAAATTCTAAAACTAGTCATATAAGGATGTATCATTATATTTCATAATCCAAGTCAGTCAATTTAGACATCATAATGTATCAAAACTTCTTTTCGAAAGAAAGATCTGGGTGGGCGGGACTTAGTAAAACTAAAACTACCCGTAACCTCAAACGGCTTGTCAAATTTAAGATTTTTGTTACCCTAAATCCATTTTAAATTACCCTACATGTTTTAAATCCTTTTTGGATTGACATCTCTGATACCACCTGTAACACCTCTTGTTTCCCGAGTGTTCTGTTCCGGAAAGCCCAGGAGGGTGCTACTTATAATGAAATGGGCAGAAATCGAGAACAAAACATCACATTATATACTACAGAATGCATGATTGTTTCATATTACATACCAAAAGTGAAATTAAACTAAGTGTTCTGCTGAAAAAAGAAACTAACATAAACTAGTAGAGTTACGCGATCCCATCTACATAGAACTCCCTTCGCCTATACATGCGGGGGGTGAAAACAAAGACCGCAGTTTTTCTAAAGTCAGTAAGAAATACTGAGTGAGTAACACCCAAGCATGTCAACAGATGAGGAAGCATATTTTCTCTTTTACAAACAATCATAGATGAGGATGAATCATGGTCTAAGAGATATCTCAAGAAATTAAAGTATGAAATCTTGTAACACGTATAAAATTCTCCATCTTTTGCCTTGTAGCTCAGACTTCCTCTTATATCTCAAATGGGGAGTATTACTCCCAAACTATCTCTTCTTACCTGCCATAAATATCTTTTTCTCATTAACTTTACTTTTATCTTGATGATACGGGGAATAACTATCATATCACTAGCAGCCATGACCATAAGTGTAGACACCCCCCTAAGATTTGTTGCGGCCGGCGAGGTAATTACATGGAGCGACCTAACAGGTTGCGACCGGGTTAAAATACACAGGCCGAGTGACCGTAGTCAACATCGAAAATAATAATAAAGTTCTCCGTAAAACTCTTTCCACTTTACATTATTACACATTATTAATCTTTATGTGATAACTTTAAAAGAATTATTTGATCACATAATCAGAGTCTCAAGTCAATCACGTATATCACAAATAAAAATTTGAGACATAAAATCATTACAATATTTGGACACAAAAGGAGGACGGCTCACTAGGACTGACATATTTACTAACCTCGAGTAGAAACTGCAAGTAGCACAGAATGACTTCTACACATAGACGTAGTCCTCGTCTATGAACATATCTCCTAAAAATTTAGAACCCCTAATCAATTCCAATTTCCACTAACTTGTATAATGCGAGTATAGATTGTGATATATGCTATTCTAGTGATGTTCCTTATTTTATTTCGATATCACCCATATTCCTTCTTGGTTACTACTGTAATTTTTATTACTTGTTCCATTATACTTGTCATAGTAAGTGTGGGTCTTATTATTTATAAAGAAAGTGGTATAGTTCTCTTTTTCCATAATTGATTAATATTTAAGCTCCTGAAAGAATATACATGAACTATTTGGATATTAACATATACAAGTTAACAATTAAAGAACAACCTCAGAATACTTATTTTACTCTGGGAATGTTAGATTTTAAATCTTCTAGTGATGTATAGCTATTTCACTTTTATTTAAATATTTAAGGCTATTTATTTATTTCAGTCTCCCATAATTGAAATAGTAGTTTTCCAACAATATTTAAGGAGTTGCTAATTATTTAATTAATAAAATATGCTTTTAATAGTTGTTTAGACGCAATCTCTTTCAAATACGTTCTAGTTCATAAATTTCCAATAAAATGTTATAACTATTTATTCTTGAATATGTCTCAAAATGTTCTATTTGTATTCCTATTACTAGGTTACTTATTTATCACTTATCATTTAAAACTAAATCAATCTCATCCCATAATTATTTACATGCTCTTTTAAATAAAAGGCTATAAATAATAAATTGAGACTTATGCCGAGTTGTATTTATATTTAAACTTGTAGCACTAGAGTATGTAATTATTTTATTAGATTTAAATAAATATATTCCATATATGAGTTATTTAACTAAAATAATGCAGATTGTTAAACTACATTCAGATTCCCTAAACTTTGCCAATAATTTACAAGTTACCCCCTACTATAACAATAGTAGTTTCTGATTTATTAAAGTATACCCATAAGTTTCTGTTTAATAAAAAATCACCCCATCTTCGTCCCATATGAACATCATCTTCCTCAACCTCAAATTCAACCCACAAGCTTCACATACATCAACACTCACACAAATTTCATGAAATATAACTCAAATTCATGTTGAATAGTCATGATTTAAGCCAAAAATTACTAAAATTGGTTACCAATTGATGGAGAATCGGATTGCCGAAGCTTGGGTCGGAATTTCACCGGAAAATATGGTGTCTCCGGTGGTTGGAGCTGTTTTGGGTCACCTATGGGTTCGGTCGAACCTCAGAGAAGGTGGAGGAGAGCCACTAAGTAGAGGAGAGAGGCGGAGTCGCGGTGGCTGGGGTGCTCCCGTCGGGTCTGGCCTTCGGGTCGGCTCCGGCGGTGTCTATGGCAGCTGCCGCTTCTTCTTCTTCTTCTTCTTCTTCTTCTTATGATGATGATATTGATGATGTTGATGATGAGAATAGAGAAGGGTCAGATCGGGAGAGATAGCCAGAGGGAGATCTGGTCGTGCTGGTGATTGTGGGGTCTGCCGAGTTCAGGTCACGGAAATGGTGGTGGTGGCCTTCGACCACCATTGTTGCTGCCTCTTTTTTTCGCCGGACGGAGCAGAGGAGATAATAGGGGGATATTCGTAGGCTAAGAGAGATAGAGAGAGCGAGAGAGAAAGAGAGAGAGAGAGAGAGAGATGTGTAGGGTGAGAGAGAGAGAGACAGGGATGCAGAAGGTGAGAGAGAGAGACGAAGGTGGTGATGGCGGTGGTGGTCGCTGGTGGTGATGGCGATGGTGAATGGTTAATGTCTCTGGTGGTTCTATACAGTGGATGAGAAGAGGGAGGAGGAGGGATTAAATGCACCAGAAGTACCTAGGTTAGGTCCAACCTATACTAGGGTCAAGTCAATTGGTCTTGGTCAATTGGCCAATGGGTGTCTTGGTTAATTGACCAATTGATGAAGTTTATGGAGTTATAAGGTGCTTTGGGTGTACTCTTAGATAGGTAATAATGCTAGATGTTTTGGTAGTACTACAAGTAGGTAGAAAATGTTAAGATAGTTTGGTAGTGCCAATAGTATGTTTATATTGTATCATTTAAGCAAATTCTAAACACTAATTATAATAAGTCAACTTATAGTGTAAATAATAATTATATACTAGTCTCCCAATTAAATCATAAATCCAAAAATACTATTGAAGCTATTTCTAGTAACTCATAACTGAACTTTGTGCGTCAAATTACTAATTACCCCTAGCATAAAAATGGGGTATTACAGAGAAGGTATGGGTGATGCTTGGTGAAGCTTGGCCGACCGTTAATGGAGGTCAGGTTCCACGGTGGTGACCTCTTCTACACCGCCACTGCTGCTGCTTTTTGCCTCTGGTTTTGGACAAAGGGGAACAAAGTGGAGAGCAGAGAGTGATGGGGAAGACAGAGAAGGAGAGATAGAGAGAGAAAAGTGGTTTTCCTTCTTGGGTTGTTGTCGCCGGCAACAATGGTGGCTGTTGTGGTGGTTGGTGATGAGGAGGTAGCTGGTGATGAGAGCCTTAAATATGCTAGTTTTCTTGGGGACGAAGGCCTCCAACATTGAGGCGGCTAAGGAGGAGGCGGTGAAGGAGATAGGGCGGTGAAAGATTTCTCTCGAAGGTGTCTTGCTTGAAGAAGAAGAAGAGCTCTTGAGAAATTCTAAGATGTGGGTGGCACACTAGTCACTTAGGTGATTGGGTGTAGCCTACACACATTATTTCGCGGTGGTCGAACACGCGCTATTAACTAAAAAACTAAAAACTGAGAAACACCCGCGCATTAATTCATGAATACAAATATAATATTTTTCTAAAATCTTACACAAATAAAACTCGATAAATTACGCAATCTTATTTTCCACAAATGAACTTTTATTTAACTTCCCAAATTACTATTTTACCCTTAATAATTAGACGGGGTATTACACTATGGGTTACCACGGTATAGGGGCGTCGACACTAAGTCTCATAGTCGTGTTCATGAGCGGGGATTGCCGTATGGGCTCCCATAACTCTGGGGTAAATTGGGATACGGGATATGCCAAGAGGCACCTTCATTATGATAGTGGCATCGTAACCTCTCTGGGGCATTCATTACACGCTGGGCACCATTACGCCAGCTAAACTAATGATGAGAATGAAATCACTTTCTAATTGACAGCTCATGGGTACCCTTTTAATATCATGTGATTATGGAGTTTTGCCAAAACTCATTTTACATATTGCAGTATGAATTTACTCAATTTTTACTGATTAAATGTTTTTCAGCGGTCGGCTTGTGCTATCTCAAAACCCGCAGGTTGTGAGTAAGGTGGGAAATGTTCACAACGTGGATGGCTAGGGTATCAAGCTGTTTAGTACTTCATCTAGTGTTTTTCATCTTTTAATTTAATGTACTTGTATCTTTCAGACAATGTCACTGGATTATCTTGAATATATAATAACTTATATTTGGATTATCGATGGTTATATTAACTGTGAACCGGCGATCCTGCTTCGTAACTAGTGGAGTTTATCTCCTCGGGCGGAGAAATCTTTCCAAATATACGGTTCAACCGACCTTTTGATTTGGGGGTGTTGCACTCCTTATCTCTGTTCTCCATCTCAGCACTCACAACCAGCCCCAACCCCTCTTTTCCACTCTAAATTAGGGAATGTAAATTACTACTGACTTGAGAGTTGTGGAATATGCAATGGAGTGGAATCAATCTCAAAACTTACAAAGTGATTATTGACTTACTTCTGATTCATTCATCCGTTTTGCGATAGTTCTGTTATATTGGTCTAAGATATTGATAATCTCAAGTTTACGCTAAAAAACAATAACTATATCAATGGTAAGTGAGTAAAGTGGTTTATCGTAGTAATTGGAATTTCAAAAAGTTCGGTTTAGTGAAAACATTGTTTGTTCTCTTCTATATGTTTAACTTTCTGCTGGTGTATGCCCTAGAGGCAATATGTTTTAGTGTGAACGTTGTTTAGGATAGACTATTCATTCTATTTGATATGGAGATATAATATAATAAAGTCCTAAGGTTGCAATTGTTATTGTCTTAAATTATCCCTAGTCAAGTAAAATGGTTATTAGGACGATCACTATGCTTAGAGACTAGTATGTGGGTAGATTGATATGGAGATATCAAGTCTAACACATGTGTATGTATTAGGAGTAATAGAATACTGAATTGACCAACCAAGATAAGCTTACATAGAATTTATGTGAATGTCACAAGTTTTTTTAGTGACAATGGTGTTGTGGTCTTTAAAATTAAAGTCACTGGATACTCTAGTTTTGAATTATCATGTTTTGATATCATCAAACGTTACACCGTAACTGGGTAAATATAACGGCGATAATCAGACATGATATGAAGCAAACTGAGTGATGGTAGTGATGTAGAGAGGATTTATCCCTCCCACATAACGCGAGTATGTATCCATGGCCACTAGATGAGTAGTACTTACAAATGCCTGGCCCGACTCAGGTAAATCAATATAAGATATTGATTTTATCTTTTCAGATAAGTTTATTCCCGGGATTGAGAAACAATTTATTCATTATATGAGTGTGACATCTGTGTCTCATGTCCAATCCGGGTATTGAGACAAAGGGACAATACAACACGACAACATTGGTCACAAAGTTTGGTTAGATCACTGACTATTCTTGTTAGTTGGGTAGCATTGATGTGTTGCTAGACACCGCTCAATGTATGTAATTGTTACTGCCAATGTAATAGGAACCTACATGGTCACACACCAAAGAATTAGACTGGATGTAGATGTTAATTAGTTGGACTGATTAACCGTTAAAAGAATCAGGGTTCAAAGGTCAACAACGTGCATATTTAGTTTCACTAAATAGCAAATTGGACTAAACTACTAATTAATACAAGTATGGATCGGATTAGTAGTGGGGCAGTTTTGTAATTAATAAATAGTTATTAATTATAAAAGACTAGTCCAACCCTAATTATTCATAAGATGAAATAATTAGAGCAGGGAAGAAAAGAGAGAGGAAGAGGTGGCCGAACGCCTACCCGACGACAAGAGAGGCGCACCCCCTTCTCCTCCTCCAGTGTTGCTGCTGCTTGATTTGATCAATCTCCTGATTGCTCCTTCTCATACACTGCTAGCACAAGCATTAGAGGAATATCAAGTTTTTGATCCTACGGTGTGGATACTAGAATAAGCGTGGATATTTTTAGTTCAATTCAGTTTCAAGACTTGAAATAGCTAGTCTATTTCAAGGCCTTGAAACAGCTTTCAAAGCCTTGAACTGACTATGCCTTATATGCATGAACTTAGGGGGAGTTTCTAATCTTGAATCAACTCCTAAACCCCTGCGCTTGATTATTTGATACTTGATGATGAAAGACAAAGTAGTTTGACACATTTTACAAGTATCTATCTAATCCATCTGTTTGACTCAGTTTTGCAGGGAAATTTTGTTTCCTATTTAAAGGATTTATTTTCTAACTTAAGTTTTTCAGGAAGGGAAATTATGTGATGATTTGATTCTGTGATCAATCCTGCTATGTTTGGAAGTTTCTTAATTGATGTTTATACAATATAAGATTAGTATCATTTAATATACTAATCAAATATCCGTTTGAGAAGCTGTTAGAGAAGTCAAAGCTGAAGCTACAAAATAGGGAAGTTTGTTACGAGAAGATCCTGAAGATCTGCATTTCAAACTACTCTATGAAAGAGGGAAAGCTGAAGCTATGCAACGGGAAAATTGGCAGAGAAAATCAAAATCACTTAAGGATTGACCAAAAAAAGAAGCAGATTCATTTCTCTCAATCCAAGCATCTGAAGAACACTGCATACTCACTGCAGAATCAGTTCTAGTGTTCTTCTTTTCTGAACTTGATTTGTATATCATTTTGATAATACTTCTATTTCTTATTATCAAGGATTGTTTAAGGTGAACAATAGATAATTCTTAGTTAATCAGATAGCTAGAGCTAGTACTTGATAGGTTAGTGAGAACCACAAGCTGTAACAGAGTAATGCATCTTTCTGTGCATGAGATCTAGGGCTTAACTGATGATTAATGAGAATTGAGTTGAAAATCCTACATGCAGAGGATTTCTGAGGTAGAGACTTAGGTCCAAGTAGACCAAACTCTATATATCTTGTGTCTCTTGAATTTACTTTTCAGTTCTATACTCAGTCTTTTACAACATTCAAAACAGTTTCATTTCAAGGGTTTGAAACTCATTTCAAGGCCTTGAAATAGACTTCTATTTTTATACTTAAATTGTTTTCGTTCCAAGGGCTTGAAAATCATTTCAAGGCCTTGAATCTCTTTAAAAATATTTTGAAACCACTCTTCTTGCAAGTTTAGCAAAAGTTGGCATAATCTATTCACCCCCTTCTAGAGTATTGATCCTGTATTTATACCTACTGTACACCCCTTCAATTGGTATCAGAGCTTGTATCACTGCATAAATTTAACCATCTTGTGATTATGAGTACTGTAGGTGATGGTGGTTTCTCTCAGGGAAGAGATGCTGACAGACCTCCTCTCTTCTCTGGAGACAATTTTGTTCACTAGAAAGCTTTGATGAAAATGTTCATCATTAATCAAGATATGGAAATCTGGACTATCATTCAGAATGGTCCTCACACTTTCTACACAGAGAAAGATGGGATTAGAGCTCCCAAATTTGAAGACACTCTTTCCTCTTCTAAGTTAGAACAATTTTCTAAAAATGATAAAGCTATGAATCTCTTATATTGTGCTTTGAGTGCATATGAGTTTAACAGGATCTCAGGTTGCAAGATTGCAAAAGAGATCTTGGATAAGCTTGTGGTAACCTCTGAAGGAACCAGCCAATACAAGCAAACCAAGATCAATATATATCTCAGGAAATATGAGCTATTAAAGATGAATGGAGATGAGTCAATCAGAGACATGTTCAAAAAAGTCACTGACATTGTCAACAATCTTGATTCATTAGGAAAACACATTTCCAATGAAGAAAAGGTTAGAAAGATTCTGAGAAGTATTCCGAAGGAAAAATGGGAACCAAAGACTACTTCTATTGAGGAAGCTCAAGATCTCTCATAACTTCAACTTGATGACCTACAAGAGAAGCTCCTTACACATGAAATATCCATGAATGAAGCTGATGGAGAATTACCAGAAGGTATCAAGAACCTAGCTCTCAAGGCAAAGGAGAATGAGTCATTTCAAAGCCTTGAAACTGAAGATGATGACGAAGATCCATTTGCTTTGATTTCCAATGCCTCGACCAGAATTCTTAAAATGAAGAAGAACTTTGGAAACAAGGACTTCAGCAGAGATAGACACAGATCCTCCAGTAGCAAAGACTACAAACGTAAATCTTCTTCACATGGTAATAAGACTAAAGTCATGAATTGATTTGAGTGTGGTGATGCAGGACACTAGATCAGAGACTGTCCACACAAAAAGAGTAAGAAATTTCAAAAGAGAGATAATGATAGAAGAAAGTAGCTATGATAGCTTTCTGGAGTGATTCAGAAACCTCAAGTGACTCTGAATCTGAAGAATAACATGCAAATCTATGCTTTATGGCCAAGCATGATGAAAGTTATGAAAAGAACTTTGAGGTAATGGTAAACTGCTTGATTTCAAAACCAACAGAAGCCCTCTCTGATGATCTTAGAACAATGCTTTTAAATGAAGAGGACTATCTGAAAGATATTAGAGTCTTGAAAAAAAATTCATGAGCAAGCAAAATAAAACTTTCATCTTGTTTGCCTAATTCAGAACCTTTAAATTTCTCAGAAGAAAACTGACAGTGATTCAAGGCCTTGAAAACCAGCTTCAAAGCCTTGAAAACACAAGTCAAGGAAGTAGTCACTAAAAACTCCCTTCTGAGTGACAGTATTTCTAATCTGAGACATCAAGTTGATGAATTGGATAAACAAAAGACTACTCTGACTGAGAAACTTCAATAATTTGAATCAGTCAAAACAAGACTTGCAGGCTCAGAACACAATTTGGACTTGATTAATGGAGTTAGCTTAAAGTCTGTTCATAAAACTGGTATTGGATAAAATCCAAATTTTCCTAAGAAAAACAATACCATATTTGTGAAATATGGAAGAATAACTTCTCCTAAATGCCATTACTGCAATACGATTGGTCATGTTAAGATGACTCGTCTTCACATAATGAGGAATACTATTCCATTTCAACTCAAAGGACAAGTTAGACAGATTTGGGTTCCTTAAGGGGTTAGAACACCCAACATGGTTGAACCTGAATATGAAACTAAATTCCACACTTGGTCTAATGGCTGAGTAAGGCAGTGAATGGTGTTTGCAGGTTGTCATTAAGAACAAAGAGCAGAAATGGTTTATGGATAGTGGTTGCTCAATACACATGAGTGGAAAGAGATCTTTGTTCTCTGAATTGAAGGAGAAATATCAAGGATCAATTACACTTGGTGACAAAGTAAAATTCATCATTCTTGGTATTGGTAAAGTTGGTACAGATTCTAAAAATTCAATTTCTGATGTATATCTAGTTGATGGTTTGAAATTTAACTTTATTAGTGTATCTCAGCCTTGTGATATTGGTAACAAGGTTATCTTTGACAAAGAGAAATGTGTGGTGCAAAATGAGAAATCTGGCAATTGCATCATTACTGCCTCTAGGTCAAACATTGTCTATACTTTTCAAACTAACAAAGTTGCAGGAGAAAACTTGAAGTGTCTCAAGGACTTGAAAGAAGACTCAAAGATTTGGTACAGAAAGTTGGGACACATTAGCTTGCATACCTTGAACAAGCTTGAAAGGGGAATATGCAGGTAGAAATACATCACAGATACTCTAGAAAGGGGGGGGGGGTTGAATAGAGTATGCCAACTTTTTGCAAAACTTGTAGTAGAGAAGAGTTTCTATGAAGAGTAATGAAGTTCAAGGCCTTGAAAACTGTTTCAAGCCTTTTGAATGAAATATATTTTGAAATAAAACAGACACGTCTTTTTCAAGGCCTTGAAAAGAGTTTCAAACCCTTGAAAAACAGACTAGTTTGAATGCTGCAAAACTAAGTATGCAAATGAAACTGTAAATGCAAGAGACAGAGGATTTATAGAGTTAAGTCCACTTGGACCTACGTCTCTACCTCATGGATCTTCTCCCTGCAGAATTTTCAACACAATTCTTATTAATCAAAAGCTAAGCCCTAGATCTCAAGCACAGAGATATGCCTTACTCTGTTACACCTTGTAGTTCTCTCTAACATATCTAGTACCTGCTCTAGCTAACTGATTATCAAAGAACTCTCTATTGTTCACTTTGAACAATCCTTGAGAATGAGAGAAAGAAGTAGTATAATAATTATATACAAATAAAGTGCAAGTCAGAAGAACACTGAAGTGTGAAACTGCAGTGAAGAATGCAGTGATCTTCTGTGAGATGGATTGTGAGAATGATGTGCTTCTTTGATGCTTGTCAATCCTGGAATATGTATCTCTTTTTTCCCGTTGAGTTTTGTGTCTTGTTTATTCAAAATGAGCTCTATTTATATAGCTCAGAGCTCTACAAATCTTTCCTGATTTTCAGCAACAACCTTCCTGTTTTGTAGGCAACAACTTTGACTCTTTTAACAGCCTTATCCAACGGATAGTTGATCCAAAATCTTCAGAGATATTGTTCTAATCTTGTCTTTAAAAAAAATTGAGAAGCTGTCAAGAGTGTCTGATTGATCACAGAATCACATTCTCTCCAAGTTTCCTATCCTGCAAAATCCAGATTAGGAAATCAATCATGTAAACTAGGAAATAATATTTCCCTACAAAACTAAGTCAAACAGATGGATTAAACGGTGTTAAATATATCAAAATAGTTTGTCTTTCATCATCAAATACTAACATATCAAGCATAGGGGGTGAGAGAGATAGAATCAGATTAGAAGAGTTCAGAAAAGCTCCCCCTTAGTATGTGCATACATGTCAGACAGTTTCAAGGCTTTGAATCCAGTTTCAAGGCCTTGAAATAGCAGAGCTATTTCAACCCTATGAAACCTGATTCAAGGCTTTGAAAGCTGGTTCAAGGCCTTGAAATAACTATGCTATTTCAAGCCTGTGAAACCTGTGAACTTACAATCTCCCCCTTGATGAAAGAAAAACCTCAATATGTTTGAATCTTAGTTTCTGCAAAAAATACTGATTAGCACACAGTTCAAATAGTAGTAACACATTGGTTCCAAAAAGATCCAACTTATTCAGTGATAAAAAGAAAAACACATTAGTCAAAGAAATCCTACTGACCAAAAAGATAGGTCACCAAAACATAAACAGAAAAACCAAAGATTTTCTACCCCTTTTAGACTTTCATCAAAAAAGAATTGGCAAGAGTTTATGGGTTGAGTCTTCATCTCTATCCTGATCTCCTTCTTCTTCCTCAATGTCTTCATCATTGTCCTGGTCTTCTGCAACCTCTTCATCAATTACCTCAATGAAGGGACTAATTTTCTCTATAACACTGTTGAACAAGAAGGTGAGTCCTTCTAAAGCTTTTCTTTCATGCTTCAGTTTCTTCTTCACATACACCCTCTTCTGTTGTGCAGAGTAAATTTGTGATGAACATTCTTTCCAATTTTTGAAACAGTCTCAGCTTCAGGAAGATTTTTCTCAAGTCTTCCTATTTTGGACACAAAATACACTCCATAGGAACCTGAAGTAGTATCTGAATCCGAGTATGGAATGAGAATTTCTTGTCCTTCTTAGGGCTTCCAATATGGATTCCCTTCTGGATCTCTCTTGTGCAGTCCCCGTGGTATTTTTCTTCTTGCCTGTTATTGGATACTGGTCCTTCTTCACCATCTTCTTGGGAGGTAAAGACTCCAGTTCTTCATCAGTAGTCCTTTTAGATTCTGAGTCTTTACTGATTGTCTGCACTTCATCCTCAACTGTCTTTCTCTTCTTATCTGTACTGGGATGATCCTCTGGCCATCTTGATTATATCAGAGGCTCTTCTAGGGCTCATTAGGGTTTGGGAGAAGAATAGAGTAAGGTAGAGTTGACACGGAGTGAAGGAGAAGAGAATGATATAAATACTAAAAGAGTTTGAGTTTAAAAAGGAAACTGCAATATCCCTCTGACCTCAAAAGATTTGTAGTGATCAGAGAAGATTCAAATCTTTGAAGTCGTTGGAAGTAAATAATTTAATACTATATTTGGCTGAAAAAGAATTTTGAAAAAGGTAGGGGCAATATTGAGCAAATATCTACAAAGATAGCACCCAATACTGATAGATCCAAGAATTATTGACTAACCAGTTATCCGACTTATTTTCAAGGCTTTGAAACTAATTTCAAGGTCTTGAAATGCTGCTACACTGAAACAGATAAAATCAAAACTTTGAATAGATTTTCAAGGCTTTGAAAATTAGTTCAAACATTCGAAACACATAATAAACTTACCTTCCTTACCTTGTACTCCCCCTAAACCAATGCATCTTTACTTAGCAGGACTAATTCCAGTCTTAGAGCTGAAAATATTTCATCTGGCAATGGTTTAGTGAAGATATCTCCAAGCTGCATGTTAGTAGAAACAAATTCAAGAACAATATCACCTTTCTCCGCATGATCTCTGATGAAATGGTGTCTGAGATCAATATGCTTGGTTCTTGAATGCTGAACTGGATTCTTTGTAATTGATATTGCACTGGTGTTGTCACATTTGATAGGTATGCTTTTGAAGTCAAATCCAAGATCTCTCAACTGTTGAGCTATCCATAATAATTGTGAGTAGCATGCTCCAGCAGATATATATTCAGCTTCAGCTGTTGATAAAGCAACTGAGTTTTGTTTCTTGGAGTGCAAACTGATCAAGGAGGATCTGATGAATTGGCAAGTTCCTGAAGTGATTTTCCTATCAACTTTGTAACCTGCAAAGTCAGCATCTGAAAATCCATGCAAAGAGAAGTTAGAATGTCTTGGATACCAAAGCCCTAAGTCTTTGGTACCATTGAGATATCTGAATATTATCTTCACAGTAGTTAAGTGTGATTCTTTTGGAGCAGCTTGAAATCTTGCACACATACATACACTGAACATGATATCTGGTCTACTAGGAGTAAGGTATAGTAATGATCCAATCATACATCCTCTTTCACATTGACACTCTTACCAAATTCATCCTTATCTAAGGACAATGTAGAACTCATGAGAGTTTTGATTTCTTTGGATTGATACATTCTGTACTTGTTTAACAAGTCCCTAGTGTACTTTCTTTGATGCAAAAAGATGCCCTTCTTCAATTGATGTATTTGAAGTCCAAGGAAGAAGTTTAAATCTCCCATCATGCTCATTTCAAATTCCCTGCTCATAAGAATTGAAAATTCTTTGCATAATAGATCATTATTAGCTTCAAATAAAATGTCATCAACATAAATCTGAACTACAAGTTAATCTTTCTCATGAGTCTTAATGAAAAGGGTCTTGTCTACCAATTCTCTTTTGAAATCATTTTCAATCAAAAACTATGACAATATTTCATACCAAGCTTGATCCGGAAACTTATCACTTTCAAAACCAGGAGGTTGTGCAACATAAAATTCCTCTTGCTAGTAGCCATTTAAAAATGAACATTTCGCATCCACTTGAAATAGTTTCATATTTTTGTAAGAAGCAAGAGCAAGTAAAATTATAATTACTTCTAACCTGGCAATTGGAGCAGAAGTTTCCTCATAACAATACCTTCTTCTTGGTTGTAACCTTGAGCAACTAACCTTGCTTTGTTTCTGATCACTTTGCTATTCTCATCTAGTTTGTTTCTGAATACCCATATGGTACCAATGACAGACTGGTTTGTTGGTGGAGGAACTAGGTTCCACACCTTATTTCTTTCAAACTCATTGAGTTCACATTGCATAGCTATAATCCAGTCTGCTTCTTGTAAAGCTTCCTTCACAGTTTTGGGTTCTACAAGAAAAATGAAGGCATTAAAAGCACAAAGATTCTTCAACTGTGATCTTGTTTGTGTACCAGTGGTTGGATCAGAGATGATGTTGTCAGCTGGATGAGATGAAAGTGTTGGGTTTTGACGTAGGTTACGCAGCGGAATAACAAAAATTAATTCATACTTAAAGCCCACCAAGGATCACAGGAAGAGACATTCATAACATGATGAAGGACATAGAAGATGTGTACCTTTTGGTTCGAGAGATCACACGAAGAATATTTTCCTCGTCTCTACGGTTGATCCACGTCTAGAGGTGAGATCTAGATCCTTCCTTTTCCTAGTGCTAGCTTGGACAGGAGGAAGAGGGAAGAACGAATAAAGCAACAAGGAACCGAGAGAGGGGTTTGGCCCTCTCTTGTGGCCGACGGGTAGGGGACGGCTAGGAGGGTTCGGCCTTAGCTTGGCTTTCTCTTTTGATTTCTCTCCCACTCACTAATGTTATGAGCATTAGTTTTGGGAAGGAAGCTAGAGCATCCTTTATATAGTCCAACAACTCCTTGTTAACTACATAAAGGTCCTTCCTAGTTCTACATGAACTTGGATTAGTCCCTTCCTTGCATATTAGTCCTACTAAGTTTGCATGGCGTTGCAAAGTGATACTTCTAATTAATTAATCATATTAATTAATCCCAAATCTAGTTCAACTCTATTTGACGCGTGACCGCATAGGTTTCGACTTAGTTGGTAGTAACTTATTACTAACATGAAATGGTGTCTAGCAACACATCCATGCACCCAACTAATAAAAATAAGTCAGTGATCCCGACAAACCTTTGTGCCCAATATCACATATTGCACTATCCCTTTGTCTCCATATCCGGATTGGACACGAGACATAAATAGTCACACTCGTATATCGAATCCATAGTTCCTCGATCCTGGGAATATGCTTATGCAAGAAGATAACATCAATATCTCCATATTGATTTATCTGAGTCTGGCCAGAAATTTAATAAGCACCATCCCTTGAGTGGCCGTGGATATTTTCTCCCATTATGTGGGAGGGACAAATCATCTCTACATCACAACGATCTCTAAGCTTGCTTCCTATCATGCCCGATAGCTATCTTTATAGTTGCCTGGTTAAGGCGCCACGTTGGATAACATTAAAGCATGATATCTCACAACTAGAGTATCTAGTGACTTCAAGTCTAAGGATTACAATTATATTAGCACTACGAGAAGCGATTGTGACTTTAACATAATATAATTTATCCTTCTCGTTGTTGGTCAATCCAGTATGCCATTACTTCTAATGCATACCCATGTGTTAGACTTGATATCTCCATATCAATCTACACACATACTAGTCTATATTTTATTGTCCTGTTAACCAATATAATGGACTAGGGATATTCAAGATAAACAACGCATTGTATCAAAGGACTTCATTATATTAAATATCACAATAAATAATAAATGAATATTATAGCCAAAATACATTTTTCATACTAAATATAGATTGCCTCTAGGGCACCTATTCCATCAGTCTCCCACTTGCACTAGAGCCAATCTGGTGCATCTCGTATGCCTATAGATCTCGCGTGCCCTTCATGCTTCACTGCGCAAGTGGTTTTGTGAGCGGATCTGAAAGATTGTCATCCGTTTGAATCTTTCACATCTTCACATCTCCTCGATCGATCATATCACTAATAAGATGGAACTTCCTAATTACATGCTTTGATTTCTGGTGTGATCTTGGTTCCTTATCTTGTGCGATCACCCCAGAGTTGTCACAGTACAACTCTATGGGATCCACGATGCTAGGGACCACACCGAGCTCAGTGATAAACTTCTTTATCTAAACTCCCTCTTTTGCTGCTTCCGCAGCAGCAATGTACTCAGCTTGTGTTGTAGAATCAGCAAGTGTCCCTTGCTGTGAACTTTTCCAGCTCACAGCTCCTCCATTCAGGCAAAACACGTATCCCGATTGTGATTTGTAGTCATCTTTGTCGGTTTGGAAGCTTGCATCAGAGTAACTAATTACACTTAGTTCTTCCTTACCTCCAAATATCAAGAACGCATCCTTAGTTCTTCTCACGTACTTTAGGATGTTCTTGACAGCAATCCATTGACTCTCACCCGGATTGGACTGATATCTGCTCACCATACTCAACGCGTATGACACGTCTGGTCTAGTACACAACATGGCGTACATGATGGATCCTATGGCCGAAGCATAGGGTTTCCTACTCATGCGGTCCTTCTCAATCTCATTGGAAGGATAATCATTCTCAGAAAGAGTGACTCCATGTGACATGGGCAAGAATCCCTTCTAGGAATCTTAAATGTTGAACCTCTTCAACACCTTGTCTATATATGTACTTTGACTTAGGCCGAGCAGCTTTCTAGATCTATCCCTATAGATCTTTATACCTAGTATATGGGCTGCATCTCCTAAGTCCTTCATTTCAAAACACTTTCCTAGCCAATCTTTAACAGATTGCAAAGTAGGAATGTCGTTTCCAATGATTTGTATGTCATCCACATACAAGACCAGAAACACTACAGATCTCCCACTAACCTTCTTGTAAATACAAGGCTCATCGTCGTTCTTGATGAAGCCAAACTCTTTGATTGTGTCATCAAAACGTCGATTCCAGCTCCTAGAAGCTTGCTTTAATCCATAAATAGATCTTTGCAGCTTACAGACTTTATTGGCATTCTCAAGATTCTCAAAACCCTCCGGTTGTGCCATGTACATGTCATCGAGGAGGTTCCCATAAAGGAACACTGTTTTGACATTCATCTGCCAAATCTCATAGTCGTAGTATGCTGCAATAGCAAGTAGGATTGGAATGGATTTAGACATGGCGACTGGTGAAAAGGTCTCATCATAGAAAACTCCATGAATCTGTCTATACCCTTTAGCTACCAATCGCCCCTTGTAGGAAACTACCTTGCCATTCATATCGGTCTTCTTCTTGAAGACCCATTTGCACCCTATGGGCCGAGCCCCTTCGGGTGGTTCCACCAGATTCCATACTTTGTTGGTGTACATGGAATCCATTTCGGATATCATGTCTTCTAGCCACTTCTTGGATTCTGGGCCTCTCATGGCCTCCCCGTAGGTTGAAGGCTCATCATCCATGAGTGGTACGTCTTCGGGCTCAGTCACAAGAAGTCCGTACCTCTCTGGATCATGACACACTCTTCCTGACCTACGGATTTCCTGTGTTACCTGAACAGGTTCTTCCACAACAAACTTGTGGTTCCTGCTCATGTTCCATCATCGGTTTAGTGATTTGTGGTTCTAGAATTTCTTCAAGTTCTACTGTCCTCCCACTTGCTTCTTTAGAGACAAACTCTCTTTTAGAAACACGCCGGTCCGAGCTACAAACACTTTGTTCTTTATGGGATTTTAGAAATAATATCCTTTCGTTTCCTTAGGATATCCCACAAATTTACACTTATCCGCTTTGGGCCCGAGCTTGTCGGTTTGTAAACGCATTGCATAGACGCCGCATCCCCAAATCTTCATAACGACACTATGGGACGCTTCCCAGTCCATATATCATATGGTGTCTTCATGACCGATTTGGATGGAACACGGTTAATGGTAATAGTTTCCGTCAGTAGAGCATGTCCTCAAAACGATATCAGAAGGTCTGTTTGAAACATCATAGATCGCACCATATCTAATAGTGTGCGATTCCTCTTCTCGTACACGCAATTCCATTGTGGCGTTCCAGGTCGAGTGAGATGGGATACTATCCCACACTCTCTAAGATACTCATCAAACTCTTGTCTTAAGTATTCTCCTCCACGATCCGATCGTAGAGCCTTAATACTTTTACCAAGTTGATTCTGTACTTCATTCTTGAATTCTTTGAACAATTCAAAGGATTCGGATTTGGCCTTCATAAGGTATACAAATCCATATCTACAGAAATCATCAGTAAATGTAATGAAGTAGGTGTAACCACCTCTGGCAGGCGTGGGGAACGGCCCGCATACATCAGTATGTATGAGTGCCAGTACCTCACTAGTCCTCTCACTTTTCTTACTGAAAGGGGACTTTGTCATTTTTCCTAATAAACACGATTCGCATGTCTCATATGATTCCAAATCAAATGAGTCTAGAAGGCCATCCTTATGGAGCCTAGATATGCGTTTCTCATTTATATGGCCTAAACGACAATGCCATAGATATGTAAAATCTAAATTACTATTTTTAATCCTTTTAGTATTTATATTATAGATTGGATTATTTAGATCAGGGATATACAATCCATTAGACAAATTCGCACTACAATAGTGCATACTATCAAAATAAATGGAGCAACACTTGTCCTTTATTGAAATAGAAAAACCCATATCGTCCAAACAAGAAATGGAAATAATGTTTCTGCTCATAGCAGGCACATAAAAGCAATTGTGTAATTCTAAAATAAGTCAAGAAGGCAAAGATAGCTCATAAACACCTACAGCTAATGCAGCAACTCTTGCTCCATTCCCGACGCGCAGATCTATCTCCCCTTTACCCAATCTTCTACTTCTTTTCAAATCCTGCACATTTCAAAAAATGTGAGAACCACATCCAGTATCCAATACCCAAGATGAAGAAATAGAAATATTGACGTCTATAACATAAATACCTGGTGGTGGTCGAATCACTATTCCAAGCTTCTTATCCTCCATATATTTAGGGAAATTCCTCCTCTAGTGACCCAAATGGCTACAATAGTGACATTCACCTTTAGCCACGCCCCCACTAGGATTTAGGGCTTCCTTAGATTTTGCAACTTTCTTGCGCTTTCCTTTGGAAGTAGAGGCAACTCCTTTGTCTTTCCTTTTATTCACCATCATTATGGCTTTGCCCTTGCCTTTGTTTATGCTCTGTTCAGCTGTCTTCAGTATGTTCAACAAGTCTGGCAGAGTCTTACTGATCTCGTTCATATTATATTTCATGATGAACTGATTATAACTGTCAGGCAACGATTGCAAGACAAGATCACTAGCCAAATATTAGCTAAGTGGGAATCCCAGTCTCTCAAGTTTCTAAATGTACCCGATCATTCGGAGTACATGAGGCCCTATTGGATTCCTTTCTGCAAGACTACTCTCGAACAATGCCTTGGACACCTAATAGCGCTCATGCCTTGCCTGTTCCTAAAACAATTGTTTCAAGTGTATGATCATATCATAGGCCTCCATGTTCTCGTGCTAATTCTGAAGCTCAGCAGTCATGGTGCAGAGCATGACGCAAGTTACATCATTAGAATCATCAATATGCTTCTGACATGCCCTTACATCTGCTAGAACAGACTCATCCTGTGGTGGAGATGGAATTGGAGTGTCCAAGACGTACAACTTCTTTTCTTGCTTAAGGACAATCCTTAAGTTTATGTACCAGTCAAGGAAATTTGTTCCGGACAGTTTATCCTTCTCAAGGACAGATCGTAGGGATGAAGTCGATGCGTTGTTGTTTGCCATTTGGAATTCTACAAAACGAGAAATGTGCAGTTTTAGTACTTTGAACAATTTAACTATATTCAATAACGGATCATTAAATATAGCTCCCACGATTTTTCTCGGATTAATAGCCCTCACCATTAATGCGGAAAATATCATGTATATTTTCCAGTAGGTCCAAGATCCCTTTTTCACTTCTTCTTGAGCTTGCTTTGGCAAGTCACTCAAGAATTGGTTATTTAGGTAGGAACCTTGCCAATTGCATCCCATGCAATTCTTGGTCCAATTAGGTGAATAAATCTTTATTCTTTATCCTTTAGGTAACGCCTAATTGTCATGCCTCTAGGTTCATCAATCCAATTGATTCTTACCCAGTTGCGTCCAAAATCTTGCTTCAAAATACACACATTACTAGCTTGTGTCGTCCGCAACACATCATGGTGAATTAAAATCGCCTTGCTTTGGCAAGCCCGAATTTTAATAGACCCTGATCATGAAGGGTTTTTAGGCAAGAGAAGGCAAAACACGATATTCTATTTGAAAGATATAATAGTCATTATTCGTTTGGTTGATCCAATCAACATGATCTACTTATTTGGATTGGGCTATCCACAATAAAAGACAATCTTTGTTTATTATTATGTTGTTAACGTTTTGCTAGTATCGCCATACACACAAAAATAAATAACAAGACATAAATAATAAACATCCACAAAAGGAAAAATAACGTGGCATAGATATGGCCCCTAGACTAAGATTTTATCAAGCCAATGATAATATCTATTTGCCCTAAAGTGACAAGCTCATCTCCATTTGCTCCACCATAGCCGCGCGCCTAGGGTAGGGAGTCTTCATTGTCTTTTGGCTTCTTGGTTCTCCGGTCTTCCTTTCCATGCTCTTGGCTATCATCTAGATATTTCTAATTCTAGCCTAATATCTAGAATAAATAAATAAATAAAGCCTCACATGTTGAGGAGAAACACGACTCGCAGGCCGTAAAACATAATTAATTATTACATTAATATGATCAGCTCGCAGGCCATGAACCAAACCAAAAAAACATAAAACATCCACAACCTAGGATATATTGATCCACCATGCAACAAAGCCCATAATACAGTTAAAACCAATTTTTAATGCGCTTGTTCAATTTAAGTTGAATTGGACATACTAAGGTCAAAACGGTCCAAGAGGTTCACCAAGGGAATGGCCGAACAAACCAAGGGACCGTCACACTAGGCCCGAGCCGTCCAGCCCCTAGCCCACGTGGATAGGCCGTGCGCTACGGTGCGCCGGCCCCCTCGGGCCGTGTGTCTTGGACGGCAAGCAAGGGAGGGGCGGTTCCCTTGTGGGGCCGCTCCTTCCCATGGAATTGTTTCCAAAAACAATTCGTTCCTTATTAGGTTGTTTCCAAAACACCCTTTGCCTTGATACCCAAGTTTAATTGTTTCCATACTTGAAAAACCCCTTTTCCAAGCATGTTCCCAAACCCTAGTTCTTGATCCAAAAATTCCTTGCATCCTATGTGATTAAACTCATCAATTTACACATCCAATGTTAAATTAGGTCTTGTTTATTGAATCTACAATGCAAATTAAATTCAGTTTCGCGTAATATGAATAAGACGGTGTAAAACTGAAATCGTAACACATAAAATGATGTTATGCACTACGACCTGTTGCACTGATACCACTGTTGGGTTTTGCTAGCTTGGACCGGAGGAAGTGGGAAGAACGAATCAAGCAACGAGGGACCAAGAGAGGAGTTCGGCCCTCTCTTGTGGCCGACGGGTAGGGGATGAATAGGAAGGTTCGGCCCTCTTAGCTTGTATCTTGCTCTCTCTCTTTTTCTTTCTCTCCCACTCACTTATGGTATGAGCATTGGTTTTGGGAAGGAAGCTAGAGCATCCTTTATATAGTCCAACAACTTCTTGTTAACTACATAAAGGTCCTTCCTAGTTCTACATGAACGTTGATTAGTCCCTTCCTTGCATTTTATTCCTACTAAGTTTGCAAGGTGTTGCAAAGTGATCCTTATAATTAATTAATCATATTAATTAATATCAAATCTAGTTCAACTCTGTTTGACGTGTGACCCCATAGGTTTCTACCTAGTTGGTAGTAACTTATTACTAACATGGAGCGGTGTCTAACAACACATCCATGCACCCAACTAATAGAAATAAGTTAGTGATCCCGACAAACCTTTGTGCCCAGTACCACATATTGCACTATCCCTTTGTCTCCTTATCCGGATTGGACACGAGACATAAATAGTCACACTCGTATATCCAATCCATAGTTCCTCGATCCTGGGAATATGCTTATGCAAGAAGATAACATCAATATCTCCATATTAATTTATCAGAGTCTGGCCAGACATTTAAAAAGCACCATCCCTCGAGTGGCCGTGGTTATTTGCTCCCATTATGTGGGAGGGAAAAATCCTCTCTAGATCACAACGATCTCTAAGCTTGCTTCCTATCATGCCCGATAGCTATCTTTATAGTTGCCTGGTTAAGCCGCAATGTTGGATAACATCAAAGCATGATATTTCACAACTATAGTATCTAGTGACTTCAAGTCTAAGGATTGCAATTATATTAGCACTACGAGAAGCGATTGTGACTTTAACATAATCTAATGTATCCTTCTTGTTGTGGGTCAAGCCAGTATGCCATTACTCTAATGCATATCCATGTGTTAGACTTGATATCTCCATATCAATATACACATATACTAGTCTATATTTGATTGTTCTGTTAACCAATATAATGGACTTGGGATATTTAATATAAACAAAACATTGTATCTAAGGACTTCATCCTATTAAATATCACAATAAATAAAAAATGAATATGCTATCGAAAATACATTTTTCATACTAAATATCGATTGCCTCTAGGGAACCTATTCCAACAGAATGATACTTGAATCTCTTTCTTGGAGACCAAGGTTCGGGATCTCCATATTGCTTCTCTGGTCTTGAAGTAGGAGCCTTATCATTCACATCTTTCTGATCATCTTTGTCAAGGCTTTGATCTCTGTTTTCAAGGCTTTGAGTCTTGTTTTCAAGGTCTTGAAAATGGCTTCTTTTTCCTTCTGAGCCTTTCTTGAAACCAAGTGAGTTCTCAGCTTCTTCTTCTGATTCATTCTTGTTCAGATTCAAGTCTGCAAAACTCTCACTGAAAGAACCATCAAAGATTTCATCAAAAACTAACATGAATACTTTATTCAATCAGCTTGGTTCTTTTATTATAAACTCTATAAGCCTTGCCAGTAAGAGAGTAACCAAGAAAGATACCTTCATCACTTCTTACATCAAACTTACCCAAGTTGTCCTTACCATTGTTGTGGACAAAACATGTGCTACCAAAGGGTTTGAAGTATGAAATGTTTGGCTTCCTCCATTTGCAAAGTTCATAGAGGGTCTTCTTCAAGATAGGTCTGATCAAGCACCTGTTCAAAATGTAATTTGCTGTATTCACAGCTTTTGCCTAATATTGTTTTGGCCAGCTTGTTTTCTAGAAGCATTATTCTTGACATATCTTCAAGAGTCATGTTCTTTCTTTCAACAACTCCATTATGTTGAGGAGTTCTAGGATCAGTTGTGAGAGAAACCATGCTTAACACAGAACAAATCAAATTCTAATTGATCAAATTCTCTACCATGATCACTTCTGATAGAAGCAATAGGTAGGTTTTTCACGGTTTGAAGCTCTCTGCAAAGCTTTGAAAATTCAGAGAGGGCTTCAGATGTTTCTTTGAGAAACATAACCCTAGTAAATATAGAGTAATTATCTACAATAACTAGCATATACAACTTACCTTTTGGAGTTGGAGTCCTCATAGGACCACAGAGATCCATATGAAGTAATTCAATATGTCTGGTAGTACTTACAAATTTCTTTGGCTTGAATGAGCTTCTGGTCTACTTACCTTGAGCACAAGCTTTGCATACTTCATCATCTTTGAACTTGATAGATGGTAATCCTCTTACCAGATCTCTGGATATCAACTTGTTCAAGGTATGCTAGCTAATGTGACCAAGCTTTCTGTGCCAAAGCTTTGAATCCTCTTTCAAGGACTTGAGACACTTCAAGCTTTTACCTGCAACCTTGTTAGCCTGAAAAGTATAAACATTGTTTGATTTGGAGGCTGTGAGAATGCAATTGCCTGATTTATCATTTTGCACCACTCACTTCTCTTTATCAAAGATAACCTTATTGCCATTTGCACAAAGTTGAGATACACTAAGCAAGTTAAATATCAAGAAATCAACTCAGAATCTGTACCAACTTTACCAATACCAAGAATGTTGCATTTGCCTTTGTCACCAAGTGTAATTGAACCTTCAGATTGCTCTTTCAATTCAGAGAATAGAGATCTCTTTCCACTAATGTGTCTTGAGAAACCACTGTCCATAAACCACCTTTGTTCTTTGACATTGGTGACTTCCTGCAAACACCAATCAGTGCCTCACCCTGCTGTTAGACCAAGTGTGGAATTTGGACTCATACTAAGGATAAACCATATTAGGTGGTCTGACCCCTTTAGGAACCCAAATCTGTCTGAAAGGACAAGTCATCTTAACATGACCAATTTTGTTGCAAAAATTACACTTAGGAGAAGTTTTGTTTCCAGCTTTCACAAATCTGGTATTGTTCGTTCTTGGAAAATTTGGATTGTATCCAATACCATTTTTGTGAACAGACTTTGAACTTTCTCCAAGAATCAAGTTCAACTTGTGTTCTGATCCTGCAAGATTGAATTTGACTAATTCAGATTCTTGAAGTTTCTCAGTAAGAGTTGTCTTTTGTTTATCGAATTCGTCAATTTGATGTCTCAGATTAACAGGGCTATCACTCAGTAAAGAGTTCTCAATGACTACTTCCTTGACTTGTGTTTTCAAGGCTTTGAAACTGGTTTTCAAGGCCTTGAAATCACTGTAAGTTTTCTTCTGAGAGATTTCAAGATTCTGATTCAGACAAACAAGATGTAAATTCTCTTTTGCTTGCTCATGAACTTTTCTTTCAAAATTTTGATCTCTTTCAGATAGTCCTCTTCATTTAAAAGCATTGTTCTGAGGTAATTTGAGAGAGCTTCTTTTGGTTTTGAAATCAAACAGTTTACCATTACCTCAATATTTTTTTTCAGAACTTTCATCATGCTTGGCCATGAAGCATAGGTTGGCATGTTCTTCTTCAGATTCAGAGTCACTTTAGGTATCTAAATCACTCTATGAAGCTATCATAGCTTTCTTTCTTCTGTCATGATCTTTCTTCTGGAAGTTCTTGCTTTTCTTGTGTGGGAAATCTCTTATCAAGTGTCCTGCATCACCACATTCAAAGCAGTTCATGACTTTTGATTTACTTTGTGAAGAATACTTACCTTTGTAGTCCTTTCTATTGGATGATTCGTGTCCTTCTCTGTTGAAGTCTCTGTTTCCAAAGTTTGTCTTCATCTTGAGGATTTTGGTCAAGGCTTTTGAAATAAAAGAAAATGGATATTCATCATCCTCTTCAGTTTAAAGGCTTTGAATTTTATCATTCTCTTTGGCCTTGAGTGCTAAGTTCTTGACACCTTCTAGTAGCTCTCCATCAGCTTCATTCATAGATATTTCATGTGTGAGGTGCTTACCTTGCAGGTCATCAAGTTGTAGTGATGAGAGATCTTGAGCTTCCTCAATTGCAGTAGTATTTGGTTCCCATTTTTCCTTTGGTAGACTTCTCAGAATCTTCCTCACCTTTTCTTCATTGGAAATATGTTTTCCAAGTAAATCAAGGTTATTGACTATGTCTGTGAACCTTTTGAACATTTCTCAGATTGACTCATCTGCATTCATCTTGAATAGCTCATATTATCCGAGATAGATGTTGATCTTGGTTTGCTTGACTTGACTAGTTCTTTGAAATGTTACCACATGATTATCCTAGATCTCTTTGGCAGTCTTACATCCTGAAATCCTGTTGCATTCATCTGTACTCAAAGCAAAATACAAGATGTTAAGAGCTTTGAAATTCTTTGCTCTAATTCAGAAGAAGAGAGTGAGTCTTCAGATTTGGGTGTTTTAATCCCATCCTTCTCTGAGTATAAAGTGTGAGGTCCATTCTAAATAATGGTCCAAAGCTCTATGTCTTGATCAATGATGAACATTTTTATCAGGGCCTTCCAGTGAGCAAAATTATCTCCACAAAATAGAGGAGGTCAGTTAGCAGCTCTTCCCGGTGAAAAACCACCATCACCTGCAGTACTCATGATCACCAGATGGTTAAATCTTATACAGTGATACTAGCTCTAATACCAATTGAAATGAGAGTATGCAGGTAGAAATGCATTACACATACTCTAGAAAGGGGGGGGGGGTTGAATAGAGTATGCCAACTTTTTGCAAAACTTGTAGTAGAGAAGAGTTTCTATGAAGAGTAATGAAGTTCAAGGCCTTGAAAACTTTTTCAATCCTTTGGAATGAAATACAGTTTGAAATAAAAAATACAAGTCTTTTTGAAGGCCTTGAAAAGAGTTTCAAACCCTTGAAAAACATACTAGTTTGAATGCTCCAAAACTATGTATGCAAATGAAACTATAAATGCAAGAGACAGGGGATTTATAGAGTTCAGTCACTTGGACCTACGTCTCTACCTCAGGGATCCTCTCCCTGTAGGATCTTCAACACAATTCTTATTAATCAAAATCTAAGCCCTAGATCTCGAGCACAGAGATATGCCTTACTCTGTTACAGCTTGTGGTTCTCTCTAACCTATCTAGTACATGATCTAGCTAACTGATTAACTAAGAACTCTCTATTGTTCACTTTGAACAATACTTGAGAATGATAGAAAGAAGTATTATAAGAATGATATACAAATAAAGTGCAAGTCAGAAGAACCTTGAAGTGTGAAACTGCAGTGAACTTCTATGAGATGGATTGTGAGAATGATGTGCTTCTTTGATGCTTGTCAATCCTGGAATGTGTCTCTATTTTTTCCCTTTGAGTGTTGTGTCTTGTTTCTTCAAAATGAGCTCTATTTATATAGCTCATAGCTCTGCAAATCTTCCCTGATTTTTAGCAACAACCTTCCTGTTTTGTAGGCAACATCTTTGACTCTTTTAACAGCCTTCTCCAACAGATAGTTGATCCAAAATCTTCAGAGATATTGTTCTGATCTTGTCTTTAAACAAATTGAGAAGCTGTCAAGAGTGTCTGATTGATCACAGAATCACATTCTCTCCAAGTTTCCTATCCTGCAAAATCCAGATTAGGAAACCAATCCTATAAACTAGGAAATAATATTTTCCTGCAAAACTGAGTCAAATAGATGGATTAAACGGTGTTAAATATATCAAAATAGTTTTTATTTCATCATCAAATACTAAAAGATAAATCATAGGGTTGAGATAGATAGAATCAGATTAGAAGAGTTCAGAAAAGCTTCCCCTTAGTATGTGCATACAGGTCAGACAGTTTCAAGGCTTTGAATCCAGTTTCAAGGCCTTGAAATTGCTCTGCTATTTCGACCCTGTGAAACCTGATACAAGGCTTTTAAAACTGGTTCAAGGCATGCTATTTCAAGCCTATGAAACCTGTGAACTTACAAATCTAGTTCCCAAGAACTTAGTAAGAGCTCTTCCCTCTATCAAGTTCAAATATGAAGAAGTATGCAAGGCATGTGCACAAGGGAAGCAGACTAGAAGCTCCTTCAAAACAAAGAACTTCGTAAGTACTACTAGACCCATTGAATTACCGCATATGGATCTCTGTGGTCCTGTGAGAACTACAAATCCAAAGGGTAAAACGTACATGCTTGTTATTGTAGATGGTTTTTCTAGATTTACTTGGGTTATGTTTCTTAGAGAAAAATATGAAGCTCTCACTGAATTTTCAAAGCTTTGCAGAGAACTTCAAACCTTGAAAAACCTACCTATTGCATCAATCAAAAGTGATCATGGTACAGAGTTTGATCAACTTGAGTTTGATGTATTATGTTCTAAGCATGGCATCTCTCACAACTTTTCTGCTCCTAGAACTCCTCAACAGAATGGAGTTGTTGAAAGAAAGAACAAGACTCTTGAAGACATGTCAAGAACAATGCTTCTGGAAAATAGATTGCCAAAGCATTATTGGGCAGAAGCTGTGAATACAGCAAACTATATTCTTAATAGGTGCTTGATTAGACCTATTCTGAAGAAGACTCCTTATGAGCTGTTCAAAGGAAGAAAGCCAAACATCTCTTACTTCAAACCATTTGGTTGTACTTGTTTTGTCCACAATAATGGTAAGGACAGTCTTGGTAAGTCTGATGCAAGAAGTGATGAAGGTATTTTTCTTGGTTATTCACAGAAAAGCAAAGCCTATAGAATTTACAATAAGAGAACCAAGCTAGTTGAAGAAAGCATTCATGTTATATTTGATGTAAGCTATGATGGTTATTAGAGTGATGCTTTTGTAGATCTTAATCAGAACAAGCATGATTCAAATACTGAAGAAGAATCCTCAAAAGGATCCAAGAAAATGTCACAGGAACAAAGCAGTCATTTTTAAGGCCTTGAAACTAAGGTTTAAGGCCTTGAAACATAATCTCCAAAGAAGGCAACATAACAAGCTACTAATTTAAGTTCTCAGAGACTTGAAAAGCAGATTGGAGAGCCTGAACCTTGGATCCCAAAGGATGAGATTTAGATATCTCTCATCTCATCCTGCTTATAACATTATTTCTGATCCAATCACTGGTACTCAAACCAGATCACAGTTGAAGAATCTTTGTGCTTTTAATGCTTTTATTTCTCTTGTAGAACCTAAAACTGTGAAGGAAGCATTACAAGAAGTATACTGGATTATAGCAATGCAAAGTGAACTCAATGAGTTTCAAAGGAACAAGGTTTGGAATCTAGTTCCTCCACCCAGAAATCAGTCTGTCATTGGCACCAGATGGGTATTCAGAAACAAGTTAGATGAGAATGGAAAGGTAATCAGGAACAAAGCTATATTGGTAGCTCAAGGCTACAATCAAGAGGAAGGTATTGACTATGAAGAAACTTTGGCTCCTGCTGCCATCTTAGAATCAATTAGAATTCTACTTGCATTTGCATCTCACAAGAACACGGAACTCTTTCAAATGGATGTGAAGTGTGCATTTTTTAAATAGCTATTTGCAAGAAGAAGTTTATGTTGCTCAACCTCCAGGTTTTGAAAGTGTTAAATTTCCAAATTATGTTTACAAACTTGACAGGGCTCTTTATGGTTTGAAACAAGCTCCAAGGGCTTGGTATGAAAGATTGTCAAAGTTTCTACTTGAAAATAATTTCATAAGAGGATTAGTACATAAGACCATTTTCATAAAGACTCGTGAGAAAGACATGCTAGTAGTTCCGATTTATGTTGATGATATTCTCTTTGGAGCTACTAATGATCTTCTTTGCAAAGAATTCTCTAGTCTCATGAGCAGGGAATTTGAAATGAGCTTGATGGGAGAATTGAAATTCTTTCTTGGACTTCAAATTCATCATATGAATAAAGGCATATTCCTATATCAAAGAAAGTACACAAGATAATTTCTAAACAAGTATAATATGTCTCAATCCAAAGAAATCAAGACCCCCATGGGTTCTACATTGCCTTTAGACAAATATGAATCAGGTAAGAGTGTGAATGTGAAAGACTATAGAGGTATGATTGGATCATTACTCTATCTCACAGCTAATAGACCATATATCATGTTTAGTGTGTGCATGTGTGCTAGATTTCAAGCTGATCCTAAAGAATCACACTTGACTGCGGTTAAGAGAATATTTAGATATCTAAATGGTACCAAATACTTAGGGCTTTGGTATCCTAAACAATCTAACTTCTCTTTGTGTGGCTATTCAGATGCTGACTTTGCTGGATATAAAGTATAAAAACAGTACATCATGATGCTGTTAATTTCTTGGATCATCTTTAATCAGTTTTCATTCAAAGAAGCAAAACTCAGATTCACTATCCACAACAAAAGTTGAATACATAGCAGCTGGAGCTTGCAACTCACAAGTGTTATGGATATCACAAAAAATTAGATACCTTGGATTTGATTTCAGAGATATACCTATCAAGTGTGATAACACAAGTGCAATATCAAAAACAAAGAATCAATTTCAGCATTCAAGAACAAAGCATATTGATGTTAGACATCACTTCATCAGAGATCATGTAAAAAATGTGATATTGTTCTTGAATTTGTTTCTACTAACATGCAATTTGTAGATATCTTCACTAAACCATTGCCAGATGAAATATTCTCAGCCTTAAGATTGGAATTGGGCATGCTAAATAAATAAGTATTGGTTTAGGGGGGAGAATCGGGTAAGTATTATGTTGTTTCAAATGTTTGAACTGATTTTCAAAGCTTTGAAAATCTTTTCAAATCTTTGAGTTTATGAGCTTAAAACCATACAGCTTTCAAGGCCTTGAAATCCATTCCAAGGCCTTGAAAATAAGACTGCATGCTAGTTAGTCAATAATTTTGGATCTTTCAGTGTTAGGTCCTATCTTTGTAGATAATTGCTCAATACTCCCACTCAATTTTTTAAAATACCCCTTTTAAGACAAAATAGTGTTTCATAATTTATTTCCAGCGGGACACACAAAATTTGATTCTTCTTGAGTCAGCAGATCTTCAAAGATTAGAAAGAATATTTAGTTTCCTTTTCAAATTGAAACTCTATACTATTTATATTCTTCTTTCTTTATCTCCTTCCTATCTATCCTACCTCTCTATTCTTCTCCCCAAACCCTAATGAGCACTAGGAGAGCCTCTGACAGAATTAAGATGGCTGGTGGTTCAAAGGCTAGAACAGAGAAGAAAAGAAAGACCATTGTGGAAGAGGTTCAGACCATCAGTGGAGATTCAAGTTCAAAAACTGCAACTGCAGAATACATGGCACCTCCTCCTCCCAAGAAAAAGGCTACGGAAGATCAGACACCAGTGTCCAGCAAGAAGAAAAAGACAGTGGAGTCTGCTCAAGAAAAACAAAAAGGAATCCAGATTGGTAGCCCGAAGAAGGTGAAGAAGAAGGATGACAAATCAGACAAGGGAAAAGGAAAAGAAAAAGTGACAGAGGATGAACCAGAGGAAAAAATTGAGAAGACACAACAGATCTATTCAGAGAAGAAGAAATCCACTGGTAAGAAATCAACCCCTGATAATACATGGTTTACTACTCATGTTGCTAGAGGTCAATGGCTAGATGGATTTAATTCTAGACAAGTTGCTTTATGTAGTAAGATAAGTGTACCTATATTACATGGTATGAATATGAAGTGTGTCAAAACGTTGAAGAAAGCTATCTTTGGTTTGTTCTAAAGACATAGCCTACCCTAGACTCACCAGATTATTTTACCTTAACATGAAACAAATCAAGAACACTGCAAACCTGTTTATTCAAACCAAAGTTGCTGGCGTTAATATGGAACTAGATCATTCTGAGTTTGCCAATGTTCTAGATTTTCCTAAGAGGTATGAAACCAGTAACTACCCGCCTAAGAGTGATGCCCTGAAGCAAGCTAAAGAAGATTTATTTCTTCCCAATACCCCTACCTCATCCAAACAGTTAACACACTCTGTACTGACTGTTGAAGCCAATGTTTTTACAATCTGATGATATGTGTTGTACCAAGGAAATGCTCAAAGGAGATGATCACTGAAAGAGTGTTGTACTTAATGTATTTGGTTATGCATGGTTATGAGATTGATCTTCCAAAGCTTGTGATGGGACACATGTTGTATAGCCAAACCAATCAGAGGAAACACCCATTGCCATATGCCAATTTTCTCACCTCATTCTTCCAATACTTTGAAATTCCAACTGATAGGGAAGAATCTATTGCTTCTGGATTTGGTATGCCTAATGAGAAAGCATTTCAGAATATTGGTGTGGTGAAACCAATGCAAATACTTGGAAGTTGTACTCAGAATTGACAGAGGAAGATTTGAGCTCCAAGAAATTACTCAAACCCAAGACCTAGACCCCTACTTCAAGCCAAACCTCTCAGCCTCAAGATAACTCCTTGGTTACTCAAAATCTGGATGGACTTCAGATGGACATTAATGAAGTGAAGGAGAATCAACATGGGTTTAACACTGATCTTAGGCAGATGAAGTACATGGTTGAAAACATCTTCAAAATCATGACGGTGTTTGATGTGCCTAAAGAATTCTCTCAAGCTGCAGAGGGTACTAAAAAGGTTGATTCAGTCAAGCATCTGCTCAGTGAACACTCAACTCAGGATGGGGATTCTGAGGTAAATGATAAAGGAAAGCAGGTGGTTGCTGAACAGGTGGATGAAGATCAAGAGGAAGAAGTTGACAGTCCAGATCCAGGAGCACTGCTTATAAATCCCAAGAAGAAGAAATCAAAGATGACAACTGTTCTAGAAATTGTGAGTGATGCTGATCTATTTGAGGGAGAAGGTGAAGCTGGTGGTGATGTGGCTCAACAAGAAGAAGAACAAGTTGATGATGATGATGAGGGAAATAGTCAGGAAGAAGAAGCAGATTTTTTCAAGCCCTTAACTCTTGTCTACTCTTTCTTCTCCTTGTCAAGGCCTTGAAATCCTCTTCATAATCTTCTATATTTTCAAACAGTCTTTTAAAGTTTTTCCAAAAACTCAGATCCAACATATTCTCATTCTTTTTTGATGAAAGTCAAAGAGGTAAAGAAATTTAGTACTTTATTTGTTTTATTTGCTAGGAGATTAGACCTGGTTTGGTTTTTGGGTCAGTAGAATTATCTGAACTTTGTGTTATGTGCTATTTTCAGCAGGTTAATAAGTTGGATTAATTTTGGATATCATGTGCTGTATTTGACTGTACTATATGCTAATGAGTATTTTTTGCAGAAACATAGTATCAAACAGATTGTGTTTTTGTCTTTCATCAAGGGGGAGATCGTAAGTTCAATTCAGTTTCAAGACTTGAAATAGCTAGTCTATTTCAAGGCCTTGAAACAGTTTTCAAATCCTTGAAATGACTATGCCTTATATGCATGAACTTAGAGGGCGTTTGTGATATTGATTCAACTCCTAAACCCTTATGCTTGATTATTTGATACTTGATGATGAAAGACAAAGTAGCTTGACACATTTTACAAGTATCTAATCCATCTTTTTGACTTAGTTTTGCAGGGAAATTTTGTTTCCTATTTTACAGGATTTATTTCCTAACTTAAGTTTTGCAGGAAGGGAAATTATGTGATGATTTGATTACGTGATCAATCCCTCTATGTTTGGAAGTTTCCCAACTGATGTTTATACAATATCAGATCAGTATCATTGAAGATAATAATCAACTATCCGTTTGAGAAGTTGTTAGAGAAGTCAAAGCTGAAGCTACAAAATAGGGAAGTTTGTTATGAGAAGATCCTGAAGATCTGCATTTCAAACTACTCTATAAAAGAGGGAAATATGCAGCTATGCAACGGGACAATTGGAAGAGACACTCAAAATCACTCAAGGATTGACAAACAACAAAGAAGCAGATTCATTTCTCTCAATCCAAGTATCTGAAAACCCTGCGTACTCACTGCAGAATCAGTTCTAGTGTTCTTATTTTCGGAAATTCATTTGTATATCATTTTGATAACACTTCTAGCTCTTATTATCAATGATTTTTCAAGGTGAACAATAGAGAATTCTTAGTTAATCAGATAGCTAGAGTAGATACTAGATAGGTTAGTGAGAACCACAATCTGTAACAGAGTAAGGCATCTCTCTGTGCTTGAGATCTAGGGCTCAGCTATTGATTAATAAGAATTGAGTTGAAAATCCTACAGGGAGAAGATCCCTGAGGTAGAGACGTAGGTCCAAGTGGACTGAACTCTATATATCTTGTGTCTCTTGCATTTACTTTTCAGTTCTATACTTAGTCTTTTGCAGCATTCAAAACAGTTTCATTTCAAGGGTTTGAAACTCATTTCAAGGCCTTGAAATAGACTTATCATTTTATATTTAAACTGTTTTCATTCCAAGGGCTTGAAACTCATTTCAAGGCCTTGAATCTCTTTACAAATCTTTTGAAACCACTCTTCTTGAATGTTTAGCAAAAGTTGGCATACTCTATTCAAACCCCCCTTCTAGAGTATTGATCCAGTATTTCTACCTACTGTACACCCCTTCAAATATTACTTATGCGCAGTGATCAGTCAGATTAACAAGGTAACCTTTTCTCCTTTATCATGTTATGATGCTTCACCTTGATCCGTGGAGAGTTTTGAGCGGGATTTTTTTTGTATTTCCGCTGCGTAACCTGCATCAAAACCCTACACTTTCTATCATGGCTTTACCGATTGATTTTTGTCTTCTCCGGTCTATTGACATTCATATTACTTGTCATCTCAAATCTTTAGGCTTTCTTATGATGGGGATCGATAACCACCCACAACGGAACCGGATTATTACTAATGGACGCAATGGACTTTCTTACAATTATTAAGAGAGGGTTGGCTTATCAAGTTTAGAATTTTTGGACCCAATTATCTTCATATAAAAGAGGAATTATGAAGGAAGCTAACTCGGATAGAGTAAACCGAAACATTGCTAATCAGAAAGGAAGTCCGGATGTTCATTGAAACCGGAGGAAAATATGCAGGGAATACCGAGAAGTAATATTCAGGTGCGACTTCTGATAACACGAATGACATTTCATGATGTTCATTATTCTTTTTTACACTCTATCAATATTCTGCATAATTCTTGCTTATGAAGTCTTTCCGCGTCTGTCTGGGTGTGGCCCCATTTGGCTTGACACAAGATTCAATGAAATTGGGTTTTATCTATACATTACTAACTTGCAATTTTTTCTCTCCTTGATAAGTATACTTGAAAATAAAGCTTGAATTTCAATTCGTGCGTTTGCCGAAAATGAACAACCAAAAGCTAAGAATTTTGGGAGGGAGGGGGGCATGTTTTGGGACTGGCAAGAAACCAAAAAAATGAATTGATATTGTGAGGAAAGGAGGAATTCATATCAATATAAAGGAATATCTATTAAAACTTGGAAGATCAAGTAATAGTTGCACAATGTAGTATGTGCAGGGAAGTAAATTGCCCTTTCTTATGCCTAATCCACTGTAGTTCCGTAGCAATCTTAGTATAGTTTCTGATTATGTGCAAATTTTTTTACTTCCATCAGTGTCGTCCGTTTTATGATTTCAACATTTAGGTTATGCAGCTACGTAAGATGATTAGATTGGTCTACTAAATCAGGAAATGGTTAATCAATGTTGAATAGGAAAGTTGTGCACAATGCACCAAGATAAACCTAGCTAAATTATTTGATCTAATTGATTATTTTAGTAAGTGCACATTTAGAGTTCAGAACATATGGAAGTAAGGTCATGACAAGACCTCTGACATAATGGTACAAATCATTCGTTTGTTTTTCCGAAATATAAATATGTTCTCTTCAATTTTCAAATTGCGTTTGTTCATTTGGACTGTGTGTAAGTTCAGCTTGTTTCAAAGGCTTGAAACATTAAACTGTTTCAAGGCCTTGAAACAGCTTTCAAAGGTTTGAAACATAAACTGCAATCTATAGCTTGAACTTATGGGGAGATTTTCATTCTAATCTAACCCCTGATCTCCTATGCTTGATTATGTCTTATTTATTGATGAAAGACAAACCATATTGATACTCTAAACTAGGGATAATCTCTCTGTTTGACTAAGTTTTTGCAAGATTATTGGTTACCTATTTTGCAGGAACTATTTCACAAACTGTGTTTTTGCAGGAACGAAAATAGGATTGTCGAATTGATTATCTGCTTGTGCAAACCTCTATGGACCTTCCTAACACACTCAGTTACAAGATCAAGTCAGTATCTTTGAAGATACTTAGCAACTAGCCGTTGAGAAGAGCTATTAGTGAAGACCTGATTTGCTTCTTATTTTTAGGAAAGTTTGTTCAAGAAGATCTTGGAAAATCTGCAATTCAAACTAGCAGAATAAAAGAAGGAATTGCTGGAAAATAAATAGAGAACGGATATAGAGACATAGAAACACTCTCAAGGATTGACAAGCAACACAGAAGGAGATTCATTTCACTCAATCCCCACATCAGAAGATCACAAGCAACTGCTTCACTAGTTCTTAGTGCTCTTCTTCTTGTACGTTATTTGTAGATAATTATGATAATACTTCTCATATCTTATTCTCGTGAGTTGTTCAAGAGAACAATAGAGAACTCTTGTTGAATTAGTTATCTAGAGCATGTACTAGATAGGTTAGTGAGAACCACAAGCTGTAACAGAGTAAGGGAACTCTCCGTGCTTGAGATCTAGGTCTTAGCTTTTGATTAAATAAGAACTGAGTTGAAAATCCTTCAGGGATCAAGTCCCCGAGGTAGAGACGTAGGTCCATGTGGATTGAACTCTGTAAATCCTTGTGTCTCTTGAATTTGTACTTGTTGTTCTGTACTTACTTAGTAACTTCTCTAAACAGGTTTTATGTTCAAGGACTTGAAACCCGTTTCGAGGCATTGAAAACAATCATCTTATTATCTACTAACAGTTTTGATTCCAAGGACTTGAAACTCATTTCAATGCCTTGAAATACACTCTGGTTTCCACTAATTATGTTGAAACCACTCTTGTGTCAAAATTTCCCATAATCTATTCGCCCCCTTCTAGAGTATTGATCATGTATTACTACCTACATTACTGTCTTTCACTGTGTTTGTACCTAAGGATATTAGGCTAGGTTTATTTCTGCAATACCCGGACTATTGATGTTGATGCATATAGAAGAAGGTTGTAGTCTCGTTTTTCCTTTAAACTGAATTAATTCATTTATAACGAACATGAATACTAAATTCTCCAACCTGAACACAAATCGGAGTTATGATTTCAGACACATCGCAAAAGGGAATGACATGGAGTGATAAGAGCAATAGGACTTTGTACAATTACACTAGAACTCTCAATGACCCTTGCTTTTGGCTTCTTTTAAACTACAGCTTCTGGATGAGATGATTGAAAATGGGTTCCCTCTGAAAACAGAGCCTAACATCGGAGATGATGGCTCCTCCAAATATCGTTAACAAAGTGTTGAGTGTTGTGACTGGTAACAGTTCCAATTTGAGTAATACACTACTAGGTACTACAGGATCATGCATTCCATGGAGGAAAACAGACCTGAAACATTCAAGTTATGAAGTTTATGTTGATCTTGTTGAAGAAATGGACGCGGTTATTAACAGGTCTGTAGCTATAGACTTATTACGCATTAGTTTGTACATACCCTTGTGGTAGAGCTTGCAACTGATCTGGTTATATGGTTCATCTCCTTAAGAAAGATCATCATATAAGCGTATAACATGACTTCATTTGAAATATCACTGCAAAAATATACATAAAACATATATGTTTTCGTAGTGTTCATGCGCTTTTATTTTTTCTTAATACGAATTTGTGGTAATTCCTCATTCATTGTCTAACTAAACATTTTCTCAGGCTGCAAGAAGTCGAGGCAGGCTCGCAGTTGACTTGGTTATTCTCCGTATGCTCCGCAGACTGCATTGTTTCGCTCGCAACTGACACATGAGACAAATCCCATCAACTACCGACAGAAAATGCGACTTCATAAATGTCTTGTGTAGCCTTTCCGAATTCATGCTTCAATTAGGTGTTGGAATAGGTTCCCTAGAGGCAATCTAATATTTAGCATGAACAATGTTATTGGATATAAAATTCATTTATTATTTATTGTGATATTTAATATAATGAATTCCTTAGATACAATGAGTTGTTTATCTTAAATATCCCTAGTCCATTATATTGATTAATAGGACTATCAAATATAGACTAGGATGTGTGTAGATTGGTACGGATATATCAAGTCTGGCACATGGGTATGCATTAGGAGTAATGGCATACTGGATTGACCACAACGAGAAGGATACATTAGATTATGTAAAAGTCACAATCGCTTCTCGTAGTGCTAATATAATTGCAATCCTTATACTTGAAGTCACTAGCTACTCTAGTTGTGAAATATCGTGCTTTGATGTTATCAAACGTTACACCATAACTGGGTAACTATAAAGGTAGTTATCGGGCATGATAGGAAGCAAGCTTAGAGATCGTAGTGATGTAGAGAGGATTTGTCCCTCCCACATAATGGGTGAAAATATCCACGACCACTCGAGAAATGAGGCTTATTGAATGTCTGGCCAAACTCAGATAAATCAATATGGAGATATTGATGTTATCTGCTTGCATAAGCATATTCCCAGGATCGAGGAACTATGGATTGGATATACGAGTGTGAATATTTATGTCTCTTGTCCAATCCGGATATGGAGACAAAGGGATATTTCAATATGTGATATTTGGCACAAAGGTTTGTCGGGATCACTGACTTATTTCTATTAGTTGAGTGCATGGATGTGTTGCTAGACACCGCTCCAAGTTAGTAATAAATTACTACCAACTAAGTAGAAACCTATGGGGTCACACGTCAAGTAGACTTGAACTAGATTTGGGATTAATTATTATGATTAATTAATGAGAAGGATCACTTTGCAACACCTTGCAAACTTAGTAGGATTAATATGCAAGGAGGGGACTAATCCAAGTTCATGTAGGACTAGGAAGGGCCTTTATGTAGTTAACAAGGAGTTGTTGGACTATATAAAGTATGCTCTATCTTCCTTCCACAACTGATTCTCATAACATAAGTGAGTGGGAGAGAAAGAAAGAGAGAGAGAGCAAGAGCACAAAGGGCCGAAGCCCCCTGCGTTCGCCCCCTTTCCCGTCGGCCTCAAAGAGAGGGCCGAACCCCTCTTTGCCTTCTTCGTTGCTTGATTCCTTCTTCCCTCTTCCTTCGGTCCAAGCTAGAATTTGAGAAGGAAGAATCTAGATATCAACTCTAGACGTGGATCAACCGTAGAGACGAGGACAGTATTCTTCATGTGATCTCCCGAATCAAAAGGTACACATCTTCTATGTCCTTCATCATGTATGAATTTCTCTTCCTGTGATCCTTGGTGGGGTTTGAGTAGGAATTAAATTTTTGATATTCCGCCGCGTTACCTATGTCAAAACCAAACAGTGGTATCAGAGCCACAGGTCGTAGTGCATAACATGATTTTATGTGTTACGATTTCAGTTTATACACCGTATTGTTATTTTTACGCAAAACTGAAATTCATTGGCATAGTAGATGCAAAATTGAATTTGATTCAATATAAACAAGATCTAATTTAACATTGGATGATTTAATTAGTGAGTTTATTCACATAGAATGTGAATTACTGGGTTCTTGAAAATTAGGGTTCATGGACACATAGTTGAAAAATGAGTTTTTCAATTATGGAAACAATTATATGAAAATATCCATATGGAAATAACCAAGCTTGGGCAACATGGAAGGAAGGGAAGGAGACTAGGGCCGAAACCCTAGCCGTCCGCCCCCTCCTCCTTGCGCGCCAAGCAAGGCCGCGGGTCACTAGGGGTGGCCAGCCTAGGGACGGCCCACGTGGCGGGCGGCGGTCTTCTTGGGGTTCGGCCCATGCATGGGTTGGACCCCTTGGACCATTGTAACCCTAATTACCCAATTCAACTAAAATTGAACAAGCGCGTTAAAAATTGGTTTTAACTGTATTATGTGATTTGTTGCATGGTGGATGTTATTGTTTTGCGGTTTGGTTTACGGCCTGCGAGCTGATTAAAATTAATGTAATAACTAATTAGGTTTTACGGCCTGCGTGTCGTTTTTTCTCCTCAACATGTTAGGATTTTATTATTTATTTATTCTAGATGTTAGGCTAGAATGAAAAATATTTAGATGATATCCAAGAGCATGGAGAAGAAGACCGGAGAACCAAAGAAGCAAAAAGACGAAGAAGACACCGTACCCTAGGCGCGCGACTATGGTGGAGCACATGGAGATGAGCTTGTCACTTTAAGGGCAAATAGATATTATCATTGGCTTGATAATATCTTAGTATAGGGGCCATATCCATGCCACGTTTTTTTATTTTGTGGATGTTTATTGTTTATACCTTGTTATTTATTTTTGTGTGTATGGCGATACTAGCAAAACATTAACAACATAATAATAAACAAATGTGGTCTTTTATTGTGGATTGCCCAATCCAAATAAGTAGATCATGTTGATTGGATCAACCAAATAATTTAATAATGATCAAATCCTTCAAATAAGATATTGTGTTTCGCCTTCTCTTGCCAAAACACCTCTCATGATCAGGGTTTATTAAAAATCGAGCTTGACAAAGCAAGGCAATTTTAATTTACCATGATGTGTTGCGGACGACACAAGCTAGTAATGTGTGTATGTTGAAGCATGAGGTTGGACGCAACTGGGTAAGACTCAATTGGATTGATGAACCTAGAGGCATGACAATTAGGCGTTATCTAAAGAATAAAGAATAAAGAGTTATTCACCTAATTGGACCAAGAGTTGCATGGGATGCAATTGGAATGGTTCCTACCTAAATAATCAATTCTTGGGTGACTTGCCAAATCTAGCTCAAGAAGAAGTAAAAAGGGGATCTTGGACCTACTAGAAAATATAATGATATTTTACGCATTAATGGTGAGGGCTATTAATCCGAGAAAAATAGTGGGAGCTATATTTAATGATCTACCCATTTTTGAATATAGTTAAATTGTTCAAAATAATAAAATTGCACATTTCTCGTTTTGTAGAATTCCAAATGGCAAACAACAACGCATCGACTTCATCCCTACGATCTGTCCTTGAGAAGGATAAACTGTCTGGAACGAATTTCCTTGACTGGTACAGAAACTTAATGATTGTCCTTAAGCAAGAAAAGAAGTTGTACGTCTTGGACACTCCAATTCCAGCCCCACCACAGGATGAGTTTGTTCTAGCGGAAGTAAGGGCACGTCAGAAACATATTGATGATTCTAATGATGTGACTTGCCTCATTCTTTGCACCATGATTGCTGAGCTTCAGAAGCAGCACGAAAACATGGAGGCCTTTGATATGATCATACACTTTAAACAGTTGTTTCAGGAACAGGCAAGGCATGAACGCTGTGAAGTGTCCAAAGCTTTCTTCAAGAGTGGTCTTGCATAAGGGAATCCAGTAGGGCCTCATGTACTTCGAATGATCGGGTACATTGAGAACCTTGAGAGACTGGGATTCCCACTTAGCCAAGATTTGGAAAATGATCTTGTCTTGCAATCGTTGCCTGACAGTTATAATCAGTTCATCATGAACTATAATATGAAAGAGATCAATAAGACTCTGCCAGACTTGTTGAACATGCTAAAGACAGCTGGACAGAGCATCAAAAAAGGCAAGGGAAATGCCATAATGATGGTGCATAAGAGGAAGGGAAAAGGAGTTGCCTCTACTTCCGAAGGAAAGCGCAAGAAAGTTGCAAAATCCAAGGAAGCCCTAAAGCCTAGTGGAGGCGTGGCTAAAGGTGAGTGTCACTACTGTAGCCAGCCGGGTCACTGGAGGAGGAATTGCCCTAAATATCTGGAGGATAAGAAGCTCGGAATAGTAATTCCACCACCACCAGGTATATATGTTATAGACGTCAATCTTTCTATTTGTTCATCTTGGGTATTGGATACTGGATGTGGTTCTCACATTTGTTGAAATGACCGGGATTTGAAAAGAAGTAGAAAATTGGCTAAAAGGGAGATAGATCTGCGCGTCGGGAATGGAGCAAGAGTTGCTGCATTAGTTGTAGGCGTTTATGAGCTATCTTTGCCTTCTGGACTTAGAATTAGACAATTGCTTTTATGTGCCCGCTATGAGCAGAAACATAATTTCCAATTCTTGTTTGGACGAGAAGGGTTTTTCTGTTTCAATAAAGGACAAGTGTTGCTCCATTTTTTTTGACGGTATGCACTATTGTAGTGCGCATTTGTCTAATGGATTGTTTATCCTTGATCTAAATAGTCCAATCTATAACGTAAATACTAAGAGGGTTAAAACTAACGATTTAAATCCTACATATCTATGGCATTGTCGTTTAGGCCATATAAATGAGAAACGCATATTTAGACTCCATAAGGATGGACTTCTAGACTCATTTGATTTGGAATCATATGAGACATGCAAATCTTGTTTATTAGGAAAAATGACAAAGTCCCCTTTCAATAAGAAAGGTGAGAGGACTACTGAGTTATTGGCACTCATACATACTGATGTAAGTGGGCCGTTTCCCACGCCTGCCAGAGGTGGTTACACCTACTTCATTACGTTTACTGATGATTTCAGGAAAATGGATTTGTATACCTTATGAAGGTCAAATCCGAATCATTTGAATTTTTCAAAGAATTCAAGAATGAAGTAGAGAAGCAACTTGGTAAAAGTATTAAGGCTCTACGATCGGATCGTGGAGGAGAATACTTAAGCCAAGAGTTTGATGAGTATCTTAGAGAGTGTGGGATAGTATCCCACCTCACTCCACCCGGAACGCCACAATGGAATGGCGTGTCCGAGAGGAGGAATCACACACTATTGGATATGGTGCGGTCTATGATGTCTCAAACGGATCTTCCGATATCATTTTGGGGACATGCTCTAATGACGTCAGCTTTTACCATTAACCGTGTTCCATCCAAATCGGTCATGAAGACACCATATGAGATATGGACTGGGAAGCGTCCCATAGTGTCATTTATGAAGATTTGGGGCTGCGATGTCTATGAAAATCGTTTAAAAACAGACAAGCTCGGACCCAAGGCGGATAAGTGTAAATTTGTGGGATATCCTAAGGAAACAAAAGGATATTATTTCTACAATCCCACCGAGAACAAAGTGTTTTTTGCTCGGACCAGCATGTTTCTAGAAAGAGAGTTTGTCTCTAAAGGAGCAAGTGAGAGGATTGTAGAACTTGAAGAAATTCAAGAACCACAAATCACTAAACCGGTGATGGAACATGAGCAGGAATCGCAAGTTGTTGTGGAAGAACCTGTTCAGGTAACACAAGAACTCCGTAGGTCAGGAAGAGTGCTTCATGAGCCAGAGAGGTACGGACTTCTCGTGACTGAGCCCGATGACGTACCACTCATGGATGATGAGCCTGCAACCTACGGGGAGGCCATGAAAGGCCCAGACTCCAAGAAGTGGCTGGAAGCCATGAGATCCGAAATGGATTCCATGTACACCAACAAAGTATGGACTTTGGTGGAACCACCTGAAGGGGCTCGACCCATAGGGAGCAAATGGGTCTTCAAGAAGAAGACCGACATGGATGGCAAAATAGTTGCCTATAAGGGGCGATTGGTTGCTAAAGGGTATAAACAGATTCATGGTATTGAATATGATGAGACCTTTTCGCCAGTCTCCATGAATAAATCCATTTGAATCCTACTTGCTATAGCAGCATGCTACGACTACGAGATTTGGCAAATGGATGTCAAAACCGCGTTCCATTATGGGAACCTCCTCGAGGATGTGTACATGACACAACCGGAGGGTTTTGAGGATCCAAAGAACGCCAATAAAGTCTGTAATCTGCAAAGGTCCATTTATGGATTGAAACAAGCTTCTAGGAGCTGGAATCGATGTTTAATGACGCGGTCAAAGAGTTTAACTTCATCAAGAACGAAGATGAGCCTTGTGTTTACAAGAAGGTTAGTGGGAACTCTATAGTATTTCAGGTCTAGTATGTGGATGACATACTAATTATTGGAAACGATATTTCTATTTTGAAATATGTTAAATATTGGCTAGGAAAGTGTTTTGCAGTGACGGACTATGCAGCCTATATACTTGGTATAAAGATCTATAGGGATAGATCTAGAAAGTTGCTTGGCCTAAGTCAGAGTACATATATAGAGAAGGTGTTGAAGAGGTTCAACATGCAAGATTCCAAGAAGGGATTCTTGCCCATGTCGCATGGAGTCACTCTTTCAAAGAATGATTGTCCCTCCAATGAGATTGAGAAGGACCGCATGAGTATGATACCCTATGCTTCGACCATAGGATCCATCATGTACACCACGTTGTGTACTAGACCAGACATATCATACGCGTTGAGTATGGTGAGCAGATATCAGTCCAATCCGGGTGAGAGTCACTGGATTGCTGTCAAGAACATCCGAAAGTACTTGATAAGGACAAAGGATGCATTCTTGATATTTGGAGGTAAGGAAGAGCTAAGTGTAATCGGTTACACTGATGCAAGCTTCCAAACCGAAAAAGATGACTAGAGATCGCAGTCTGGATACGTGTTTTTCCTGAATGGAGGAGCTGTGAGCTGGAAGAGTTCCAAGCAAGGGACAGTTGCTGATTCTACAACAGAAGCTGAGTACATTGCTGCTGCAGAAGCAGCAAAAGATGCAGTTTGGATAAAGAAGTTTATCACTGAGCTCAGTGTGGTCCCTAGCATCGTGGATCCCATAGAGTTGTACTGTGACAACTCCGGGGAAATCGCACAAGCGAAGGAACCAAGATCACACCAGAAATCAAAGCATTTACTTAGGATATTCCATCTTATTCGTGATATGATCGATCGAGGAGATGTGAAGATGTGCAAGATTCCAATGGATGACAATCTTTCAGATCCACTCACAAAACCTCTTGCCCATCGAAAGCATGAAGGGCACGCCAAATCTATAGGCATACGAGATGCACCATACTGGCTCTAGTGCAAGTGGGAGACTGTTGGAATAGGTACCCTAGAGGCAATCTAATATTTAGTATAAACAATGTTATTGGCTAGAATATTCATTTATTATTTATTGTGATATTTAATATAATGAAGTCCTTAGATACAATGTGTTGTTTATCTTAAATATCCCTAGTCCATTATATTGATTAATATGACGATCAAATATAGACTAGTATGTGTGTATATTAGTATGGAGATATCAAGTCTAGCACATGGGTATGCATTAGAGTAATGGCATACTGGATTGACCCACAACGAGAAGGATACATTAGAATATGAAAAAGTCACAATCGCTTCTCGTAGTGCTAATATAATTGCAATCCGTAGACTTGAAGTCACTAGATATTCTAGTTGTGAAATATCGTGCTTTGATGTTATCAAACGTTACACCGTAACTGGGTAACTATAAAGGTACTTATCGGGCATGATAGAAAGCAAGCTTCGAGATCGTAGTGATGTACAGAGGATTTGCCCCTCCCACATAATGGGAGAAAATATCCACGGCCACTCGAGGGATGAGGCTTATTGAATGTCTTGCCAAACTCAGATAAATCAATATGGAGATATTTATGTTATCTGCTTGCATAAGCATATTCCAAGGATCGAGGAACTATGGATTGGATATACGAGTGTGACTATTTATGTCTCGTGTCCAATCCGGATATGGAGAAAAAGAGATAGTCCAATATGTGATATTGGGCACAAAGGTTTGTCGGGATCACTGACTTATTTCTATTAGTTGGGTGCATGGATGCGTTGCTAGACACCGCTCCATGTTAGTAATAAGATACTACCAACTAAGTAGAAACCTATGGGGTCACACGTCAAATAGAGTTGAACAAGATTTGGGATTAATTAATTTGATTAATTAATGAGAAGGACCACTTTGCAACACCTTGCAAACTTAGTAGGACTAATATGCAAGGAAGGGACTAATCCAAGTTCATGTAGGACTAGGAAGGGCCTTTATGTAGTTAACAAGGAATTGTTGGACTATATAAAGGATGCTCTTGATTCCTTCCACAACTATTGCTCATAACGTAAGTCAGTGGGAGAGAAATCAAGAGAGAGAGCAAGAGCACAAAGGGCCGAAGCCCCCCGCGTCCGCCCCCTTTTCCGTCGGCCTCAAAGAGAGGTCTGAACCCCTGTTTGCCTTCTTCGTTGCTTGATTCCTTCTTCCATCTTCATCCGGTCCAAGCTAGCACTTGAGAAGGAAGAATCTAGATCTCACCTCTAGACATGGATCAACCGTAGAGAAGAGGACAATATTCTTCGTGTGATCTCCCGAATCAAAAGGTACAGATCTTTTATGTCCTTCATCATGTTATGAATGTCTCTTCCTGTGATCCTTGGTGAGCTTTGAGTAGGAATTAAATTTTTGTTATTCCGTTGCGTTACCTACGTCAAAACCCAACATTAGGCCTATAACAAGACTTGTCGAAACAAACTTGAATCTATCTTAGTATATGTAATTTTCTTCTATAGTATAAACTACAATACCCACATGTTGATAAATATTTACATAGCTGCTCTCTTTGCTATCTGTTGTTTGCTTTTTTACTCTTTATTTTACGTAATACCAAACAACACAACAAGCACACAAGATTCATGACCATTGAACTTCCCGATACTATCTTTTCATTTTACAAGTGAATGATTTACGTAGCACTATCTTACAATTTCTTTGAAGATATTTCAATGACATGTGCTTAAATTGCTTCTTAGGTTGCTCAACTTGCTCCACTGCGTATCTGCACCATCTATATTTTTTTCATGGTATTAGTAATACCATGACAAACATAAAACCTAAACAGGGCTACGCGGGATGTAACATCCCCGTAGCCCTTTTTAGTTTTTGCCCCGTATCTGTGTTTAGTTTTTATGTTTAGTAGTTAGGAACTCAAACTCAGGATAAGCCATGCAAGTTTTTAGCAACCCGATTTCTAATAGCTAATGTATGATGTGCAACGATTATATTAATGTCGAAGTTACTACACTCCTGCAAGGTTCTCATTACTGTTTGGAAATGTCTGGCACTGGAATCAAATAAAAAATATCGTCTGTCTTGCACTATAAATCCAATTCATTTTTAACATAGAAGTTTCGTCTGTAGTGCATTCAAAGATTTTAGGCGAAATTGCACCGGAGGTGCCCATATTTTGCCAAAATCGGCAAGTGGGTACCCAAATTTTCAAATCGTGCACAACGGGTACCCAAATTTTCAAAATCGTGCACCCGAGGTACCCAACGCTAACGGCCGTTAACTTTCAGTTAACTTTCCATCCAATTGGATGGAAAAGTATAAAAATACTATTATACTACCTCTGTTTCGCCTGTTTCAGCCTACTTCACTTTTTGTCACTATTCACTGGGTTACTTTCATCCGGTGATTTGATTAGCAAAACGATACAAGAATTTGGTAATTTTTGCATGGTGTTATAGAAGAAAGTTTATTCTAAAATACGATGAAAAAATTGTTAAAAAATTACATCGTTTTGGCACCCAAATCACCAAGTCAAAGTGACTCTGTTACGGGTTAAAAAGTCAAACGCAGACGAAACAGACGAAACGGAGGTAGTACCCATTATTTTCACCTCCAATTTTTTTTTTTTTTTAAATACAACTGCTACCAACAAATCCTAAAAAACTTAAAAATAATAAAATATTAATTTAATAATTTGTTATATGTAAGATAATGCAATATATTTAATCAAAATTACATATTTTTACATCATTTCAAGATATTAAATATGCTTTTATTAACATATATCCGTCAATCTTAAAGTCTTTAACTTTGTTTTAAAACAAAAATATCAAAATTTCATAATTTCAAAATGGAAAATTGACAGGAGGGTACTTGTGAAATTATCAAAGATACTTATATGTTATTGTTTTATTTAAAAAATGTGAATTTATGAAGTTTTTAAATAATTATTAGCATTTAATAATCTATTTACGAACAAGTAAACTTGTTAAATTGAGTATAATTTTCAATAAAACAAATTAGTTATAAATTGGATAATTTTAAGAAACGATTTCATTAACGAAAAGTATCACATTGTGGAATTTATTGTTTTATGTGACTTAATAAAAGTCCTAATTTTATTATAATTACTAGTGCTTATTATCGAAACAACAATTAGATGTTAAATAATGCTTATCAATATTTTTAAAGTGTTGATTTAATTAATAACCTCTTTATCTTTTTAAGTAAATTATAAACTATACTTCTGTTAATGATTTAAATCACTTCAAAATACGTTTGTCTTATTAAACTGTTACTTTGGGGTTATTTCATAAATTCACATATTTTTTTTTAAATAAAACAACAACATACAAGTATCTTTGATAATTTCAAATGTACCCTTAATTTTACATTTTGAGATTATGAAATTTTGATATTTTTGTTTAATAAAAGTTGAAGACTTTAAGATTGACGGATATATGCTCATAAAAACGTATTTCATATCTTGAAATGATGTAAAATATGTATTTTTGATGAAATATATTGCATTATCTTACTTATACCAAATTATTAAATTAAAATTTATTGTTTTTAATTAGTAACACTTGTATTTTAAAAAAAGTTGGAGGTGAAAATATAGGGTACAATAGTCTTTTTATACTTTTCCGTCCAATTTGGATGGAATGCTAACGGAAAGTTAACGACAGTTAGCGTTAGGTACCTCCGGTGCACGATTTTGAAAATTTGGATACCGGTGGTGCAAAATTATGAAATTTGGGTACCCACTTGCCGGTTTTGACAAAATATGGGTACCTCCGGTGAAATTTTGCCAAGGTTTTAAGACGTTTTATTTTGACTGTACCAGGTGTTGCTTTTATGTCATCCACATTAGCTACATTCACCTAACTGTGGATTTCTATAGGAAGGCATAGGCGATTGGCGGAAGTACTTTAGTTGGGTTAGAGAGGTTTTTGGCTGCGGCCACTTCATACTTTTCCATTCTCCAATTCCAGAATCAAACTTGAGAGATTTTGGGAGTTTCTCAAGGTTTATTTCCCCTCCCTCAGACAATGAAGATCCTGCAGAAATCGGGTCATCAGAGCAGATGGTTTCGCGGCTCCGACGACTGATAAACAATCCTTTGGATGTGTGCATGTGTGTGTATCATACTTTGGGACGGAGAGAGTACTACATACTATAATTTGGACAAGTTCAATGAATAACTACAAAAGAAGCTATTGAAAGAAGCAATGATGACACTGGATCTTTTCAATTCGCTGAGAAATTGTGACATTCGTGGCGAGGCAAAAACCTTTTGCAACCATGGTTGGGTGCAATTTTCTCTTCTCTAGTTTCATATTCACTCTCCTGAAATATTGTTCAATGGTACCAGTTTGATCATTTATGTAGCCCGCCATCGTCACTTTCTTTGTAAAAGATTGTTTGATGTTATCACTATAATAATCCAATTTCTCCGTATTCATGAGATTCATTCGGATTGTGTTTGGTTATAGTGTTTTTTTCACTTTGAAATTATAAAATATTATATCAACAAATGACTATCTTCTATCAAATAATTGTCATAAAAGAGAAATCCAACTTTTTTCACCGAATAAAATGATTAATATGCAAATTATAGCTATCATAATATTTTAAAATGAGAATATCAAATAAGAAGATAAAATTTTCAAAACCTAATATAAACTATTTTGACGTGCAACACACGTGCTATGCAAGTGCAATAAACATGCATTAAAAGTCGTTAATTTTAAAATTTGTAACTAATACAAAGCACACTGTTACAATTATAAACACTACTTTTCATCAAATCTATATGAAAACGGGGTTGTGAAATACACACTCGACTATTTGTTTCTTCCTAGAAGGGGAAAAGTATGAAGGGCTGCGACACCTTCATACTTTTTTCATTCGCCAATTTCAGTGAGACTTCAGAGAGGTTGGGAGTTTCTCAAGGTTTATTGCCCTTCTCTGAGACACTGACGATCCCGCAGAAATTGGGTCATCGGAGCAGATGATTTCGCAACTCCAACGACGGATTAAACAACCTTATGGATGTGTGCGCGTGTGTGTGTGTTTCATACTTTGGAACGGAGGGAGTACTACATACTATAATTTGGACAAGTTCAATGAATAACTACGAAAGAAACTATTGAAAGAGACAGTGATGATACTGGATCTTCTCAATCCGCTGATAAATTATGACATTCATGGCGAGCCAAAAACCTTTTGCATCCATGATTGGGTGCACTTTTCTCTTCTCTGGTTTCATATTCACTATCCTTAAATAATGTTCAATAGTATCAGTTTGATCCTTTCTGTAACCCGCCATCGTCGCTTTTGTTTTAGAATATTGTTTGATGTTATCTCTTTAATAATCCCATTTCTACATATTCATGTGATTCATTCGGATTGTGTTTGGTTATAGTATTTTTAGCATTCATATTAAAAAGTACTAGTCGGTACCCCGCGCAGATGCGCGGGACCTTTCAACACAATATTTTGACTTTATTTTTATTGAATGTATTTTATTCTACTTTAATTATCTTCGGATTCTTTCCCCTTTCTTCTAAGGTAAAGTTATTTATTTATACAAAATTTAATAATCTTCGGGCTCTTTTTAAATTCGTCAAAGGTGCATATAAGAATTATCAATCAAAGTGGGGGTAAAAGAAAAACAAATATACAATGGAGAGGACGAACCAATTTTATTCTGTTAAAATAGACTTTCACCATGGCATATTTGGCTTCAGCTTGTTAAAATCGGTTATACCTTCGCAATAATTCTGCTATTTACATGTTATCAATCATTATGTGTCTACTTATAATAGTTTTCTATATTCTTTTAAGATTATGTTAGAGTTGAATGCATCGAAATAGTAAGTTTCACATGAATAAGAAAGAATGTACTGATTTTTATGGAGACTGTTTGTGTATATCAACGCAAAAAACCATGGGTTGTTCAGGTATACAAATCATAGATAATGAGCTAAATCTCAATGCACATTTGCAAAACATTTCACTTTCCTCGTTTAGCAAAACACGGTTATATCTAATCCCAAATTAAGGTTCTATCATGTAAAATGCCAACCCAATTGAACTTCAAACATAGGCATCAGTATTGTTGAAGCCTAGGCTTCATGCATTTCAACAATATAAATTTGTAGGTGTGACAATTTATTGGCACATTATTTTTTGAGTCAGATGTATTTGAATCCTTGATACCCATATCTCAATCTGGTGGCTCTTCTAAGTTCCCAGATGGTATGCGATTGAAATTTTAGAGATGACATGCTTTTTATGTTATTCTAAAGCAATATTCAAAATTTTCCCCTTGATGTTCAGGTGTTGCCCAATTGAGATCCAAAATATTGGTTGATGTCTTCCTCGGTGAAAATTTGATTGATTAATAATGTTTCTTGGTGAACATGATTGCCTAAATAGAGTTGATGTACATGTCAAGAGCACTGCTTATTCAAGCTTAGCTTCTAAAATGTACTGAACAGAGGCGGTCCCTAAATTCAGAAAGATAATATGTCTAATTGTTCATATGAAATTCGAATCATTATAAAGTATAAAGATGTTGCAAATGACAATAAACATATTTTATCAAGTTGATTGCCAACAATAAGAAGCGCAGATTTTAAGCAAAGCTCTTCGAGTAGCCTTATCAACTTTCCACAAATATTAGACAGGAACTTAGTTCTCCCTACGCAAAACTGAAGCATAAGAATGATATGGTAATCTTAATGTATGAAATCATAACGACATGGCGGATTCAAGTTAAAGAATTGTGATAAATCAACTGGTCAATTGCAGCCTAGGAATTGTGAGAATTTGAATCACAACAAAGCATCTCCAGCATTTTAGGTACTCCATCAATGAGCTTACCCTTCTTTTCAAATGATACTTACAAAAATACAATAATATATATACACATAATGAGAATTTTCAATCTTTAAACACAGTATAATGAAAGGGCATGAAAATTTTATCGAAATTAGAAGCTGCACAAATGACTGATAGAGTACAAATTTAGAAGTTTATGATGGCCATACCTAAGAGAAAGGCTACCAATAAATCGTCTGATTGTGATTACCAAGAACGTCCAGAAATTTTGCGTCGGTACTGTTTCAATGCCAAGCCGCCATCGGCGTAGAAGACCTGGATTGTGCGAAGAAAATATGTTAAATGAAAATTCTGAATTTTCCATCGAGAAAATGGAAGGTGTTTAACATATTTACGAATATCCATGAACTTGAGAAAGAAACATAACAGTTGCATTCTTTGGTGCTCTTCTTTGAGTCCAACAATTATGTAGTATAAAACTCAGTTCACCATACTACTCAAACTTTATACATGTTCTAAAATAATTGTGATCACGGGAGCTTGTATTTTAGGGAAATGAAATGAATCACTTGAATGATTGAATAAGATGATTCATGTATCTCGAAAAATTAAAAGACATGAATTTGAGTACATCAGGTATACAATTAATACTCAAACATCTTTATGTATAGGAAATTCTTTCAAGACAACTGTTCCATTTTCAATTTATAAAAACCCTTTTCAATTTAATATGCCAATTAGGATAGTTACATGTCACTGAAATCTGACATGGAAAAATTTAATAGGGAAAAACTTGATACATGTACGACACTTGGATAAGTAACATGACAAATGTAATTCTTCTCCTATCACACATGGCGAATGGAGAGGTTCATTCCCTTGCTTTAATATATATATATATATATATATATATATATATATATATATATTTATATGTAGAGATTATATCAACAAATGACTATCTTCTATCAAATAATTGTCATAAAAGGGAATCCAATATTTTTCACCGAATAACATGATTAGTATGAAAATTAGAGTTATTATAATATTTATAATTGAGAATATAAAATAAGCGGATAAGCTATTCAAAAACTAATATAAACAATTTTGATGTGCAACACACGTGCAATGCAAGTGCAACACACGTGCATTATCAAAAGCTGTTGTACTGAATTCATGTATGGGGGGATTGAAAAGTAATACTACAATGTTCGATAGACAAGGGTTAAATTTATTTTATAATCCCAATCTGATTCATTTTCATGGACAAAACAATGTAGACGTGTTTGATTGTTAATACCTATAATTCTTTAGGAATATCTTACTTCACATTTTGTCTCTATTCACCGAGTCACTTGACCCGGTGATTAGTTAGCAAAATGATACAAAAAATTGGGTGATCGTTGTAGGGTCTTGTAGAGTAAAGTTTTCTCTACGACACCATTGAAATTTGTCAAAAAAATTACATCAGTTTACTATCGAAATCACCAATCAAAATGATCAAGTTACGGATTGAAAAGTCAAACCCGGCTATTTCACAAGAAGCATAGCAAGTACTTGGATACTGGTGGTTGTATTGCTAACGGTGCGGTAATTTCGGGGATGGCATGGGTAATGGAGCTCCGCGTCATTTTTGCCTTATTTTTAATTCTTTCAGAAAATTTCCCTTCTCGAATAATTACTAGAATTTACCCAGTGAACAGGGTACCTTTGCAACGGCCTTTGTGTGTCAAGTGCGGAGCGATTCATGACTAAAAGTGAAATCTTAATAATAATAAGAAGAAGAGTTACTGACAGAGCAACAAGCGACAAAGGTGGAGGTCACAGGAAACGACGATAACACGAAGCAACATATCCTAACATCGACGGAAGCTGCGAAAGTAAACATATCCATATTGTCGAAGCTGCTTTCGTTGTTGTGTTAGGATGGTCGTAAATGGTTGAGTAAACCCAATTGTTGTACCCCTTTCGGCTGAGAATCATTCAATAATTCCATCATTAGGTGGGGGTGGGGGTGAGGATAGCATGCGCCTTGTTTATATTCCATCCTAGCCATATTCCTCCATTCGCTCCTATGGGGTCAGTATTTAAAGGAAAAATGAGTGGACTTCTAAAAAACATAATACTTGGTAGATTTTGCTAATGCTCGTAGTCTTCTTTGGTTTACTTGCCAGTGAATTTAACCACGTTTCAACTGAAAATGAAAAGAGATGAGGAGGGCCAGTTCAAAATCAAAGGTGCTCTAAAATTATTAAATGCATGGACAACTGTTCTTTGGTAGATATGGGGTACTCTGGACCTCAATTCACTTGGTTTAATTCTCAATGTTTTGGTACAAAAATTTGGCAAAGGTTAGATAGAGCCTACTGTAATGACAAGTGGAGGATGGTCGTCCTTGAAGCTTTTGTTAAGCAAATAACCAAACTTAACTCTGATCACCACCCCATCCTAATAGATGATCTTGGCTTAGCCCCCTCCCCCCCCCCCCCCCCCCCCTCCTTGTTCCTTCTCTTAAACCTTTCAGAATGGAGCTTGCATGGTTTAGTGATGACAGCTTTGCTAAGGTGGTTTAGCAAAATTGGGAGCATGAGAAGGGGTTTGCATGTGCTATTGATCATCTTTCTAATAAACTTCAAGAGTGGAATGTGAAGGAGTTTGGTAACATATTCAAGAATAAAAGGAACCTAGTTGCTAGATTTGATGGGAATCAGAAAGCTTGCACTAACAAATATAAAAAATTCTTGTTTCAATTGGAGAAAAAGCTCAAGGAGGAGTTAAATGCGGGCTTGTTGCAAGAAGAGTTTTTTTTTTTATTCCAAAAAGCCATAATTATAAAGCTCTATTAGGCGATAAGAATACCGAATTCTTTCACCTAACAATTGTCATTAGAAGAAGAAAGAGCAAGACTAGTATGATTCAGCTTGAGGAGGGTGTTTGGTGTGATGATGCTGATAAGTAAAGGTTATTGTTACTCAACATTTCCAAAATCTTTTCAATGAATCTGATTCTGTGCAGCAACATATTTAGAGGAACGGTGGATTTCTTTTAGAGGTTGAGATTCAGCTTTCGAATTCAGAAATTACTAGTCATGAGGTTTGGGGAGTGGTGAAGGTCATGGGTAGTTACAAGAGCCCTGGGCCTGATGGAGTTATTCCTTGTTTCTACCAGAATCGATGGCAAACTGTGGGTAATGATGTAGTGCTGATGGTGCAGCATGCTCTATACTCTAGACATCTCCCTCCAAGTATAAATAAGACTTTGATCACTTTAATTCCTAAAGTGGAAATTCCTACTAATTTTGATCATCTTAGACCAATTAGTCTTTGCAATGTGAGTTATAAGATTATTACTAAGCTTCTAAATCATAGATTGAGAAGCTTTTTTCAAAGACTAATTCATCCTAATCAATTCAGTTTTTTGCCTGGGAGAATGGCTTGTGACAATATTTTGTTGGCTCAAGAACTCCTCCATTCATCTATCTACTATACTAAAAGAGGATAAGCAATTTTTGGAAGATGCATTGTCCTGGCTGCCCTCCATTATCTTGCTCTTTGATTTGCAAATTGGCTTTGGTATTTTGGTAATAACTATGGTAGTGGGGGTCGTTTGCATGGGGAGCATTTGCGAATTGATGTTGTTGTACTTCGGGTTCTACTGTCATTGTAGCTTTACGAATTGTTAATTGGAACAGTTGGGAGGGACTAGTATGTCTCGTCTATTGGGAGTATCTTGATTCCTCTAGATTGAAAATTGACGTTCTTGCCCTTTCAGAGTTTGGTTTCTTTTCAAATGTGTAACGTTGGTTTGTTCGTAATTATTGCGATTCAGGTGAGCTGTTTGATCGGGAAAACGTAAGCGAAGTTTGGGAGCGCTGATCACTGTCGTGCTCCCCCCAGTATTCTGCCATTATAGTTTTCTTCTCATGCAATTACTTTCGAGTGTACGGGGCCTGCTGGTCATTTCAGTTCTAGATTGAGAATTGACGTTATTACCCTTTCAGAATTTGCATTTTTTACATATGTGTCGTTGTTTTTTCGTAATTATTGCGATTCTGGTGGGCTGTCTGATCGGAAAACCTTTAGCGAAGTTTGGGAGCGCTAATGTCTGTCCTTCCCCCACCTATATTCGACCACTATAGTTTTGTTCGAATGCAGGTAATTTCCAGTGTAAAGGGCTCTCCGGTCATTTAAGCTACCGCTCGTGGTTGGATGCACAATTGCGTGGCTGCACTCCATATCCTTGGAATTTTCTTATCTCGTTTCAGCTTCTCCGTAACTATTGCGCTTTCGGTGGATTTTTCTTTTATCTTTAGGCATTTTACTCTAGCTTAGGTGGCGGTGGAGTCGGATGGTTTCTTTATGTCCCTCCACATGCTATACTTTCTTCTGGCGTTGACGTCTGTCTCTATTGTTCGACACGTTTTGTTTTTTTCACTTTCTTCGCTATAGCACTCGTTATTCTTCTATGCCCTGGTATTTGGAATTCGGCTGTTGCTTTCCTGTGTTTTTTTCCTCCTCGTTGGTAAATTTTTTCTTATTTAACATGCAATTATTTCTTTGTAGTGAATAGGGTTTCGAAATTATTGGTTTTGAGTTTCAATCATTCATTGTTGCTGGTATGTCGTCCTTGCAATTTGTTGTTCTGTGTTTATATGTGGTTTATGCATGTGTTTTCTCAGCTTCTGGGTCTCTGTGTTTGTGTTCGGTTTATGCATGCGTGGTTTATGCATGTGTTTGGATTTATGTTGTTATTTTCTACCTGACTTTACGTTACATCGTATTTGGGGCCTATGCGTGTCTGTTTTTTTGGAGGTCTTGCAAGTGTGTCTTTCGGGGATGGAATTTATTTGTGGATGTTACTAATCTCCCTATCTGCTAAATTAAAAGAGGCTTAGCCATTTTTGGAGGATGAATTTCCCTCGGTGTTGTCCGTGATTTTGGTATTTGATTTGTGAATTGGCCGTGGTATTGTCGTTACAACGGCTGTTGTTGTGGTTCGATGCCCATTTTCGGTTGATTTCATCACGTGCATCGAGCTTGCTGTTGAGGTTTCAAGCCCAGTGGTTTTGGTTTGTCCTGGTGATTATTTATTTGTGCGTTTCTTTCCTCCGTTCGGAACTTATTGGTTTTGGGTTATTGTATCACTATTGCATGTTCTGTAATGGGTTAACGTACATATGTGGTTGTTTTTTCCTAAGATTGGTCGCAGCCGGTGTTTCGGTAGGTTTATTTCATGACGTGCATTGAGGTTGTTTTGGAGGTTTGAATTAGCCATTTTTGGACGATGAATTGGCCACGCTACTGTCCATGATTTTGTTCTTTGATTTGTGAATTGGCCGTGGTATTTTCGTTATAACGGCTGTTGTTGTGGTTGGCTAGTCATTTTTGGTTGATTTCATCACGTGCATCGAGGTTGATGTTGAGATTTTCAGCCCTGTGGTTTTGGTTCGTCCTGGTGAATATTTATTTGTGCGTTTCTTTCCTCCGTTCCGAACTTATTGGTTTTGGGTTATTGTCTATGCCTATTTTGTAATGGGTTAACGTACATATGTGGTTGTTTTTTCACCAGATTGGTCGCAGTCAGTGTGTCGGAAGGATTTTTTCTCGCGTGAGGTTGCTCTAGTGGTTTGAATATCCGTGGATTGGCGTTTATTTTTGTATTAGCTTCTCTTTTTCCGTACGGAGGTTCTTTGTTTGTGGGTTTTCCGATGCTCCGTTCTTATACTGTTGTGGGGGTGGTTGTGTGTTTTTTACCGAACACATGCTACGATTAAGGTTGTTTTAGGACTATGGTGTTTGGTGCTTCCGGTTGGTTGTGATTAATTCCTGTGTGTATTTTCTTTTTGCATAGAGGCCCCTTATTTTTTCCAATTTGGCTGCAGCCAGTGTTTCGGAGATGATTGCGTTTTGAATGTGCGTTGTAATGTTCAGTTCCACATGGTTTGTTTAATGGGTGCGCTGTATTTTATTTCGTGCGTGAAGTAGGGTTTGAGCTGCTCTCGCAACGCTTACTTGGGACATTGTTTTGACGGAATAGGTGCATATCAACCTGTCCTTCACCTGTCCATTGCTCCTCCCACCATCACTGCTGAGCGTAGTTGTTTTCCAAGAGAATATGCGGTGAAAATGGAAACGAGTGAATCGAATTTAAAGGTGTGCCATGGCATGCGAGGTTTACGTCATCACAGTGCCAAGAGTACCCGATGTAAATGTTCCTTTCTGATTTTCTCCCCCCCCCAATTGTTTTGGTTCGGGCAGTGGTGAAGTAGATGTGATGTTGTGTACAGCTGCGGGCGCATGTCCTGTTTGTGCAGGTGTTCCTTCCGGTAAGGTGGTGAACAACAACAGTGGTTGTTCGATTATGAGTACACGCCGTGTGGGTTGAGCCTTGCGTCGTCGTGGTTGCAAAGTAAATCGAGGTCAGTGTTCCCTTTTCATAGCTGAGCAGTGTTCGCGTTTGGTATGTACCTTTATTATTGAACCTGTTTCATTGGTCATTCTATTCATTGGCACACTGCTGACTGCTAGGTCGTATTTGCATGTATGAGACTGGCTTCATTTTGAACAATATTTACCGGCCCACTCTGAAACGGTGATTTTTTTAGCAGAATGATTTCATTTTGTGATAGTTTTTTAGCGGTCTTGTAAAGTTAGAGTTGCTATATTACTCGATGGTAAAATTATAATAAAAAAGTCACATCGTCTTGCTATCCAGATATTTTGGTTAAAGTGATCCAAACGAGCGTGAAAAAAAAATTAATAAAAAACACAACGAGATGGTGTGCTAAAGTAGACACGGAGGTAATATTGTTTATAGTGACACAGTTGTAATGGTGTGTGCAGTTTTGCGCAGCCGTGTAGATAGTTGTGGTCAAAATGATTCCGGACAAGTTACCTTCACAAATTTGTCCCCATTCATTGCAACTGACGTTACGGCGAATATGGTGTGTTTTGTTGCAGTTGCGCGTTCTGGCGGTTGCGCTCCTTCTTGTGGTACGTGTTTGTTACTAATGTAGCACAGTTTATATTTTATGTTATTACTTTGGTCAAAGGTTGATTTGCGGTATTGCTGGTTGCAAATGCATTCAGTTTCGGTCATTTCGGTACCGTTAGCTGCATGTGTTCTTGTGTCTAATAATGTTAATGGTCTGCATTCTGGGGAACACTTTTGCCTCTGATGTTCCATCATTGATTGATTGTGGAGCGGATTGTTGCAGTATTTGACTTTTTGCGTTGTAGTTAGTGAGTTGCGTTTGATACCTAGAGATACCAAGGTTCGGTCAGTTTTAATGTTGATCTGATGTTGTCCATAGTTGCAGGCGCCTGTCCTGTTTGTGGAGGTGTTCCTTCTGGCGAGGTGGCGAAAACCAACAGTGGTTGTTGGATGGTCGGTGCGTACCGTGTGGATAGACGTTTGCGTCATCGCGGTACCAAATTACCTCGAGGTAAATGTTCCCTGCTGATATTTGAGTAGTGTTCGTGTTAGGTATGTCCCTTGATTATTGAACCTGTGTCACACCCAGTTTTCAGGGGTCATTAGTAGAGAAAACTCAGTTTTCTTTTTGAACAGCTTCGCCGGGACCTTCTCATAAAAACTAAAATAAAAACCACTTTTATTACAACACAATGTCGTTTTACATAATCGTCAAAGCTGACTCTAGGGTACCCCATGCCCACAATATAATTACACAACCTCACGTACCGAATCAAAACTCGACATCTAGTCTTTTTACTCTATCTTCACAATTTCTTGCGAACACAAGTTACTTAGCTAGATGACTAGCATACCTCTTCCATTCTTCTTAGTCACTGAAAAATGTAAATAAACAGGCTGAGCCCCAGTAGGAACAAGACAATACTAAATTCAAGTGCGACATACATCAGTGTATATGTGAGGAAGCGTCACATCCAACATACATAATATACAAGACGACATGCCTCAAGTCAATGGTCGTTGACACGAACATGTGTTAATTACCTTTCACGCATAGTTAATTCATCATCACCAATTCCATTCTCGTCAATAGGAGTGTGATATTTTTTCATACCCATCACTTTTCAAACATCCGTCGCGGTCTCAATCACACCAAATTATGATTTACTATTCAAGTCATCACCAACTTTTCCAACCTCGATCCTTAACAAGCCACACTTTCAATATCATAAATGATAACATCAATTCAACATTTCATCAATAGATATCATATTCCGATCTCGATATTTAATGAGTTATACGTCATAATTTTATATAAATGATAACCAAATTGTCATCATGAATGATAGATACACTATCACCACTCTTTGTCTCACGAATATATGTATAACATCGGGTCATGTTAACCATTGGTAACAAAAAACATCTAGTATGGTGAATGCACTATCACCAAGTATCAATCTCATCAATGTAACAATCATCATTTTTCTTTTTTTCTTATGCTTATGTGTCACACGGGGATATCCTGCTCGCATCATGGCTTTCACAAGGGAGCGAGTCAACCCACAACCGCATTATGTCTTTCACAAGGGAGCGGTCTAGCCCACACGTCTCCACGAACACTAAGAACACCTGGCCACAATGTTGTTTGGTGTCTTTCACCCAAGGGATGTGCAATCCCTCCTTGCTAGTCCCCGGACTTAATTCATTATACGTGTTCATTTACATAGATTCATTCTCACATTATCAAAATATGGCGCTATGTCATTTTATCAAACCAAGTTCTTTAATCAAGTCTGTCGTGCTATCACAATATCATCTTATAGGTGCTCGGGTGTTACCATCCATTTTTATCATCAAGCCTCTTGCATTATCGACATAATTTCACATATAGTTATCATGTTATCACATGTTATCTTCTTATTACTATATCTACTATTCATATGACCACATATCAACCTATGATTCACATATGACCTCGCCAAATATTCATGAGTACACATCTCATAAACTCGTAAATGTATGTAACCACTTTATAAATATTTAAATATTAAAATTGATAAATATCATCATTTTACATCCACCAATCCTCATCATTTCTTTAAATTTAATCTACATTTATCTTTAAGAAATAGAATTATTCATATTAGCATGTTCTTTCAAGCCCAGTCGGCTACAATATACACATATCACGTGTCCTTTTATTTCTTAACAAGATTCTTTGCTTAGTATATGATATCATGATAATTTATAACCATATTCGTGTACCATTTAATGGGGGATTTAGCCATGTATTTCAATCATTTAGAATCAGTATCGAGGATAATTAATCATACCAGCCAAATTCGTCACCGTGACCAACTTTCAGCAAGTGTGTCATTTGACAATACTATGTCTCTATGTTATTCGAAAGTCTTATGAACCTCTCACAACCTCAAATTCGATCCCCAAATAATATCTTTAAGTTTGTATCTCCACTGAAAGTCTCATCAACACCTATGAGTATTAAGACTCCAAAACAAAATAGCATTGTGATTGGCTCCCAAATATTCATCTCCAAGACAACCACAAACCTTTCTATTTATTTGAGAATCTTAGAGATATCCATTAACCTTTAGATTTTTTATAAACATGGTATCATTGGTTATCTACTCTCAAAATAATATAACTTTTCATTAAAGGGAAGAACCTCGAAATTTCTCAAATCTGCAAGCTACACAAGTAAAAGTCTCAACCGACCAGTCAGAAGGAGTTGGTTATTTCGGTACCAAAATCAATAGCAATGGATCTGAAATTTTTATATAATGTACTCAACAGTCAGGGATACCACATATCCAAACTTCAAAACATTCAACGAATTTTAAATACCCCTTTGTATTTCTCAAAACAGCCCCACTGTTATTAACACAATATGTCCAAAATTTTCTCCTTTCAAAGATACTCACATTTATGTGCCATAAAGAAGATAAATGTATCTGAATATTTTATATTACATACTTAACATTAATTGGTAAAAGATATCCAAATTTCATATTATTATAAGAACCTTAACCATCCCTTTTGTATTTCACAAAACAGCCCCGCTACTATGAAAATATTCTGTCCAGATTTACCTCTTGTCAAAGATACTCTCATTTAGGTGCTATAAAAAGAGAAATGGGTCTGAAATTTTATATGATATACTTCACATGCAGATGTGCCACATATCCAAATTTCATAATTTTCTAAGAACCTTAGATTCCCCTTTTGTATTTTACAAAACAGTCCCACTGTTATGAACACAATATGTCCAGAATTACCTCTTGTCAAAGATACGCACATTTAGGTCATAAATAATAGAAAAGGATATGAAATTTTTGTGTGTTATATTTAACATGCAGAGCTACCACATATCCAAATTTCATAATTTTCTAAGAATCTTAGCTACCCCTTTTGTGTTTTACAAAATAGACCCATTGTTATGTTCACAATCTGTCCAAAGTTTCTTCATATGTATTTCTCAATCCTTTATCATCATCAAACAACAAAAATTAATTACCAAACATTCACCACATATTAATACATCCTTTAGGATGAATGATATAGCTTGTATCCGAAATTTAACCATGATAAATCTATTTTTCATCATATACACAAGAAGATGGAACAATGACTAAGGTATTGTAAAGTTCCTACCTCTTTTCATGGATACTTTTTACTTTGTCCACTTGGATGAACTTCTCCATGGATTCTCCTTGTGTTTCCAAGCTTGATTTCATGTTGGAGCATCATTCTTCCATTTCTTCCTTCATTTTCTTCTCTTCTTCACATCTCTTCTTCCTTACTCTTTCTCTTTTTTTCTCCTTCTCTCCCGTGGCTTTCTTTATCTCTTTTCACTTGTTTTCTCTTGGTTTCTGAATTTGTTATGTAGGAGCAGCCCTACTCTCTCATACATCCCCCTTAATTCCCCCCATGTGCCAAAGAATACACTTATCTTCACTCTCCAAATGACAACACACTCTATTCTCCCATCTAGCCCTCCAAGTGTCATCTTTGATCATTAGTTTAGCTACTAATTCACATGGACCTCCAAGAGTCATAAGTAAGTGTTGCTCCATTTGGTTTTGGGAGATCAATGGGAAGTTATACAGTACTCCTTAGTTACCATCTACTTGGGTGCTTACAAGTTTGTTTGGTTCTTTTTTTTCTTCTTTCTTTTAGATTTTATCACTTTACATTAATTGAATTAGATTATAATTGACACTAAATCTCTAACAATTAAATTAGATGTTATTCTCATAATCAGTTTGGGTCATCACTAATCACTTTAATAAAGTACTAAAAAGTATTGGTACTCTCTAGTAAACTTATTACTAAATATATGACCAATTAAAGTTGTGAATTGAAAAGCACGTTTATAAATTGATTGAATATTAGCCAAAATTTTCTTGTGCGGGTCATCACAACCTGTTTCAGTGGTCAGTCTATTCATTAGCACACTGCTGAACACTGCGTCATGTTCCGCTATGTGGAATTGGTTTGATTTTTGGAAATATTCACTCTAGCTCCGTCATCTTCGCATCAAAACGATTTCATTCTGCGATAATTTCTTCATGGTGCTGCAGAGTTAGAGTTGCTATATAACACGGTGGAAACATTATAAAAAAACACATCGTGTTGCTATCCATATATCCAGATCAAAGTGACCCAAATACGGGTCAAAAAATTGTATTGTTTTAAAAAACACGTTGTGATAGACAAGGCACAGAAGTAGTATTGTTTATAATTACACGCTTGTCATGGTGTTTATGCAGGGTCACGCAGCTGTATCACGTATGACCAAAATGATTCCAAACACGTGACCTCTACAAATTTGTCCACATCCATTCCTAGTGACGTTACTGCAAATCTGGTGAGTGCTGTTGCAGCTGCGCATTGTGGTGGTTGCGCTCGTACTTGTGGTACCTGTTTGTCACCAATGTAGTAAAGAGTATATTTTCAGTCATTGCTTTGGTCAAAGGTGGATTTTCTGTATTGTTGGTTGGGAATACATCGAGTATTGGGCCTTTGAGTACCGTTAGTTGCATTTATCCCTGGGTCGGATAATGTTAATGGTCTGCATGTTTTGTACGGTGTGACAAGAACGTTCAGTGATTTAGCTATCAGCTCTGATGTTGCATATATTGGCTGTGGGGTAGCCGGTATGAGTAATACTTGTCGTGGTGGATCCCATCCGCACCCTCGAGTTCCTGGTCGTCCCCCTTCTGTTCGAAACTCCTTTGTTCGTGCAAATATGCCGCTTCCTCGAGGTATGCGCCCGCTGATCCCTCATCGGGGTTCTTCGTTGGATGTTGTTACTTGTACAGGTGAACAACCCATTTCTGCTAGGGGATGCGTGCGTGGTGGACCTGTAGTTGACGGAATGAATGCAAGAGAATTTGTTTGCACATATCTAGCTTTATGTTCCCCGTGCATGGAATTGCTACTAGTGAATATATTTTTCTGTGAGTTTAGTTATTTGTGTTATGAAAAAATATATATGTCTGTTTTGATAATATGGATTCAGCTGATTACTGAATTATTCGTTCTTACAAGGCCCGTGTTATCCGTATTGTAGGATTTCCAACAGTTTGTAGTTTACATGATGGAACAAGTATGCGTCTAGACAGTTGTCGCAGTGACAACGCCTTGCCTAAGCTGCAGTTAATAACGAAGGGACATCAGCTACAAGGAGAGATGGGTTGTTGTTGTTCCTTTTGTAATTATTGAAGACCTTGGGAACATTTTGTAGTCCGCTGGCTCTGTTTCCAGGGTTATTATTCAAGGGCAGCAGTATCACTGTCATGGTCATATTGAATTTAGTTATAAATATTATTGTGGACCTAATTTTATCACATATATTGCAGGGAAAAAACATATCATATAAATGTCGAAGAATTATTTACCAATGGATTTCGTTAATCATCCGTTACGTGGAATATTTATTTCCAAAGTATGCAGTTGTTTTCCATAATTTAACGATTTCCAAAATTGCGTGGAATATTGGTTTCCAACTTTTGTATGATTTTATATGGTGCTGAAAGGAATGATAATTAAAAAAACAAACGATAAATGCTTAACTTCCACTAAGGCCACTAACTCTATTATTCTTCAATTTTATACAGCCGTGAAACTGTATCATTAGAAAATTGTCCTTCATCTCTATTTAAAAGTAATACTTTTTCTCAAATTCTTTCTCCATAACTTACTGACGCCTCAAAATATAAGCATCACGATGGTTGTTGAATAAACGAGACACCCCAAACGTTACATTTCCCTGTGTGCTGGTGTTATATACAAATACTGGCACAAATGGATTCACATAACTCTGCAGACAACGATTGCAACAACCAGGAATTGATTACAGTGATGCTTTTGTGAGGCTGACAATTTATGAAGAGAATTGAAAAATCAGTCGGTTCAGTAAAGTAGTGCACCGCTGTGCCTCTTGTTTCTTCGCTACCCTCAGGGTTTGGTGTGATAGTAATCGATTTGACAGTCCCGAAAGAAAGTTATCTGGATCGTTGGAGGTTCAATTCTGATGTACAGCAACACAGTTGGGCTAACGAAGAAATTACTGCAGTTACAAACCGCGAAGATGTAGAATGGCAGATGTCCAGTTTAACGACCATAAGATGGTCAATGTAGGTCGACGGTGGGTGAAAGACCTAATGTATAGTGCGCAGTTCCCAATAACCGTGGAAGGTGCTAGGGTAATCTATATGGATATGGAAAAGGCTACATGGTTGATTGAGTATTCGGGGGACATTAAATCTGCAACAGGATAATATCTTCACACTATATTGCAGAAAGTTGTGGTGTTGGAAACGGGTGGGAACTTGAAGAGCATCTTGTACATGAAATAGATTGAAGCGGCTATTGACAATGATAGAAGTGCAGGCAGGATGTTCGTTCATGGTGAGTCAGCTTATCGTAACTGTCCAATAAAATTTCTTATGTCGAACAGGCGGAATACTGGAAGCTCGGCCTTTAGAAGGAACTTCAAAGATTTGATTGTTGTTAATGCGCCGAACATGATTCTTATTACTGAAACAGTAATGTCTGGTGAAGAGGCCTGCATGATCTGTGCTTCTCTTGGGTTTGATAGGTGTTTCGTTGCTGATCTGAATATTTATACTGGCGGATTTTGGCTTATATGGGATAACAATGAAGTTAATTGTTAGATTGTTACCATTTCCCAACAGCAGACACATGTTTCAATTCAGGTAACCCCCCCGGTGAATATGATTTCCATGTTATACTCTGCCACAAAATTCATTTGCATTGCTAATTTGAATTCCATTACAGGAATAGTTATACTCTGCCACAAAATTCAGGTTAGGGTATATTTAATTCACCTCTGTTTATCTATATATTCCATGTTGTGTGTCAATTTTAATATAGTTGGTTCGACAAGCTACGTTGCTTATTCCTGCAGGGTGACGCGAAGCAAACATATCCGAAGAGGAGGTTACCAGTCCTGTATTGGCAGCCTAAAATGTAGTTAGTGACAATGAGAACCAAGTGATGGTTTCGACTGTTAATGAGGCAAGAAGTAAAAGAACTAATAGTGTCGCAATAAAATGTGTTACAAAGTTCTCTAGGGTAGAGATGGAGAACTAACAGAAGCAGGTAGAAGATGCAATCGAGGCTTTGCGAAAAATGATTTCAATTTTGGATAAGCGACGAATTGAACGTGCACCCCGAATACGTACGATGTTCATGTTTTGGAAGGGGTGCGCTTTCTGTGGACGCAAGACAATTGTCTGAAGATGTTCTCCGCAACAGCAAGTACTTTTCTTACCCTCTGCTGGTGCGATCTTCCACGGTTGGTTTTGCTGTAACAAATAAAATTTGAAGTTTATTTTTCTAATGTATGATAACGAAATTTATCTTGGAGTTGTTTGTCATTAAATATGGTATATGCGATTTTTCCTTATATAAATTTTTTTTGTCAATGCTGGTGCTGATTCCTACCATGCATGCAATTGACAATACAATGTCATGATTGGATCAAATAGCAATTGGAAATGTGTACTAACAGTTGTGTTTGTCAATATTTTGATCTATTGGTTTTTTGGCAGCGACAGTAAATGGTCATGGACGTCATCTTCTGCGGACACGAGTGCTGGCATTGGGGGGTGGTTTAGAGATGATTGGGGATATTGGAAGTTCGGGTTCATTGGAAGAGTTAATGTAAACAATATATTGGAAAGTGAGCTCCTGGCGATTTACCAATGTCTAGTTGTGGCATTCAACAGGGATTGGAAAAAATTTGCTGTGCAGAGTGTCTCTCTTGAAGCCATAGACATTTTCCAGGGCATTAGGGTTGGTCCAGCTTCTTTGGGTGGCCAGCTTGTCGAGGGTCGACTATTGCTCCGTGAGAAAAATGTAAAATTAACTCATATTGAGATGTCGGACAATCGTGTCGCGAGGAAGCTTGCCAGCATGGGAGCTGAACAAATAAATTGACTCGTACTATTCTGCGATGTTTGAGAATTCATTGAAGATCTGTTGATCGACGATAAAATTGTAGAATGTGGCATTTATAGGGAAGCTTCCTTCGTGTACTCCTTGTAGCAACATAATCGAGCGTCGCTAGCCAACCCGTGTAAATTAATTTGGTAAATAATGGGTGTAAAACAATCTCACCGATGGTATGCCTTGCTTGCCAATTCGTGTTTTGTGTTTGTGTGATGTTTATGCATGTGCCTTGCAACCTGTGTCGATCCTTTATATTCCATATAATAGCATAACCCAAAATCACTGTGTCGTTTCCATCATCTGAATATTCGCATACCTGTGGATCTGTAATCACCCACTTTTCTCGCGGAGAAGTTGAGTGTTCTACAATCTATTCGATGTCGCAAAATTTGAAATAGACATGCTTTGTTATATCTAATGCTAGCTATGTATTTGAAAATAGCTTAATTTGGTTGCGAAGTTATAAGTGATGTATGATTGTAAAGTTATACATTTTGCAATAAATCGACTCGTAATGCAGACAAGGATCAGTTCCTGCCATTCTTTCGCGCAATTTAAGTTGATACTCTAATGTACAACTATAATGGCTAGGTCTTACCATTTAATGTACAACTATAATTGAAACAACCTGAAATTTAAATATATATTTTAGGAACAAATATGTATGTTTATAGCAATATTGAGTATAAACTGACATCTATATTTAATATTTTGTGGTACTATTGCTAGGTGACTATGTCATAATAAAATTAGAATAGAGTATGTACCATATAGACACGTATATATACATATATATCACACTTATATTTAATAGTGTGTATATCACTATAGTGATATACACACTATAGTGACTTTTATCACGACACTATAGTGCACATATACTACGTGGTGACTTTTATCAGGACATTTCGATAATATCACACCCGATTATTTTCTAAGAAATCCGGAATGTTATCTTCGTCACAAAATTTTCAGCCACAATTACATATTGAGACGGCAATCATTTCCGTAAAAAAAGGATCATGCCGTCTGATGAAACAAGCATGCCACTATTCTCTTATCTTCTCAATTATTTTCTACTTCTTCATCTTCTTCATACTTCTTCATTTCCTTCTATAAATATCACCTCCCGTAGCTCCATTTCACCACACCAACATAGCTACAACCCCTCTCACTTTCATAATCATCTCATCATCCTTGCCATCTCCATCACAACCAACACCACCATAGTTCATCGCCGGAAAACTCCATAACCACCAACTCAAGCTCTCTCTCTCATCTCAAACCAACACGAGAACCATACCCACCACCCCTCACTTCACACACCCACTACCTGATATTCATAGCATCATTAAGAAGCAAAGAACCGGCCAAAACAACCACCCGAAGCAGCCCCAACAGCCGCAACAAGCAGCAACCCGCAACAGTAGCAGCGGCTGCTGGACAGCGGCTTGTTCTTGCTGTATCTCCTTCTTTACAACTCGGAATTGGCCCAAATTTTAACCACAACTTCCCCTACTGTCCTCTACAACTTTGGTTCTTTGGTCCCGACCAAACGGAGTCAAAACAGAGCCCGAATTCACCCCGCGCTGAAACTGCTTTAGCCGAACAGCACCAGTGGGCAGCGGTGTTGTTCTTCCTTGTTCTCTTCCATTTTAGCTCCAAAACGACCTCCGTTTTCTCCTACATATCCCCCTACTTGTTATCTATAACTTTCATTCTTTAACCACGTTCAAAAGAGGTCAAAACGGATCCCGAATTGTTGCCCAACTTGAACTACACTTGCAACGTCAAGTAGCTACCTTCATCACCAACTCCGCCAACGACCACCACTTGGGAAACGGCTGCTACCGTCCACTCCATGACACTCCAAGGACTTCCTTAACACCATTCTTGCAAGCCGAAGAGGTTCAAACAGCTCGCGCTAGGTCACCGCTCATTTCATCGGAACCTCGGTATAACTTCATTTTCACGCGTCGCATTTTACATGTTCTTGAATATTCGTACTCTCACACTTTCCGGAAGTCATTCATGTTGAACTAGTTGAAAACGGAACGTTAGAAATGCATACAACAATTATTCTTGAAATGGGGGTTATAAATGTATTTTCTAGAACTAGCAACAACTCATGTTTTTGAGAATTAGACAAGTCTAGGGGGAGGTAAGTGTATAACTACATTTCTAGCTATCCTATATTATAAATATCCAAGTACTAATTAGATGTTTGTATAATAAATAATGATTAGTAGTTAGTAAATAAATATTTGTGTGAGTATGATGAAGATTTGTAAATTTAATATTAATACTAGTTAATATTAAATTTGATAATTAATATAGTGTTTTTATAAATAAATTGGGTTAGTCGTTTTGACAAATAAACAATGTCTTAGCACTTAATTAAGGGACATCCTTAAAATTCGACTAGGTCATCGCCGAGTAATTTACTAGAATCAACCCGCTTGACATATAGGACACTTGCATATTAAGCGATTAACTATTAATTAGGATTTATCCTTATTTGTAGACATCGAGTTCATAGACGAAGGCTACGTCGGTTACATCTAAACTACCGCCGGAACTTGTAGGTGAGTTCGTAGGCTCAACCCTTACTCTTCAAAACGCGTGTTTAACTATAATGTCTCTTTTTCCTTGACTTGAGGTTTAAATATTTTGAACGCATTTCTTATGCTTACTCAATACTTGTGTTTGCTAAACATGTCATTGTGTTAATTGAACTCCTTACTTTCACATGTTGGAATTCAATATTTTGAGAACTTGTCACTCGAGAAGAAGTGATTTCCACTACTTGATGATATTTTAGAAATGATAATAATGAACTTTTCAGAATGTTTAAGCTACTAATCACGTAAAGTGGAAACATGAACTCTCGGGGACTTGATATGGATTGACCAAGCAAAGCTTGGGACTTGATATGGATTGACCAAGCAAAGCTTGGGACTTGATATGGTTTGACCAAGCAAAGCTTGGGACTTGAGTCGAAGGTGGCTCTATGGTTTCCCCCGGGGCGCATTAGCACAGGGTAAGGCTCTAGTACTACTCTCTTTGGACAACAGTTTCCCTCGTAGGGGGTGTCGACACTTAAGGTCTAGATGCTGAGGTGAGATTGATTCGAACGAGCGGATTATTTCGCCGTTCACACTGGATATGATTATTGGTACTGGATCTCCCCGATTAAAGAACTAAACTGATTTTTGGAATAAATGAACATGCCATAACTTGTTTTAATACTTACATGTGCCTCACTCTGATTTACGCGTTGTGATGCGTTCTCATTTAGTTTTTACTGACTTTTACTGTGGTGTCCTTGTTTTGTAAAACCACCACAGGAGAGGCCTACGTTGGGGATGGGGACGTCGCATACTAGTGGAAGTATCACCTCGCATGAATAAAGTAGTAATTTCATTATTCCGCTGTTTGTAATATAATGGTTTGTAATAACTCTGAACAAGGCTTGTGAACTTTTTATGTAATAAAGTGTGTTTTGTGAATCCGAAGAAAAGATCCTTTCTCCTGATCATGGTGGTTGATTCTCCATGAGAAGGGCACGCCCGGAATTCCAGTAATGAAAATTTGTGGGTGTTACAATAATGGCTAGAAACAATCCATACATTGATTTCCTTGTAACCAGAGGCGGATGTTCCTGGCTAACTTATTAAATTTCGTTATTCTGTATTGGCGCTATTTCATATGCTGGTGTGTTATCAGGGGTGTTTCTTCACATTGCTGCAATACACCTTACCACTAAAACCATTCAGTGCCACACTGCAATAATAATTTAGTAACTCCCACTTTATGTATGAAAGAAAAGATAAAATTGTGGTTAAAAATGTTAAAATAATATATAGGAAATCATAGGGAGTCCCGCGCTGACAACCCATAAAGTTATACAGTTTTATAGGGAATGGTAATCGTTCCCTAGCTACTCTAGGCCTGTCAATTCTATTACGAAACAGTATCTTTATGTGTGCTATGTTATTTCTCCCTCAACACCTACATCCATGTCAGTACAGGAAGTGTATATATCATTCCCTTTGACATTAAAAATGATTTCTTGCTGCAAAACCAATTGAAATAAGTGTGACCATAATTTAGTAACACCCAGTTTTGCTTCTGTGGTCTGCACCGCTAGGTACCCCTTTATTGATTCCATGTTAGAATGTTTTGTTTTACATTTCTTCGCTCATTTTTACTCCATATGAAACTATTTAATCAATTCATATAAATCTCTGTCGGCTACGCTTGCAGCAAAATGATGCATAGCAATTTCATCGATATATATCAATTGGCAATATTGAGGTACGAGAAATCTACATACAATTACAATCAGGTTCACATTCCGAATGTGAACAACACATTTGTATACAACATATTTGTAGTTATAATAGACGACAGCGAGACTGAATAAAAAAATACATTCAGTTTATAATTACAGCCAACCCAACCTCCACTGGACTACCTACCCCTTGTCAACTCAAAAAAGACTTTCCCCCTCCACGACGCTGTATCGTCAAACATTTTAAAATCGTGTCATCTTCCACTCATACCATATATTTTTTCCCACCACCCTCTAACTTAAATGGATAATATCACCATGGCTGGTCTATCCTCACCTCTTTCACTGGCGACACCTCAATCTTTTCAAACTGGCAACTCAAGTTGGGACGCCCACCATCTCCGCCGTTCTTGTAAGTAACCTTCCTTCGCACTATGTGACTGACCCCTTTCCAACCGTTTGTTTAATTTATTTCGTGCATACACGGATTCATGTATTATATGCAACAAAATAAACACGATTACATCAAAACACAATCCTCCATCCGAAATGTAGTATGTGCCCAACATTGCTCAGTATTCAGGTAAATTTATTAGTTAATTATCCATGATTAAAAGAATCAGCACAAAACCTGACCTTTCCATATGTACTTGCCCCTTGCATCGACAACTTGATTTCCTCACTTGTATATGCCTGAGTAAATATACTACCCATACACGTTGCTCTTGACCAAATATCTGCTACACTAACACAGGATCAACTATTTTTTGGAAGAGGAATTGTCATCGCTGTCCTTCTTTATCTTGCTATTTGATTTGCGAATTAGTCGTAGTATTTTTGTAATAGATGTGGTTGATGGGGTTGTTATCCTGGAGTGCACTTGCGGAATGACGTTGTTGTCGTTCGGGCGCTCCTACCATTATCACCTTGGGGTTGATTGCGAAATGACACTCTATCCCAAAGAGCTTACGTCCGGTATGTTGGTTTGTCGGTAATTATCATGACTCTTGTGGGTTGTTTGATACAGAAACCTTAAGCAAAAATCATGAGTGCTAATAACCGTGGTGTCCCCCTTTGTATTCCACAACTATAGTTTTTGGATGAGGAAATTAATGTCGCATGTAGAGGGTTTGCAACTTATTTCGGGTCCTGACACGCTCCAACTGCAAGTGCACAGTTTTCGGTGTAGTGATAATATTCCGGAAATCCGGGTTGTCGAACCCAAGAGACTTCGTCGTAAATTAGCAATTAAATTTGTTCTTTGTGTGGGCAAAGCGTAGTTGTTTTGTTCTATTGATCCTACTAAAATTAAAAACAAGTGTCTCAATTAATCAATTGAATTGCTTCACGATTAATAAAGATGAATGATTAAAAAAATTCTCAAAGTTTGGAAAAGTTAGGATATCTCTACGGGTCACTAGGTATTTCACACGATATTGGATTTATGTTTTGTTAACACGATTAATATTTATCTAGCTAAACGAGCACAATTACGTCGAAGATGTCTCAACCAACTCCTATGATTAAACTATTAAAAACTGATTTCTCTAGCCTAATTGAGTTTAAACACGCATTACGAGAATTCGTCTACTCTTTGTTCTAGCTAACTAGCCAGATTTCTCAACCCTAGATACGGCTAGTGTGTATTTCAATTTTCCGGGCAATGAATATTGATTTCTCTAACATTCATAACCTATCTCTATCCTATCAATACGTCTATTGATAGCAAAGATGGATTAAACACATAAAATACACATAGCTAGATAAAAAGCTCATCAATTAAGCCAAAAGCATGAAATCAAATCCATAAATCACAAATATCGTGATCAAACCCTAGCTCCCTACGAGATACCCTGAGAAAGTGTTTAGCTACTCAAAAACATGATTCACGTACAAAGTTTCGTGATCAAATAACAAAAATAGGGAAGAAACAGAGTTTTAGAGGTCAAACGAATGATTCCAAGCTTCCTTGATCGTCTCCTAAGCTCCAAGCTCTCTTCAACGTGATAGAGTACGTGATAATCCCCAAAAACATGCCCTAACCAAGTCTAATACGTTCACCAAATGTTTAAAACAAGTTAGGAGTAATTACAAAGCAACCCCAAAAAGTTACAAAACAATTATGCCCGAACTAGGTCGTGTGACCTAGTTAAGTAGGTCGTGCGACCTACTGTGCTACCCAGAACAGGTCGTGCGACCTGTATAGTAGGTCGTGTGACCTACTGAAACTAGCTGAAATCTCCAACTAGGTCCTGCGACCTACTATTAGGTCGTGCGACCTAGTTACTTCATCAAATTTTTCCATCTTCTTCCCACTTGTTCCTCTTGCTTCCGAATCACTTCCCGGGCATCTTTTCTTCATTCAATCCTCCATTTTGAGCTCTCCTCATGCCTCAACACTCGTATCATCTTCTCTTGAGCCTCTCTAGCACTTGATCCATCAACTCTCGCTTTCCTTCCCAAATCTCGAGCTCGCATCACTTCCGAAGTTCGTTTCCTCTATCCACTTGATTCTCGCGTGCTCCGGCCCTGAAAATCACAACACGAACACCCCGCGAAGATCAAATGTGACAAAATAAGATAAATAGCGCGTAAACCAATGTAAGAAACGCCCGGACTTCACATTTTAGCATACGAACTCATTTTCTCAAATAAACACATGATTTACTCGAAAAAGACGCAACATTCTCCATTATGAGCACACAAAATGTAGCAAAATAAGCAATAAAATAACTCCGAAAACGGAGTTATCAACTACCCCCACACTACGTTTTGCTCGTCCCGAGCAAATCCCAACTTTCACATCATGTCCAACCACAAAATCAACTAGCTTTCATCCCACCACATTGCATACATAACCAAATATTAGCCGACTTGACGCAAACAAGACTCAATTCACAACTCGATTCATGCAACAATATGATGCAATGCAAATTAGACTCGATCCTAATCACATATATTTACACACACACACAAAACTGAACTTTTTGTCTTTGTGGCGAGATCGGGCAATCTCAAGTCCTTAAATCGGTTCTCATGGAGTGATGATCAATTTAGATACAAGGCGTGAATTGAAACTAAACTTGACAACAAGAATTTCCCTTAGATCGTATAGAGAACCTAACCTTACTAAGTACAAGAGTATACTACCTCTTCGCGTGTGCCGATAAATAAGAGGCTACGCTAGGCTAAGCCACATCCAAGGTACGAGCTCCTAATCCGCTAACGGTTTTAGAATGTTGAGGCTTAGGCACATAAGGATAATCATGATGAAACACGTCCTAAAGCGTCACATTCTCACATTGTAACCCACATCTCACACACCCTCACCACAATGATAGAAACCGCAACCCGAAACTCACCGTCTCCGGCCCTCGATTCCCTCAAAACCCCGGTACAATTATGATCCCGTAGCCACCGTCGTGAGTCGTGCACGAAATTCAAGCCGTCGTTACCGAAATAGTTGGTTCCTCCACTCGATTTCCGTTAAGCTCAATCTCTTTCCTTTATTCCATCTCTCCTTTTTTTCTCTATTTTATTTTTTTTTTTTTGATTTTTTTTGTCTCTTTTTTTTCACTCATTTCTTTTTTTTTCAAATAAAATTCCACAATCAACACAATCCTTTCAAATGTACGAGTGGTCTTCCAAGAGTAGTCAAACGAGTATGTTAGGGGAAGAAAACAAACAATCCAATGAATGAGTATCACATATAAAATTCATCCTCCCCTAACTCTATGAAGTACATGGTGCCACTAAACAAAGCCGCAAACAAATCAAATCACATGTGTGGGGATGGAGTCGTCGCAAGCTCGATCTCGATGTCCGTGGTCAAAAGTCGACACCCCCACACTCGAATGTAGTCACGTCCCCTCTCAAGTAATCAAAACAATGTAAGTCTCGTGCCTAATCCAACCAAACCTCCTACACCACGATGAATGAGATCCAGTACCTAGCACGATCCACCAATTAAATCACCCAACCCAATATGTGCGTATTAGATGTCACGCACTCACGGCTCTCCACAACTGTGTCCATGATGTAACGACATGGAACACCGCCACACCGAAGTGCGCAAGCCTACTCTCACTCACCCTCGCATTCCCCTCGATAATCATAAATGAAGTACATGCGATACGTAAGACTCACACAAATATATCATGAAGTACTCCCTCATCGGACCCCCTCAACTACAAACACCCTCGTGACGCACTAAAGTGGTGATTCTAACCAATCAATGATGAATGCCAAGAATCGTCACCCTAAGTCCAGAGTTTATCAAAGAATCCAAGGTTCGAAATAGGGTTTATTAGTGGTCCTACAAGGTAAGTTCTATAAGCAGTGAGTGCTCTAATACACACCACGCACAGCTGTTCTGTGTGCCACTACGAGGCGGGTTGGCGACTACCTAAGACGTACACATGAATGTTCGGCTTGTTTAGCTCACACCTAGCTCAACTCTTGTAAGAAAACTAGGCACACACTTTTATATTTGAAAATCAAGTAAGTGTATAAAAATAGGTAGGCACTCCCGTAAAGAAAGTTTCTCTATACGTACTAAGGGGAACTCCCATTGTCTATCTCGGTCGCAAGTCACGCCCTATGCCTAAATTTCTCACACTACTCGATTTTACCAATACTAAGATCTTTTTTATTGCCCTTTCTCAAATTTTTAATTTTTTTTTTTACTCTACATGCAAGGCCATTCGAAAGAAGACTCGATACTACACGATGGTAGGGAGACTCAAAGTAAGAAAACGTGCAATCATATAATACGAACACACACACACACACACACACACACACATATATATATATATATATATATATATATATATATATATATATATATATATATATCACAAAACACTATGACACAAACACATTCTACGACAACGACTACGAAACAAACATCCTATATGCAATTGGTTCATGCAGACACGGACTTGGCTAATATTCAGTAAATCTAACCCCCACACTTGAATGCTTCGTTGTCCCCAACGAATTCAGAGATAAAACAAAGGGACTCAGCATTCCAATGCGAGGGCGGGCTGGTCTACTCGCTCTCCTCCGAGCCATCCGAGTGGTCACTCGACAAATACATCAACTTCTGAGGTTCCGAAGTCAGTGTCACCCCGCCTGCCCTGCCAAGCTCGTGTAACCACTGATTCTGCCTATGCAAAATGTCACCGAGCTGGCGCTGGTTCCGTAGCGCATGCATAGCCCTTGACTTGGCTTTCCTCTCTGCTTCCTGCCCTCGAGCCGCGGCCTTTTTCTCATTTGCAATCATCATCCTTTGCATGGCCTGCAAAGTGGCCTCGAGGCTAGCATTAGTTGCGACAGACGGACTCGACTCCTCACTCACAGCCGGGGTCTTACCCTTACCGCCCCTCTTAGCCCCCTTTTTTGGTGGGGCCCGGCTGCTCTCTACGACTACCTCATCTTTCTTCGGGTCGGGCACATGAGTCCTGTATCTCGGGGGTTCGGCTGCACGGTCTCCGCCATAAAACGCGGCACCAGCCTTAGTGGCCAAGTGCTTTAGCAAATATCCAAACCCGGCTGCCCGACGGTTAGAGTCCCGAAGTCTCGATCGAAAACTCAAATAAATGCGCTTCGGGACGTTGAATCGATGGCCCTCATACCAACACATAGCCATAACACACCACTCGAACTGTATGTCGGTCTGGTTCGAAACACCCTCAACCCATGCCTCCACTATGTTAACTGAATAACGCGCTCGACGAAGTAAGTGTCTGGCCGAAACCGTCCACTTTCTAACGTCCGGACTCGCATGAGTATCCCAAGGCGCTCCCGTCACCCCACCAAAGGCAAAGATTGACACTGCGGTCACTAAATCCTCTACATTCATTTTAATGGTGGTCTCAAAGTGACAGTCGCCCTCGAGTGGTGGCCATTGTAGGGCCGCGGCTATGCTAGCCGGAGAGAAAACAAAAAAGTTCCTACGGGCCTATATGATCCTACGATCATCCAACTCTCCATCCTCCCCATACCCAGACCACTCGGCGTTTGAGTAAATCTCCCATATGAGCTCCGTACTCGCGTTCTCCTTGACGAGCTCACACCACCCTGCAAGATTCTCTCTTTTCATGAAATCTTGGATTTGTTGGGGCATCTCAGTTTGGAACGGGAAATGATTTTCTACATTTGCCCCCCTGAACACACTCCCCTCCCGCTTGGCGTACCTAGAATGCGCTATAAGATTGATAAATCGATAGTCACAAAACACTCCTGTCGCAGGGTCAAGGTCCCCAGGACTAGACTCACTCGTGGCCCTTACTAATGGCACTCTATCAGGTTCTGCCCTTGCTAACTCATCAGGGTCCGGGGGGCTGGTGAAACCATGCTCCCCACAACCCAAAAGGTAGCATTCTTAGCTAGGTTACCACCCGCGTCCCCCGTCTCTCTCACTTCTCCCTCAGGGATATATTCGTCATCACTATCGACGACTACTTTTTGCTTCTTCCTTTTCCCCCCGGTTATATTCTGACTCGTAGCTACCCCCTTTCCTTTAGCTACGGCCTTTCCCTTATCTTTTCGACTAGACATGGCACAAGAAGGTAGCACAAATTGACAATTAAATTGACAAAAAGAATTAAGCTACGTGCTCAGTGTCAGGATGTGTGTACGGAAAAGAAACAGTTACGCAATTAACACATAAGTCCTAGGACTCTAGTCAATCGCCCCCAAGCACGCTACTAAGAGCAACAATAAAATTGGGCTTTTACTCAATCGTGCCTAAGACTCGATAAAAATTAATTGCGAGGGAGAGAAGAGTGTACCTACGTGCCCGGAGCAAGTCTTACGGGCACAATTTTCAGATTCGTCCGACAAGAATGACCGTTTTGGTCGTCGGAAAAATTTTTCTTCAAATTGTGCAATCAAGTTGTGCTTCTTGCTCCTCGCGGTGTCCCCGTCAAATTCTTCTCCGTTACTCAAGCTTGAATCTCAACCAAAAACTCCCAATTTCAGATTTTGCTTCAAGAACCCTAGGTTCTTCAACTTCAAATTCAACTTCTTTCTCTTGGGTTAAGCTCGAACCCGAAGTGCTGATGATTTTCAGCCTCTATTCGCGGTCCAAAGTAGCACCAATAGCCGCTGTGTTAGTCGGTTTTCAGGGGGGGTGAGTTCGGACGATAGCCGCACCAATCACCGCTGTTGTGGCGGAGACGCGGAGGTCGCTCTGTGGTGGCGGAGACGCGGTCGTGGAAGCAGTCGGAGTTGGGGGAGGGAGTGAGGGAAGAGAAGTGAGTTGTTGTCGGAGGGTTTGGCAGCCGTGGGTTTGGGTGAAGGATGGAGCGTCGCTGGTGGTGTGGTCGGACTGGGATGGTGGTGCTGTGGCGATGGCGGTGGTCAGAGATGCGAGATTGGAGCTGTAGTGGTGGTGGTTCGGAGATGGAGGTGGTGGTGTTGGTGGGTGCGTGTTTTGCAGAGAAGAGAGGAGGGTTTGCCCGACGGTAGAAGATAGACCCCCTTTTTTTTACTTTTTTTTGAGATATACACTCGGCCCCCATCAGCGTCCAAAAAAATGCACAAAAACCCCCAATGGGACCAACCTGAAATCAATCACGACTAGGTCGTGCGACCTAGTAACTAGGTCGTGCGACCTGGTAACTAGGTCGTGCGACCTAGTTAAAAAATCTGTTTTGGCTTACTAGGTCGTGCGACCTAATAACTAGGTCGTGCGACCTAGTTACCTGCTTGCATAAGTTCTGACTCCTCCCGGCATGCTTTTTGTAGTATTTTGAGCTCGTAACAGCTCCCGATAAGCTCAAACATGGTATTTCACCCCCACACTTCGTCTCCAATGTGCCTTTTCACCATCTCGACCCGTAGCTCATGATTTTGACCTCTTTCGCCATTTCCGGATGCTTTTTATCGCTTTTTCTTCACGAAAACATCCTTTCTCGCCTTTTTGACCGTTCCTTTACTTTTTTCATGGATCTCCTCGACCTCGAGACTCCATTTTGAATATAAACAATTCCCAATGTCCGGGGAATTCTTTATTCCTCAAATTTACTCTTCTAAAGGCCCGTTTGGCGATTCCGGATGCTTTTGGCACTTTTTCCTTCACGAAAACATCCAAATGGCCATAACTCTCGCGTCCGAACTCCGATGCGTGCGATCCACCTATCAACGGAAAGCTCTCGACAACCCCCACACAATGGAACTCTTCAATTCAGCTCACGGTCTTGTTTGGAAAAATTTGCCTCGTAATCCGTGCCAATGTGTCTGCTTTCTCGGTTTCGCTATACATTCTTCGCTTGCATCAAGAGGGGGAGTCCGGATACGCGCCTCCCCTCAGGTGCATGTGTTGAGTGCGTGTTGGTACATCATTCTTCCCCCAATTCTTCATTCCGGATCCCGATACGCCTTTTTAGCTGCTTTTTCTCGATTTTTGTGAACTTTTCTCCGTGCGCATCAAGAAGGGGGATCCGGAATAGGCCTTTCACCTAGGAATCCTGCACATACTCATTAAAACATTAAATCCACTCTCCCGCACCTCTCATATAAATCAAACAAAATACAATAACAAAACAGAATTGAAAAAACTATACTAAAGCAGTAAATAGGTTGGGTTGCCTCCCAACAAGCGCTTTGTAATTTAAGGTCGACGGCCCGACCCAGTTACCTCAAAAGAGCTCAGATATCGGGAATTGCTTTTAGGCGCTCAATCACCCCAATGAAATTCATGTCCACGTATGGCTCTGCTCGCTGTCCATTCACCTTGAATCGGTCCCCATTCTCAGCTTCTACCTCAAGTGATCCCCATGGGTAAACCTCAGTAATTGTGAATGGACCACTCCATCTTGACTTCAGCTTGCCCGGAAATAATTTCAGACGTGCATTGAAGATCAGTACACTTTGGCCCACTCTGAAGTCTCGTGGAATGATGTGCTTGTCATGCCATTGCTTGGTCCTCTCTTTGTAGATCTTGGCACTTTGATATGCCATCAGTCTGAATTCTTCTAACTCCAGCAATGTCTGCTTCCTTTTCTCACCAGAGAGCTTGGCGTCCATGTTCAACTTCTTTAGCGCCCAAAACGCTTTGTGCTCAAGTTCTACCGGGAGATGGCACGATTTCCCAAAAACGAGCTGGTAGGGAGACATGCCCAAGGGAGTCTTGTACGCAGTTCGATACGCCCATAAACTATCATCCAAGTGTAGGGACCAATCTTTGCGTCCCGGATTGACAGTCTTCTCTAAAATTCCCTTGATCTCTCGATTGGATACTTCCGCTTGCCCATTAGACTGCGGATGGTAAGCCAATGATATCTTGTGCGTATTCACTCCATACTTGCTCAACACATTGGCAAAGAGCTTGTTAACAAAATGAGATCCCTCATCGCTGATAATCGCTCTAGGTGTCCCGAATCGTGTGAAGATATTCTTGCGCAAAAATCTCTCAACTGTAGCACCATCATTTTTCGGGCATGCCACTGCCTCTAACCCACTTGGTCACATAATCCACAGCAAGAAGTATATAAAGATTTCCAAGTGAGGGCGGAAATGGCCAAATAAAGTCAATTCCCCACACATCGAACGGTTCTACCTCTAACACGAAATTCTGAGGCATTTAATTTCGGTTAGAAATATTACCTGTTCTCTGACACCGCTCATACTGCTGCACAAATATATGGGCGTCTTTATGTAAAGTTGGCCAAAAGAAACCACTCTGAAGTACCTTAGCAACCTTGCGTGATTTGCCGAAATGTCCCCCATAGTTAAACTCGTGGCAATGTCTGAGGATCTCTAACGTGTCCGGCTCCGCAACACACCTCCGCAATACATTATCCGCTCCCAGCTTGAACAGATAGGGATCATCCCAGAAGTATTGTCGCGCATCTGCAAACAATTTCTTCCTCTGGTGGTAAGTCATGTCCTTGGGTACAATGTTGAGTGCCTTGAAATTTGCCAAGTCAGCAAACCAAGGCACAACTGCAACCACAACCATAAGCTGCTCATCTGGAAAATCCTCTCGAATAGGCAAATCTTCCTGCTTATCGTTCTCCAGTCTTGACAAGTGGTCCGCAACCACATCCTCTACCCCCTTTTTATCTTTGATCACTACATCGAACTCTTGCATCAATAAAACCCACCGGATCAATCTTGGCTTGGCGTCCTTCTTGGTGAGAAGGTACTTGAGGGCTGAATGGTCTGTGAAAATCGTCACCTGAGAACCCACAAGATATGGACGAAACTTTTCCAACGCATATATGATGGCCAACATCTCTTTCTCCGTGGTCGCATAATTAACCTGTGCATCATTAAGAGTACGACTGGCATAATAAATGACGTGAGCTACCTTATCCTTCCGCTGGCCCAGAACTGCTCCCACCGCATAGTCACTAGCATCACACATGAGCTCAAATGGTAGGGTTCAGTCTGGTGTGGTGATGATAGGCGCGCTAATCAACTTTTCCTTGAGCAAATCAAAAGTTGACTTGCACTCCGCATTAAAATCAAAGACGGCATCCTTCTCAAGCAATCCACACAAAGGCTTCGTGATCTTCGAGAAGTCTTTAATGAAGCGCCGATAGAACCCTGCATGTCCCAAGAAACTCCTTACCCCTTTGACAGAGGTAGGGTAGGGAAGCTTTTCAATCACCTCGATCTTGGCTCTATCCACCTCTAAACCTTTGCTGGAGATCTTGTGGCCCAAAACAATACCCTCAGTAACCATGAAGTGACACTTCTCCCGGTTGAGCACTAGGTTGGTGTCAATGCATCTATCCAAAACCCGGGCCAACTGTTGCAGGCAGTCCTCGAATCCATCACCATAGAGCGAGAAGTCATCCATGAATACCTCGAAATTCCGATCCATCATATCAGAGAATATCGACATCATACACCTCTGAAATGTAGCAGGTGCGTTGCATAACCCAAAAGGCATCCGTCTAAAAGTGAAGGTCCCATAAGGACACGTGAATGTCATATTCTCCTGGTCAGCTGGCTCAATTGCTATCTGGTTGTACCCGGAGTACCCATCCAAAAAGCAATAATGTGAATGACGTGCAAGCCTATCCAACATCTGATCAACGAATGGGAGGGGAAAATGATCCTTCAAAGTGGCATCATTGAGCTTGCGGTAATCCATGCAAACTCTCCACCCAGTAACAGTATGAGTGGCAATCTGATCACCTTTTTCCCCTTCCACCACAGTTATACCTCCCTTCTTAGGGACACACTGCACCGGGCTAGTCCATGTGCTGTCGGAAATGGGATAAATGATGCCCGCCTCCAACCACCTCTTTCTTCACCACCTCCTGCATGTGATGATTGAGGCGGCGCTGAAACTGAACTACCGGCTTCTTATCTTCCATGAGCCGAATCTTGTGCTAGCAAACTGTGGGGCTGATCCCCTTGATATCTGTTATGGTCCATCCCATAGCTGCCTTTCTCTCCCTAGTACCTTCAGAAGCTGCTCCTCTTGTTCCATGTCCAAACATGCAGACACAATCACAGGTAAAGTCTCATTAGATCCCAAGTACAAATATTTCAAATGAACAGGCAAAGGCTTTAATTCTAAAACAGGAGCAGTAATAAGAGAAGGAGTAAGAATCTTCCTGCTTCCCTCATTAAAGAGGGGTAGGGGTTGGCGCCAATGAACATCTAATGCTTGCTCTTTCTCGCTGGAATCAAGTAGAGCAATCTCCTCATATAGTTGCTCCAATAAAATATCGTCCTCTTCGTCCGGCGTGTATGCCTCCACCCCAAAGCACTGCTCGCTTACCGCGTATGCGGGAAACTTCATAGCCTCAAATACATTGAAGGCCACCTTCTCATCGTTTATCTGCATAGTCAGCTCTCCATTGGCCACATCAATGATAGTTCTCCCAGTGGCCAGGTATGGGCGGCCCAAAATAAGAGGAACATCATCGTCGGCCTCCATGTCTAAGATCACAAAATCCGCTGGGAAGATGAGTCCTTCAACTCTCACTAATACATCCTCTAAAACACCCCTGGGGCGTTTTATAGTGCGATCAGCCATCTGCAGGCACATCTTGGTAGGCTTAGGATCTCCCACACCAAGTTGCTCAAAAACCGATGTGGGCATCAAATTAATACTTGCACCAAGATCACATAATGCCCTCCCATGAAACGCATCTCCCAATGTAACAGGAATGATGAAACCGCCCGGATCTTTCATCTTCTATGGTAACGCCTTTTGCACAACTGCGCTACACTCCTCATTCAGAGTCACGGTTTCAAAATCATCCATGCGCCTCCTATTAGAGAGGAGTTCCTTGAGAAATTTAGCATATTTAGGCATCTGCGAAATGGCCTCCGCAAAAGGGATATTTATGTGCAGTTTCTTGAAGATATCCACAAACTTCTTGAAATGCTTGGCATCCTCTTAACTCTTCAATCTTTGCGGATATGGCACACGCACACTATATTCCTCCTTTGGCTTCTGTTTTTCATCCGACTTCCACACCGTGTCCTTTGATTGGGGATCACGGTAGGCACGGGAATCTCTTCATCCAAGGCTTTTTCAGTGGCCTTAGTCGCCTGAGCTCGCACATGGGTAGGATATGGGGGATCCTGGGTAGTAGTCCCACTACGAGTAGTAATAGCCTTCAATTGCTCAGTTGGAGTAATAGTGTTGGACGGAAGTATACCTGGTGGAAGTCGAGGATTCTGATTAGCTATTTGGCCAATTTGTGTTTCATGGCTCTTTAATGAAGCTTCCATTGCGACTATTTTGCTCTCAATCTTATCATTGCTAGCTAACAGTTTCCTCAACATCGCGTTTGTATCATGTTCTTCTGAGAGTGGAGGTGGAGCCTGTTGTTGTGGAACCTGTCTCTGAGCTTGGTAAGGAAAATTTAGCCTTTGACCTGGCGCATATAATCCACTATTCGGATTGGCATAGCTGAAGTTGGGGTGATTGAGATTGTTGGGATGATAGGTGTTTGGCCATTGCTGCTGTCTTTGTTGACCCATGTAATTCACGTCTTCAATGCCATCCCCATATCCCTGATTTGCATGCTACCATCTCTCCCACTGACTTCACTTGTGCCGATGGATTCAAATTACTGAAAGCCGAAGTCATCACTGCCATCTGATGTTAAAATTTCTGTTCCACCATAGACTCTATCTTACTAACCAATGCCCCATCTGATTTCGTGTTTCTACGAGTCTCAGACCTTGTGGATTCACGTTTAGCTACATTATCTAGCAGATCACGACATCTCTGTAATCCCATTCCCATAAAATTTCCTTGAGCCATCATGTCCAGTTCACTAGCAGTCTCTCTGTCCAAAGCATTATAAAAGTAGTGGAGAAGTTTATACCATGGCTCTCCGTGAGTAGGGCATCTGCGCAGGAGATGGTTGAACTTTCTCCACATGTCACCCAGAGAATCATCTTCCTGCTGTGTAAATTTGGTTATGTCAGCCATCCGTTGAGCAACCTTAGATGGCGGAAGATACTTCCTGAGAAACTCTCTGCTACAATCTGCCCATGTAACTATGCTGCCTGCTGGAAGTTCCATAAGCCATGTCTTTGCCTTTCCCGATAAAGAGAAGGGGAAAAGCATGAGCTTTATCGTCTCGATTGGAACTCTTGGTCATACATGGTAGAAGTAATCTGCTCGAAATTGAGCAAGTGTTGATGTGGATCATCACTCGGGGCTCCAGTGAATAGGCATTCATCCCTAACCATATTGATCAACGGTTGGCGAATCTCGAAATGCGTGGCATTAATCTGCGGCCTGACAATGGTAGGTTGATATCCCTCCGGTGTAGTCCTGAAGTAATCCACCAAAGGACGTTCATCCTCCTCAGCATTGTTGACTTGCTCTACCGCATTCCGGCCGTTATTGTTCCGATTATTGCCCCCATTATTACCATTTCCCCCGTTATTTCTGCCAACTACCTCCGCACCAGGAGGTTGTTGTGGATTTGGAGGGTTCATGCGATCAATCATCGCCTGCATCTCAGCCATTTGAGCTCTAATTTGCTCAGTTTTCGCGGCTCTGTTTGCAGCCTCCTCTACAGCTGCAGCTCTAGCTGCTTCCGCATCTTGCAGACCTTTGCGGACCCTCTCAAGCTCATCTCTAGTTTGCTCGTCCATCTGAACTGAATTTGCTTTCCTCTTGTCTCTACGTTATGCAAGCAATAACGATTCCGGATCCTCAAGTACTGGATGCAAAGGCTCGTCTCTAGAACGGGACATGCACCAAGTAAATCAAACCTGAAAACACAAACCACACGCAGAAAATAGGTGAGTAACAGGTATAAACTGAAAAAGTAAATCCCTAAAGAGAAAAATAATAACTAATTTATTTGAAGTCCCCGGCAACGGCGCCAAAAACTTGACACGCTCCAACTGCAAGTGCACAGTTGTTGGTGTAGTGATAATATTCCGGAAATCCGGGTTGTCAAACCCAAGAGACTTCGTCGTAAATTAGCTATTAAATTTGTTCTTTCTGTGGGAAAAGCGCAATTGTTTTGTTCTATTGATCCTACTAAAATTAAAAACAAGTGTCTCAATTAATCAATTGAATTGCTTCACGATTAATAAAGATGAACGATTATAAAATTTCTCAAAGTTTGGAAAAGTCAGGATATCTCTACGGGTCACTAGGTATTTCACACGATATTGGATTTATGTTTTGTTAACACGATTAATATTTATCTAGCTAAATGAGCACAATTACGTCGAAGATGTCTCAACCAACTCCTATGATTAAACTATTAAAAACTGATTTCTCTAGCCTAATTGAGTTTAAACACGCATTATGAGAATTCGTCTACTCTTTGTTCTAGCTAACTAGCCAGATTTCTCAACCCTAGATACGGCTAGTGTGTATTTCAATTTTCCGGACAATGAATATTGATTTCTCTAACATTCATAACCTAGCTCTATCCTATCAATACGTCTATTGATAGCAAAGATGGATTAAACACATAAAATACACATAGCTAGATAAAAAGCTCATCAATTAAGCCAAAAGCATGAAATCAAATCCATAAATCACAAATATCGTGATTAAACCCTAGCTCCCTACAAGATACCCTGAGAAAAGTGTTTAGCTACTCAAAAACATGATTCACGTACAAAGTTTCGTGATCAAATAACAAAAATAGAGAAGAAACGGAGTTTTAGAGGTCAAACGAATGATTCCAAGCTTCCTTGATCGTCTCCTAAGCTCCAAGCTCTCTTCAACGTGATAGAGTACCTGATAATCCCCAAAAACATGCCCTAACCAAGTCTAATACGTACTCCCAATGTTTAAAACAAGTTAGGAGTAATTACAAAGCAACCCCAAAAAGTTACAAAACAATTATGCCCGAACTAGGTCGTGTGACCTAGTTAAGTAGGTCGTGCGACCTACTGTGCTGCCCAGAACAGGTCATGCGTGTGACCTACTGAAACTAGCTGAAATCTCCAACTAGGTCTTGCGACCTACTATTAGGTCGTGCGACCTAGTTACTTCATCAAATTTTTCCATCTTCTTCCCACTTGTTCCTCTTGCTTCCGAATCACTTCCCGGGCATCGTTTCTTCATTCAATCCTCCATTTTGAGCTCTCCTCATGCCTCAACACTCGTATCATCTTCTCTTGAGCCTCTCTAGCACTTGATCCATCAACTCTCGCTTTCCTTCTCAAATCTCGAGCTCGCATTACTTCCGAAGTTCGTTTCCTCTATCCACTTGATTCTCGCGTGCTCCGGCCCTGAAAATTACAACACGGACACCCCGCGAAGATCAAATGTGACAAAATAAGATAAATAGCGCGTAAAACAATGTAATAAACGCCCGGACTTCACATTTTATCATACGAACTCATTTTCTCAAATAAACACATGATTTACTCGAAAAGACGCAACATTCTCCATTATGAGCACACAAAATGTAGCAAAATAAGCAATAAAATAACTCCGAAAACGGAGTTATCAGGTCCCGTATATTGTTCGTTACGTTATTACGGCAACCGCATTAATTTGTCAGTTCTTAGGATGTGATTAAAATATAGTTAAAACACGGAGGGGGGGGGGCTTGCATCGGACTAAACAATTTAATTTCTGATCAAGAATTCTCACACTATTGCTGCAGGGTAAGAATGGGAAAAAAATTATGCATACCACAATACTTAACACCAGTGACACAACTTCTACAACAAATGCTACGAGCGCGACAGGGAAAACAAGAAATTCTGGTCAAATTATTACTTATACTGAATCTGTGTCACAACTGGAAATTCTTGTCAACAAACAAATTGACGAACCCATGAAATGATTAACCTACTCGAACAGAAGATCCATTGAAACAGGAAGGACTGGTGCTGGTCATAGAAAATCAGAAAATATTGGAACAAGAAATTGCCTCGGACATGGAAAACCTTGCGGCGAAGAAGAGGTTAGTGAGCAATCTGAAAATATGGAAGAGAACGTTATGTAAAAGTGATTACAGCGTCTCTGATTACTCCACTGCAAAAAGGAAAGAGATGATTGCTTCCCCCATCCACTTAGTCAAAATTTCAAAGGAAGTAATATTGTATGTCCCATAACTTACAGCTCCATGCAGCTGTTGCATCTTTTGCTTACTTACATTATGCCAGATTCCCGCACATACTCTGTAACTGGACCTTGTTTCACTGACTCCTGTTAGGTACACTGATTTCCTGTCCTCTTTTTCTATTATATTATTGTCTGGTTTTGCTTACATATGAGTGTGTATTTAGATTTTGTTTTGTACTGACGCCAACATGCATTCAGCAGCTGTTCCAGGTGGGATGTTAATGAACTATTACAATTTTGGCCATGTCCATCATTTTTGCACTGCTTCCCACTTTCATTCAGAATCCATGAAATAAAGCTGTTTATTTCACATTCCAATTCTTCGTTGGTGCATTTCCTGGGCTACAATTGTGGGCCCGCAGAGAGATACATGTTCCACTCACCAGCAACAACCAATTTGTCTGAAACACTTCCTTTGATTTCTTCTTCAATGTAGCCTTCCTGGGTTTCACCTGTCTTTTGCCTCAGTACAGCGTGGCTGGTTTATTTTGCTTCCGAGCGCGACTCTAGGCGCGGGGCAAAACCGCACCATCCAACTACTGCGTACAAATGAATGCGACATATGCCATTACGAGTTTTTTTTCGGTTATTATCTGCAGTTTAACTCTCTTTTTGTGTTTCTGCCTGGGACGAAGCTGCTACGGCTGTATCACAGACAGTTGTGGGCATTTCCTTATGGTTGTGCTGAAAAAGGATAAGCGATTTTTAGAGGAAAAATTGTATCATATGGCACCGTTGCACTGGCACCGTTGCACTGGCACCATATGCAGTTGCTATACAAGAGGACTTCACCAAAGCAAAACAGACCCGTGCTCGATAACAAAGCCGGCCCCCGCGAGCGCGCGGGTTAAAACTAGTCATATGAAAAGAAGAAAGGGTGGATTAGCTATCAAGATTGACTTGGCTAAAGAATATTATAGAGTGAGGTGGGATGTTCTTCATTCATTCCTTAGTCAAATGGGGTTTCCTCCTAATTGAATTTCACTGATTATGGAGTGTGTAAGCTTCCCAAGCTTCAGAGTTATTTGGAATGGGGAAAATCAGAGTAGTTTCATAACTCAAAGAGGGGTCAGGCAAGGTGATCCTGTTTCATCTTATCTATTTTTACTCTTTATGGAAATTCTTGCTCAAAAGATTGAAGCCGATTTTCACCAGGGTAAATGAAAAGGAGTAAAATGTTCTGAAACTGGGCAAGTTATTAATTTGGACAAGTCAAAGGTTTTTGTGGCTAAGTGTATACCCAATATCAAAGCTAGAGATCTCAGCCATCTGTTGGGTATTAGCATCACTGAGGAATTTGGTGCAGATTTACGTTGTTAAATTTTGATGTAGGTAACGCAGCGGAAAAACAGTAAATCAATCCTGCTCAAAGCCCTCCCCGGATCGCATGCAAGCTTTTCATAACATGATAAAAGAAGAGAATTGTGTATCTTAGTTTGTGTAATCACTAAGAAGAATGGTGTCTCCATCTCTATGAGTATCCACACCTTGGATTAGTAGCTGGAATACTTCTCCACGCGTAGTGCTAGGAACGGAAGAACGAGGGAATAGATCACGCAAAGCGGAGTAGCGGAGCCGCGCCACAAAGAGTGGCCGACGGCACCTAGGGGCGGACAGGGTAGGGGGTTTCGGCCTCCTGCTTGGTCTCTCTCCTTGATTTTTATGCTCTCCAAATAATGAATCTCTTGAGATAACAAGCTAGGATTCCTTCATATCGGTAATAACTCCTTATTAACTACATATTGTCCCCAATACTTATCATGTCCATGCACAAATTATTCCACCTTACAAATTAGTCCTACTAAATTTGCTTGTGGTTGCGTTTAGATCCTTTTGATTAATTAGTCCTACTTATTAAAGCCCATATCCAGTTTAATGCATATAGTTTGTGACCCGATAGGTTTCTACTTAGTTGGTAGTAACTATTACTAACAGAGAGCGGTGCCTAGCAACACATCAATGTCACCCAACTAATATAAATAGTTAGTGATCGGAGAAACCTTGTGCCCAATGTTACCGTATTGCATTATCCCTTTGTCTCCATATCCCGATTGGACACGAGACACAATTGTCACGCGTATATCTAATGTATAGTTCCTCGATCCTGGAAATATGCTTATCCATGCAGATAACATCAATATCTGCATATTGATTTATCTGAGTCTGGCCAGACATTATATAAGCACCATCCCGCGAGTGGCTTGTGGATATTTGCTCCCATTATGTGGGAGGGAAAAATCCTCTCTACGTCACTACCATTTCTTAGATTGCTTCCTATCCTGCCCGATAACTATTTTTATAGTTACATGGTTAAGGCGCAACGTTTGATGACATCAAAGCATGATATTTCAAAACTAGAGTATCTAGCGACTTCAAGTCGAAGGATTACAAAACCATTAGCACTACAAAAAGCACTTGTGACTTTGACATAATCTAAAGTAGGCTTCTCATTGTGGGTCAATCCAGTATGCAATTAGTCCTAATGCATACCCATGTATTAGACTTGATATCTTCATATCAATCTAACCACATACTATTCTATAGTGATTGTCCCGTAAATAAATATAATGGACTAGGGATATTTAAGATAAACAACACATTGTAATCTAAGGACTTCATAATATTAAAAATATCCATAAATAATAAATGATATTATAGCCAAACAATGTTCATACTAAATATAGATTGCCTATAGGGCACCTATTCCAACAGTCTCCCACTTGCACTAGAGCCAATCGGGTGCATCTCGTATGGCTATAGATCTAGTGTGCCCTTCATGATTTCGCTGAACGAGCGGCTTCGTTAGTGGATCTGAAAGATTCTCATCTGTTGGAATCTTGCATCTTCACATCTCCTCGATCGACGATATCTCGAATGAGATGAGATCCACAATGCTAGGAACCACACCAAGCTCAGTGATAAACTTCTTTATCCAAACAGCCTCCTTTACTGCGCCTGTAGCAGCAATGTACTCATCTTCAGTTGTAGAATCAGCAACTATCTCTTTCTTGGAACTCTTTCAGCTCACAGCTCCTCCATTTAGGAAAATCACATAGCCCGACTTTGATCTTGAGTGATCCTTGTCGGTTTGGAAACTCGCGTCAGTGTAAAAAATTACACTGAGTTCATCCTCACCTCCAAATATCAAGAATGCATCCTTAGTTCTTCTCAAGTACTTAAGTATGTTCTTGATAGCAATCCAGTTACTCAAACCCAGATTGGACTGTTATCTACTTGCCATACTCAACGCATATGACACAATTGGTCAAGTACACAACATGAAGTACATGATGGATCCTACGGCCGACGCATATGGAACCCTACTCATGCAGTCCTTCTCAATTACATTGGAGGGGCAGTCAGCCTTCGAAAGGGTGACTCCATGCGACATGGTAAATAATCATTTATTCGATTCTGGAATGTTGAACCGTTTTAACACATTTTCTATATATGTACTTTGGCTTAGGCCAAGCTGCTTCCTAGATCTATCCGTATAGATCTTGATACCAAGTATATAAGCTCCATCCCCTAAGTCCTTTATTGCGAAACACTTTCTTAGCCAATACTCAACAGATTGCAAGGTAGGAATGTTGCTTCCAATGAGTAGTATGCCATCAACATACAAGACCAGAAACACAACATAACTCACACTACCCTTCTTGTAAACACAAGGTTCATCTTCGTTCTTGATGAAGCCAAACTCCTTGACCGCATCATCAAAACGTTGATTCGAACTCCTAGAAGTTTGGTTCTATCCATAAATGGATCATTGCAACTTACAGACTTATCGTCACGCTCTTGATCCTCAAACCCTCTGGTTGTGTCATGTACACATCCTCAAGGAGGTTTCCATACAGAAACGATATTTTGACATCCATATTCCAAATCTCATAGTCGTGATGAGCTGCAATAGCAAGTAGGATTCGAATGGATTTGGTCATTGGGACCGGGGAAAAGGTTTCATCATAGTCAATACCATGAATCTGTCTATACCCATTTTCCACTAATTGCCCCTTGTAGGAAACTATATTCCCATCCATGTCGGTCTTCTTCTTGAAGACCCACTAGCACCCTATAGGCCGAGCCCCTTCAGGTGGTTCCACCAAAGTCCTTACTTTGTTGGTATACATGGATTCCATTTCGGATGCCATGGCTTCAAGCCACTTCCTTGATTCTGGACCTTTGGCCTCTCCATAGGTAGCTGGCTCGTCATCCATGAGCAGAACGTCACCAGGCTCAATCAGAGAAGTCCATACCTCTCTGGCTCACAACAGTTTGCATGTTCATGTTCCATCGAAGGATCAGTGTTTTGTGGTTCTTGAATTTCTTCAAGTTCTATTGTCCTCCCACTGGCTTCTTTAGAGACGAACTCTCTTTCCAGAAACACACCAGTCCGAGCAACAAACACTTTGTTCTCGGTTGGATTGTACAAATAATATCCTTTTGTTTCCTTTGAATATCCCACAAACTTACACTTATCCGCCTTGGTTCAAGCTTGTCTATTTGTAAACGCTTTACATAGACATCGCAACCCCAAATCTTCATAAAGGACACTATGGGACGCCTCCCATTCCATATCTCATATGGTGTCTTCAAGACCGATTTGGATGGAACACGGTTAATGGTAAAAGCTGCAGTCAATAGAGAATGTCCCCAAAACGATATAGGAAGATATGTTTGACACATTATAGACCTCACCATGTCCAACATGGTGCATTCCTTCTCTCGGACACACCATTCCACTGTGGCATTCCGGGTGGAGTGAGATGGGATACAATCCTCACTCTCTAAGATAGTCGTCAAACTCTTGACTTAAGTATTCTCCTCCACAATCCGACCGTAGAGCCTTGATACTTTTGCCACGTTGCTTCTCTATTTCATTCTTCAATTCTATTAAAAATTCAAAGGATTCGGATTTGGGCTTCATAAATTATACAAATCCATATCTATCGAAGTAATGGGTAAATGTAATGAAGGTAACAACCTCTGGCAGGCGTGGGAAACGGCCCACACACAGCAGTGTGTATGAGTGCCAATAACTCACTAATCCTCTCACCTTTCTTATTGAAAGGGGACTTTGTCATTTTTCTTAATAAACAAGATACACATGTCTCATATGATTCATAATCAAATGAGTCTATGTATCCATCCTTATGGAGTCTAGAGATGCGTTTCTCGTTTATATGGCCTGAACGACAGTATCATAGATAAGTAGGATTTAAATCATTAGTTTTAATCCTCTTGGTGTTTATGTTATAGACGGAATTATTTAGATCAAGGATATGTAATCCATTTGACAATTGCCCACTACAATAGTGCATACTATCAAAATAAATGGAGCAACATTTGTCCTCTATTGAAATAGTAAAACTTTTCTCGTCCAAACAAGAAATAGAAATAACATTTCTGATCATAGCAGGAACTAAATAACAATTTTTTAATTCTAAAATAAGTCCAGAAGGCAAATATAGCTCATAAACGCCTACTACTAGTGCAGCAACTCTTGCTCCATTCCCAACGCCTAAGTCTATCTCCCTTTTAGCCAATCTTCTACTTTTCTTTAGATCCGGCACATTTCGAAAAATGTGAGATCCACATCCAGTATCCAATACCCTAGATGAAGAGATAGATAAATTGACATCTATAAAAAAAATACCTGGTGGTGGTGGAATCACTATTCCAAGCCTTTTATCCTCCAGATACTTGGGGCAGTTCCTCTTCCAGTGACCAGTCTGACTACACTAGTGACATTCGCCCTTAGTCACGCCTCCAGCAGGCTTTAAGGTAGCTTCCTTGGACTTTTCAGCTTTCTTACTCTTTCCTTTGGAGTTAGAGGCAACTCGCTTGCCCTTCCTTTTATCGACCATCATTTTGAACTTGCCTTTCCCTTTATTAATACTTTGTTCAGCGGTCCTCAACATATTGAGTAGGTATGGTAGAGGTTGGTTGATCTTATTCAGGTTATAGTTCATGATGAACTGGCTAAAACTATCCGGAAACGATTTCAGCATGAGATCAGTGGCCAACTCTTGATCGAGCGGGAAGCCTAACCTCTCGAGATTCTCCATGTACCCGATCATGCGGAGTACATGAGGCCCGACGGAGTTCCCCTCAACGAGACTGAACTTGAACAGTGCTTTAGATACCTCATACCTCTCATGCCTTGCCTGCTCTTGGAAGAGCTGTCTCAAATGTACGATCATATTGTACACCTCCATGTTATCATGTTGCTTCTGAAGCTCAGAGTTCATGGTGCAAATCATGAGACAAGTCACATCATCAGAATCATCCACATGTTTCTGATGTGATATCACGGTAGCTAGAACAGTATTATCGGTTTGTGTTGCCGGAATAGGATTGTCCAAGACGTACATTTTGTTTTCTTGCTTGAGAAAAATTCTCAAGGCTCTATACCACTCAAGAAAACTTGTTCAAGATAACTAGTCCTTCTTAAGGACAGATCGTATGGATGAAGTTTATGCTTGTCGATTGTTTTCCATTGGAATTCTACCAAATGAGAAATATGAAATTTTGATATTTTGAACAATTAACTACATTCAATAATGGCTATATTATTAAATATAGCTCCAACTATTTCTCTCGGATTGATAGCCCTCACCATTAATGCGAAAAATATCATATATTCTCTAGTGGGTCCAAGATCAATATTTTACTTATTCTTGAGCTTTCTTTGGCAAGTCACCCAAGAATTAGTTATTTAGGTAGGAACACCTTCCAATTGCATCCTATGCAATTCTTGGTTCAATTAGGTGAATAACCCCTTATTCTTTATCTATCCCATAGATAACACCTAATTGCCTTACCTCTAAGTTTATCAATCGTATTGAACTAACCTAGTTGCGTCCAACCGCTTACTTCAACAATCACACATTACTTATTTGTGTCGCCGCATCACATCATGGTGAATTAAAATTTCCTTGCTTTGGCAAGATCAAATTTAATAGAACTTGATCATGAAGGGTGTTTAAGTAAGGGAAGGAAAACACGCAATATATCTTTTGAGGGATTTACTTGTTACTATTAATTAATTTGTTGATCATATCAACAATATCTACTTATTTGGATTGGGCAATCCCAAATAAAAGATCAGTCTTGTTTATTATTATCTTATTACGTTCTGCATGCATCAACCATACACCAAAATAATAAACGCAACAATAAATAAATAAATAAATAAATAAACAATAAATAAACATGGCATGGATATGGCCCCTAATACTAAGATATTCCCAAGCCAATGAGAATACCTATAAACCCTAAAGTGACAAACTCATCTCCATGTGCCTCCACCATGGTCGTGCGTCCTAGGCTTGCGAGTCCTCCATTGTCTTTGTGGTTCCTTGATTCTTTGGTCTTCTTCTCCATGTTTTCGCTATCATCTAACTATCTAATACTAGCTAGCATCTATACTAAATAGAGAGACCTCACAAGAGAGGGAGAAGATGACACGCATGCCGTAAAACCAATTAATTACATTAACTACAATAAAGCAAAACCAAACCACAAACCACAAATAAACATCCACAACCTAAGCCATATCCATCCATCATGCAATAAAGCACATAGTACAGTTAAAATCCAATTTTGCGCTTGGTATATTTTAGTTGAATTTGGATTTTTAGGGTCAAAACAGTCCAAAAGGGCCCACCAACCCATTGGCCGAACCCATTGGAGTGCCTAGGCCGGGGAAATCGGTCAGCCCCAGCCCGCGCAGTCTAATCGGCGGCTAGGCCGAGCCGGATAGGCAGTGGCCCAAGCTTGGCGCACAAGGAAGGGGGGTCGGACGGCCCTAGGGTCAAACCCTAGGGTTGTTTCCAAAACTCCTTTCTCCTTTCCTAGTGTGCTTATTTCCAACTGATGAGAAAAACTCCTTTTCTCCAATTGTGCCCAAACCTTACCTTTTTCAAAATCCAAAAAATCACATCACATGTGTACAAAATTTTCCAAATTTTATACGGTATGTAAAATTGTCTCATTCCCTATTGAATCATATTCAATTTGAATCATATGCTTAACTTCAGTTTTTCGCCAAAAAGTGAAAAACAGCGAAAAACTGATAAACGATAACACATAAAATCATGTTATGCGCTATGACCTATGGCTCTAATACCATTGTTGGGTTTTGATGCAGGTAACGCATCGGAATAACAATAAATCAATCCTACTCAAAGCCCTCCACGGATCGCAGACAAGCTTTTCATAACATGATAAAAGAAGAGAATTGTGTACCTTAGTTTGTGCGATCACTATGAAGAATGGTGTCGCCGTCTCTATGAGTATTCACACCTTGGATTAGTAGCTGGAATCCTTCTCCGCGCGTAGTGCTACAAACAGAGAAGGAGGGAAGAGACCACGCAAAACAGAGCAGTGGAGCCGCGTCACAAGGAGTGGCCGACGGCACCTAGGGGCGGACGGGTAGGGTGTTTCGGACTCCTACCTGGTCTCTCTCCTTGCGTTGTTATGTTTTCTCAATAATGACTCTCTTGAGAAAATAACAAGCTATAATTGTTTTACATAGTTAATAACTCCTTATTAACTACATATTGGCCCCAATACTAATCATGTCCATACACGGATAAGTCCACCTTGTAAATTAGACATAATAACTTTGCTTGTGGTTGCGTTTAGATCCTTTTGATTAATTAGTCCTACTAATTAAATCTCGTATCCAGTTTAATCCATATAGTGTGTAACCCGATAGGTTTCTACTTAGTTGGTAGTAACTGTTACTAACATAGAGCGGTGTTTAGCAACACATCTATGTCACCCAACTAATAGAAATAGTCAATGATCCGACAAACTTTGTGCCCAATGTTACCATATTTCAGTATCCCTTTGTCTCCATATCCGAATTGGAAACGAGACATAATTGTCACACTAGTATATCCAATCCATAGTTTCTCGATCATGGGAATGTGCTTATCCATGCAGATAACATCAAAATCTCCATATTTATTTATCTGAGTCTGGCCAGACATTCTATAAGCACCATCTCTTGAGTGGCCCGTGGATATTTGCTTTCATTACGTGGGAGGGACAAATCCTCTCTACATCACTACCATCTCTTAGCTTGCTTCCTATCATGCCCGATAACTATCTTTATAGTTACTTGGTTAAGGCGCAACGTTTGATAACATCAAAGCATGATATTTCACAACTAGAGTATCTAGTGACTTCAAGTCTAAGGATTACAATACAAGTAGCACTACGAGAAACACTTGTGACTTTGACATAATCTAATGTAGCCTTCTCGTTCAAGGTCAATCCAGTATGCCATTACCCTTAATGCATACCCATGTGTTAGACTTGATACCTACATATCAGTCTACCCACATACTAGTCTATAGTGATTGTCCCGTTAATCAATATAATGGACTAGGGATATTTTAGATAAACAACACATTGTAATCTAAGGACTTCATTATATTAAATATATCCATAAATAATAAATGAATATCCTAGCCGAAACAAGTTCATACTAAATATAGATTGCCTCTAGCGCACCTATCCAACATAGGTATGCCTCTTATCCATACCAGGTGTAGTGCTAAACAATACCAGTTTTTAATTGAAAAAGTGAAAAAAGATGTCTCGTCGGAAAGCATCTCAGCTATCTTTAGCGGGGAGAGCCACCATCTCATCTATATAGAAAAGCCCATGCTAGGATTACGCAAATTTATTCCTCTAACTTATGTTCTCTAAGACACGCATTAAGTTCATATGATCTACACATGTTCTTATTCAATTAGGTTGATTCCTCTAACCTAGGTCCAAATAAGTGTAAGATTAAATTTTCAGGGCAACGATTCACGTTCTTTATGATCTAATTTTATTTATCTTGCTTTTTTTTAATGTGTTTCATTAGTATTACTGGTGACATGTGATATATTCCTGATTGTTGTGAGTCTCTTTTCTTTTATGGCTGACACAAGAAAAAAGGAGTCGATAGTAGCAGAAAATGCATAAGCCCCCTAGTGTTCTTAATGACTCATACTTCATACTCTGAGTTATGAAATATTTTAGGTATGAAAACAATAAAACATTCTTGATCAAGACCATCCATGAATCGCAGGACAAGCCATCATAACGTGATAAAAGAAGACGATGTGTACCTTTTGGGTTTGTGTGACCACAACGAAGAATAGCTTCCACGTCTCTACCAGTATCCGCACATTCGATTGCTAGATGGAATATACTTCACGTCTTGGTCTAGCTACGGGAATAAGAAGGCAAAATATCACGCAAAACGGAGCACCCAAAGTGGCTGAACCACTTGGGACGCCGACGGGTATGGGACCGCGGCAAGGGCGGGCGGCTCCTTGTGGAGTTTCTCTCTCCTTGATCTCTTATTTCTTAATGAAGACTCACTTATGAAATAATAAGCTAGGATTGCCCTTATATAGTTAATAACTCCTTATTAACTACATATTTTCCCCAATACTAATGTTGTCCATACACGGATTAGTCCACTTTGCAAATTAGTCCTACTAACTTTGCATGTGGCGTATTGATCCTTTTAATTAATTAGTCCAACTAATTAATATCAAACTACGATTTGATCCAGATGGTGTGTGACCCTATAGGTTCATTTTTACATGGTAGTAACAATTACAAACATAGAGCGGTATCTAGCAACACATCTAAGCCATCCAATAAATAGGAATAGTCAGAGATCTGACAAACCTTATGCCCAATGTTACCATGTTCTGTATGTCCCTTTGTATATATATCCGCATTGGACACAAGACATAATTGTCACATTTGTATATCCAATCCATAGTTTCTCAATCCTGGGAATAGGCTTATTCAAGCAGATTACACCAATATCTCAAATTGATTTACCTTAGTCTTGGTAGACATTCCATAAACTCTACCCCTCGAGTGACCGTGGATATATGCTCCTAGTATGTGGGAGGGACATATCCTCTCTACATCATTACCAACTCTCAACTTTCTTCATATTATGCCTGATAACCGCCTTTATTGCTACCCAGTCACGGTGTAGCGTTGGACGAGATCAAAACATAAAATTCCACAACTAGAGTATCTATTGAATTCAAGTCCAAGGACTACAACACCATTAGCACTACTAGACGCACTTGTGACGTTGACATTATCTAATGTAGCCTTGTCGTTGTGGGTCAATCCAGTATGTCATTACTCCTAATGCATACCCATGTGTTAGACTTGATATCTCCATATATATCTACCCACATACTAGTCTATAGTGATCGTCTTATTAATCAATATAATCGACTAGGAACATTTCAGATAAACAACAAATTGTAATCTAAGGACTTCATTATATTGAATATCTCCACAAATAATAAATGAATATTCTAGCCAAAAAAAATATTCATACTATATATAGATTGCCTCTAGGGAATCTAATCCAATAGTCTCCCACTTGCACTAGAGAGATCCGGTGCATCTCGTATGCCTATATATCTAGTGTGCCCTTCATGCTTTCGCTGAACAAGCGGCTCTGTAAACGGATTTGAAAGATTGTCATCTGTTGGAATCTTGCATATCTTCACATATCCTCTATGGATGATATCTCGAATAAGATGGAACTTCCTAAGTACGTGATTGGATTTCAGGTGTGACATGGGTTCCTTGGATTGTGCGATCGCCCCAGTGTCACACTACATCTTAATTGGATCCAAAATACGAGGAACCACGCCCAGCTCAGTGATGAACTTCCTAATCCCAACAGCTTCCTTTTTTTCCAGACGCGACAATGTACTCGGCCTCAGTTGTAGAATTATCCACGGTCTCTTTCTTTGAACTCTTCTAGCTCATAGCTCCTCCATTCTGGCAAAACACAAACCCCGACTGCGATCTGAAATCATCCTTGTCTATTTGGAAGCTTGCATCACTGTAACCCTTTACACTTAGCTTTTCCTCCCCTCCATATATCAAGAATGCATCCTTAGTTCTTCTCAAGTACGTAAGGATATTTTTGACAGCAATCCAGTAACTCTCACCCGGATTGGACTGGTATCTTCTTGCCATACTCAACGCGTATGAGACATCTTATCTAGTACATAACATGGCGTACATGATAGATCCTATAGCTGATGCATATGGGATCTTACCCATACGGTTCTTCTCAATCTCATTGGAAGGACAGTCAACCTTCAAAAGGGTGGCTCCATGCGACATGGGAAAGAATCCTTTGTTTGATTCATGCATGTTGAACCGTTTCAACACCTTGTCTATACATGTACTTTGACTTAGGCCGAGCAGCTTCCTTGATATATCCCTATAAATCTTGATACCTAGTATATAAGCTGAATCTCCTAAGTATTTCATTGAGAAACACTTCTCTAACCAATATTTAACAGATTGCAAGGTAGGGATATCATTTCAAATGAGTAGTATGTCATCCACATACATGACAAGAAACACAACAGAGCTCCCATTAACCTTTTTTAAAACACAAGGTTCATCTTCATTCTTGATGAAGCCAAACTCTTTGACTGCATCATCAAAACGTTACGACTCCTAGAAGTTTGCTTCAATCCATAAATGGATCGCTGCAACTTACACACTTTATAGGGATGCTCTGGATCTTCAAAACCCTCTGGCTGTGTCATATACACATCCTCAAGGAGGTTTCCATACTTAAATGTTGTTTTGACATCCATATGCCAAATCTCATAATCGTGATAAGCTACAATAGCAAGTAAGATACGAATAGATTTGGCCATTGCATTGGGAAAAGGTTTCATCATATTCAATACCATGAATCTTTCTGAATCCTTTTACCACTAATCGGCCCTTATAGGAAATCATAGAGCCATCCATGTCGTTCTTCTTCTTGAAGACCCACTTGCATCCTATGGGCCGAGCTCCTTGGAGTGGTTCCACCAAAATCCATACTTTGTTGGTATACATGGATTCCATTTCGGATCTCATGGCTTCAAGACACTTTTGACAGTCTGGCCCTTTCATGGCCTCTCCATAGGTAGTAAGCTCATCATCATGAGTAGTGCATCACCGGGCTCAGTCACGATAAGTACATACCTCTTTGGCTCCTGACATACCCTACTCGACCTACAATGCTCTTGTGTTACTTGAGCAGGCTGCTCTACAACATCTTGTGGTTCCTGCTCATGTTCCATTGTAAGATCAGTGGTTTGTGGTTCTTGAACTTCTTCAAGTTCCACAGTCCTCTCACTGGCTTCTTTAGAGACAAACTCTCTTTCTAGAAACACATTGGTCCGAGCAATAAACACTTTGTTCTCGATTGGATTGTATAAATAATACACTTTCGTTTCCTTAGAAAATCCCAAAAACTTACACTTATGCGACTTAGGTCCAAGCTTTTTTGACTGTAAACGTTTTACATAGACATCGCAAACCCAAATTTTCATAAAAGACACTATGGGATGCCTCCCAGTCCATATCTCATATTGGGTCTTCATGACTGATTTGGATGGAACGCGGTTAAGGGTAAAAGTTTTAGTTAATAGAGCGTGTCCCCAAACGATATCGGAAGGTCAGTATGGCACATCATAGATCGAACCATGTCCAACAGTTTCATTTCCTCCTCTCGGACACATCATTCCATTGTGGCGTTCTGGGTGGAGTGAGTTGGGACAAGATCCGACACTCTCTAAGATAGTCGTCAAACTCTTGTCTTAAGTATTCTCCTCCACAATCCGATCATAGAGTCTTAATACTCTTGCCATCTTCTCTACTTCATTCTTGAATTATTTTAACTTTTCAAAGGATTCAGATTTGGCATTCATAAGGTACACAAATCCATACCTACTGAAGTAATCAGTAAATGTAATGAAATAATGATAACCACCTCTGGCAGGCGTGGCAAATGGTCCACACACATCAGTATGTATGAGTGCTAATTGCTCACTAGTCCTCTCACCTTTCTTCTTGAAAGTAGACTTAGTCATTTTTTCCAACAAACAAGCCACACATGTCTCATAAGATTCATAATCAAATGAGTCTAGGAATCCATGCTTATGGAGCCTAGAGATGCGATTTTCGTTTATGTGGCCTAAACGACAATGCCATAGATAAGTAGGGTATAAATCGTTAGTTTTAATCCTCTTGTTATATATGTTATAGAGGGAATTATCTACATCAAGGATATATAATCCATTAGACAAAGAGCATTACAATAATGCAAACTATCAAAATAAATGGAGCAACATTTATCCTTTATTGGGACAGAAAAACCTTTCTTGTCCAAACAAGAAATAGAAATAATGTTTCTGCTCAAAGTAGGTACAAAATAATAATTGTATAATTCTAAAACAAGTCATGAAGGTAAAGATAACTCATAAACGCTTACGGATAATTCATTAACTCTTGCTCCATTCCCTACGCACAAGTCTATCTCCCCTTTAGCCAGTCGTCTTCTTCTCTTTAGATCATGCACATTTCGAAAAATGTGAGATCGACATCCAGTATCCAATAACCAAGATGAAGAGATAAAAATATTGACATCTATAACAAAAATACCTCGTGATGGTGTAATCACTATTCCAAGCCTTTTATCTTCCAGATACTTTGGGCAATTTCTCTTCCAGTGGTCAGTCTGACTACAATAGTGACATGCGCCTTTGACAAACCCACCAGCAGGTTTCAAGTCAACTTCCTTGGGTTATGCAACTGCCTTGCCTTTCCCTTTGGAGGTTAAAGCAACTCACTTGCTCTTTACTTTGTTGACCATCAGTATGGCCTTACCTTTCCCCTTATTTATGCTCTTCTCAGCAGTTTTCAACATATTGAGCAAGTCTGACAGAGTTTTGTTGATCTCATTCATGTTATAGTTCATGATGAACTGGCTATAACTATCAGGCAACGATTGCAGGATGAGATCAGTAGCCAACTCTTGGCTAAATGGAAACCCCAAATGCGTGTGATTCTCCAAGTACCCGATCATGCGGAGTACGTGGGGTCCCACCGGGTTTCCCTCTGGCAGATGACATTAGAATCGTCAACGATATTCTTATGTTCCTTCCTTATGGTAGCAGTAGCATTGGCAGGTGGTGCTTCTGGAATAGGTTGCTCTAGAATGTACAACTTCTTTTCTTGCTTGAGAACAATTCTCAAGTTTATGTACCAGTCTAGGAAATTGATTCCAAGACAGCTTGTCCTTCTCAAGGACTGATCGTAGTGAAAATGTCGATGTAATTTGATTGTTTGACATTGGAATTCTACAAAATCAGAAATATACAAGTTTCAAAATTTGTGAACAATTTACCGCATTTAACAATGACGATTATTAATTTAGCTCCCAATATTTTTCTCGTATTAATAGCCGTCACCGTTAGTGCAGAAAATATCATATACTTTCTAGTGGGCCAAGATCTCTATTTCACTTCTTCTTGAGCTTGCTTAGGCAAGCCACCCAAAGATTAGTTATTTAGTTAGGAACATTTCCAATTGAATACTATGCAACTCTTGGTTCAATTGGGAAATAACTCTTTATTTATCTATCCCATAGATAATCCCAATTGCCTTGCCTCTAAGCTTTCAATCCTATTGTAGTAGCTTAGTTGCGTTCAACCTCTTACTTCAACAATTGCACATTACTACTTGGCGCCATCGCGCCATCTCATGATGAATCAAATCACCTTGATTTGGGAAGCGTGAATTCAATACATTATGATTTTGACGAGTGTTAAGTAAGAGAAGGCAAAACACAATATTTATCGTTGAGGGATTCCTTGTCAAGTTTAATTATTTTGTTGATCCTATCAACTAATCTACTTATTTTGATTGGGCAATCCCAAATAAAAGATCCAAACTTTTAGTTATTATCTTGTTACGTTTTGCATGCAGCAACCATACATCAAAAGTAAATAACAAGACAATAAATAAATAAATGAATGAATGAATAAATAAATAAATAAATAAATAAATAAATAAATAAATAAATAAATAAATAAAACGTGATGTGGATGTGGCCTCCTAAACTAAGATATTCCCAAGCCAATGAGAATATCTATAAGCCCTAAAAACAGCAAGCTTATCTCAATGTGCATCAGTCTTAAGTCCATGCATCCTTGCTTGTGGAAGAACGCCATCTTGTGTTATTTTCAGTCTTTGGTCTTCTTCTCCATGTCTTGACTAAATTCTATCTATCTAATTCTAGCTAGTATCTAAACTAAATAGAGGAACCTCATAGACGAGGGAGAAGATGACACACAGACCGTAAAATTAATTAATTACATTAATTACAATAAAAACAACCCACCAAAATAAACATCCACATCTAAGGCAACATCCAATCACCACGCGGTAAATTACATAATACAGTTAAAATCCAATTTTAACGTGCTTGGTCAATTTTAGTTGAATTTGGGATTTTCTAGGGTCAAAACGATCCAAGGTCACGCCAATCCTTATTGGTCGAACCATTTGGACCAGCCAAACCGGGCCAACACTGGTCGGACCAGCCCGCACGGCCAGAGCGGTGGCAGGCCAAGCCCAGTGTGCTGACTGGATTTGGTCGCGCACCAAGGGGAGGGGCGCGTGGCATGGCCGAACCCTATAGGGTCAGTTTCCAAAACTTTTTCCCTCTCCTTGTGGGCGGATCCCCAATTGTAGGCAAACACACCTTTTCCCCCAATTGTGCCCAAACCCTAACTTTTCAAAAACCCAAAACTCATATCATATGTTAACGAAATTCGCCAAAATTTATATGATATGTAAAATTCGCTCATTCTCTACTGAATCATATTCAATTTTCATCATTATGCTAATATTTGTTTTTCGCAAAAAATAACGATGTTGTGTAAAAACTGATAAAATAGTAACTCATAAATCATGTTATGCGCTACGTTCTATGGCTCTGATACCACTGTAGGGTTTAATGCAGGTTACGCAATGGAATAACAATAAAAGATTCCTGATCAAGACTCCATTAATCGCAGGACAAGCCATCATTACGTGATAAAAGAAGACGATGTGTACCTTTTGGGTTCGTGTGATCACAACGAAGAATAGATTCCTCGTCTCTACCGGTATCCGCACTTTAGATTTCTAGTTGGAATCCCTTTCACGTCTTGTGCTAGCAAGACGAAGAAGGAGGCAAATGATCACGCAAAATTGGAATACCCAAAGTGGCTGAAGCACTTGGGAGGCCGACGGGTATGGGATAGCTGCAAGGGGCGGGCGGCTCCTTGTGGGGTTTCTATCTCCTTGCTCTCTTATTTCTTAATGAAGACTCACTTATAAAATAGTAATCTAGGAGTGCCCTTATATATTTAATAACTCCTTATTAACTACATATTTGCTCCAATACTAATCCTATCCATACACAGATTAGTCCACTTTGAAAATTGGTCATACTAACTCTGGATGTGGTTTTGTATCAATCATTTTAACTAATTAGTCCAACTTTAATATCCAAATCCAATTTGATCCATACGTGTGTGACCCTGTAGGTTCCTATTTACGTGGTAGTAACAATTACAAACATAGAGCGGTGTCTAGCAACACATCCTGCCATCCAATAAATAGGAATAGTTAGTGATCTGACAAATCTTATGCCCAATGTTATCGTGTTGTATATGTCCCTTTGTCTATATATCCGTATTTGACACGATACATAATTTTCACACTCGTATATCCAATCCATAGTTTCTCGATCCTGTGAATAGGCTTATCCAAGCAGATAACATCAATATCTCATATTGATTTATCTGTGTCTGGCCTGACATTCCATAAGCTCTACCCTCGAGTGGTCGTAGATATTTGCTCACATTATGTGGGAAGGACAAATCCTCTCTACATCACTACCATCTCTCAGCTCGCTTCCTATTATGTCTGATAACCGCCTTTATTTCTACCCATTCACGGTGCAGCGTTTGACGAGAACAAAACATATTATTCCACAACTAGAGTATCTAGTGACTTTAATTCCAAGGACTACAACACCATTACCACTACAAGAATCACTTGTGCAGTTGACATAATCTAATGTAGCCTTCTCGTTGTGGGTCAATCCAGTATGTCATTACTCCTAATGCATACCCATGTGTTAGACTTGATATCACCATATCAATCTACCCACATACTAGTCTATAGTGATCGTCCTATTAATCAATATAATCGACTAGAGATATTTAAGATAAACAACAAATCGTACTCTACGGACTTCATTATATTAAACATATCCATAAAAAAAAAAAATTCTAGCCAAAAATAATTATCATACTTAATATAGATTGCCTCTAGGGCATCTAATCCAACAAAATGTACCATAAAGGTGGTAACCTACATATGTCGAACTTGAATTTTCGACAACTGGAAAAAAAACTCTATCAAAATAAATGAAAAATGTCGTCCATTTATTTTGGTGATATGCATTATTGTAGTGAACTTTTTTCTAATAGGTCGTATGTCCTTGATCTTGATAATCCTATCTATAACATTAATATATGGATGCCTAAATCTGATGATATGAACCCTACTTATATTTGGCATTGTCTTTTAGGGAACATGAATGAGAATTACATTTCTAGACTCCATAAGGATGGCTTTCTAGACTCATTCGATTTTGAATCATATCAGACGTGTGAGGATTATTTAGTGGGCAAGATGACTAAGTCCCCATTAAAAGGTAAAGATGAAAGGGATTGTGATATTTTGGGCCTCATACATAATGATGTGTGTGGACCATTCAACATAGGTTCTAGAGGTGCTTTTCAATATTTCATCAAATTTACTAATGACCTCAAAATATCTGGATTTGTGTATCGTATAAAGAATAAATCAGAATCTTGTGAAAATTCCAAAGAACTCAAAAGTGAAGTACAACACCTGGTATCATGGCCCTAAGACCAGATTGAGGATGTGAGTACTTAAGCAAAGAGTTTGGCAACCATCTAAAGGAGTGTGGAATCATATCCCAACTCATTTGACCTGGAACGCCACAATGGAATAGCGTGTCTGAGAGGAGAAATCAAACCTTGTTGGACATGGTTTTGCCTATGATGAGTCTAACAAATCTTTCAGTTTCCTTTTGGAACATGCTCTACTTAAACAATTTCACCCTTACCTGTTTTCCATCCAAATCGCTTATGAAAACAACATATGATTTATCTACTGGAAAACGTCCTAATACTGAATTCATGGAGATTTGGGTTTGCAAATTTTATTTAAAATGTTTACAATCCTACAAATGTAATGAAACTAATAGAGAGGTGTGATGTCATGCACTGATTTATGATTTGATTGTCGAATTCAAGTTATTGCAAAATTACATATTTGCCCCTCATATATAGCTCCAAACTTAACCCTTCAACTTAAAGTGAAGGTACGGAAAACTTTCAAGAAGGTAATTTTGGTTAACTATGTCATATGATAGCTCAACTTAGAAAGTCAAAAATACTGTAAATATGGTTCACATAGTCAACTTTGCAGCCAAATGCTGGTAATTTGAGAATGAGTTTCTAGAATTTGAAACTTTTATTTTGTAAAATAAAATCAAAGATTCTAGAATGTTAGTTCAAGTATAAACTCGGGGGGGTTTATATCCTTGATATCTGTGATAATGAAAGCCACAAGATCAGAGACAATAAGTCTTAAAGCTTCAAAGCTTTGAGATTCTGTATTGCATATGCTAACTTTATATTGTACTTCACAAATTTTGTGTTGCATGCCTAGATACTGGTTTGAGTGATGATCTTATCATTCAATATTGTCTCTTGAAAATATTATTAAGTTTATACCTTGGTTAAATATGTTTTACAGGTTGAAGGATTCAGGTTTAAAGTCATTCATGTGAACTGGCAATCAAAGCTCCTTGATTGTCCTACAGATATGAATTTATATGTATAAACTGGCAATCAAAGCTACAATATTGTCTCTTTATTATGTTATTTATCTTGTCCTACATATATATATATGCCCTTTTATATTTAAATATATCTGAGGCAAAATAGCTAGAGTTTTTGTATGAATTTATATGTATAAACTGATCAGATTCTATAGCTATTGTTTCTGGATTATGTTTGATCTTTAGTGCTGAGTATGTGCAGGTTTGTTGGTCGTTCACACGTACATAAAAAAACTCTAATAGCTATCCAAACAAAATTGTTGAAAGAAGCATCTCAGGGGTGAGGATTTGTAGGAATCCAGTTCCTAAAATCTCTCAAACAGTTGCAGAAGACTGTTATAATCTGAAGTTTGAATTTCAAACAAACAAAAAAACATAGAGAGAGAGAGAGAGGCTAATCAACAGATAATTGGATAGTGTTTTCGAAGGGGTGTACAGTAGGTAGAAATGCAGGATCAATACTCTAGAAGGGGGGTTGAATAGAGTATGCAGACTTTTGCTAAACTTTGCAAGGGTAGTGGTTTCAAGAGATTTGTAAAGAGATTCAAGGTCTTGAAATGAGTTTCAAGACCTTGGAATAAAACAGTTAGAGTAAATGAAATAATAGGTCTGCTTCAAGGTCTTGAAATGAGATTCAAACCCTTGAAACTAAACTGTTCTGAATGCTGCAAAAGTTATAAGTTTGTAACAGAAAAGTAAATGCAAGAGACACAAGATATATAGAGTTCAGCCCACTTGGACCTACGTCTCTACCTCAGGGATCTTCTCCCTGTAGGATTTTCAACTGAGTTCTTATTAATCAACATCTAATCCCTAGATCTCAAGCAAAGAGAGATACCTTACTCTGTTGCAGCTTGTGGTTCTCACTAGCCTATCTAGTACCTGCTCTAGCTATCTGATTAACTAAGAATTCTCTATTGTTCACCTTGAACAACCCTTAAGAATGTAAACAATAGTAGTATGTAAAAGATATACAAATAAAGTTCAGAACAGAAGAACACAAGAAATGAAACTGCTGTGAGAGTGCAGTGTTCTTCTGAGACTTGGATTGAGATTTTGGACTGCTTCTTTGTTGCTTGACAATCCTTGAATTGTTTGAGAGTGTCTCTAGATTTTTTCCCGTTTAGTTGTGTATCAAATGCTTCAAACTGAGCTCCTTATATACAGCTCATTTGATCGGATCTTCAAGATCTTCAGTAACAACCTTTCCTATTTTGTAGGCAACTTTGATTTCTCTAACAGTCTTCTTCCAACGGATAGTGGCTCAATATCTTCAAGATATGATCTTGTCCATAAACATGTTGAGAAGCTGTTCGGATCAATGAATTGATTGCAGAATCAAATCAACCCAGAAATTCCTTCCTTGCAAAACTCATGTTAGAAAATAAATCCTGCAAAATAGGAAATAAACACTCCCTGCAAAAATAAGTCAAACAGGTTGGTTATATGTTGTAACACATATCAAAAAAAGAATTGTCTTTCATCATCAAGTAGTAATAGATAAGGAACAGGGGTTTAGGAGTTCAAACATAAACAGAAACATCCCCTAAGATCAAGCTTATAAGTCTCAGTCAGTTTCAAGGCTTTGAAAGCTGTTTCAAGGCCTTGGAATAGACTAGCTATTTTAAGTCTTTGAAACATTGAAACTGCATTGAGCTTACAATCTCCCCCTTGATGAAAGACAAAACCAAAGTCTTCCAATATGTTTGATTCTGTACTTCTGCAACAAATACTCATTAGAACATAGCAGAATAAAGACATCATAAAAACTTAAAAACCAGCCCAAAACCAGGTCATCTAATCAAAATAAGACATCCTAATTTTCTCCCCTTTTTGACTTTCATCAAAAAAAGAATGAGAATATGTTGGATCATTGTTTTTTTTAAAAACAGAAAAGTGAAAGATTTTGAAAGTTAGAAATTCAAGGCTTTGGAAAAGAGTTCAAGGCCTTGAAGAAAAGAAAGAATTGGCGAGAATCAAGGGGTAGGGTATTCATCTCCTTGCTTCTCTGCATCTTCTTCTTGAGTTTCTTCCTCATCATCCTGATCTTTTTCTTGTTGATCTACATCATCACCTTTTTCACCTTCTCCCTCAAACAAATCAGCAGCAGTCACAATCTCTGGTACAGTATACTTCTTAGATTTCTTCTTCTTGAGATCTATGAGCAGTGCTCCTGAGTCTGGACTGTCTTACTCTTGATCTTCATCCACTTGTTCAACCTACACATGTTTGCCTTTTCCCGTGACCTGAGCAGTCTTATCTGGAGTTGAATGCTCACTGGAGAGATCCATTACTAATTTAGCCTTTTTGGTACTTTTCTCAGCTTGAGACACTTCCTCAGCCACATCAAAAAGTGTCCCGCTCCTGAACATGTTTTCAACCATGTACTTAATTTTTCTGAGATCAGTGTCAAACCCATGATGATTCTCCTTTACCTCATCAATCTCCAACTGAAGTTCTTTCAACAATTTGAGGGTCTGGGGATTGTCTTGCGACTGAGAGGTTTGGCCGGAGGTGGGAGTTAATGATTTGGGTTTAAGAAACTTCTTGGAACCCAGTTCTTCTTATGTCAACTCAGAATAGATCTTCCAAAATTTAGCACTTGTTTCCACCACACCAATCTTCTCAAAGGATTTCTCATTGAGCATACCAAAACCCGTAGTCACTAATTCTTCATTATCAGTTGGAGTTTCAAAGTGTTTGAAGAATAAGGTGAGCAGATTGGCAAAAGGCAAATGGTGCTTTCTCTGGTTTGTTTGGCTATAACGAATGTGTTCCATCACTAGATTTAGAAGATCATTTTCATACCCATGCATCACCAAATACATATAGGACAACACCCTGTCAGTTACCAGTTCCTTTGAGTGCTCCCTAAGTACCACACATCTCATAAAGATAGCAAACAAAAGTTTGGCTTTAACAGTTAGCACAGAGTGTGTTAATTGTTTAGATGTGGTAGGGGTATTAGGTAGAAAGAATTCTTCCTTTTCTAGTTTCAGGGGCTCACTCTTAGGAGGGTAGTTACTGGTGTCATATCCGTTAGGACAACCTAGAACATTAGCAAATTCAGAATTATCTAGTTCCATGTCAATGCTAGCAACCTTAGTCTGAATCACCAGATTTGCAGACTTCTTGACTTTTTTCATGTTAAGGTAAAAGAATCTGGTGAGTCTAGGGTAAGCCAACTCTGGAGGATTTAGAATAAACCAAAGAGAAATTTTCCTCAACATTTTGATGCATACCAGATTCATACCATGTAGCATAGGAATACTTATCAGACTAGAGAAATCAATTGGTCTAGAGGCAAAATCATCAAGCCAATGAACTCTAGAAACATTAGTAACAAACCATATACTATCAGGGGCTGATTTCTTACCAGTGGGTTTCTTTCCTGAGTAGAGCTGCAGTGCCCTTTCTATGTTCTCATCTGCTTCATCCTCAATAACTTTCTCCTCTCCTTTTCTCTTGTCTGCTTTTTCAGCTTTCTTCTTTGACTTCTTTGGACTACCAATCTGAATACCCTTTTGTTTCTGTGGTGCTAATTCCACTGCCTTATTCTTGCTGGACATTGGGGTTTCATCCTTCTTGGCCTTCTTCTTGGGAGGAGGAGGAGCCATATCTTCTGCAGTAGGGGTTTTTGAACTGGCGTCCCCACTAATGGTTTGAACATCTTCCACAGTGGCTTTTCTTTTCTTCTTTGTTATATCCTTTGATCCACCAGCCATTTTGATTCTGTCTAATGCTCTTATGGTGCTCATTAGGGTTTGGAGAAGAAGAGAGAGGTAGAATGGATACGAAGTAGAGAAAAAAGGAAGGAGATAAATAGAAGATAGTTTCAGTTTGAAAAGAAAACAATTATTTTCTCTGATCTTTGAAGATCTTGATGAATCAGAAAAGATTCAAAATTGGGTGTGCCGTTAAAAATAAAATATTTAATACTATTTTGGCTAAAAAGGGGTTTTTCAAAATTGAGGGGCAACATTGAGCAATTATCTACAAAGATAACACCCAACATTGAAAGATCCAAAATTATTGACTAAGCAACATACAATCTTATTTTCAAGGCTTTGGAAAGGGTTCAAGGCCTTGAAAGGCTGTATCATGTAAAAATCAAAGATTTGAAAGGATTTTCAAGGCTTTGAAAATCAGTTCAAACCTTTGAAACACATAATACTTACCTGATTCTCCCCCTAAAGCAAAGCTTCCTTATTTAGCATTCCCAACCCAATCTTAAGGCTGAGAATCTTTCATCTGACAGTGGTTTAGTGAAGATATCTGCAAATTGCATGTTAGTAGAAACAAATTCAAGAACAATATCACCTTTCTCTGCATGATCTCTGATGAAGTGATGTCTAACATCAATGTTCTTTGTTCTTGAATGATGAACTGGATTCTTTGTAATTGATATTGCACTTGTGTTGTCACACTTGATAGGTATATCTCTGAAATCAAATCCAATATCTCTCATTTGTTGTCCTATCCAAAGTACTTGAGAGAAACAGGCTCCAGCTGCTATGTATTCAGCTTCAGCTGTTGATAAAGCAACTGAATTTTGCTTCTTAGAATGCCAGCTGATTAAAGATGGTCCAAGAAATTGGCAGCATCTGGAAGTACTCTTTCTATCAACTTTATATCCTGCAAAATCAGCATCTGAATAGCCACACAAAGAGAATTTAGAATGTTTAGGATACCAAATCCCTAAGTCTTTGGTACCATTGAAATATCTAAAAATTCTTTTAACTGCAGTCAAGTGTGATTCTTTAGGATCATCTTGAAATCTAGCACACATGCACACACTGAACATGATATATGGTCTACTAGTTGTGAGATAGAGTAGTGATCCAATCATACCTCTATACTCCTTCATATTTACACGCTTACCAGGTTCAACCTTGTCTAAAGACAGTGTAGAACTCATGGGATTCTTAATCTCTTTGGATTGAGACATATTGTACTTGCTTAGCAAGTCCTTTGTGTACTTGCTTTGATGTAGGAAAATGACCTTCTTCATTTGATGAATTTGAAGTCCAGGGAAGAAGTTCAATTCTCCCATCAAGCTCATTTCAAATTCTCTGCTCATAAGACTTGAGAATTCTTTGCACAGAAGATCATTAGTAGCTACAAACAAAATATCATCAACATAAATTTGAACTACAAGCATATCTTTCTCATGAGTCTTTATGAAAAGGGTTTTTTCTGTCAATCCTCTTTTGAAATCATTTTCAAGCAGAAACTTTGACAATCTTTCATACCGAGCTCTTGGAGCTTATTTTAAACCATAAAGAGCTTTGTCAAGTTTGTAAACATGATCTTAAAACATGTCATTTTCAAACCCTGGAGATTGAGCGAAATAAACTTCTTCTTGCAGAGAACCATTAAGAAAAGCACATTTCACATCTATTTGAAATAATTTTATGTTTTTGTGAGAATTCTAATTGCTTCTAACGTGGCAATAGGAGCAAAACTTTCTTCATAGTCAATACCTTCTTCTTGATTGTAGCCTTGAGCTACCAATCTAGCTTTGTCCCTTGTTACCTTACCATTCTCATCTAACTTATTTCTGAATACTCATCTGGTGCCATTGACAGACTGGTTTCTTGGTGGACGAACTAGGTTCCAGACCTTGTTCCTTTCAAACTCATTGAGTTCACTTTGCATAGCTATAATCCAGTCTGCTTCTTGTAATGCTTCCTTAACTGTTTTAGGCTCTACAAGAGAAATAAAAGTACGTACAAAGTTCTTTGACTTGAATGAGCTTCTAGTTTGCTTGCCTTGTGCACATGCCTTGCATACTTCTTTATCTTTGAACTTGATAGAGGGTAATCCTCTTAATAAGTTCTTGGAGACTAAATTGTTCAAGGTATGCAAGCTAATATGTCACAACTTTCCATGCTAAAGCTTTGAATCTTCTTTCAAGGTCTTGAGACACTTCAAGTTTTCACCTGCAACTTTGTTAGTCTGATAAGTATAAACATTGTTTGATCTAGAGGCCGTGAGGATGCAATTCCAGATTTCTCATTTTTCACCACACACTTCTCTTTATCAAATATAACTTTGTTGCCATTGTCACAAAGTTTAGATACACTAAGCAAATTAGATTTCAAGCCATCAACTAGATATACATCAGAAATGGAATTTTTAGAATTTGCAACTTTACCAATACCAAGAATGTTGCATTTTCCTTTGTCACCAAGTGTAATTGAACCTTATGATTTCTCTTGTAGTTCTGAGAAGATAGATCTCTTTCCACTCATGTGTCTTGAGCAACCACCATCCATAAACCACTTCTGCTATTTGATCTTGGTGACACCCTGCAAACACCATTCACTGCCTTACCCAGCTGTTTGACCAAGTGGTGAATTTAGATTCATATTCAGGGTCAACCATGTTAGGTGGTCTAACTCCTTAAGGAACCCAAATCTGCCTAACTTGTCCTTTGAGTTGGAAGGGAAAAGTGTTCCTCATTATGTGAGGGTCTCTTCTTATAAAAGGACAAGTCGTTTTAACATGACCAATGTTATTGCAGTAATGGCATTTCGGATATGTTTTTCTTCCATATTTAACAAATATGATATTGTTTTTCTGTGGAAAGTTTGGATTTTATCCAATACCAGTTTTGTGAACAGACTTCAAGCTACCTCAAAGAATAAGTTCAAGTTGTGTTTTGAGCCTGCAAGTTTGGTTTTGACTAATTCAGATTCTTGAAGTTTCTCAGTAAGAGTAGTCTTTTGTTTATCTAATTCATCAACTTGATGTCTTAGATTAACAAGGTTGTCACTCAAGCGAGAGTTCTCAGTGACTACTTCCTTGACATGTGTTTTCAAGGCTTTGAAACTGGTTTTCAAGCCCTTGAAATCATTGTCTGTTTTCTTCTGAGAGATTTCAAGATTCTGATTTAGACAAACAAGTTGCAAATTTTCTTTTGCTTGCTCATGAACTTTTTCTTTTGAAACTCTAATTTCTTTCAGATAGCCCTCTTCCTTTAAAAGCATTTTTCTAAGATAATCAGAGAGGGCTTCTATTGGTTTTTAAATCAAACAACCATTACCTCAATGTTATTTTCAGAACTTTCATCATGCTTGGCCATAAAGCATAGGTTGGCATGTTCTTCTTCAGATTCAGAGTCACTTGAGGTATCTGAATCACTCCATGAAGCTAACATAGCTTTCTTTCTTCTATCATGATGTTTCTTCTGAAAGTTCTTGCTTTTCTTGTGTGGACAGTCTCTGATTAAGTGTCTTGCATCACCACACTCAAAGCAATTCGTGACTTTAGGCTTATTATTTTGTGAAGAAGACTTACCTTTGTAGTCCTTGCTACTAGAAGACCTGTGTCTTTCTATGTTGAAGTCCTTGTTTCCAAAGTTTTTCTTCATCTTAAGAATTCTGGTAAAGGATTTGGAAATCAAAGCAACTAGATCTTCATCATCATCCTCAGTTTCAAGGCTTTGAATTGTCTCATTCTCTTTGGCCTTGAGACCCAAGTTCTTGACACCTTATGGTAGCTCTCCATCAACTTCATTAATGGATATTTCATGTGTGAGGAGCTTTCCTTGTACGTCATCAAGTTGGAGGGATGAGAGATCTTGAGCTTCCTCAATAGCAGTAGTCTTTGGTTCCTATTTTACCTTTGGAAGACTTCTCATAATCTTTCTTACTTTTTCTTCATTGGAAATATGTTTTCCCAATGAAACAAGGTTGTTGGCGATGTCTGTGAACCTTTTGAACATGTCTCTGACTCATCTCCATTCATCTTGAATAGTTCATATTGCCTGAGATATATATTGATCTTGGTTTGCTTCACTTCACTAGTTCCTTCAAAGGTCACCACAAGCTTATCCCATATCTCTTTGGCAGTCTTGCAACTTGAAATCCTGTTAAATTTATCTGCACTCAAAGCACAATATAAGAGATTCATAACTTTATATTTCTTAGATAATTGCTCTAACTCAGATGAAGAAAGAGTGTCTTCAGATTTTGGAGTTCCAATCCCATCCATCTATGTATAGAAAGTATGAGGACCATGAAGTGATACAAGGTCTGTTAGCAGCTCTTCCCTGTGAGAAACCCCATAACCTACAGTACTCATACTCACAAGATGTTAAATATATGAAGTGATACAAGCTCTGATACCAATTGAAGGGGTGTACAGTAGGTAGAAATGCAGGATCAATACTCTAGAAGGGGGGTTGAATAGAGTATGCAGACTTTTGCTAAACTTTGCAAGAGTAGTGGTTTCAAAAGATTTGTAAGGAGATTCAAGGCCTTGAAATGAGTTTAAAGCCCTTGGAACAAAACAGTTAGAGTAAAATAAAGAATAAGTCTATTTCAAGGCCTTGAAATGAGATTCAAACCCTTGAAACTAAACTGTTTTGAATGCTGTAAAAGTTCTAAGTTTGTAATAGAAAAGTAAATGCAAGAGACACAGGATATATAGAGTTCATTCCACTTGAACCTACGTCTCTGCCTCAGGGATCTTCTCCCTGTAGGATTTTCAAATCAATTATTATTAATCAACAGCTAAGCTCTAGATCTCAAGCACAGAGAGATACCTTACTCTTTTGCAGCTTGAGGTTCTCACTAACCTATCTAGTACCTGCTTTAGCTATCTGATTAGCTAAGAATTCTCTATTTTAACCTTGAACAATCCTTGAGAATGTAAACAAGAGTAGTATGTAAAATATATACAAATAAAGTTCAGAATCGAAGAACACAAGAAATGAAACTACTGTGAAAGTGCATTGTTCTTCTGAGACTTGGATTGAGATTTTGATCTGCTTCTTTGTTGCTTCACAATCCTTGAATTATTTGAGAGTGTCTCTAGCTATTTTCCTGTTGAGTTATGTATCAAATGATTCAAACTGAGCTCCTTATATACAGCTCATTTGATCTGCAAATCCTTAAGATCTTCAGTAACAACCTTTCCTATTTCGTAGGCAACAACTTTACTTTTCTAACAGTCTTCTTCCAAAGGATAGTTGTTCAATATCTTCAGGGATACTGATTTGATATTGGCCATAAACAGTTGAGAAGTTGTTAGAATCAATAAATTTATTGCAGAATCAATTCAACCCAGAAATTCCTTCCCTGCAAAACTCGGGTTAGGAAATAAATCCAGCAGAATAGGAAATAAACATTCCCTGCAAAAATGAGTCAAACAGATGGATTAGATGTTGTAAAACATATCAAAAAGCATTGTATTTCATCATCAAGTAGTAATAGATAAGGCCCAGGAGTTTAGGACTTCAAACATAAACAGAAACTTCCCCTAAGATCAAGCTTATAAGTCTCAGTCAGTTTCAAGGCTTTGAAAGGTGTTTTAAGGCCTTGAAATAGACTAGCTATTTCAAGTCTTTGAAACATTCAAACTGCATTGAGCTTACAGTTTTCATTCGTGGGAGATCATATAAACAACTCTTAACAATCAAGCAATTCAACGCTGCAGGAGAAGAAGATCATTAATCCATTCTGAAGAACACTTCCAAGCTTTTTTGCTTATCTTTTCTGTGTTATTCAAACTGTACTGAGATTGCATTATTCATTATGAATTTCTTAAACCTCACAAACTTAGGAGTTTAGTTGCTCAAGTGAACAACGAGAGGTTCTTATTGTTTCAACAGGTTGTAGCTGTTAATCGATAGGTTTGGAACCACAAGTTGTATAAGTGTAAGGTAGCTCACTTAGGCTTGAGATGCTAAATCGGGGTGATTAATAAGAAGTGTGTTCAAATTCTCAGGGATCAGATCCCTCCGGGTGAGACTATGTCCAATTGTGACTCAACTCTGTAAAAATTCATGTGTTCTTTAGCTTTACTTTAATGCTTTTCATTCCTGTTGCAAATCAGTTCAAAGCAGTGAGCTCCAAAGCTTTGGAGAATTTCCTATCTCAAAGTTTCGAAGCTTCTTACAGTTACAATAACAACGAGAGGTTCTTATTGTTTCAACAGGTTGTAGCTGTTACTAGATAGGTTTGGAAACACAAGTTGTATAAGTGTAAGGTAGCTCACTTAGGCTTGAGATGCTAAATCGGTGTGATTAATAAGAAGTGTGTTCAAATTCTGAGGGATCAGATCCCTCCAGGTGAGACTAGTTCCAATTGTGACTGAACTCTGTAAAAATTCATGTGTTCTTTAGCTTTACTTTAATGCTTTTCATTCCTGTTGCAAATCAGTTCAAAGCAGTGAGCTCCAAAGCTTTGGAGAATTTCCTATCTCAAAGTTTTGAAGCTTCTTACAGTTACAATTTCATCTCAAGCTTTACAAACTGATTCGAAATTTTTGAAATTTCTTTCATACATTAGCTTAAAAGTTTCAAAAAGATATATTTAGCAAACGTTTCCATACTCTATTCAACCCCCCACCCTCCTTCTAGAGTATTAGATCATGTTTTATACTTGCATTGAAAACTTTCAATTGGTATCAGATCACTACTTAAAGATCTAACAATCTGGTGACAATGAGTAATGTAGGTGATGGAGGATTCTCAGATGGAAGAGCAGCCAACAGACCTCCATTGTTCTATGGTGATAATTTTGTCATTGAAAGGCATTAATGAAAATGTTCATTACAGACCAGGACATGGAGTTGTGGTCAATTGTTGTTGATGGTCCTCATGTATACTATACTACCTCCGATGGAGTCAGGATAGTCAAACCAGAAGAAGATCTCTCAGTTACTGAACTGGAAAATGTATCAAAGAATTACAAAGATTTAAACTTATTATATTGTTCTCTTAGTGCAGATGAGTTCAACAGAATATCAAACTACAAGAGTGCCAAGGAGAACTGAGAAAAATTGTCTGTCACTTTTGAAGGAACTGGCCAAGTCAAGCAGACTAAAATTAATATCCTTCTGAGGCAGTATGAACTGTTCAAGATGAATTCTGATGAATCCTTAAAGAAAATGTTCAAGAGGTTTACTGATATTGTGAACAACTTGGAATCCTTGTGAAAGGCTTTCTCAAATGAAGAAAAAGTCAGAAAGATCCTAAGGAGTTTTCCAAAAGACAAGTGGGAACCAAAGACAACTGCAATTGAGGAAGCTCATGATTTGAGTATTTTAGAGCTAGATGATCTGCAAGGCAAGCTGCTCACTTATGAGATTTCAATGAAGGAAGTAGATGGTGACATGAGTGACAACATCAAGAATGTGGCACTCAAGGAAAAGGATAATGAAAAATCTCAAAGCCTTAAACATGAGGATGAAGATGATGATGATGATGATGATGAAAAAGTCTTAGCCTTGATCTCCAAAGCATTGGCCAGAATCTTGAAGAAAAAAAAGAGCTTTGGAAACAAGGACTATAACAAATATAAATCCAGATCCTCAATTAGAAAGGAGAGGTAAATCTTCATCACATTCACATAAACCTAAAGTAATTAATTGCTTTGAATGTGGAGATGCAGATCATTTGGTAAGAGATTACCCACAAAAGAAGAAAAGCAGACAATTTCCTAAAAAGGAAAATGATAGCAGAAGGAAGAAAGCAATGGTGGCTTCATGGAGTGATTTTGATTCTTCAACAGACTCAGATTCTGATGATGAGCAGGCCAATCTTTGCCTAATGGCTGAGCATGAAGAAGAAGAAAAAGGCTCAGACAAGCATATTGAAGAAACGGTAAAGAATCTTCTTGCTAGTCCTTCTAATGTTTTGCCTAAAATCCTTAAAAGTTGTGTTTTCAAAAGAGGAAAGTTATAGGAACGAGATTGATTCTTTGGAACTAAAGATTCATGATGTTGGTTTTGGATGCCCTAGAGGCAACCTGTTTAGTATGAACGTTATTTGCTAGAATAATCATTGTATTATTTATGGAGATATTTAATATAATGAAGTCCTTAGATTACAATTGTGTTGTTTATCTTAAATATCCCAAGTCCATTATATTAATTAACAGGACGATCAACTATACACTAGTATGTAGGTAGATTTATATGGGGATATCAAGTCTGACACATGGATATGCGTTAGGTGTAATGGCATACCGGATAGACCCACCGCGAGAAGGCTACATTAGATTATGTCAACGTCACAAGCGCTTCTCGTAGTGCTAATGGTGTTGTAGTCCTTAGACTTGAAGTCACTGGATACTCTAGTTGTGGAATATCATGCTTTGATATTATCAAGTGTTACACCGTGACTGGGTAACTATAAAGATAACAATCGGACCTGATTGAAAGCAAGCTTAGAGGTGGCAGTGATGTAGACATGATTTGTCCCTCCTACATAATATGAGTAAATATCCACGGCCACTCGATGGGTAGAGCTTATAGAATGTCTGGCCAGACTCAGATAAATCAATATGGAGATATGGATGTTATCTGCATGAATAAGCATATTCCCCGGATCGAGAAACTATGGATTGGATATACGAGTGTAACAAATATGTCTCTTGTCCAATCCGGATATAGAGACAAAGGGATAACACAACACGGTAACATTGGGCACTAGGTTTGTTGGGATCACTGACTATTTCTATTAGTTGTGTAGCATAGATGTGTTGCTAGACACCGCTCTATGTTTGTAATAATTACTACCAACTAAGTAGAAACCTATGGGGTCACACACCAAATGGATTATAGGTATTAATTAGTTGGACTAACTAATAAAAGAATCATAACGCAACTACAAGAAAAGTTAGTAGGACTAATTTGCAAGTGGACTAATCCATGTAAGGACATGATTAGTATTAGGGCAATTATGTAGCTAATAAGGATTTATTACTTTATAAAGGAACTCTAGCTTGTTATTTTCTAATCAGAGTCATTACTGAGAGAAACATAACAAAGCAAGAGAGAGAGCAGGTTGGGAGGCTGAAACCCCCCAACCCGTCCCCCCTGTGTCGTCGGCCCCCCTAGGCGCGGCTCAAGCCTCATTTTGCGTGATTCGTTCCTCGTTTCTTCCGTTTCTAGCACTACACGGTGGGAAGGAATCCAGTCAAAGAGCCAAGGTATACATACTCATAGAGACGAAGACACAATTCTTCGTAGAGATCACACAAACTAAGGTACACATGTTTCTACCCTAATCAAGTTATGATTGCTTGCATGTGATCCTTGGAGGGGTTTGAGCAGGATTAAATTTTTGTTATTCCGCTGCGTAACCTGCATCACAACCCTACAGTGGTATCGGAGCCACATGTCGTAGCGCACAACATGATATTATGTCTAACTACTTTCAGTTTTACACTGTATATGTTGTTTCACGCGAAAGCTGAAATTAATTGGCATATTAGATGCATATTGAACGTGGTTCAAGCCAAACAAGACCTAATTTAACATGAGATGTGAAGATTTGTGAGTTATTATCACATAGGATGTGAATAATTTTGGATCTAAGAACTAGGGTTTGGGCACATGCTTGGAAAAGGGGGTTTTCTAGTATGGAAACAACTAAACTTGGGTAACAAGGCAAGGAGTTGTTTTGGAAACAACTCCATAAGGAGGTTCGGCCCCACCATGGGAATGCCCCTCACTTCCTTGCCGCCCAAGACACGGCCAAGGGACCGGGGCTCCTTAGCGCACGGCCTAGCCGTGTGGGCTAGGGGCCGGCCGGGCCAAGGATCATGCAGCGGCTCTTTGATAGTTCGGCCATGGCAATGGTGGGCCTCTTGGACTGTTTTGACCCTAGTAAGTCCAAAATAAACTAAAATTAAACAAGCGCATTAAAAATTGGTTTTAACTGTATTATGTGCTTTGTTGCATGGTGGATGGATATGGCTTATGTTGTGGATGTTTACTTTTTGTGGTTTGGTTTACGGCCTGCAAGCTTATCAAATTAATGTAATAGTTAGTTAATTTTACGGCATGCGAGCTGAATCTTCTCAACATGTGAGTTTTATTTATATATTTAGTCTAGATGCTAGGTTCGAATTAGATTAATTAGATAATAGCCAAGTGCATGGAGAAGAAGACCGGAGGACCAAGAAGCCACAAAGACGATGAGGACTCCCATCCTAGGCGCGCGACTATGGTGGAGCACATGGAGATGAGCTTGTCACTTTAGGGCATATAGATAATATCATTGTCTTGGTAATATCTTAGTCTAGGGGCCATATCCGTGCCACGTTAATTTTTCTTTTGTGTATGTTTATTATTTATGTCTTGTTATTTATTTTTGTGTGTATGGTTGATACAAGCAAAACGTTAACAAGATAATAATAATAAACAAGGATGGTCTTTTATTCTGGATTGCCCAATCCGAATAAGTAGATCATGTTGATTGGATCAACCAAACGAAATAAGGACATTTAAAATCCCTCAAAGGAAACATTATGTTGAATGCCTTCTATTATTTTAACACCCTTCATGATCAGGGTTTATTAATTTCGGGCTTGCCAAAGCAAGGCAATTTTAATTTACCATGGTGTGATGCGGCGACACAAGCAAGTAATGTGTGGTTGTTGAAATAAGAGGTTAAAACGTAACTAAGTAATTTCAATTGGATTGATGACTTAGAGGCATGGGATTTCGATTATTTATGAGATAACTAAATAAGGAGTTATTTGCCCGGTTCCACCAAGAGTTGCATATGGATGCAATTGGAAAGACTTTCCTACCTAAATAACTAATTCTTGGGTGACTTTCCAAAGCAAGCTCAAGAAGAAGTGAAATATGGATCTTGGACCCACTAGAAGGTATATGATATTTTCCACATTAATGGTGAGGGCTATTAATCCGAGAAAAATAGTGGGAGCTATATTTGATAATCTAGCAATTATTGAATATGGTTAAATTGTTTGAAATGCAAAAATTGCATATTTTTCATTTTGTAAAATTCCAATGGTAAGACCAGTCAATCATCGACACCATCCATGTGTTATTTCCTTGAGAATGACAAGTTGTCTAGGAACAACTTTATGGACTGGTACGGAAACTTAAGGATTGTCCTTAAGCAAGAAAAGAAGTTTTACATCTTAGATGCACCTGTTCTAGCGCCACCTGCTGAGGATGCAGCCAAGCTGTCGTAAGGGCACATCAGAAAATTGTGGACCAAAATAATGATGTGACATGTCTCATGTTGTGTACCATGAGCTATGAGCTTTAGAAGGAACATGAGAACATGGAGGCGTACGATATGATCGTACATTTAAGGCAGATCTTCCAAGAGCAGGCCCGGCATGAGAGGTACGAGGTATCCAAAGCACTGTTCAAGTGCATTCTCGCAGAGAGGAACCCAGTCGAGCCTCATGTACTCCGTATGATCGGGTACATTGAGAATCTTAAGAGCTTAGGCTTCCCGTTCTACCGACATTTGGCCACTGATCTCATCCTGCAATCGTTGTCGGATAGTTATAGCCAGTTCATCATGAACTATAACATGAATGAGAAAAACTCTGCCTGATTTACTCAATATGTTATGGACCGCTGAATAGAGTATTAACAAGGGCAAAGGCAAGGCCATAATGATGGTCCACAAGAACAAGGGCAAGTCGGTTGCTTCTACTTCCGAAGGAAAGAGCAAGAAAGTTGCGAAATCCAAGGATAATGCCTTAAAGCCTGGTGGAGGCGTGACTAAGGGTGAATTTCACTACTGTATTCAGCCTGGACACTGGAAGAGGAACTGCCCCCAAGTAATTGGAGAATAAAAGCTTTGGAATAATGATTCCACCACCACCAGGCATTTTTGCTATAGATGTCAATCTTTCTATTTCTTCATCTTGGGTATTGGATAGTGGATGTGGATCTCATATTTTTCGAAATGTGCATGATTTGAAAAGAAGCAGAAGATTGGCTAAAGGGGAGATAGACTTGCGTGTCGGGAATGGAGCAAGAGTTGCTGCATTAACTATAGGGTGTATGAGTTATCTCTGCCTTCAGGGCTTATTTTATAATTAGACAATTGCTACTATGTTCCTGCTATGAGCAGAAACATTATTTCTATTTCTTGTTTGGACGAGAAAGGTTTTACTATTTCAATAAAGAACAATAGTTGTTCCATTTATTTTGATAGTATCCACTAATGTAGTGGTCATTTGTCTAATGGATTACATATCCTTGATATAAGTAATCCCATCTATAAAATTAATACTAAGAGGATTAAAAGTAATGAATTAAATCCTACTTATCTATTGCATTGTCGTTTAGGCCACATAAATGAGAAACGCATATCTAGACTCCATAAGGATGGATTACTAGACTCATTCGATTATGAATCATATGAGACATGTGAATCTTGTTTAATTGGAAAAATGACAAAGTCCCCTTTCAATAATAAAGGTGAGTTGACTAGTGAGTTATTGGCACTCATACATACTGATGTATGTGGACCATTTCCCCCGCCTCCCAGAGGTGGTTACACCTACTTCATTACGTTTAGTGATGATTTCAGTAGATATAGATTTGTGTACCTTATGAAGGCCAAATCTGAATCCTTTGAATTTTTCAAAGAATTCAATAATGAAGTAGAGAAGAAACTTGGCAAAAGTATCAAGGCTCTACGATCGGATCATCGAGGAGAATACTTAAGCCAATAATTTGACGACTATCTTAGAGAGTGTGGGATTGTGACCCAACTCACTCCACCCGGAACACCACAGTGGAATGGCGTGTCTGAGAGGAGGAATCGCACCTTGTTGGACATGGCACAGTCTATGATGTGTCAAAAAGATCTTCCGATATCGTTTTGGGGACATGCTCTAATGACAGCTGCTTAACCAGTAACCGTGTTCTATCCAAATCGGTCATGAAGAAACCATATGAGATATGGACTGGGAGGCGTCTCATAGTGTCATTTATGAAGATTTGGGGTTGCGACGTCTATGTAAAACGTATACAGAGTGACAAGCTCAGAACCAAGTCAGATAAGTGTAAATTTGTGGGGTATTCTAAGGAAACTAAAGGATATTACTTCTACAGCCCAGTTGAGAACAAAGTGTTTGTTGATCGAACCGGCGTGTTCTCAGAAAGAGAGTTCGTCTCTAAAGGAGCAAGTGGGAGGGTTGTGGAACTTGAAGAAATTCAAGAACCACAAATCACTGATATGAAAATGGAGCATGAACAGGAACCTCAAGTAACATAAGAACTCTGTAGGTCGATTAGAGTACGTCACGAGCCCGAGAGGTATGGACTTCTCGTTACTGAGGCTGGTGACATATTTCCCATAGATGATGAGCCTACTACTTATGGAGAGGCCACTAAAGGGCCAGACTCAAAGAAGTGGCATGAGGCCACGAGATCCGAAATGGAATTCATATAATCCAACCAAGTATGGACTTTGGTGGAACCACCCGATGGGGTTCGGCCCATAGGGTGCAAGTGGGGCTTCAAAAAGAAGACTGACATGGATGGAAATGCAGTTTCCTATAAGGGCCGACTGGTGGCTAAAGGTTACAGACATATTCATGGTATTGACTATGATGAAACCGTTTCCCCAGTTGCGATGAACAAATCCATTCGAATCTTGCTTACAATTGCATCTTGCTACGACTAGGAGATTTGGCAGAAGGATGTCAAAACAGCATTTCTGTATGGAAACCTCCTCGAGGATGTGTACACGACACAACCTAAGGGTTTTGAGGATCTAGAGCATGGAAATAAAGTCTGTAAGCTACAACGGTCCATTTATGGATTGACGCAAGCTTCTAGGAGTGGGAATCGACGCTTTGAAGACGCGGTCAAAGACTTTGTGAAAGATCGGCTGCGAAGGTGTTTCGCAATGAAGGACTTAGGGGAAGCAGCTTATATACTGGGTATCAAGATCTATTGGGATAGATCGAGGAAGCTTCTCGGCCTAATACAAAGTACATATATAGACAAGGTGTTGAATCGGTTCAACATGCAAGACTCCAAGAAGGGATTTTCGCCCATGTCGCACGGGATTACTCTTTCGAAGAGTGATTGTCCTTCCAATCAGATTGAGAAGGACCGCATGAGTAGAATTCCGTATACGCCAGCCATAGGATTTATCATGTATGCCATGTTGTGTACTAGACCAGATGTGTCGTACGCTTTAAGTATGGAAAGCAGATATCAGTCCAATCCGGGTGAGAGTCACTGGATTGTCGTCAAGAACACCCTTAAGTACTTGAGAAGGACTAAGGACGCATTCTTGGTATTTGGAGGCGAGGAAGAGCTAAGAGTAATCGGTTACACTGATGCAAGCTTCCAAACCGACAAAGACGACTATAGATCGCAGTCGGGTTATGTGTTTTTCCTAAACGGAGGAGCTGTGAGCTGGAAGAGTTCCAAGCAAGAGACAGTTGATGATTCTACAATTGAAGCTGAGTACATTGTTGCTTCAGGCACAGCAAAGGAGGCTGTTTGGATAAAGAAGTTTATCACTGACCTTGGTGTGGTTCCTAGCATTGTGGATCCCATAACGTTGTACTGTGACAACATTGGGGCGATCGCACAGGCCAAGGAACCCCGTTCACACCAGAGGACGAAGCATGTACTTAGGAGATCCCATCTGGTTCGAGACATAGTAGATTGAGGAGATGTGAAGATATGCAAGATTCCAATAGATGACAATCTGTCAGATCCTTTCACAAAATCGTTGGTTCAGCGAAAGCATGAAAGGCACACTAGGGCTATAGGCATACGTGATGCACCAGGTCGGCTCTAGTGCAAGTAGGAGATGTTGGTTTTGGATGCCCTAGAGGCAATCTATTTAGTATGAACATTATTTGCTGGAATAATCATTGTATTATTTATGGGGATATTTAATATAATGAAGTCCTTATATTACAATCATGTTGTTTATCTTAAATATCCCTAGTCCATTATATTAATTAACGGGACGATCAACTATAGACTAGTATGTGGGTAGATTGATATGGGGATATCAAGTCTGACACATGGGTATGCATTAGGAGTAATTGTAACACCCCTAGATTCCCAAGCTTTCCGTTCCGGACCGTAGAGCCTAGGAGGGGGCTACTCGTAATGAATTGGCGGAAATCGAGAACAAACACTTTTATAGTTATCTATTACATACTTTAGAACAACCTTACATTGACTTGTACATTATACAATAGATCCATATTGTCTAGAGTTCACCTTTACTAAGAGTGCGGATAAATATCAGATGAGTGTCGAATCCCGCTACACCATAATCCAGCTCTTAAGACCTGCGGGGGAAAGAAACAAAGACCGCAGTTTTTCTAAAGTCAGCAATGCAATACCGAGTGAGTAACACCCAAGCACGTAAGTCGAATACGGGATATTTTAACTCAAGTCGCAAATAATAAATGGATGAAGAGTAAATATTTCACAAGTATTTAACTTCAAATAGAGATACACCGGAAGTAAAAACAGTGGAGTAGCAAGACATTCCCGAGTTCTTGTAAATTTTCCATAAAATCTCCAATAATCATAATTAAATCCATATCCAATATCCAAACCTTTTAATCTCAAAATTTCCATTTCCATTAATATCATCCAATATCCAAACAATTTGATCTGAATATTTCCATTTCCATTAATACCATCCAATATTCGAACCATTTGATCCATTAGCTGATACGGGGAAGAACAATCCATCACAAGCATCCAAGACCTTAAGTGCCGGCACCCCCCTAAGACTTCTTGCGGCCAGAGAGGTTAGTACATGGAGCGACCCGGCAGGTTGCAACCGAGTTAAAATACACGGGCCGAGTGGACGAAGCCAACATTGTAACACCTCGTATTCTTTTCTAAATATTTTGACGTATTTTTCGTAAAAATTTAAACAGTTATTTTCGAGTTATATGACTAATAGGGGAGGTAGTTTTATTTTTGGATAACATTAAATAGTTGTTGTTGGGGGTATTATTTGTCTTTTATAAAACTTTTAGTATTTAATACTTGTATTTGTATTTATACTATACGTATTTCATACTCTCTACCTATACGTATTTATACCGTATACATACTTCATATTTTATACTATATTATAATACTTTATAATAATAATAATAATAATAATAATAATAATAATAATAATAATAATAATAATAATAATAATAATAATAATAATAATAATAATAAAAACAAACCCTCTCCTGACATCTCTCCCAACTCCCTAAAATTTCTCCACCCCCAACACCTCTTCTCCCTCTCTCACGTAAACTCTCCCTCCCTTCTCTCCCTCTCTCTCACCCGTCTCCCTCTCTCTCTCTCTCTCTCTTTCCTCCCTCATCTTCTATTTAATTCTTCCCTCTCCACCTCCTTCGGCACCATCACACCCGACACCACCATCACCCTCACCACCTCCTCTCCCTCTCTGACTCCCTCTCCCTCCATCTCACTATCTCTCTCTCCCCTCTGGTTCTGGCCGAGAGAACCCACAAGCACCACCACCAACAAGCCACCACCATCACCGGTGACCTCCACCAACACCAACGCCATCACCACCACCCTCTGCCTATCTCTCTCCCCCTCTCTATGCCTTCCCTCCTCTCTGTCGAGCACCACCAGAAGAAGGCAGCAGCAGCAGCTGGAAGCCACGACTAGCCACCACTACTGCCACCACCGGAGAACCCGCCGGCAAAAATGGTCGTCAACACCACTACCACCCATCTTTTTCTCTTTACCCTGCCACCTTCATCTCTTCCCTCTGCCTTTCTTGAAGAACCCACCATAAGGAGAAAGAGTCGTAGCAACAACAGCAGCAGCCCCTAAACCCCGGCGACACACCATTGTTTTCGGCGAGAAATTCGCCGGAGCTCAACCATGAGGACCCACTCCTCCAAACTCGTACCATTCGACTCAGAGGAGTCCGAATAAGCTCCAGGAGGCCTCAACCGAAGCCAAGAACATCCGTAGATGCCCCGGCGAAAGCTCCACCTTCGGCGACCCGACGGCGATCTTGACTCGTTCGAATTCTTGACCGTTCCTCGCGAAATTTGATATGGGTATGCTTGAAATCTTCCCCTGAGTTGTTTTTAGTAATCAAAATCAAGTTTTAAAGCCTTGAATCCATGTTTTAATCGGTTACTTTGAAGGTTCATGTTTAGGGGGTTAAAGTGTCATTTTAAGAAACTTTTCTGGGGGATTATTATGTCATTTCAGAAACTTTGGGGTACTTAGTGTAATTTTTAATTTCAGAATCATTTATAAAATTAGTTTTTCTAGATTATTATTTATAAGTATATTTTGGGGATACATATTATTAAAGAAAATATATTTTTGGGTTAATAAATAAGTTAAAATGAATATTTTATTGAGAAAAATAAAATGAGCTAGAAATATATATAGGATGTATATTTGTTGAGATTTTATTAAGTTAGAAGTTCCTATTTGTAGGTGACGGTTTCGTAGACGAGACGATATCTAGGACATGCTTGGATTTTGGTAAGTTAATATGCCTAGCCTCGTGTGCCTTTCCTTCATTTCGCGTATCGCGTGATTTATTTGTGAAATTACTACTGTACTTGATTTATTTGAGTTGTTGTTTATTTTGAAATACTCCTCTTTGAAGTCTTGCATGAAATTGGTATTCAAATCTTAAATAACAATCCGAAAGAGAACATCTAAATTCTATTGTGAAATAAGTTGAAATAAATCCTGCAAAAGTGATACCCCAAGACGGACCACGTCATTGGGTTGGAAGTACGAAATTAAAATCGTTGCCACGGTTACCAAAAGTAGCACACCGCTCACTTATTGGTCAAATCTGTATATCTCTCTCAATCGTACATCGATTATTATTATTTTGTGCCACACCGGCTTTAGTTCGGAGCTCCTTACACGATTCTATATCTTGGATGAAAATACGTAATTATGTAAAGTGGAAAGCCGTTGTGCGTGGGTTGTGCCATATCCCTGATACGATACATTTCTGACATATTGTGTTGGTTACTGATTATGAGATTATGAGGCTCTGACCTCCATTTGATTATGATATGGTTATGAGGCGCTGTGATGCGAACCTCCTGTGATTGAGTTATGGTTGTTGTAGTGCTTTTGCACATATGAGAAAGAGGTTGTGGATTGGATATGGTCACGCCCCGTATCAACTAATTACTGAAATGGATTTTCAGGACACGATTCCTATCGATGAGAAGTTATTATCTTGAGATTTAAAGTACTATTGTGATTTGCTATTAACAGTGAATTCACGAGATGGACCACATCTTTGGGTTGGAATAGGAAACTTGAGATCGTTACGGAGTTTTCCACATCGAATCATCGTGAACGCTTTTCCCGCGAATATTTGATATTTATTTATCAGTGAATATGTTATTCCTGTCATATGTCTCATAATCTGTTTACGTGCTATGGGTGTTAGCTTACTCAGCCGTTTGCTGATCATTTTCTGTAAAAACTGCGTCGGCTTTTGCTATTTTAAAACTGCAGGTTGGCTATCGAGGTGGGGGAAACGTTCACGACACAGCATGATAGAGAAGCTTGAGGCTTAGATCATCGAACACATAGTAATTTGTTTCATATCACTAAAAATTGTATTCATGACTTTTCAAATGTCATTGTTTGTACTGAAACTGTAATAAGTTATGTTTTGAAATTTTATCGATGGTTGTACTAGCTGTGAACCGACGATCCTTATCCGTTCCCAATGAGGCTCATCACCTCAGGGGGACACATCTCTTCCGAACGTGGGGCCCGGCCGGCCTTGCGATTTGGGAGGGTGTTGCAAACATAGACAATAATAATCACAGGCCGAGTGGACGAAGCCAACACGACAATAATAATCACATGCCGAGTGGACGAAGCCAACACGAAAATAATAATAAGTATCCCCCACGCAACTCTTTCCACTTTACGTTATTACGCGTTATTATTTTCATGTGTCAGTTTCAAATCAAATATTTCAGACGTCACCAAAATCTCAAGTAAAGTATGTGAGGTACAAAACGCATTTTGAGACAAATTATAAAATCATAATTTGACACGAAAGAAGCTTAGCACGCTATACTTGGCATGTTTACTCACCTTGATACCACAATAAATATAATGTGAGCTTTCACATGTAGACGTAACCCTCGTCTACGAACTCGTCACCTACAGTTTAAAATTTCTAAATCAATCACAAGTCCGAGTATGTTGTGTGGAATGCTATAATCCTAACAAGTCTCATTTGCCCCATTACCCCATAAATTACTAGCATACAATATTTATAAAATAAAACGGTGACGTAACCAACTATATATTTATTTATTAATTTAATTTTTTTCCTCACAGAAATATTACAATTTATATAATTGCTAATTCGTAAAATTATCGAGTAAGAAATCGCATATTAAAGTTATACACACTCATATTTAGGAAATAATAATTTGTTATACAACCTATTTATTTGTAGGCGACCATAAAGTTTGATTTAGGCTAATTTAATTATAGCTAATTACTTATATGAAAATATATATGCTATAAGATAGCTAAATTCATAAACAAAATTCATAAAATGTTTATTTAAAGAAAACAAGTGTTGACTCATACATAAATTTATGTTGGATAAATAATCGCTAGTATCTAGGAAAAATAATGAATTTTAATCAAACAAGAAAAATATGGATTGTTAATTAGGGAGTCTAATTACTAATTTAACTTTTTATTTCATCAACATTATCCAAATAACCAATTTAACTTAAAGCACTAGTTTTTTAAGCACCTGAAAATATTTATTTAACAACATATATTTTTATTTAAATTATTTTTAAAGAGAAACAACAATATTTCATATTAAATAACTCCTACATAATTTTAAATAGCCAAATTTTCTTTTACATAATTAAAAACAATATTTAGAAATGTTAGGAAATAATTTAATCCCAAATTGCATTATTTATTTTATACTTTATAGGCAGTTTAGGTAAATAACAAATGGATCCCCAAAGTTCTGATAAAAGACACACAATAACTCCCATTAACAAATAGCAGTTTGGCATGTGACAGATCCTACCCTTGTAGTTTCAGAAAGTACAATTCAACCCCCCAGTTCAAGAACACTTAACACTTTCTTCACCCAATCAACCCAAGTCCAGATTTAGCAATCAAAATTGCATTTTGATTATCAAAAACGAATCAGGGGAGGATTTAGGAGTTACCAGCACCAAAAGTTACGAAAAACGGTCGAGAATTGGATCCGGTTGAGTTTGTCGTCGCGGTGGTCGGCGATGGTGTTCGACCCCGGCGATTCCGGCGTCCTCTACTTTGATTGGCTTCGTTTTGGAGCTCATCTAGGCCCTAGGATTCCTCTGCAACTGCTTTGAGGTGGTGGGTAGCACCAGCTAGCTCAGGCCGAGATTGTCACCGGTTTTAATGGTGGTAGTGTCGGCGACGGTGGAGGTTCTCGCCTCCTCTGCTTCTGCTTCTCTTCTGTTCGTCCGAGAGACAGGCCGGGAGATCGAATATGCCTAGAGAGTGTGAGAGAGAGAGAGAGCAGTGGTGGTGGTGGTGGCCTCGGTAGTGATCCCGTCAGCCTTCTCCGGCGCCGGTGGTGGCGTGGCCTACGGCCACTGCCGCTGCTGGCTCTATTTTTGTTTGGCCAAAGAGAACAGAGAGGAGGGAGAGAGACGGAGAGGTAGATGGTGGAGGAGGTGGTGGTTGTGCTAGTGGTGGAGATTATGTCGGTGGTGGTGGCGTCCAGTTGTTGGTGAAGAAGAAGAAGGAGAAGAAGTATAAGAAGAAGAAGAAATGAACAACAAGACAAAGTGTATTGATTTTTGGAAGAAACTCTTCGGGGTTGTTGCCGTGAGATTGGGAGAAAAAAAATTCTCCATTTTTTTGTGTATTATATTATTATCTTTTACCAAAATTACACACTAGGTTTTAGGGCTTCTATAAACTACAATCACCACCCCCTAATTAACTAGCAACTAATTTTTTAAATGACAACTACCTCCCCTCTTGTCATATAATTAACATATTATACGAATAGTCACCTATCACACCGATAAAAACAGGGTATTATCGTAATGGCATATTGGATAGACCCACCGCGAGAAGGCTACATTAGATTATGTCAACGTCACAAGCGCTTCTCGTAGTGCTAATGGTGTTGTAGTCCTAAGACTTGAAGTCACTGGACACTCTAGTTGTGGAAATCATGCTTTGCTTTTATCAAACGTCACACCGTGACTGAGTAACTATAAAGATAACAATCGGGCATGATAGGAAGCAAGCTTAGAGGTAGCATTGATGTAGACATGATTTTTCCCTCCTACATAATATGAGTAAATATCCACGGCCACTCGAGGGGTAGAGCTTATGGAATGTCTAGCCAGACTCAGATAAATCAATATGGAGATATTGATGTTATCTACATGGATAAGCCTATTCCCAGGATCAAGAAACTATGGATTGGATATACGAGTACGAAAAATATATCTCATGTCCAATCCGGATATGGAGACAAAGAGATAACACAACACGGTAACATTGGGCACTAGGTTTGTCGGGATCACTGACTATTTCTATTAGTTGGGTGGCATAGATGTGTTGCTAGACACCACTCTATGTTTGTAATAGGTACTACCAACTAAGTAGAAACCTATGGGGTCACACACGGTATGAATTAAACTGGATATGGGTATTAATTAGTTTGACCAATTAATAAAAGGATCATAACGCAACCACAATCAAATTGTAACACCCCAGAACTACCAAGTCGGAAGCCCGGGGATGTTACTTCGTACCCGAGATTCCCCGATACAAGGAGGTTTAAAACAGATAATCCAAACATAAATTTATTAAAACTCCAATCTGTGTGCCTCAAACATAGACATACAATCCAGCTAAATCTAATGATGCTAAAAGATGTTCTAAGAAGTTAATGTGTGAACATCTACTTTATGTGATGATTCGCGCCCCCACTAATCCAAGCTCCCATCTAGACCTGTGGTGCAGAAAACAAAAGAGAACACCACAGTTCCAAAAGTCAGCGGAAATATTGAGTAAGTAACACCCAAGCATGTAAGCAGATTATGAAGTAATTTGAAAAGCAAGGAGTATTTGCAGCAATCTTATCAAATCTCAGTGTAATAAAAACCTTGACACTTTACAAGAAACAAGGAAGATTTCAATATCGTTATTTGGATTAGGAGTTTCCCAAATCTCATATTCATCTATCCTTTCCATTAAAACCAAAATCACATTGTTAATTTCTTGTGACGGGGAAAAAGAACCAGTCCCCTTCGCAAGCATCCATGACCTTAAGTGTCGACACCCCCTTAAAGACTTCTTGCGGCCAGAAGAGTGAATACAATGAGATATCCGAGGCTAAGTGTGGCCGGATTAAATAAATTGGACGAGAGACCAAAGTCAACACGCCCAGTGCCATAGTAACCATACAACAATAATCCCCGCATAACTCTTCAACTTTACGTTATCGTCGATTAATAGATTGTAGTGATATTTTCAGAGAAACATTTCAACAATTTGAAACAAGTATTCAGGTAGCACATATTTCACATAAAATTATTTTGAGACAAATAGGAATGAAAAACATTTGACACGAAAAATATAGGGCGCTAGGCCTGGCATGTTTACTTACCTTGAATCTCAAGCAAAATCAATTCACTTCCTAGCAATACTCGACGTATCATTTGTCAACGAAATTGTCGCCTACAAATTTAATAATATCCTAATCAACATACTGCACACGAAGCCTGATAGGTAAAAGCAAACAATCCCTTACTAACTCTCCCCAACCTTTGCTGAGGTGAACAACCCATTTTATAATAAAATACGCTTTATAAAGCTAACGTTTATTATTTGTAAAAACATATCAAACTAGAATGTTACGTGAATTTATTAATCTATTAGTAAGTTATATAACGTTTATTATATAACTTACTAAGAGATTAATAAATATGTGATTAAACAAGAATGTTATGTGTTTCAAACTTGATAACGTGACATACTACTACTATTTAAGATATGGTTTATATAAACTCTTGTTTATAGAAATATAATATAATTATATAACCGAAGTAGCAAAATTATATTTTTCTTTCAAAATAATTTAATTAAACATAACAAATAAACGTTATTTTTCAATAAACTAGCTTTTATATACAAGAAAAATAAACTCCCAAATAAAATAACCCTCAAAAGTATTTACTAAGGCTTGCATCCCCCTAATTCTTCTCTTTTAAAATTTGAGTATTGATGAGTAAAAATATAATTCCCACATATGCTCTTAAGTGATAACATGTGACCACTGGGCCAAGCCCACATTTGTTCCCTCCTTCTTCCCAATTATTATCATTAACCAACTTATAATAATAGTTAATAAAACAAACAATATAAAATAATCTGTAAGAAAGAATGAAGGGAGAGAGGGGCGGGTTTGAGTTACCCGAAGAATGAGAAGGGACGGGTTGGTGCCGGTGGTGGGGACGAACGGTGGTGGCGCCAGGACGGGAGGCGAGGAAGCCGGCGGGGTCAACGGCGAGGCGGGACTGGGCTCGGTTGAGCTCCGCTCGGTCGGGTTCGGTCGGTTTCTGGGGACCCGAACGAAAAAACGAGAGAGAGAGAGAGAGAGAGAGAGAGAGTGCTTCGAGGGAGAGAGATTGAGAGCTTTGATTGGTGTGAGAATAATCTGATTTCGAGGTGGCTATTTATAGGCTTTCAGTTGAAGAATCCGGCAAAGGTAAGGAGACCCACGGCGAAGTTTTCGATTCCGAATCAGGACCAAAATTTGGTGAAATTGGTTTGCGTCTCGCTGAAGTATCCAGCTTTGATGAGGGTAGAACGATTCGGGAGTGAACTGGGACGGTAATTAGCTAATTTGGTGAGGATTTGAGAGGTGGTGGGTTCGGGCGGCGACATAGTGGGAGGACTCTCCTGCTCAACGCATGAGAGGAAGAAGATGATATAAAATTATGGTGAAAGAAACTTTCGCTCCCTTTGGTTTAGATGAAAGACAAATACTACCCCCCAGTTTAATCAAAAGACACTCTTTAAGTTTAGGAAAAATACATAAAAGCACTTAGTGATTAATAATAATAAAAAATAACTTTTAAATAATTAAAACTATTACCCATAACTTATATTAATATCGTATTAACATCCAATACTTATAATAATATCAGAAAATACATGTATCCACAAAACGGGATATTTCATCCTTCCCCCCTTAAAGAGAGCTTCGTCCTCGAAGCTTAAACCAACTTCTCAACAACCCATAAGGTATGAGTCTCCTCTCTAGGGTATAAACACTTAAACCTAAGGTTATGCACGATGAGTAATATTCTATAAGGAGTACTAAAATGTCGTGCTTTTAACGTGACGTGCTTCTGAAATGACGTGCTTCGAAAACGATGCTTCAAAATCGAAGGATTACATCCTCTCCCCTTAAAGAAGTGACGTCCTCTGAACTCAAAAGATCTCGTCAAAAAGGTGAGGAAACTTCTTCCTCATACCATCCTCCGCTTATCATGTTTCCTCTTATATGAGGTGATACATCCACAATATCTTTACAAGCTTAGTACTCTTGTTACACCTGCCCCTTCTCTGGGTCTATGATCATAACGTGGTCTATTCTTCTGGTTCGAGATTCAATACATGAAATGGTATGGAATGTAGGGTTTTGATCATGGATACACAGCGGAAAAAAATAATTTATCCATGCAATACCTTCCAAGGATCACAGGACAAGAGACATAACAATGGTAAGGGAAAAAATCAAGTTACACACCTTAGGATTTTTCCTGTGATGACTTGTAACGTGAATTGTGTCACGTTCTCTATAGTTGATCCACGCCTAGAGTTGAGATCTAGATATTCCTTCTCCTTTGTGCTAGCCCGGAACGGAGGAAGAGGAAGAAGAAATCACGCAACACGAGGCAACAAGGAGGTGACGTCCTCCTTGTTGGGCCAACAGGAAGGGGGGGCGGCAAGGGGGCGTTCGGCCTTCCTTGCTTTCTTGCCCTCTCTCCTTTTGTTCTCTCCCACTCAAGTTATGAACTAAAGGCTCATAATTATGGGAAGGAAGGAAGGATCATCCTTTATATAGTCCAACAAATCATTGCCAACTATCTAAAGGACCTATTCTAGTCCTACTAGAATTCGGATTAATCCCTTCCTTGCAAATTAGTCCTACTAAGTTTGCAAGGTGTTGCAAAGTGATCCTTCTAATTAATTAATCCTATTAATTAATTCCCAAATCTATTTCAACTCTATATAGCGTGTGACCCCATAGGTTCTATCTAGTTGGTAGCAACAATTTGTTAATATGGAGCAGTTTCTAGCAAAACATCCATTCTAGCCAACTAATAGAATAGTCATCCGACAAACCTTGTACAAGTAATTGTCTCATCCCTTTGTCTCTATATCCGGATTGGACACGAGACATACAAGTCGCACTCGTATATCCAATCCATAGTTTCTCAATCCATGGGAATAGCCTTATTCGTGCAAATATCATCAATATCCTATATTGATTTATTTGAGTCTGGCCAGACATTCTATAAGCAATATCCCTCGATTGGCCTAGGATATTTGCTCCCGTTATGTGGTAGGGACAAATTCTATCTACGTCCACTACGATATCTAAGCTTGCTTCTTATTGTATCCGGTACACGCCTTTATAACTACCCAGTTACGGTGTAGCGTTTGACGCTACCAAAATCACAATAATCCACAACTAGAATATCTAGCGACTTCAAGTCTAAGGATGAAAATACCATTGCACCAAAAGAAGCGCTTGTGACTTAACATAATGTGTATGTAGCCTTCTCGGAGATGGGTCAATCCGGTGCGCCATTACCCTTAATGCACACCCATGTGTTGGATCATGATATCTCCATATCAATTCAACCCCATACTAGTCTGTAGATGATTGTCCCATTAATCATTATACTGGACTAGGGATATTTAAGATAAACAACACAATTGTGAATCTAAGGACTTCATTATATTAAATATCCAATAAATAATATAATGAATGTTCTAGCCAAAATAAATTCATATTAAACTAGATTTCCTCTAGGGCATCTATTCCAACAGTCTCCCACTTGCACTAGATCCAATCAAACGCATCTCGTATGCCCATGCTCCTAGTGCGCCCTTCATGCTTCCACTGCACAAGCGGCTTTGTAAGTGGATCTGGCAGATTCTCATCTGTAGGAATCTTGCATATCCGAACGCCTCCTCTGTCGATAATATCTCGAATCAGATGGAACTTCCTGAGCACGTGCTTGGATTTCTGGTGTGACCTGGGCTCCTTTGATTGCGCGATCGCCCTAATGTTGTCACAGTACAAATCAACTGGATCCGCAATGCTAGGAACCACACCAAGTTCAGAAACAAACTTTCCGATCCAAACAGCTTCCTTTGCTGCGCCATTTGCAGCAATGTACTCAGCCTCTATTGTAGAATCAGCTACCGTCTCTTGCTTGGAACTCTTCCAGCTCACCGCTGCTCCATTCAGGCAAAACACATATCCCGATTGTGATCTAAAGTCATCTCTATCGGTTTGGAAGCTTGAATCCGTGTAATCCCTTACACGCAACTCCTCACCGCCAAATATCAAGAAAGCATCCTTAGCTCTTCTCAACTACTTTAGTATGTTCTTGACTGCAATCCAGTGACTCTCACCCGGATTCGATTAGTATCTGCTTGTCATACTCAAGGCATATGACACATCTGGTCTAGTACATAACATGGCGTACATTATAGATCCTATGGCCGAGGCATAGGGTATTCTACTCATGCGTTCCTTCTCAATCTCATTGGAAGGACAACCACTCTTCGAAAGAGTAATTCCATGTGACATGGGCAAGAATCCATTCTTGGAATCTTGCATGTTGAACTGCCTCAGCACCTTGTCAATATATGTACTCTGACATAGGCCTAGCAGTCTCTTAGATCTATCTCTATATATGTTTATACCGAGTATATATGCTGCTTCCCCTAAGTCCTTCATTGAGAAACACTTTCCTAGCCAATCTTTAACATATTGCAGCATGGGAACGTTGTTTCCAATGAGTAGTATGTCATCCACATACAAGACCAGAAAAGCTACAGAGCTCTCACTAACCTTCTTGTAGACACAAGACTCATCTTCGTTTTTGATGAAGCCAAACTCTTTGACTACTTCATCCAAACATCGATTCCAACTCCTAGAAGCTTGCTTCAATCCATAAATGGATCGTTGCAGCTTACAGACTTTGTTGGCTTGCTTGAGATCTTCAAAACCCTCTGGTTGTATCATATACACGTCATCGAGGAGATTACCATAAAGGAATGCTGTTTTTACATCCATCTGCCAAATCTCATAGTCGTGGTATGCTGCAATTGCAAGTAGGATTCGGATGGATTTGGTCATAGCGACTGGTGAAAAGGTTTCATCATAGTCAATACCATGAATCTGTCTGAATCCTTTAGCCACCAATCGGCCCTTATAGGTAATCACATTACCATCCATGTCGATATTCTTCTTGAAGACCCACTTGCACCCTATGGGTCGCGCCCCTTCGGGTGGTTCCACCAAAGTCCATACTTTGTTGGTATACATGGATTCCATGTCGGATCTCATGGCTTCTAGACACTTCTGAGAGTCTGGATCTTTCATGGGCTCTTCATAGGTAGTAGGATCATCATCTATGAGCATCGTGTCACCGGAATCGGTCACGAGAAGTCAATACCTCTCGGGTTCCTGGCGCACTCTGCTAGATCTACGAAGCTCTTGTGTTACCTGAACAGGCTGTTCCCCAACTGCTTGTGATTCCTGTTCTTGTTCCATAATCGGTTCAGTGATTTTTAGTTCTTGAATCTCTTCAAGTTCTACAGTCCTCCCACTTGCTTCTTTAGAGCCAAACTCTCTTTCTAGAAACACGTCGGTCCGAGCAACAAACACTTTGTTCTCGGTTGGATTGTAGAAGTGGTAACCCTTAGTTTCCTTAGGGTACCCCACAAATTTACACTTATCCGAATTTGGACCTAGCTTGTCTGATTGTAAACGTTTTACATAGACATCGCAGCCCCAAATCTTCACGAACGACAGTGTGGGACGCCTCCCACTTCACATCTCATGTGGTGTCTTCATGACTGATTTAGATGGAACACGGTTAATGGTGAAAGTTGCACTTAATAGAGCATAGCCCCAAAATGATAATGGAAGAACGATTTGACACATCATAGATCGAACAATATCTAATAGGGTTTGATTCCTCCTCTCGAACACGCCATTCCATTGTGGCGCTCCGGGTGGAGTGAGTTGGGACACGATCCCACATTCTCTAAGATAGTCGTCAAACTCTTGGCTCAAGTATTCTCCTCCATGATCTGATCGTAGAGCCTTGATACTTTTTCCAAGTTTCTTCTCTACTTCACTTTTGAATTCTTTGAACATTTCAAAGGATTCGGATTTGGCCCTCATAAGGTACACAAATCCATATCTACTGTAATCATCAGTAAATGTAATGAAGTAGACGTAACCACCCCTGGCAGGCGTGGTAAATGGCCCACACACATCAGTATGTATGAGCGCCAATTGCTCACTAGTCCTCTCTCCATTCTCATTGAAAGGGTACTTTGTAATTTTCCCCAATAAACAAGCCTCACATGTCTCATACTACCTTTGTTTCTTCTCTTTCACCTTACTTCACTTTTTGACACTATTCACTGGGTCACTTTAACCCGGTGATTTGGTTAACAAAACCATACACAAATTTGGTAATCTTTGCATGATCTTGTAGAGATAACTTTACTCTACAATACGATGTAAAAATTATCAAAAAATTACATTGTTTTGCTATCTAAATCACCGAGTCAAAGTGACCAAGATACGGGTAAAAAAGTCCTCCTAAGGTGAAAGAGAAGAAACAGAGGTAGTATGATTCAAAATCAAATGAGTCTAGTAGTCCATCCTTATGGAGTCTAGATACACGTTTCTCGTTTATATGGCCTAAACGACAGTGCCATAAGTAAGAAGGATTTAAATCATGTATTTTAATCCTCTTAGGATTTATTTTGTAGACATGATTGCTTAGATAAAGGACATACAGTCCATTAGATAATTGCGCACTAATATAGTGAATATTATTAAAATAAAAGGAACAACAATTGTTCTTTATTGAAATAATAAAACCTTCCTTGTCCAAACAAGAAATAGAAATAATGTTTTGCTTATAGCAGGAACAAAATAGCAATTATTTAATTCTAAAACTAATCCTGAAGGCAGAGATAGCTCGCACACGCCAACGACCAATGCAGCAACTTTTGCTCCATTCCCAACGCGCATATCTATTTCCCCTTTAGCCAATCTTCTACTTCTCTTTAGATCCTGCACATTTCGACAAATGTGAGATCCACATCCAGTATCTAACACCCATGATGTAGAGACAGTTAAATTGACATCTACAACAAAAATACCTTGTGGTGGTGGAATCACTATTCCAAGCCTTTTGTCCTCCAGATATTTTGGACAGTTCCTCCTCCAGTGTCCAGGCTGACTGCAGTAGTGACACTCACCTTTAGTCACACCTTTGGAAATGCCACCAAAAGGCTTAAGGGCAGGTTCCTTGGACTTGGCAACTGACTTGCCTTTGCCCTTGGAGGATGAGGCAAACTTTTTGCCCTTTCCTTTCTGCACCATCACAATGGCCTTGCCCTTACCCTTGTTGATGCTTTGTTCAGCTGTCCTCAACATATTGAGTAAATTTGGAAGTGGTTTCACGATCTCGTTCATGTTATAGTTCATGATGAACTGTCCACAACTCTCGGGCAACGATTGCAACACGAGATCGGTTGCCAACTCTTGGACGACCGGGAACCCCAGTCGGGCGAGATTCTCCAAGTACCCGATCATACGGAGTACATGGGGTCCCACCGGGTTCCCTTCCGCCAGATGAGACTTGAACAATGCCTTAGAGACCTCATACCTCTCAACCCTTGCCTGCTCTTGGAAGAGCTGCTTCAGATGCTCGATCATATCGACAACATTCATGTTTCCGTATTGCTTCTGAAGCTCAGAAGTCATGGTGCATAGCATAAGGCAGGCCGCATCATTAGCGTCATCAACACGCTTTTGATACGCCTTTAGGGCTGCAGGGGTATTGTTCTCTAGACCTGCTGGAACTTGCTCCTCTATTGCGTACAGTTTCTTCTCTTTCTTGAGAACGATTCTCAAGTTTCTGTACCAATTAAGGAAGTTGGTTCCAGAGTGCTTGTCCTTCTCAAGGACAGATCGTAGGGAATGTTGTGAACTCGATGAGTTGTTTGCCATTTGGAATTCTACAAAAGGAAAAATACGCAAGTTTTAGTATTTGTGAATTTTCGACTATATTCAATAATTGCTAGTTTATAAAATATAGCTCCCACTATTTTTCTACGGATTAATAATCCTCGGGATATTAATGCGAAAAATATCCTTATATTTATAGTGGGCTAAGATCCATGTTTCATCTCCTTATGAGCTTGCTTTGGCAAGTCACCCATAATTTGACTACCTTAGGTAGGAACAATTCCAATTGCATCCCTTATATAACTCTTGGTTCAATTGGGCAAATAACTCCTTATTTATCCATCCGCATGGATAATCCCAATTGATTGTCTCTAGGTTTTAATCCTCTTAAACACCTAGTTGCGTCCAACCTCTAACTTAAACAATTGCACACGAGGTGTGCCATCGCACCACATCATTATTAACCAAGTCGCCATGCTTTGGCACGTACGATCTTGGGAAATCATGATGATGATGAGTGTTTAAATAACGAGAAGCCAAAACGCAATATTTGAATTTTTAGGGATTTTTAATTCAATTTTAATTATTTTTGTTGATCCATATCAACTAATCTATCTATTTGAGTTTGGGCACAGCTCCAAATAATAGATCCGGGTTGTCTAATTATCTTATTATCATAATTGCATGCATCACCCATACACCAACCACAAAATAATAAGACAATAAAATAAACAACCACAAAAAAAAACGTGATGTGAATATGGCCTCTTCTAGACTAAGATAATTTCAAGCCAATGGAATTATCTATGAACCCTAAAAGCAAACACATCTCCATGCGTCTTGTTTTTTTGGTCCATCCTTCATAGTCATGTAAAAAGCTCCATGCTCCATCTTTTGTGGCTTCCTTTGACTTTGGGCATCTTTTCTTCAATCTTGGCTAACAATCTATTCTATCTAGCACTAGCTAACCAATACTAAATAAAATAAATCTCACAAGTTGAGAAAAAAATTGGCTCGCAGGCCATAAAACCCTAATTAATTATTACAATTAATTGATCAGCTCGCAAGCCGTAAACCAAACCACAAAATTAAACAATCACACTAAACCACATCCTAAGGCCATATCCAATCACCATGCGATTTGAACATAAACAGTTAAAATCCAATTTTAACGCGCTTGGTCGATTTTAATTGATTTAAGGATTTTCTAGGGTTAAAACGGTCCATGGGGCCCAACAATCAAATTGCCCGGACCCCAAAAGAAAACCGCCAAGGCCTTGGGCCGGCCGGCCCCTAGCCCACACGGCAAGGCCGCGGGCTAGGGATGCCCCGGCCCCTTGGCCGTCCCTTGCTTGGACGGAAAGCAAGGAGGGGCGGTCCCCTAGGGGGGTCGAACCTCCTTTGGGAGTTGCTTCCAAAACTACTCCCTTGCTTGGTGCCCAAGTTTGGTTGTTTCCTTGTAAGAAAAGAACTCGTTCTTTCATAGGATGCCCAAACCCTATATCTAAGATCCTAAAATTTCTCAAACTCACTAATTCTTGCATCCAATGCAAAAACTAGGTCTTGTTATGATTCATTATTGACAAATTGCATCATATGCTTGATTTGTCTTGTTTTACGCGAAAAGCAATAAATTTAAAGTGTAAAATATCAAAACACAACACATAAACCACGTTTATGCTCTACGACACGTGGCTCTGATACCACTGTAGGGTTTTGATCAGGGATACGCAGCGGAAAAACATAATTTATCCATGCAATACCCTCCAAGGATCACTGGAAAAGAGACATAACGATGGTAAGGGAAGAAATCAAGTTACACACCTTAGGGTTTCTCCTGCGATGACTTGTAACGTGAATTGTGTCACGTTCTCTATAGTTGATCCACACCTAGAGTTGAGATCTAGATCTTCCTTCTCCTTTGTGCTAGCCCGGAATGGAGGAAGAGGAAGAAGAAATCACGCAACGCGAGGCAACAAGGAGGTGGTGTCCTCCTTGTTGGGCCGACAGGAAGGGGGCGGCGGCAAGGGGGGCGTTCGGCCTTCCTTGCTTGCTTGCTCTCTCTCCTTTTGTTCTCTCCCACTCAAGTTATGAACTAAAGGCTCATAAGTATGGGAAGGAAGGAAGGAAGGAGCATCCTTTATATAGTCCAACAAATCCTTGCCAACTATCTAAAGGACCTATTCTAGTCCTACTAGAATTCGGTTTAATCCCTTCCTTGCAAATTAGTCCTACTAAGTTTGCAAGGGACTAATTTGCAAGGTGTTGCAAAGTGATCCTTCTAATTAATTAATCATATAAATTAATTCCCAAATCTAGTTCAATTCTATATAGTGTGTGACCCCATAGGTTCTATCTAGTTGGTAGCAACAATTTGCTAATATGGAGCGGTTTCTAGCAAAACATCCATTCTAGCCAACTAATAGAATAGTCATCCGACAAACCTTGTACAAGTAATTGTCTCATCCTTTTGTCTCTATATCCGGATTGGACACGAGACATACAAGTCACACTCGTATATCCAATCCATAGTTTCTCGATCCATGGGAATAGCCTTATTCGTGCAAATAACATCAATATCCTATATTGATTTATTTGAGTCTGGCCAGACATTCTATAAGCACAATCCCTCGAGTGGCCTAGGATATTTGCTCCTGTTATGTGGGAGGGACAAATTTTATCTACGTCCACTACGATCTCTAAGCTTGCTTCTTATTGTATCCGGTACACGCGTTTATAACTACCCAGTTACGGTGTAGCGTTTGACGCTACCAAAATCACAATAATCCACAACTAGAATATCTAGCGACTTCAAGTCTAAGGATGACAATACCAGTGCACCACGAGAAGCGCTTGTGACTTAATATAACGTATATGTATCCTTCTCATAGATGGGTCAATCCGGTGCGCCATTACCCTTAATGCACACCTATGTGTTGGATCATGATATCTCCATATCAATCCAACCCCATACCAGTCTAAAGATGATTGTCCCATTAATCATTATACTGGACTAGGGATATTTAAGATAAACAACACAATTGTAAATCTAAGGACTTCATTATATTAAATATCCAATAAAGAATACAATGAATGTTCTAGCCAAAATAAATTCATACTAAACTGGATTGCCTCTAGGGCATCTATTCCAACATGGAAGACACTTCCTAATTTTCTACACATGGAGCAAGGTATTATCCGAAATTTTCCACCTCTCTCTTCAAGACATAGTCGTACGTGATCATCAGATCCGATGGTAAGGCTATGGGGTAGGGATCGTAGACGATTGATTCAACATAACTATCGCATATTGATCATTTTCTATCTTATCATGCAGTACAATGAAGATGAAATAACATCACATATATCATACAATTCAAATTAACAATTGTGTTCATCATCGGCCATTTATAACCAATCTTCCAAGGACAATGTTGCTCTCGGGCTTACATTCCCATAGTAGGTCTGACAGAAATATTAGTGTTCTCCACATAGGAGTAACCTCTTAGTTAAAACTAGCAACCACAATAATCTGATTTAAAGTTATAACACATATATATTCGTTCAAGTATTCCAAGTATAAGACAACAACGTCAAAAATAAGAAGAAGTTCTCATGCTGATTTGTCTCCAAGTTGCTGTGTCTAGCCATTGATTCATGGTCTTGGGCGACATATAGAAAGCCTTCCTTATAATCCCCCCTTCCTAACGAGTACAAGCACACTCTCACAAATGAATTTCGAGTTGACCAACCATTCACTCTAGTTCAAGATCCTCTACTCAACAAGAGGTAGAACCTTTGACCTACCAATGAAAACATACAACTCTCATATTAGCTCATCCGTGAACAATCATCCCATGATTCAAACAATGATTTTGGTGACAAGACTCTAATGAATGAACTATACTACGCTTATACAAAAGTCATGATGCGACCTAACGAATTATGTAACTCCAAGGGCAACCCACGAACAAAGAAACATGTTGTTCCTCAAATAATAGCTAAGTAACAGGGCTCCAAAAGATAACTACCCAATGCAAAAGTTAACATTCTCGTGACTCAAAGCACTACTTTTAGTAGGTTAGAAGGTCTAAACGATAACAGACAAAACATAGCCCTGCACCTCAAAATTTTAGTTTCACGTGAGTGATTCTCCCTTTTCCTTATTCTTTTACGGTCACCTATAGACGAGAACAGAGAGAAACAAGTAGAATATAATCTCTACAAAATATAGACGAGTCAAGGTAAGAACAGCCAAAAGCATTAGTGAAGCAATGTGATCCATCAAATATTCCAACCAAAAGGTAAACTCCGATATTCTTTGATAGACTATTCCAACTAGAATATCAAGATTACATTTTTTCTAACAACTTCAAAATATGTTCTAAAATAAATTCAAATATTCAAAGAAACCAAAAGACACGAGTCTCAAAACGCTTTCTAGGCGAGGGCGGACGGGAAACTGCTATCGTTTATACTAACCTTTTAGTCTATCACTTCTCCTAGGTCATCCATAGGTTCCTCCCAAGACTTGTGAGCTAACAACAGTGTACACTTCATGAAGTGTGGAGTTATCATCCGTTGACCTTGATGTAAATACTTTTGATTAGGAAGGTACCATCCTCCCTCATCAACGAAATTACTATAATGTCTCTTGATTGAAATCCAAGGTTGCTCATTAAGTAAAGAATCCATAATGCAATGACTCTGAACTAGGATGTTCCTGAATAACCATCCTCCAACAAAAGTATAATACCAATGCTCACACCTATCAAATACTGATCCTATAAGTTCTCAAATTGACATCCCCTCCAAGAAAGGTGTTCTTGTCGGGTGGCTTAGCTGAAAATCCTCCACTGTTGGATTCACTAGGTTGGCGGCCATATCTACAAGAGTTGAACAATACTCTCATTAGACAAAAAAAACAAAGATTACTTATGCCATAAGGTACTCTAAGGCTGACTTCCAAACAATTACACACTTGGCAGCTGCCAACTAAGAATTTGCCCAAAAAGTCCCCGAATCTCCGCGACATTTATAAGGAACGGCACAAAGTTGGAGATCAAACTCTTAACCAACGTATTAAGATCCCAGAATTTGTTCAACAATGAAACTCTGAATCCCAAATCTAAGTCACTCATAAATGTAAAACGCTCAAAACTATACCCCCGAAAAACAAGACTCTAATGAGATGTTTGTGACAAACTGTCATTAATGAAAGAAAATTAATCTCCTCATGTATTTTAGAGATAAATTGAGCTCCAAGTATAATGTCAATATTTTAGCATTTCCAACCACATTATCTCTAAAACAATTTAATATACCAAAATCTCCAAAGTAGCCAATTCAACAACAACAGGGTTCCACATAAACATCCAAAAGTCCAAACTTCGACAAAGTAGCTAAGAAACATCTAAAATCTAAAATTTGAATTCAATCCCCAAACATCTCTCAAACACCTTTGTCTTGAACGTAATATAAGCACACATTGCTCTTCCTACATTATTGCAAAACTCGTAACCAACATAATACACAGGTACTTCACAATTCCTCCATATGAGGTCATTTATCCTTTTTGCCTGTTCCTACAAAATTTTATTGAATGGTATTTGCTCAAATACCAAAGTTATTTTGAATCCTTATTCATCGGGTTCGAATAGGTAAATAATTTTAATCCTCTTTATGTAAAAATTATTTCTAGTGTTGTATGGATGTGGTCTATTAGTCAAAATCCCTACACTACAACCTATTGTATCATTAATAAAGTATCATGGAGTACAATTGAAATAAAATACATGTCACATAATGAGAAACTAAGCAAGTAATATAACACATTGATCATCATACAATCGACTACACATGCAATTTTCACATAGACTGAACACATCTTATTTCTCATGCTTAAAAAAAAATTAAAAATGATCAAACAGGTAAGCGAAATTGTGATTTTTTTTTGTGGAACGACCTCTCTGAGTATACTTCATAATCGAGAAAAATCAACTCAAAATAAATTATACAATCAAAGTTATGCAGAGAATAGCACAACTTCTGTCATAAACCACCCGAACAAAAACTTCATCTTTACCAAGTCATAAACTGACCTGGTAAATATAGCCCTATGTGTCTACTCACTGTTATAAAATTTTGAGACACATCCAAGATATGGAAGATAGGTAAAAATCAAAATACCCTAGATGGTCACGGTGAAATCCTGCTATTGTACAAAAAACTTTGGAAATCTAAATCTCCAGAACTCATTTGGTATTGAAATTTTTATGGCATGCTCCTGAACATGTCTACTACCTAGAAAAATCACGAGAAAAATAATTCAACATTTAAACATGTATACTACACCAAAAACCATCTGCTGTACAGATTCAAACGCCACCAAAATCAAATTTCTCGCGTTCTAACTTCAATAAAACATCAACTTCAAAACATACTTCAAATCAATAAGACAAAAACTTATGATATTCCGAAACAGATCCTCAAAACATAAGCATTATCCTTCATCAAGAAGCAAAATTAACCTATGCAAATTACCAATAAATCATCTCTATCCCAAAAGTGGCTTATGCAAAACCAAGCCTTAAAATATTTTTTGGCCTCGCTGCCGTATTCCAACCTAAAATTTCAAAAATCAATAAAAGTCTAAGAAATCAAAGGAGTCTAATATGTCTACTTCTCCTTGTTGTTCACACTTGCCTCCGATTCCATGTCTTCACTAGGGTCATCCTCGAACTCATCAACCTCAATAGGTTCTTCCTCAATCTCAATATCCTCGCTAGGGTCTTTCTCAACCTCAATGTCCTTGATCGGGTCTTCCTCAACCTCATCATCTTCACTAGAATCTATTTAGATCACCATGTGTCCTTGCCATTTACCAGGAGCCTACATCAACAATTTGCACATAAAGTTGGCATCCACCTTCCATTCACCTTGATAGAAGTAGTCTTCATAGTTTAATATATTAAACTTAGCCATAATATTGCTATAATTGGCAATAATCTCTCCAAATATAGGCCCCATAGGTAGAGCCTTCACAATGCAGTAAGCTTGGAAAGCATGATTCTGATATTGAGTAAACTCCGTTAACAAACCTATCCTCACAATACTGAGCAGGTGATCATGAAAAGATGGTAGAGCTTTTCCTTCCGCCCAAAGAGTCACAAGTGGGTGGTTCTCAACTGTCATAACACGCTTCCTTGCAGTTTTCTTAGTTCTAGCAATCTACAAAGGAAATATCTCCATAAATACAGTAAGGTCACATGTTTCAAGGACTTTAAATACTTATTTATTTCAAGGCCTTGAACCAGCTTTCAAAGCCTTGAATCAGGTTTCACATGGCTATTTCAAGGCCTTGAACCACGATTCAAAGCCTTGAAGCTGTCTGGCCTGTATGCATGTTCTAAGGGGGAGTTTTTATCAACTCTTCCGATCTGATTCTATCTCTATCACCCCTATGCTTGATGTGTTATTATTTGATGATGAAAGAAAAACTGTTTTGATATATCTAACCAAGGTTTTCAAACCCGCGGGTCAAGGTAAAACCGCAGAGGGTGAGTAGACTCGACCAGCGACCCATGACTCGTGACTCGGGCGGGTCAAGTTTAAACATACAAAAATGCTAAATATAGCTCTAAAAAGTAAAGTATTTTATTTCTTTGTAACATAATTCTAGTGTAGCAAAACATTCATATACTAGGATAACTAGTCTTTTTCAAACTAACTGTGATAAAAATGTCCCTTAGTCTCTTACTAGTTACTAGTAAAAACTACAAAGAAATAGCGCATGAACAGTTTTGGGTATCATGAACACAAATCAGCAGAAAAGTTACAAATTTCATGTAATTAGAAATCTAGAAAATCGTAACGAACTGCAATTGACTCTCTGTTTTTCAATAAACGATCAAGAAAAAGGAAATCCAAAGTTCAATTGACAATCAAGAAACATCAAACCACGTATTTGGACCAGGGGTAGATAAGTAGAATTGTAGAAATTAGAAAACAACAAACCATGTATTTTGAAGAAGCTGTAAATGCTACTGAGTCGAGGATTGACAATCTTCATTAGATGTGTCTCTGTTCGTTGTTTTCCTTCTTAGTGGTCACTGGTGGTAATTTCATATCTGGCCGCGGCTGGTTTGTCTCTCAATCTTAACAAATGAATTGTGAAGCAACGAAGCAAAAACTGAAAACTTGACTCTAACTTTGAATAGTCCATAGAAATGACAAAAAAACCACAATATTTTGTACTTATTTCAAATTAAAATGACCTGGTAAACCCGTGGGTCAACCCGCGGGTTTACGGGTCTACCGAGTTTGTGTGGGTCTATGGCGGGTTTGTAAAATTCCGGGTTTTTGAGCGGGTTGACCCGTTTTGTTGTGTAGACCCGTAAACTCGTCAAACCCGCGGGTCAACCCGCGGGTTCGACAACCTTGTATCTAACACCTTTTAATCCATCTATTTGACTCAGTTTTGTAGGTAAATTTTATTTCCTAAGTTTACAGGATTTGTTTCCTAATCTGGCTTTTGCAGGAAAAGAAATATTCAGAGAAGATGATTTTGTGATCAAGCAGACACTCATGACAGCTTCTCAAATTTTTTAAAGACAAGATCACAATAATATCTCTAAAGATCATGATCAACTATCCGTTGGAGAAGGCTGTTAAGAGAGTCAAAGTTTGTTGCCTACAAAACAGGAAGTTGTTGCTGAAAATCAGGGAAGATTTTCAGAGCCTCTAGCTGTATAAACAGAGCTCATTTTGAAGCAACAATAGACAACACTCAACGGGAAAAAAAGAAAGAGACTCATTTAAGGATTGATAAGCATCAAAGAAGTTCATCATCTCTCACAATCTAACTCACAGAAGACCGCTGCACTCTTCACTGCAGTTCTACACTTTAGTGTTCTTCTGTCTTGTGCTTTATTTGTAGATCATTCTTGTATTACTTCAATCTTTCATTCTCAAGGTTTGTTCAAGGTGAACAATAGAGAATTCTTCGTTAATCAGTTAGCTAGATCAGGTACTAGATAGGTTAGAGAGAATCACAAGCTGTAACAAAGTAAGGCAACTCTCTGTGCTTGAGATCTAGGGCTTAGCTTTTGATTAATAAGAATTGAGTTGAAAATCCTAGAGGGAGAATATCCCTCAAGTAGAGACGTCGGTCAAAGTGGAATGAACTTTATAAATCACTTGTCTCTTGCATTTAGAGTTCATTTACATACCCAGTTTTTACAGCATTCAAACTAGTCTGTTTTCAAGGGTTTGAAACTCTTTTCAAGGCCTTGAAAAAGACTTGTCTGTTTTAATTCAAACTGTATTTCCTCCAAAGGCTTGAAACTGTTTTCAAGGCCTTGAAATCCATTGCTCTTGATCTAAAACTCTTCTCCTCTACAAGTTTGCAAAAAGTTGGCATACTCTATTCAACCCCCCCCCCTTCTAGAGTATTTGTGCTTCATATCTATCTGCATACTCTCCCTTTCAATTGGTATCAGAGCTTGTATCACTGTATAAGATTTAACCATCTGGTGATCATGATTACTGCAGATGATGGTGGTTTCTCACAGGGAAGAGCTGCTAACAGACCTCCTCTATTTTGTGGAGACAACTTTGCTCACTGGAAAGCTCTGATGAAAATGTTCATCATTGATCAAGGCATAGAGCTAAGGACCATTATTCAGAATGTACCTCACACTTACTATACATATAAAGATGGGATCAGAACTCCCAAATCTGAAGACTGTCTCTCTTCATCTGAACTACAACAATTTTCTAAGAATTACAAAGCTATTAACATATTGTATTGTGCTTTGAGTACAGATGAATTCAACAGGATTTCAGGCTGCAAGACTGCCAAATAAATCTGGGATAATCTTGTGGTAACATTTGAAGGAACCAGTCAAGTCAAGCAAACCAAGATCAACATCTACCTCAGACAATATGAGCTACTCAAGATGAATGCAGATGAGTCAATCAGAGAGATGTTCAAGAGGTTCACATACATAGTCAATAACCTTGATTCACTAAAACATATTTCCAATGAAGAAAATGTGAGAAATATTTTGAGGAGTCTACCAAAGGCAAAATGGGAACCAAAGACTACTGCAATTGAGGAAGCTCAAGATCTATCATCACTACAACTTGATGACCTACAAGGGAAGCTCTTGACTCATGAAATATCCATGAATGAAGCTGATGGAGAACTACCAGAAGATGTCAAGAACTTAGCACTCAAGGCAAAAGAGAATGAGAAGATTCAAACCTTGAAACAGAAGATTATGATGAAGAACCATTTGCATTGATTTCCAAAGCCTTGACCAGAGAAAGATACAGATCATGACAGTAGAAAGATACAAATCAACCAGTAGCAAGGACTACAAAGGTAAGTCCTCACAAAGTAAATCAAAATTCATGAACTGCTTTGAGTGTGGTGATGCAGGACACTTGATAAGAGATTGTCCACACAAGAAAAGCAAGAACTTTCAGAAGAAAGACCATGATAGGAGAAAGAAATCTATGATAGCTTCATGGAGCGATTCAGATACCTCAAGTGACTCTGAATCTAAAGAAGAACATGCCAACCTATGCTTTATGGCCAAGCATGGTGAAAGTTATGAGAAGAACATTGAGGTAATGGTAAACTGTTTGTTTCAAAACCAAAAGAAGCTCTTTCAGATTATCTTATAACAATGCTTTTAAATGAAGAGGATTATCTGAAAGAGATTAGATTTTTTAAAGAAAAAGTTCATGAGCAAGCAAAAGAGAATTTACAACTTGTTTGTCTGAATAAGAATCTTAAAATCTCTCAGAAGAAAGGTGACAGTGATTTCAAGGCCTTGAAAACCAGTTTCAACACCTTGAAAACACAAGTCAAGGAAGTAGTCACTGAGAAATCTTTACTGAGTAACAGCCTTGTTAGTCTGAGACATCAAGTTGATGAATTGTGTAATACCCCGTTTAGATAGTAGGGGTAAAACAGTCATTTTAGAAGCCTAATAATAATATTATTTGCGAAATAATATTTGGATAAATTATTGAGTTTTGTTTGTCTAAAATTTTATAAGAATATTAGATAAGTAATGTAGAATTAATATGTAGACGTTTCGTAAAATTTTAGTTAATTTAATTTTTAGCGCGTGTCCGACCACAGCGAGGCTTGGTGGAATTGTCACACCAAATCACTTAAACACTTGGTACCTCCCCCACATCCCATTATTTCCAACAACTATTAATTAATTTGCATCTTCACCAGAACATTCTCATCCCCTTCATCATCCTTTGCCTTCACGGCAACGCAACCATCACCGCCTCCCATCATCACCGCCACCAGTACACACCGCCTCAAGCTTCACCGCCATAGCCCCCTATAAAACCCATCTCACTCCTCCCCCTGGAACACAGAGCTGCCACCACCATAACAGCCACCCTCGCCATCACCAACACTCCATCACCACTACCAAGCTTTCTCTCGGCAAAAACCAAAACCACCAACACCTCCATAACTCTGTAGTCTCTCATCTCTCTTCCCCTACATCTCTCTCTCTCTGTTTCAGACAGAGCAGCAGCAGCTGCACGTATCAGCAGCTAAAAGCCGCCATTGCCGCCATCGGAAACCAACCGAGCAAAGACACCGAGGCCACCTCCGTCTCCACTCCACCTAGATCTCTGTCTACATCTCTATCTCATGACCAGAAGCAGAGTAGGAAGCAGAAATGAAGGCAGAAGCAGCTGCCATTACAGAGCAGTCAACCACCGCCTCCATACACCATAGTTTCCGGCAAGGAGATTCACCGGAGCGAATCCGGCTCTACCCACCCCTCTAGACCGGTACCAAACGCCTCCAGGAGGTCTTGAGAGACCGAATCAAGCCCTACCTGAAGCTGGGAGGATCCCCATCACCGGCCCCGAAACCCACCTCCAACCACGTCGACGACGAACCCGTAGAGACCCATTTCTCGATCGTTCTCCACCATTTTTGGCCAAGGTACGCTCTAGATCTTCCCATGAGATGTTTTCAGTACATATAATCATGTTTTAAGGCTATGATTTGGGTTTTGAGAGAATGGAATTAATATGTTCTTGATGGGGGTGTTTCATGTAGTTTCTGAAAATTGAGGGTAATAAATATAACATATAGAGCTATTTAATGGTAGGTGGGGGCATTTGATTTATTTTTAGCATAACTTGGGGTTACTTTGACATTTTGCAAACTGAACAAATACAAATAAAAAAAAATAAAAATAGATTTTTGGATTTAAATAAATTCCTACAATTTCTAGCTACTATTCAAATAAATAGAGGTATGTTAAATATTGAAATTATGTGGGTGAAATTATTTGGTAGCTAAATAGCATTAGGATTTGTTTGAGTAATCATTTACTTTGAATAAAATGGCTATTTAGTTAGTAATTTAGAATTTAATTCTTCTCTCATTTGATAAATGTTTATTTTTTCATAGCATTGTTAGCTCTTTTATAAACTTTCTAATAGCAATTTTTAAAGTTGCTCTTGGTTATTTATAAATAAAAATATTGGGTAATAAATTAGCATCTGGTAAATATAAAATTTAATAAACTTAAGTTATGTCCTCTTGTATAATGATAATTTTAAGCGTGATATGGGGTGGGGAAATTATGCGACTTCTAATAGGACTCGTTAAATTTATAGAATCACATATGCATACTTGTGTGGACAATTTGTCATTAAATAAGGCAATGTAATTTGTTAGTGACAGGTTTGTAGACGACGGCTAAGTAGAAGCTTTTACATGCTACTGGTTGTGAGCTAAGATAAGTGAATATGCCAAGCCTTGCGTGCCTAGCTCCTTTCGTGTCGTCAAATGATTTTCATACATGTCTCAAAATGTGTTTATGATTTACATGTCTTATTTGCGATTACTTTATATTTTAAATAGGTTTCTTTGATTTGATACTGTCACACAAAAGTTAATAATGCGTAATAACGTAAAGTGGAAAGAGTTGGGTGGGAGAAGCTTATTATTATTATTGTCGAGCTTGACTCGGCCCGTGGTTTGTTATTATTGTCGAGCTTGACTCGGCCCGTGGTTATTATTGTCGAGCTTGACTCGGCCCGTGTTTATTATTTTATTATTGTCGAGCTTGTCTCGGCCCGTGGTTATTATTGTCGAGCTTGACTCGGCCCGTGGTTATTATTATTGCTCCCTGTACTCACGTCTTTGGCCGCAAGAAGTCTTAGAGGGGTGCCGGCACTTAAGGTCGTGGAGTATGCGAGATGGATAGTAGATTCTTCCCCGTATCAACATAGTTAATAATACAATTTCTCTGAGATTTGGATATTTGCAAAAGAGAATAAGAAAGAGATTGGGACTAATCCTCCCCGTTTGAAAGTTGAGAAAGGAAGATCAAAAGAATGAGAATTTTATAAGTGTTCTTACTGGATGCTCCATGTGCATTTATTACAGTTTTACAGTTTATATTTGAGTCCCTGATTTACTCTGCAAGTTTTACATTTTTATGATTTATTTTCCTCTGTATATTTATTGTGAAAAGAAAGTTATGCTTCGCCTTCTGATTTACGAGCTTGGGTGTCACTTACTCAGTATTTCCATGCTGACTTTGAAAACTGTGGTTCCTGTTTCCTTCCCACCGCAGGTCTAGGAGCTGAAGACTAAGGTGTAGCTGGGTACGAGATTCACTTAGTTGGACTTCACCTTGAGTAGAATCTAGTTTTGTTAGCAAGAATAACGTTGTATTTTTGAAAACGCTTGTGTAATATCTAGAGACTTTGTGATGATTAATATTATGTAATAAATAAATAATTTGGGATGTTATTCTTTTGATTTCCACCGTTACTTTTAGCATCGCCCTCCCGGTCTGGTTCGAGCCGGATAAGGGGGTTGTTGCAGGTGGTATCAGAGCGTTCGTTCCAGCATAAAACCTGTAGGGTAACTAAAAATTAACATAGGGCAAGATAATTATAGTTGGAAAATCCGTTCGGGTTATGGGTAGCCTAATTATAAGTTTTGATTATTCCCGCCCACCCTCATCCAGCTTTGAGAAGAGTTGTGTGTTAAATGAGATATGGTTTGATTTGAGATTTATTCCAATGATTATGGATAGTTGTTACTTTCATGATGAGAAGAAGGATTGAGATAGAGTTTGATTTCTGCTTATTGTGCAGTGATTATATTATCTTAAGTGTTGACATGAGTTATATGTGTTTTACTGTGAAGATGTTATATGATGCGTGCTCTGTGGTAACTGTGTTAGAGGTATTACTAATTATGAAATTACTAGATAGTTGTTGAAATTTCCGGACCATAACCCAAGATACCGTGGGGTAAGACTGATAGAAAGTTAAGATATCACTTTAGGAAAGTTTGACAGGAACAAAAGGCTGAAAACATCACCATGGAGCAGTTCTTCGTGCAAATGACTCAAATGATGAGTAACGGAGGTCAGACAGGAACTAATTGGGCCAAGAAAGTAGCAAATATGAAGCCAATGGAATTTACGGGGAAAGAGGATCCCGCCGAGTTAGAGTATTGGATTATAGAAATGGACAAAATCCTCGAGACGGTAGATTATCTTGATGACCGGAAAGTCAACTGTGCCGTCTTTTACTTAAAAAGCGAAGCGCATCTCTGGTGGAGGAATGCACGAGAAACTTTGCTAGAAGACCCCAAATTCAATTGGGAATCCCTTCAAACTGCACTTAGAACTCGCTTCTACCCTCACCATGTGAAGAGGAGCAAGGAGCAGGAATTCCAGAACCTGCAGCAGGGAAGCGACTCAGTAACGGAGTATTTTCGGAAATTTACAGAATTGACAAGGTTTGTAGGCAATATGGTTCCTGACGAAGAGTCCAAGTTTCCAAATTCATCTCTGGACTGCACGAAAGGCTACAAGAGTCCGTGTTGAGCAGAACCTACCCTACCCTCCACGAAGCCTATGACAGAGCAGCGGATATCTGGCGAGTCCGTGTCGTTCAAGAAGAGAAAAACAAGAAACACAAGCTTGAAGAGACAAGAGGAGGTAAAAACTTTGCAAAGGGGAATCAGGGTTTCAAGTACAACAATGGGGAAGGTAACCAGGGGCAATATCGAGGCAATCAGCAGAATTCAGGAGGACCCCAACCTTGCCGCTATATTTGCAACAGGTGTCAGCAGAACCATCCTGGAGTTGACTGCATGGGGAACCCAGTCACCTGCCACAACTGTGGTAAGAGGGGACACCGAGCTTATGAGTGTCGGTCACAACCAGCCAGGAACCATCCAATGAATAAAGGAGGCAACATTGGAAGGCCACAACAGAACAACTACCAGGGAAACCGCCAGCAAAACGGGACTAACTTTGGTCGCAATCAGCAGAATGGAAATCGCAATGGGGGCAATGGCTATGGAAGACAACAGAACTACAACCTTGGCAATGCAGGACAGAACCGAGCTCAACCCAGGATTGGAAACAACGAAAAAGGAACAGGAACTCAGAATGCCAATATAGGAAGAATTGTTGTGCTGGCCAAGGCTGAGGCAGAAGCTGAATATGGAGTTGGCACGGGTGATTTCCTTAACCATGAGCAGCCAACATCGGGTTGATAGCCTACTTGATCATGTACTAAGGGACCGTATTTTCCGAAGATTGAGTTAAGTTCTAAGGACGACAACCCTTCGATAAGTTGTGTTACGATCCTAGTACCCTTGAGACGTGCTTAGCCTTGAGACTTAGCAACCGAATGAGACTGTGACCACTTAAGTAGATAGACGTGCCTGCGACTTTATTTGATATTATGTGCATTACAGAACTTGGATATTTGCTATAATTTGTTATGTGAGATTACTTGCCTGCCGTGTGATCTTGGTTCTGATAAATAATTGTTTGATAGATCTTCTGGGTATCTTGATTAGTAGTTGATTTTAGCTTCGAGGACGAAGCTCTGTCCAAGGGGGGAAGGATGTAATACCGCGTTTAGATAGTAGGGGTAAAATAGTCATTTAGAAGCCTAATAATAATATTATTTGCGAAATAATATTTGGATAAATTATTGAGTTTTGTTTGTATAAAATTTTAGAAGAATATTAGATAAGTAATGTAGAATTAATACGTAGACGTTTCGTAAAAATTTAGTTAATTTAATTTTTAGCACGTGTCCGACCACCGCGAGGCTTGGTGGAATTGTCACACCAAATCACTTAAACACTCGATACCTCCCCCACATCCCATTATTTCCAACAACTATTAATTAATTTGCATCTTCACCAGAACATTCTCATCCCCTTCATCATCATTTGCCTTCACGGCAACGCAACCATCATCGCCTCCCATCATCACCGCCACCAGCACACACCGCCTCAAGCTTCACCGCCATAGCCCCCTATAAAACCCTCTCACTCCCCCCTGGCACACAGAGCAGCCACCACCACAACAGCCACCCTCTCCATCACCAACACTCCATCACCACCACCAAGATTTCTCTCGGCAAAAACCAAAACCACCAACACCTCCATAACTCTCTAGTCTCTCATCTCTCTTCCCCTACATCTCTCTCTCTGTTTCAGATAGAGCAACAGCAGCTGCACGTATCAGCAGCTAAAAGCCGCCATTGCCGCCGTCAGAAACCCACCGAGCAAAGCCACCGAGGCCACCTCCGTCTCCACTCCACCTAGATCTCTGTCTACATCTCTATCTCGCGACCAGAAGCAGAGTAGGCAGCAGAAACGAAGGCAGAAGCAACTGCCATTACCGAGCAGTCAACCACCGTCGCCATCCACCATAGTTTCCAGCAAGGAGATTCACCTGAGCGAATCCGGCTCTACCCACCCCTCTAGACCGGTACCAAACGCCTCCAGGAGGTCCAGAGAGACCGAATCAAGCCCTACCCAAAGCTGGGAGGATCCCCATCACCGGCGCCGAAACCCACCTCCGACCACGTCGACGACGAACCCGTAGAGACCCGTTTCTCGATCGTTTTACGCCATTTTTGGCCAAGGTACGCTCTAGATCTTTCCATAAGATTTTTTCAGTACATATAATCATGTTTTAAGGCTTCGATTTGGGTTTTGATAGAATGGAATTAATATGTTCTCGATGGGGGTGTTTCATGTAGTTTCTGAAAATTGAGGGTAATAAATATAGCATATAGAACTATTTAATGGTAGGTGGGGGGCATTTGATTTCTTTTTAGCATAACTTGGGGTTTCTTTGACATTTCGCAAACTGAACAAATACAAATAAAAAAGTAAAAAAAGATATTTGGATTTAAATAAATTCCCACAATTTCTAGCTATTATTCAAATAAATAGAGGTATGTTAAAAATTGAAATTATGTGGGTGAAATTATTTGGTAGCTAAATAGCATTAAGATTTGTTTGAGTAATAATTTACTTTGAATAAGATGGCTATTTCGTTAGTAATTTAGAATTTAATTCTTCTCTCATTTGATAAATGTTTATTTATTCATAGCATTGTTAGCTCTTTTATAAACTTTCTAATAGCAATTTTTTAAATTTTCTCTTGGTTATTTATAAATAAAAATATTGGGTAATATATTAGTACTAGTAAATATAAAAGTTAATAGACTTAAGTTATGTCCTCTTGTATAATGATAATTTTAAGCGTGATATGGGGTGGGGAAATCATACGACTTCTAATAGGACTCGTTAAATTTATAGAATCACATATGCATACTTGTGTGGACAATTTGTCATCAAATAAGGCAATGTAATTTGTTAGTGACAGGTTTGTAGACGACGGCTAAGTAGAAGCTTTTACATGCTACTGGTTGTGAGCTAAGGTAAGTGAACATGCCAAGCCTTGCGTGCCTAGCTCCTTTCGTGTCGTCAAACGATTTTCATACATGTCTCAAAATGTGTTTATGATTTAATGTCTAATTTGCGATTGCTTTACGTTTTAAAGAGGTTGGTTTTATTTGATACTGTCACACAAAAGTTAATAATGCATAATAACGTAAAGTGGAAAGAGTTGTGCGGGAGAAGCTTATTATTATTATTATTGTCGAGCTTGACTCGGCCCGTGGTTTGTTATTATTGTCGAGCTTGACTCGGCCCGTGGTTATTATTTTATTATTGTCGAGTTTGTCTCGGCCCGTGGTAATTATTGTCGAGCTTGACTCGGCCCGTGGTTATTATTATTGCTCTCTGTACTCACATCTCTGGCCGCAAGAAGTCTTAGTGGGGTGCCGGCACTTAAGGTCTTGGAGTATGCGAGATGGATAGTAGATTCTTCCACCTATCAACACAGTTAATAATACAGTTTCTCTGAGATTTGGATATTTTCAAAAGAGAAAAAGAAAGATATTGGGACTAATCCTCCCCGTTTGAAAGTTGAGAAAGGAAGATCAAAACAATGAGGATTTTATAAGTGTTCTTACTGGATGCTCCATGTGCATTCTTACAGTTTTACAGTTTATATTTGAGTTCCTGATTTACTCTGCAAGTTTTACATTTTATGATTTATTTTCCTCTGTATATTTATTGTGAAATGAAAGTTATGCTTCGCCTTCTGATTCACGAGCTTGGGTGTCACTTACTCAGTAGTTCCATGCTGACTTTGAAAACTGCGGTTCCTGTTTCCTTCCCACCGCAAGTCTAGGAGCTGAAGACTAAGGTGTAGCTGGGTACGAGACTCACTTAGTTGGACTTCACCTTGAGTAGAATCTAGTTTTGTTAGCAAGAATAACGTTGTAGTTTTGAAAACGCTTGTGTAATATCTAGAGACTTTATGATGATTAATATCATGTAATAAATAAATAAGTTGGGATGTTATGCTTTTGATTTCCATAGTTACTTTTAGCATCGCCCTCCCGGTCTGGTCCGAGTCGGATAAGGGGGTTGTTGCAAACTACTCTTACTGAGAAACTTCAAGAATCTGAGTTAGTCAAATTCAAGCTTGCAGGCTCAGAACACGAGTTGAACTTAATTCTTGGAGAAAGTTCAATGTCTGTTCACAAAATTGGTATTGGATACAATCCAACTTTTCCAAGAAAAAACAATACCAGATTTGTGAAAGCTATAAACAAAACTTCTCCTAAGTGTCATTTTTTCAAAAAAAATGGTCATATGAAGATGACTTGTTCATAAGAAGAGACCCTCACATAATGAGGAACACATTTCTATTTCAACTCAAATGACAAGTCAGACAGATTTGGGTTTCTAAAGGGGTCAGACCACCTAATATGGTTGATCCTGAGTATGAGTCCAAATTCCACACTTGGTCTAATACCTGGGTAAGGCAGTGATTGATGTTTGCAGGTTGTCACCAATGTCAAAGAACAAAAGTGGTTTATGGATAGTGGTTCATCAAGACACATGAGTGGAGAGAGATCTCTATTCTCATAACTGAAAGAGCAATATGAAGGTTCAATTACTCTTGGTGAAAAAGGCAAATGCAACATTCTTGGTATTGGTAAAGTTGGTACAGATTCTGAAAACTCTATTTCTGATGTATATCTAGTTGATGGCTTGAAATTTAACTTGCTTAGTGTATCTCATCTTTGTGACAATGGCAATAAGGTCATCTTTGATAAAGAGAGTGCGGTGCAAAATGAGAAATTAGGCAATTGCATTCTCACAGCCTCTAGATCAAACAATGTTTATACATTTCAGACTAACAAAGATGCGGGTAAAAACTTAAAGTGTCTCAAGACCTTGAAAGAGGATTCAAGGGTTTGGCACAGAAAGCTTGGTCACATTAGCTTGCATACCTTGAACAAATTGATCTCTAAAGATCTGGTAAGAGGATTACCATCTATCAAGTTCAAAGATGATGAAGTATGCAAAGCTTGTGCTCAGGGTAAGCAGGCCAGAAGCTCATTCAAGCCAAAGAAGTTTATAAGTACTTCTAGACCTATTGAATTGCTTCACATGGATTTGTCTGGTCCTATGAGGACACCAACTCCAAAAGGTAAGAGGTATATGCTAGTTATTTTAGATGATTACTCCAGATACACTTGGGTTATGTTTCTAAAAGAAAAATCTGAAGCCCTCTCCGAATTTTCAAAACTTTGCAGAGAACTTCAAACTTTGAAAAACCTACCTATTGCTTCTATCATAAGTTATTATGGTAGAGAGTTTGATCAATTAAAATTTGATTTATTCTGCGTTAAGCATGGTATCTCTCACAATTTCTCTGCTCCTATAACTCCTCAACAGAATGGAGTTGTTGAAAGAAAGAACAGGACTCTTGAAGATATGTCAAGAACAATGCTTCTAGAAAACAAGCTGCCAAAGCGTTATTGGGCAGAACCTGTGAATACAGCAAATTACATTTTGAACAGGTGCTTGATTAGACCTATCTTGAAGAAGACCCCCTATGAACTTTCAGAGGGAGAAAGCCAAAAATTTCATACTTCTGACCCTTTGGTTGCACATGCTATGTCCACAACAATGGTAAGGACAACTTGGACTTGAATCTGAACAAGCATGAATCAGAAGAAGAAGCTGGGAACTCACTTGGGTTCAAGAAAGGTTCAGAAGGAAACAGAAGCCATTTTCAAGACCTTGAAAACAAATCTCAAGGCCTTGAAAATAGAGATCAAAAACTTGACAAGGATGATCAGAAAGATATAAGTGATCAGGCTACAACTTCAAGATCAGATAAGCAATATGGAGAGCCTGAAACCTGGTCTCCAAGAAAGAGATTCAAATATCTTTTATCTCATCCAGCTGACAATATTATATCTGATCCAACCACTGGTACACAAACAAGATCACAGTTGAAGAATCTCTGTGCTTTTAATGCTTTTATTTCTCTTTTAGAACCCAAAAATGTGAAGGAATCATTACAAGAAGCAGTATGGATTATAACTATGCAAAGTGAACTCAATGAGTTTGAAAGAAATAAGGTGTGGAATCTAGTTCCTCCACCAACAAACCAGTCTGTCATTGGTACCAGATGGGTATTCAGAATCAAACTAGATGAGAATGGCAAGGTGATCAAAAACAAAGCAAGGTTAGTTTCTCAAGGTTACAACCAAGAAGAAGGTATTGATTATGAGAAAACTTTTGCTCCAGTTGCCAGGTTAGATGCAATTAGAATTTTACTTGCTTTTTCATCCTACAAGAACATGAAACTATTTCAAATGGATATGAAATGTGCTTTCTTGAATGGTTACTTGCAAGAAGAAGTTTATGTTGCACAACTTCCTGGATTTGAAAGTGATAAGTTTCCAGATCATGTTTACAAACTTGACAAAGCACTTTATGGTTTTAAACAGGCTCCAAGAGCTTGGTATGAAAGATTGTCAAAATTTCTTCTTGAAATGATTTCAAAAGAGGATTGGTAGACAAGACCCTTTTAATAAAGACTCATGAGAAATATTTACTTGTAGTTCAGATCTATGTTGATGATATCTTATTTGGATCTAGTAATGATCTTCTTTGAAAAGAATTCTCAAGTCTTATGAGCAGGGAATTTGAAATGAGCATGATGGGAGAATTGAACTTCTTCCCTGGACTTCAAATACATCAGTTGAAGAAGAGCATCTTTCTGCATCAAAGAAAGTACACTAGAGACTTGTTGAACAAGTATAGTATGTCTCAATCCAACGAAATCAAGACTCCTATGAGTTCTACACTGTCCTTCGATAAGGATGAATCTTGTAAGAGTGTCAATGTTAAATAGTATAGAGGTATGATTGGATCATTACTTTATCTCACTGCTAGTAGACCAGATATCATGTTTAGTGTATGTATGTGTGCAAGATTTCAAGCCGATTCAAATGAATCACACTCAATGGTACCAAAGACCTAGGGCTTTGGTATCCAAGACATTCTAACTTCTCTTCGCATGGATTTTCAGATGGTGACTTTGCATGTTACAAAGTTGATAGGAAAAGCACTTCTGGAACTTGCCAATTCATTGGATCCTCCTTGATCAGTTGGCATTCCAAGAAACAAAACTCATTTGCTCTATCAACAGCTGAAGCTGAATACATATCTGCTAGAGCATGTTGTTCACAAGTATTAAGGATTGCTCAACAGTTGAGAGATCTTGGATTTGATTTCAAGAGCATACCAATCAAATGTGACAATACCAGTGCAATATCTATTACAAAGAATCCAGTTCAGCATTCAAGAACCAAGCATATTGATGTCAGACACCATTTCATCAGAGATCATGCTGAGAAAGGTGATATTGTTCTTGAATTTGTTTCTACTAACATGCAACTTGCAGATATCTTCACTAAACCATTGCCAGATGAAAGATTTTCAGCTCTAAGACTTGAATTAGGCTCGCTAAATAGAGATGCATTGGTTTAGGGGGAGTACAAGGTAAGGAAGGTAAGTTATTATGTGTTTCAAAGATTTGAACCGATTTTCAAAGCCTTGAAAATCCTTTCAAAGATTTGATTTTATTTTTTTCAGTATAGCAGCGTTTCAAGACCTTGAAACTATTTTCAAATCCTTGAAAATAAGTCTGATAACTGGTTAGTGAATAATTCTTGGATCATTCAGTATTGGGTGCTATCTTTGTAGATATTTGCTCAATAATGCCCCTACCTTTTTTAAAATTCTTTTTCAGCCAAATTTAGTATTAAATTATTTATTTCCAACGGCTTCAAAGATTTGAATCTTCTCTGATCCTTACAGATCTTTTGAGATCAGAGAGATTGTAGTTTCCTTTTCAAACACAAACTCTTTCAGTATTTATCTTCTTCTCTTCTCCTTCACTCATTATCAAATCTGCCTCTCTCTAGTTTTCTCTCAAACCCTAATGAGCACTAGAAGAGCCTCAGACAGAATCAAGATGGCTGGAGGTTCAAAACCTAGTTCAAAGAAAAAGAGAAAGACAGTCGAAGATGGAGTACAAGAAATTAGTGAGACTGAGAACCAAAGGATTATACTGATGAAGAACTAGAGACTTTATCTTCCAAGAAGATGGAGAAGAAGGACCAGTTTACAGTAACAAGCAAGAAGAAAAAGACCACAGTAACTATGAAAGAAAATCAGAAGGGAATCCACATTGGAAGCCCTAAGAAGGACAATAGAATGGTAGACTCAGGGATAAAAGGAAAAGGTAAAGAAATCCTCATTCCAGAATCAGACACAGATACTACTTCAGGCTCCTATGGAGTGTACTCTATGTCCAAAAGAGGAAAACATGAGAAAGATCTTCCAGAAGCAGAGACTGGAGAGAAAGATCATCACAAAATTTCCTGTGCACAACAGAAGAGGATGGTTGTGAAGAAGAAATTGAAGCATGCAAGAAAAGCCTTAGAAGGACTCACCTTCCTGTTCAACAGTGTTATAGAGAAAATTAGTTCCTTTATTCAGGAACTTGATGTAGTTACTACAGAAGTACAAGCTACTGATGAAGACAGTGAGGAAGAAGAGGGAGATCAGGATGGAGATGAAGACCCAACCCCATAATCTTGCCTATTCTTTCTTTCTCATTCTATTTTTAAGTTTACTTTTCAAAATTTTCCAGACTTTGATCCAACATCTTCTCATTCTTTTTGATAAAAGTCAAAAAGGGGGAGAAATTATGTTGTTTTTATTTCTGTTTAAGTGACCTATCTTTTGGTGAGTAGGATTATTTTCAACTTACTTGTTTTCTGCTTAAGTTTATTAATAAGTTGGATCTTTTGGAATTAATGTGTTATTACTGTTTGAACTGTGTGCTAATCAGTATTTTTTGCAGAAACTAAGACTCAAACAGATTAAGGTTTTGTCTTTCATCAAGGGGGAGATTGTAAGGTCACAAGTTTCATGGACTTGAAATACTTAGTTATTTAAAGGCCTTGAACCAGCTTTCAAATCCTTGAATCAGGTTTCACAGGCTTGAAGCTATTTCAAGGCCTTGAACCAGGATTAAAATCCTTGAAACTGTCTGACCTGTATGCATGTTCATAGGGGGGAGTTTTTGTAAACTCTTCTAATCTGATTCTATCTCTATCACCCCTATGCTTGATGTGTTACCATTTGATGATGAAAGACAAACTGTTTTGATATATCTAGCACCTTTTAATCCATCTGTTTGACTCAGTTTTGCATAGAAATTTTATTTCCTAAGTTTGCAGGATATGTTTCCTAATCAGGCTTTTGCAGGAAATGAAATATTCAGAGAAGTTGATTCTGTGATCAATCAGACACTCATGAAAGCTTCTCAAATTGTTTAAAGAAAAGATCACAACAATATCTCTAAAGATCATGATCAACTATCCGTTGGAGAAGGCTGTTAAGAGAGTCAAAGTTTGTTGCCTCCAAAACATGAAGTTGTTGCTAAAAATCTGGGAAGATTTGCAGAGCCTCTAGCTGTATAAATAGAGCTCATTTTGAAGCAACAAGAGACAACACTCAACGGGAAGAAAAAGAGATACTCATTTCTGGATTGATAAGCATCAAAGAAGTTCATCATCTCTCACAATCCAACTCACAGAAGACCATTACACTTTCCACTGCAGTTCTACACTTTAGTGTTCTTCTGTCTTGTGCTTTATTTGCAGATCATTATTGTATTACTTCAATCTTTCATTCTCAAGGATTGTTTAAGGTGAACAATAGAGAATTCTTAGTTAATCAGTTAGATAGAGCAGGTACTAGATAGGTTAGAGAGAAACACAAGTTGTAACAGAGTAAGACAACTCTATGTGCTTGAGATCTAGGGCTTAGCTTTTGATTAATAAGAATTGAGTTGAAAATCCTGCAGGGAGAAGATCCCTGAGGTAGAGACGTAGGTCCAAGTGGACTGATCTCTATAAATCACTTGTATCTTGCATTTAGAGTTCATTTACATACTCAGTTTTTACAGCATTCAAACTAGTATGTTTTCAAGGGTTTGAAACTCTTTTCAAGGCCTTGAAAAAGACTTGTCTATTTTATTTCAAACTGTATTTCCTCCAAAGGCTTGAAACTGTTTTTAAGGCCTTGTACTCCATTGCTCTTGATCTAAAACTCTTCTCCTCAACAAGTTTTGCATAAAGTTGGCATACTCTATTCAACCCCCTCCCCCTTCTAGAGTATATGTGTTGCATATGTATCTGCATACTCTCCCTTTCAAATACTCTCTTACTCCACAAAATCTATCATAAACCAAAAATAATTGCTCTTATGAGATAAGTACATACTCCCAACTTCAATTTTTGATCTCACGAGACCTTCGAAAACAATTTCTAAATTGTTGATTACCCAAACAATAGGCACTCAACCCAAACTCAAATAAAAAGTCTCAAAACCCAAATACTTAGCTAAATCGGGTAGGCCAAAGTTCTTAGCTATGAGAGGTGGGTGGGGATACTTGCTTACTAAGCCCATTTTCTAAAGACTTACACATAATAGCCATATTCAAGACTACCTAAATCCCCAACGACTTGTCAAATTTTTATTTCTTTTCCTCTGTCCATTTTAAATTTCCCTACAGGTTTTAGATTTCCTTTTTGGATAGCCTGACCCTGATACCAACTATATACCCCCCACAACTACCAAACCGGAAGCCCAGGGTTGTTTACCCGAGATTAAACCCGGATACGAGGAGGTTTAAAACAGATAACCCAAACATAACTTTAAAAAAACTCCAATCTTTGTGCCTCAAACATAGACGTACAATCCAGCAAAATCTAATGATGCTAAAAGATGTTCGAAGAAGTTAATGTGTGAACATCTACTTTATGTGATGAGTCGCGCCCCCACTAATCAAAGCTCCCATCTAGGCATGTGGTGCAGAAAACAAAAGAGAACACCACAGTTCCAAAAGTCAGCGGAAATATTGAGTAAGTCACACCCAATCATGTAAACAGATTATGAAGTAATTTGAAAAGCAAGGAGTATTTGCCGCAATTTTATCAAATCTCAATGTAATGAAAACCTTGAAACTTTACAAGCAACAAGAAAGATTTCAATATCGTTATTTGGATTAGGAGTTTCCAAAATCTCATATTCATCCATCATTTCCATTAAAACCAAAATCACATTGTTAATTTGTTGTGACGGGGAAACAGAACTAGTCCCCTTCGCAAGCATCTTGCGGCCAGAAGAGTGAGTAAGGAGCTATCCGGGGCTAAGTGCGGCTGGTTTAAATAAATTGGACGAGAGACCGAAGTCAACATGCCCAATGCCAATAGTAACCATACAACAATAATCCCCGCACAACTCTTCCACTTTACGTTATTGTCGATTAATATATTGCAGTGATATTTTTAGAGAAACATTTCAACAATTTGAAACAAGTATTCAGGTAGCACGTATTTCACATAAAATTATTTTGAGACAAATAAGAATGGAACAAATTTGACACGAAAGATGATAGGGCGCTAGGCCTGGCATGTTTACTTACCTTGAATCTAAAGCAAAAGCAATTCACTTCCTAGTAATACTCGACGTATCATTCGTCAACGAAATTGTCGCCTACAAATTTAATAATATCTTAATCAACATATTGCACACGAAGTCCTATAGGTAAAATCAAACAATCCCTTACTAACTCTCCCCAACCTTTGCTAAGGTGAACAACCCCTTTTATAATAAAATACGATTTATAAAGCTAACGTTTATTATTTGTAAAAACAAGCCAAACTATAATTATATAACTTACAAAGAGATTAATAAATATCTGATTAAACAAGAATGTTATTTGTCCCAAACTTGATAATGTGACATACTACTACTATTTAAGCTATGATTTATATAAACTCTTGTCTATAAAAATATAATATAATTATATAACCAAAGTAGCGAAGTTTTATTGTTCTTTCAAAAAAATTTAATTAAACATAACAAATAAACGTTATTTTTCAATAAACTAGCTTTATATACAAGAAAAATAAACTCCCAAATAAAATAACCCTCAAAAGTATTTACCAGGGCTTTCATCCCCCTAATTCTTCTCTTTTAAAATTTGAGTATTGATGAGTAAAAAAATAATTCCCACATATGCTCTTAAGTGATAACATGTGACCACTGGGCCAAGCCCACATTTGTTCCCTCATTCTTCCCAATTATTATCATTAACCAACTAATAATAATAGTTAATAAAACAAATAAAAAAAATTGTAAAGAAAGAATGAAGGGAGAGAGGGACGGGTTTGAGTTACCCGAAGAAGGAGAAGAGATGGGTTGGTGCCGGTGGTGGAGACGAACGGTGGTGGCGCCGGGACGGGAGGCGAGACGCCGGCCGGGTCAACGGCGAGGCAGGACTGGGCTCGGCTGAGCTCCGCTCAGTCGGGTTCAATCGGTTTCCGGCGACCCGAACGAAAAAACGAGAGAGAGAGAGAGAGTGCTTCGAGGGAGAGAGATTAAGAGCTTTGATTGGTGTGAGAACAATCTGATTTCGAGGTGGCTATTTATAGGCTTTCAATTGAAGAATTCGGCGAAGGTAAGGCGACCCACGGCGAAGTTTTTGATTCCGAATCAGGACCAAAAATTGGTGAAATTGGTTTGCTTCTCGCTAAAGTATCGAGCTTTGATGAGGGTAGAACGATTCGGGAGTGAACTGGGACGGTAATTAGCTTTGGTGAGGATTTGAGAGGTGGTGGGTTCGGGCGGCGACATAGTCGGAGGACTCTCCTGCTCAACGCAGGAGAGGAAGAAGATGATATATAATTACGGTAAAAGAAACTTTCGCCCCCTTTGGTTTAGATGAAAGACAAATACTACCCCCCCCCCCCAGTTTAATTAAAAGACACTCTTTAAGTATAGAAAAAATACATAAAAGCACATAGTGATTAATAATAATAAAAATTAAATTTTAAATAATTAAAACTAGTACCCATAACTTATAATGATATCGTATTAACACCCGATACTTATAATAATATCATAAAATACCCGTATTCATAAAATGGGATATTTCACAAAGTTAGTAGCACTGATTTGCAAGTGGACTAATCCTTGTAAGGACATGATTAGTATTGGGGCAATTATGTGGTTAATAAGGAGTTATTACTATATAAAGGAACTCTAGCTTGTTATTATCTCAATCAGAGCCATTATTGAGAGAAACATAACAACGCAAGAGGGATAGCAAGTTGGGAGGCCGAAACCCCCCAACCCGTCGGTCCCCTTGTGCCGTAGGCCCCCCTAGGCGCGGCTCATTCCTCATTTTGCGTGATCCGTTCCTCATTTCTTCCGTTGCTAGCACTACACGGTGGGAACAGTCAGAGAATCAAGGTGTGGATACTCGTAGACACGAAGACACAATTCTCCGTAGTGATCGCACAAACTAAGGTACACATGTTTCTACTCTAATCATGTTATGATTGCTTGCCTGTGATACCTGGAGGGGTTTGAGCAGGATTAAATTTTTGTTATTCCGATGAGTAACCTGCATCAAAACCCTACAATATGTGTCTTTTATTCAAAAAATTTTGTTAAAAAAGGTAAATACAAAGTATTTTGATTGATTACAACTATTTGTTTTTAATAAATAGGACCAAGAGTTGTAAAAGTAATTTGTGTAACGTTAATGTTCTTAAATATATTCTATAAAGAGAAACTCTTATCTACGTTGCTTCAATGAGAGACATTATTCTAGTGTTGTCAGTATGTTCTCTACCTTATGCGTCATCCCTCTATCCGACCGTTATTCTGCAACCCTGATCTTGTACTTTCAGGCGACATCTTTTTTACTTTAGATGATTTATTTTGTTGGTGCTTAAGATGTTTTGAAAATCCAAGTATGTATACAGTTCTCTATAAATCAGGGAGTACAAGTTAGAGAAAATTTGATTATTTCACCGGCTTTGATCGAGCCCGATAAGGTCATTTAGATAGAAATATCAACAAATTTAGTTTATTTTGGGTAATTTATTTTATAATTATTTATGCTTGGTCTGCGTGGCTTCATCTACCGTTGTTTGTCTGAGTGATTCATGTTTGAGTCGTCACCACTTCTCGTCAAAGCTCCATGATGTTCGATTTTCAGGTAAGCAATCGTACTTCTAGCCCTCTTGCTAAAATCCTCTAACAGCCAAATCAAAAATATGATATCCTAATTTTTGTTTGTGGGAAGTTTCAGATGATGCTGTCTTTGAAGGTGACGAATTTCAGTTGCTGCTACAGGCGTGCGACCACCAATCGTACTACTCGCTAGCAACCGCGTCGACAACCAAAATCTAAATAAGAGTTGCAACTATTTACCTCTACCTCAACGGGGCGGCGTACTAGTTCGTCAACTGAAGGCTTTTCAAGAGGTCTCCTATCATGATTGTTCTTTCTTTTTAAGAAAAAAAAAAAAGAAAAAAAAATCATGAGTGTTCTTACTTAGGCTTCTTTGAGCACAGTAGTACTTGAACTTAATTTTTTTTTAGTTGTGTTTTATTTTCATCTATTCGTTTAATATTACTGGGTTTGCCTCGCGCGCGTTGGGCGCGCAGCACCGGTGTGTCGGGTAGAGCAAATACTCCGAGTCCCCGCAACCGCGTCTGAACAGTGGCCACTTTTCAGCCCTGTTCCGGAGCCATATTTCGGAAAATTCACAATTTGATTCTCCGCACACCCGACATGAAACCCTCACCGGCGTCTGCATACAGAGTATTGGTACATGTACGTATCTATATAAAGTTTTACATGTGTGAGAATCCTGTCTTCCCTACTTGCTGCATCCATACATCTCCATTCTCATCTGTTTCATTGCTTCTTCAGTGTTTTGTCTTCTTCTCAAATTGGTTATTTCTGGGGCATGTAAGTACCATTCTTTTGGGATTGGTTAACCCAGACACAACTGAACCAAATTACAGTTTGGAAAACGGATAAAGCTTCAAACCAATGGAAAACCAGAGCAGATTGAAATTGAACTCCAATCAATGATATAAACCCTAGAAATGAAGTGAAGATACGCCAGACCTTCGTGCTTATTCACAGCAAACATGTATGTTCTAGATCAAGAATATCAGTTCATGGAGAAACAAAGAAAAGCTACCCTTATCTAGCTTAGCTTCTTTTATATAATAAAGCAGTATAGGGACATTGAAAAGAGGCTCAGATCTGTAAGCACAATTAGACTGCACTGACACCACCATGGCTGCAAGAGGGACAGATAAGAATCTCCCCCAATTGCCCCGCCAACATGAGGGTCGAATTGTAGTCTGAAATGCAAGCTCTATGAACATATCATCGCAGCCTCTTCAACAATATAGGCAATATTTCATTCACGTAAAAGACAGTGGAGCAATAGCGTGAAAGGCAGCGAAGCAATCACAGTTTATACATTGAGACAGAAGCAAACATATGAGTTGGTAAACCACCATTGCTCTTAAGTCGAAGTTAATAGGCATCTTCGAAGCCTAAATATGCTCTAAAACCCTACCGAAACAGGTACGACATATGAGTTTAGAGAAAACCCTTTCTTCTACAGGAAAACAAATCTCTCTTCCCTATCGAAAATGCTGAAACCCGACTGATCGAGAAACGAGTGACGAAAACTGCAAAACCCAGACAAACAAAGCGGAATCAGTGTATGGCATTGAGAAGTGGACATTAAAAACAACCAATATAACTTAGTTACAAGTTGTTTCATCATTTACTGCAGAAACAGGGTGAATGAATATACGTATGGACAGCAAAAGCGTATCAACTTATTATAAAGAGGATGTCAAGAATGAAGCAACAAATAGTCAAATGCAACACGATGGAGCCAGGTTTGCATTTAAATGCATTTAAAGAAAATAGACCTCTAACAACTTGTCATGAACAATGGAAAATCTATCGCATGTCACACTCGAACTTGTGAAATTTTAAAATTTCAAAATAGAGGGTTCACTGTGGAAAGATGCACAAACAAATGCATTTCTAGGTAATTGCTATAGCCTAATCTAACAGAGTTGTATGGCATAGAAGACTTAAAGAATCTACTACATGTGATAAACGGCCAATGAAAAAATTACATGTCATCGAACCTTTCTTCAAAAATTATTAATGATACTACAAGTAACAATATTGTAACCTACGCCCATGAAACGTACTTTATTATTATTATTATTATTATTATTATTATTATTATTATTATTATTATTATTATTATTATTATTATTATTATTATCATCATTATTATGTTTTTTTTCCTGAGAAGTATTACTATAATATAAAAATTATATAATTAAAAGTATTAAGTAATAAATATTATAAATGTAGAATTTAGAATTAATACTAAGCAAAAAATATTTCACAAATGTTTGTTTTTTCTTTATTACTTTAGTGAATATTGGAAAATTTCATAACTTATAACAAATTAATTCACAAGGGGCAAGAAGTTCCACGAAGGTGGAAATCATAGAACTCGGTATGAACAAACTTACATTTTGTTTCATTTGATTTGCAGATAGTAACAGTGATTGCTGATGTGAAGTACAAAATACTGCATAATCTTATCATATGCTCCAGGCCTACCTGTAATATGTATACAACATAAAAACATTAGAGACTGAATATTAGGAACAAAATGGAAACATTGAAAAGAATGTACCAAGTGTGTACCATCCATACTCTAATGTTGTTCGCTTCTTGCTTATTAATATAAATTGTCTTTTTTTCAAAAAAAAAGTCGCATACCTGAAACGCATGTCATAGGTGTCGACATATACATATGGGATGCGAGCAATGTTGAGCCAGTCTTCTCCCGTTCCCTTCTCGCATCCTCTAAAGAGCTCGGGACAAGTTCAAACTGTTATTCGTTTCAATGAGGTGAAACGCCGCATGCAGTTCGACATTGATGATAACGAAGTTCCAGCAGTGATGTGAGGTCGCATATCCACTCTGGAGAGTCACAATTGTTTGGCAGTGTTCCTGCAGTGATGATAACGACCCGCACTGTTCTAAATACAGACCGAGTCATGCGAGGTGAGGGAATGCTGAAATCTCTTGCCCTATTAACAAATTCAACAAAGTATTAGGTGGGGGTTAGGTGTTATTTCCAATTAACCAGCTATTGCATCCAAAAGATTATTTAAGCTTACAAATTAACACATGTTCACGAGCACAATCAAAGAGACACATATATACTGCAATATAGTTTTTATATATAAAATTCAAACACAGCTCCAAGAGACTGAATAGTTAGCACACATCATCTCTCAGTCTGAATCAAGAAGGCACAACACCATGATGTCTTAATTGTTGACCATTGTGTTCATCATTCACGCAACATAAAATCGACACACTTAACACACAGACAAGCCCCCCTCTAGAATAGTGTGGACCACATTATTACTCGATTATGCTCCTGAAGCTCTATGATATCCTGTAACCAAACCAAAAAACCATATAATAATGTGTGTACTCTTTTAAATGGAAGACATCTTACACAAAAAGAAGGACAATAAAAAGAACTACACGTTTATCAAATAGGTCCTTTCAAAATAACAGGATCACAAAATATTATATGAAGCAGAAAACTTGCGCTCAAATGGGCTTATAGCAGTTTACTCCTCGGATCAACTCAAAGCCAACAGTTTCTTGTACACATAACAGTTCAAAGTCTCTTGGACTTGTCTACAGTTTCTTGTACACATAACAGTTCAAAGTCTCTTGGACTTGTCTACTCTTAGAGAATTGTTCACATTCTTATCATTTCAGTTGTACGCTACAATAACAAAAGCCTTCACTTGATGTTTCATAAACAGCCCGACTTGCCCAACTCCAATGTATGATTACGGCCGTATTTTGTAGGTACGAGAAAGCTTAATGTATAAGCTAATCGTTAACAGTGAACCCATGTTTACATTTCTTCATACAAAGCAATATAGAACACATTGTCATCTAAAACATTTGGAAACTTGAAGAGCTTCAGTCAATCATGCCGAAGAGAATTTACCATATCAAAGATGTTGAGAACAGCACGGGCAATGCACCGATATGCACTTATACGGAGACCCTGATATGCATCTTCAGAAAGTAGTTCCAGAAGATCTACCATAGTAGTCATTAACAGGACATCTGAAGTTAGAACTGCTACAGCTTTCAAATCAGTTCGCATCTCCCATTTTCCTGCTTCAAGTTTGTGGAGAAGGAACATATACATAAGAAACATATACAAACTAATTACAGAGATGTAGAATGGCAAAGAACTATATGTGTGTGTGTGTGTATTTGACAAACATGAATAAAATGTTCAAGGTTCTTCTCACTGCAGAGGACTCAATGCATCACCCCAAGAACAATTTAGCTTCAAAACACGGGGTATATTCGCAACAGACAAGATCACAAGTTGCAGATGGCCTCTGTGGATAAATGGACCTATTAAATAATGAAAACTATCATATAGAAATATCTAGTATTTCTCACATTGAGGGAACTTTGTGCAGATAGTTTTCCATCCAAGTAAAAAGTTGGTGTCATGCATGTACAGGTATCATATAGGCTGCAGCGTAACATGAATAAGCACTTCGGAAAATGCATATGGCCTTTCTGAAACAGTTCAATACCTTATCTCCAGCATCTCCAGATTGGGTCACATTGTGCTTATACATGATCGGATCAGCTTCACTGTTCAAATTCAATGAAAGAAGAGCAATAATATATCAAATACGTCTGAGTGAAAACTGTCTAAAAGAAGGTTCCATAATATCAAAGCCACACAGTATTAAAGTTGGATCTTGATTCTCGGTGCACAATCATTCCGGCCATATTGTATCAAAGTTGCAATTTAAGTTGACTTATAATTAATGTCAAAAAAACGGTGACAAAAAAAGATGAAGAGAAAAGCTGTAGTGTTTGGTGAAAAAGTTGTTGAGTTCAAAAGTTCAGGAAAAGCTTCAAAAACCCAACTTGTTTTACACCCCAATTTTACACTGTGGACTTGAAAGTCCATGGTACGCTAGGATATCGTTGCAAAAATTAATCAATCTTCTTCATTAAAACTCTAAAACAATCTAACAGTGCATATAAATATTAATTTAACCAACTATCTAGAAATTACCCAAAAACCCCAAAACTATTAACTAACTTAAATAATTATTTCCCAAAGTTACCAATCCTGCTGACGATGTATCCGATTCCCACGCCGAACCGCGTGTCCTGACGAGTCCTGAGCCGTGTCCTCGTTTGGATACACATTCGTATCAGTCCAAATCCAAATTTGATGCTTATAAGTTCATATATATATATGGCTTATAAGCTAACTTCAACTCATAATACAAAATTTACTTATAAGCTGCTTATATGTCATACCAAACTTCCATAGTTATGGATGGTTAATTCAAGGTAATATTTATTATTCTACTCAAAACATGTTTGTTTTTTCTACGTAAATAATCTTGAAGATTTTAAACCAACAGGGTCTGCAGTAACATTTTAGGTCTTCTGATTATTGGGAATGTTTACTGTATAATCTCCGACTTCATCTCAACCATACATTCCAATAATCCATAGTTCACTAATACATATTATATCTAAATATGTTTGTTGTTCTCCAAGAGCTTCCGCCTTACCCACATATCAGCAGATTGTCATTCTATCAAAGTCACATCTGTTACTAATCCTGGAATCAAGCCAGGACAACTTTAAGTACTTGCATCATCTCCAATTCGGATTACTACTTTGGTCATTTGTAGGTCTAAATCCACTTAATCATGATCGATAATCTTAAAGTAGCTAATAGCATGCTATGTATATGTGTAGATGTAGTGATTATTTCTCATTCGGACCACAGTGACTTGCCAATTAGTGTCCGTAACAGAACAGAGAGACACAATATGTACCATTTGCTGAAAGTGACAAACGAAACAGTACCTCCAGTCCCAACCCAGATCAGACAACCGTTTATGCATATACTGGGTCAGTGATTGAACATTCAAGGAACCAGAGCTCATACACTTCCTCATCACAAGCTTTCTCTTGATCTTATCTGAGAAACAAATAAACGCGGAAACACTTGACAATTGCATATGAAAATCAGAAGACTGGTACAATCAGGATAAAGTTAACCAGGAATCAGTTGGCAGCAGATTAGGTATAGCCTAACCATCATGATGAACACATTTCGTTCGATTCTACTTATTTCCACCTCTAATCAGTTAAGACATTAACTTGCACAATGTGAAGCAATACGATAACTTTTTTCCCCTTTGTAAGCCATCAGAAACACTAATCATAAAATACACAAATGCAAGTTAAAATAGGTTTAATATATACCAAATATCCGGAGGATGATGCCTGAATTTTGATTCCTGACACTCTGTCCAATGATTCGCCAGCCAACTGAGTGAAGACAGGAGGAAGTAGACATATGGACAAAGAACAGTGCTTGGTTAGCCTGTCCACAAAAACGACAACATGAATCAGTCGGAGGCCTCTCGGAAGCAAACCCAAAAACATCGAGTTAAAGAAAGAAAAACCATCATACCCGAACCTTCTTCAACAACTGGTTATAGCTGTTATATCTTTGAATTCGCAGAAAACCCAAAATCACACCCAATAGCGGGAAGGTACGACACCCTCATCGGCCTCCTCAACATACATCTTTGCAGCTACATTCAATCTCTGAAACGGAACCAACCATATATAGTTTCTACGGGGAAAAAAAAAGTGAAAGCTGGTATTTCAAAACAAGATCTAGCAATCCTTATGATCATGTACAAACACCAGCACAAAGTTCCACCATCACCCAATCAATCGCTAATGCTGCTGTGCTATATATTTATTTATTTTGGGAGGCTCAGATCTGCCGATGTAACGCAGTTAGACTACGATGGCATCGCCATGGCTGCAACAGGGAGAGAAGAGGATCCCTCTGGGTTGCCATGCCAAGATAGCAGCACAATCGTAGCCTTAATGCCATGCTCTAGAAAGCTATCGTCACAGCCTCGCTAAACAACAATAAGTCCTTCTTTAGGTAGAGAGACATCGAAGAGAGAGAGGGATGAGAGAGAAAGCAGTAGTCAGAGAGATAGATCACATAGGAGCTTCTCCTAGAAGCTGCAGCAAAAGACAATTTTACCCCCTCATGGCACAATACAGAAACCACAACCCCAAGGGCAAAATCATCAAATTAACAGAAGAACACCCAGCTAAGAGGGCAACACCCACAAATACCCCTGTTAAATCAACAATGGCATTCAACTTACTTTATGGCAGGCTGTAGTTTGAAACAAGTACAGGGACATAAACGTAAAATTAAGGAAACACAGCCAATAATTGAACGCCCCCAACTACACCAGTATTTACGACGCGTGCCACTCGTGAAACTCTTCCCATTCAGCCAAGTACAGGGGGTAAACCCGTCATTTCACCCGCCCAAAATGGGCAACTCGCTCTTTTAAATAAGGTGGTAAGATTTTGGGAGGCTCAGATCTGCCAATGCAATGCAGTTAGACTACAATGGCACCGCCATGGCTGCAACAGGGAGAGAAGCGTATCCCTCTGGGTTGCCATGCCAAGATAGCAGCACAATCATAGCCTTAATGCCATGCTCTAGAAAGATATCATCACAGCCTCGCAAAACAATAATAAGTCCTTCTTTAAGTAATGCAATATAATAACACTATAACAACACTGTAATGGCTGCAACAGGGACATATGAGACTCTGAAATACCCCGTTTTGTGGATATGGGTATTTATGATATAACTATTGAGTTTTAATGTAATATTATTATAAGTACTGAGAGTTAATATGCTACTATTATATTTTATGATATTATTTGGTGTCAATATGACATTAGGATAAGTGTTGGGAGCTAATCTTATTGGTAGGAAGTTAATTTTTATTACTAGTAACTACTTGGGGTTATTATGTATTTTCTCAACTTTACAAAGAGTCTTTTATTTAGCTCAGGGGTGTGCTAGTGACTTTTATCCAAAACAGTGGGGGTGAAAGTGTCTTTAACCCTAAAATAGTCATCTTCTTCCTCAAACTCTCCCATGGAGGAAGAAGACTATCTCCAACCCAAACACCACCATTACCACTCCGAATCTTCACCAAATTCGTTGATGTTTGTCCTAAATCACTCCCTATTCGATTTAAACTCATCAAGGCTCGATAATTTAGCACCACGCAACCCAATTTCGCCAATTTTTGGTCCCGATTCAAAATCGAAGTTTTCAAAGTGGGTTTCCTCATGGAGGTTGAATTCTTCACCTCTCTACCTATATAAACCCATCAATTCTCAGATGTTAAACCCACAATCTCAATCCCTCAACCTCTCAATCTCTCCTTCGATCTCTCTCTCAATTTCCCATACCCAATCTCTCTCTCTCTCTCTTACCCGACGGGCTGCCCACCGCCGCCGCCGCCGCAGCCCGCCGACGGCACCGCCACCGCGTCGTCGCCCTCTGCCCGCCTCACCGCTGCCACCGTCGGCCTCACCATCATCAACCCGTCACTCTCTTCTCTCTCTGGTCGGGTATGAAGAACAAACCCGTACCTTTCTCTTTTCATCTTCTTCTATTTTATTTGTTTTGTTTTAATTACTTTCTGTTATTATATATTAATACTAGTTGGGAAGGAGAGAACAAGAGTAGGCTGTGGCCCAAGGGTTAAAGTTGACTGTTAGTATTGAGATGGTCTTGGGTTCGAATCTCACCATTGACAACTATTTTTTTTACTACTCTACACTCAAAATTTGAAAGAGAAGTTTTGGGAGTTTGAAAGCCTTATTAAAGGTAAATACTGGTGAGTGACACCCCCGGGTTTCCGGTTTGGTCAATTTGGGGGTGTTACAGACTCCCTCCAGGTTGTCACACCAATACGGGACTCCAATCCGAGCCCTAAGCTATCATCACAGCCCTGCGCAAATGCAGAGATGAGGGTTTCATAAAAATTCACAAATCACCGGCCCGAAAGCAGCAACAATGAGGGTCAAACACCCTCTAAAAAAACATCCCATCTCCCTGCACAGAGCCTCATTCCTGAGCTTCCCGATTTTTTGACGTATATATATATATATAAGTTAATAAATGTTTAACGTATCCATTGGGTATTGATTCGGTAAATATCCTTCATGAACAGAGGATATCCCGAAACAAATCTGTAGCCTTACATATCTATTGTCCCGGAACAATTCATTTCTCGTCCTTCTGAGCTTTCTAATGAAGTCCAATCTATTTTTACCAAAAAATCTCTTTCGAAATTGTAATAGTTTCCTATACAAGACCTAATTTGGTTATACACAAACACCTCAAATGAAAACCCACCGCCACCAAAGTCTGGAGAAAATATTGCTTACCACCGTTGTATGGGTGACGTGATACTACAAGGCAATGTGATTATGAAACAGTATTTGTGGAATGAATTAGTCTTTTGCATTAAGTGACTCGAATCTCATTGGATACAAGGGAGGTCGAACCTACTTCACAGATGATTATATTTCTGACAAGCACACTCGTATAATAGTAGATCAGGAATGCTATTTACAGGTTCCTCATAATGCAGGTGTACAAATCTGAACCGCACGCCGTACTTGACCGGTTCTAGAACGACAAGGCTAAGTCCAATATGGTCTCCCCCAATGCTATGGTAGAAGTCTCATATCGTAATCCTGGTTTTGCCCTAGGTGGTCTTAGTTTCTGATTAGTTTCTTCTAATCTTATTTGTTTCGGAATTTTTTTTTTAAACTAATTGACAGGCTTGTTGCCTCTTGACACGCCTGAGACGAATTGGACATCCATTTTTTTCAGTTATTTTCTGTATACAGCTATGCAGCGAGGCGGGTGCCCAAAACTTGACACGAAAACACTGACCAACTATTGCATATTCGTCAGCTTTTTTTTGCAGGAAACAGAATGATATCCTTATAACGATGAGCATAAGGATATCTAATATCCATTACTATGAACAACCCAGGAAGCGAAACCAGCAGAAAAAAGGTAAAAATCAGGCATTTCGATGAGCATAGATGAAATCCGATGAATCTCACACACCTCTGACTCGAAGCATAGTGAACACCAAATGGGACTAAAAAGCTATATAACGTGATGTTGTGGAAATACCCATCAAGAAAACACCCATCAAAAGTGCAAAAACAACCATGCTGGTAACCAATTAAGAAAGCCCATCAAGAATCTAAAACCTAATTGCTTAAAGAACAGACCTTTGGGCGCTTACCGCTGAAATTGCAAAGATCGAAACTGTAGGGTTTCTCCTCGATTCAGCCAGGAACTTCCACCATCGCCACTCCATCATCTTCGATCTTTGCATAGATGGGGCGTGCAACAGTTGACAGTCGCCACCGCCACCACCACCGCCACCGTCGCGACCTCTTCCCAGAACAAGAAACAGAACTCTCTCTCATCGCAAAGAGATGGAGAGATGGAGAGAGGGAGCGAAGAATAATCTGCAAACTGAAGGCGAAAAGGTGACAAACTTCTCTTCAAACTAATTTCACCGGCGGATTTGGCCGGATCTACGACTGCTGCTAGTCCGACGGCTCACATGCATCACCGGAGGAGAAGGAGAGGCATTGAGAAACATCGAATAGAGAGAGGAATGAGAGAGAGAGCAGTAGTCAGAGAGATAGATCACATAGGAGCTTCTCCTAGAAGCTGCAGCAAAAGATAATTTCACCCCCTCATGGCACAATACAGAAACCACAGCCCCAAGGATGAAATCGTCAATTTAACAGAAGAACACCCAGCTGAGAGGGCAACACCCACAAATGCCCCTGTTAAATCAATAATGGCATCCAACTTACTTCATGGCAGGCTGTAGTTCGAAACAAGTACAGGGACAGAAACGTAAAATTAAGGAAACACAGCCAATAAGTCAACGCCCCCAACTACACCAGTATTTACAACGCGTGCCACTCGTGAAACTCTTCCCATTCAGCCAACAACGGGGGGCAAACCCGTCATTTCACCAGTCCAAAATGGGCAACTCGTGCTTTTAAATATAGGTGGTAAGGATTAATACTATATATTTTAATGTCATCTTTTTCTCAGGCAAAAAAATATTTTTGTTGTCTCGCAGGTTAATATATATCCTGACGGACAGTTTGTTGTAACATTATTCGTATATTAATTAATGAAAATTCTTAACATTAAAAAGGGTCTTTAATGTGATGTTCTTGTACGTGGTCTTGGGTGCTAGCCTAATTGATGAGTTGGTTTGAATCTCTAATCCAGTTTGGCCCAACTCGGCCTATAACTAACCCATTCACATCTATATTATAAAATAGCATGGTTTAACTAACTTATGATTTTTCAACAGTTAGATTAAATCAACCCCATCCCCACCATTAGATCTCACCTACTTATTACATCTCTAACTACCCACTCTCCTTGGACATCCCTAACTACTAGGAGAGAGTTTTTTCTCAACTACATCCCTAACTAATAGGAGGATGTGAGTGATTCACACGTCCATTATAATGCTTATCCCATACTTGGAAGTTGTTCTTTTTTTTCCACCATATTTGTAATTTTTTTTTTGATAACACCTCTAAATTAATTTAAAAAAAAAAACCCTTATAAATTCACAAATTATCCAATTTAGGGATAGTGCCCTCGGGCCATAGTTTTAAAAACCGGATCGGACCGGCCGGTTCGACCGGTGAACCGGTGGGTAACCGGTCCGGTTCGATTAATGGACCGTAGATGCAAAGAACCGGTCAAAACCGGTCAAAACCCGGCGGTTTTCACCGAACCGGTGAACCGGCCGGTTCTGACCGGTTTTGCCGGTTTATGCACAAATTGCTGAAAACCTAGATCTTCCACCACCAGCGCCGCCATCGTCGATCTATCACCTCTACGAACGAAACCAACACCATCAAAAATGGTAGATCTTACAGATCTGAAGTAAGTCTTACAATTACGAAGGAGAAGGAGAAGAATCAAGGAGAAGGAGAAGAATCATGTGATGAAGAGGAAGAAGAACACCAGCGCCGCAACCGTCGATCTAGCGCCGCCACCGGGGTCGTCCTCGTCATCTCCTTCGTCTCCTCTCTGTCCCGGACACCTCTCTCCCTCCCTCACGTCGTTCTCTCTCTTTCCCTCTCTCCCGTCGTTCTCTCTTTCTCTCTCTCTTCTGTGTGTGTTAGCGTCAAGTGAGAAAATGATATAGGTGGTTTTAGATGTGGTTGAGAAAAATGTGAAATTAAATGATTATCTTTTTAAATTAATATAAAGATATTTCATATGAGAAAAATCTGGTGCATATCTTTATCACGTAAAAAAATTAACGAGGATTGAAATAAGCAAGGACAGTCATATCTTGAAGATTTCTTTTAAGACTTTTTGAATTAAAATAATATTTTTTTTTTTTTTTTGAAAATAGGCATCACATTACTTAAACCGGGTTACAACAGTTGTTAATCCATACAATTCTGTCATGGATTTTGGCTACAGTATCCCTACTAACATACTTAATGCTGACTGAGGTGAAGCTAGTCACGAAGGAGATGATATCCTTGCAAAGAGTGTCGATGCGGTAATCACTGGAGGTGCCATTAAGAGTGTTGACCGTGATCAACGAGTCTGTTAGTAGTTCAACATTTTTGAAGCCAGAAGAGAACATCCATCGAAGAGCTTGTGAGATTCCATAAGTTTCCGCTTGTAAGGCCGATTCGGTTCTGAAACAAACGAATCCATCTTCTTTAGATTGATTTGTGCGCATCCATGCAGAAGTTGCTGAGAAGTCTTTCTTCCAAGACGCGTCAATAATGAAAGAGTGGTATGGGTTGCTAGATTCCCCATATCTCCAACAAGCAGTATTTCCCTCTTGCCGAAGTGTCTGCGGTGTGCCATTTTTGTTGATGAGGTGAGTTCTTTTGGAGTGAGAAGTGATTGTCTGACCTAGGGCTACAAGTGAAGCTCTTGGAGTAATGGAACTGTTGTTATTCATTACCACTTCATTGCGATGTAACCAGATTTGTCGCATGGTGAGGAGAAATTGAATTTTATCCTCATTAGAAGGTAATTGAGACAAGAGGTCTGAAAAAAGAGATATGAAGGAGTGCGACAGGCCAGACGGAATTCTAATTCCAAGAGGAGAACCAAACCATATTGCTCGGGATGAGGAGCAGTCAAAAAGGCAGTGTTGAGTGGATTCATTTGCTAGATGGCATCTTTTGCAAGTAGTCGAGGGGATGTTGATGTGACGTTTCTCAAGATTAACCAGAACTGGGAGCGCATTTGAAAGGATTTTCCAGAAAAAGGAAGTTACCTTTGGTTGAAGTTTAAGACGTCTAATAGTCTTCCAAATAGCGAGAGCATCTGTATACATGTATGGCAGCGAGGAGTCCAATTCTTTTTTAAGTGTTAGATAACCCAATTTGACCGAGTAAAGTCCATCAGAGTTGTGAGGCCATACCAATCGGTCATCTTGCTCCGTTAATGGGATATAAATGTTCGAAATAGTTCGAGTCAGTTGTGGCCCAAAAAACTGTTGTAAAAGAGTTGGTTTCCATTTCCTAGTGTTGCAGTCAATGAAGTTGTTGACCCTAAGATCTGGAAAGAAAGCTGCCATATCCTGCGGCAAACAGAAGGTGGAGTTGGGGATCCATTTATCTCGAAAGGGGTCAATAGAAATACCATTACCGACCATCCAAGTCAAGTGAGTTTTCAGGAGATGCGATCCCCACATAATACTTTTCCATCCCCAAGAAGCGGTGGAAGAAGCCGTAATTCTGAGAAGAGAAGAGGTGTGACAGTATTTCCCTGTAAGAACTTTAGCAAGCAGAGAGTTTGGATGTTGGAGGATACGGTACGCTGTTTTAGCAAGGAGAGCTTGATTCTGAATTTGCAAATCTCTGAAACCAAGACCTCCCTCGGAGATAGGTTTACACAAAAAGGACCATTTCCTCCATCTTATTCCTTTGCTGCTCCCACTTGACCATAGGAATTTTGTGATAATAGTCTTGATCTTGTTGAAGAAAGATACTGGAGCTTTGAAAACAGAAAGCATATATGTCGGAAGTGCTAATAGTGTGGATTTGATGAGAGTGCATTTGCCGGCAAAGGATAGAGAATGAAGTTTCCAAGCATGCAGTTGATGATGAAAACGCGTAATAATACCTTCAAAGATTTCCTTTTTTTTAGAGTGAAATCCATAATGCTGCCAAGGTATTTGCTAGGCTTCTGAACAAGGTTAATATTAAGAATGCGGGAGAGATTATTTGCGTCTTCCGTCTTCATTCCTGGACTAACAATTATTTCTGATTTTTGAAAGTTAATTTTTTGTCCAGATTGGAAACAGAAGTTATCTAGTGCCCATTTCAAGACCCATGCTCTTGACAGATCAAATTTTTGGAAAATAAAAGTGTCGTCAGCAAACAGTAAGTGATTTACCGAAGGACAATGTCGCCCAGTGCTGATACCTTTGAGACCTCTGTCAGATGCTAGGAAATTGAGGAGACTAGAGAAAGCTTCCTGAACCAGAATAAAAATGAAGGGTGATAGAGGGTCCCCTTGACGAATACCAGCCGTCGGATTGAAGAAATCTGTTTGAGTTCCGTTGATGAGAATTGCCGAAGAGACAGTGGTAATGCAGGACATTATATTGCGTATTAATAACTTTCCGAAGCCCATCTGTTGTAGACATTGCTGAATAAATTGCCACGAGATCCTATCAAAAGCTTTATTCATATCAAGTTTGAGACCAAAAAAAGCATTTTTCCTGCTTTTGCGATTCCTAATGAAGTGGAGGGTCTCATGGGCAATCAGAATATTATCCGTGATGAGTCGACCTTTAATGAAGGCGTTATGGTTTTCAGAGACCAGACTCGGGAGAACCAATTTAATTCTATTTGCCAAAACTTTGGAAATGATTTTGTAAATAGAATTGCATAGGCTGATGGGACGGAAGTCGGAAGCTGATAGCGGGTTGGATTTCTTGGGGATAAGAGCAATCCAAGTCTTGTTGCTTTCTTTGAGAAGGTGACCCGTTTCGAGAGTATGTCGGACTGCATTAATGACATGAATATGAACTGTGTCCCACTGAGATTGGTAAAATTCCATAATAATTCCATCCGGACCCGGAGATTTATGTTTACCGAAATCAAAGACTGCTTCCTTAATTTCCTCGTCAGTAACTGGTTCGTCGAGAAGGGCAGATTGCTGTTCTGTTAGCCGCTTTCCTATCAGCTGAGGAATAACAATATCGAATAATGGGTTGGGACTGATGATATTTTCTTGAGACGGCCGAAGAAGACTTGTAAAGTGCTGAAGCAAATGAGCTATAATTTGCGGCTGGGAGGTAAGAAAATCACCCTCAGTTGTTTGGATCGCATTTATCACTTGTCGGTTCTTGCGGATAGTGGCAGCTAAGTGAAAGAAACGGGTGTTTTGGTCACCATGAAGCAACCAATTCTGTTTTGATCTTTGTTGCCAATAGTGTTCAAGATCCAAAAGGGTGTTGTCATAATTTAGACGGCATTCGGATTCCTGAGAAATCAGTCGTAAAAAATCCTCTTCGGACATATGTGAAGTATGCAGAAGTAGTTGTTGTAAAGAGCCAAGTTGATCATGCAATTCTTTAAGCTTTTTAGATGGAGATTGATTTGTCAGTTTACTCCAGTTAATAAGATGTTTCATCACAAATTCTTGTTTACGGAGTAAAGAAAATATAGGGGAACCTGTCACTTGGACTGCCATAGCTTTGGAGATGATGGGCCGGGAAGCCGAATTAGTGAGCCAAAAATGTTCCATTCTTTTTGGACGTTGATGCCCGAGAAGAGCCCCATACGTATCAAGAAGGATTGGGCTATGGTCTGATCGCTGAATAGGTAGAGTGGTGGCTATGGCGTTGGGAAACATCGTAACCCATTCTTTTGTGACGAAGATCTTGTCAATACGTTCATAAGTGCGATGAATCCCTTGTCTGTTATTCGTCCAAGTGTAGAAAACGCCATGATTGTCCAACTCAAATAAAGAGTTATTAATAAGGAAATCTTGGAAAGAGTCCATGCCTTGACATTTGCGGGAATTGTTACTCAATTTATCACTCGGATGTGAAACTTGATTAAAATCACCTAAAATCACTTTAGGCAACAAGCAGTTGGTGAGATGATGTTGAAGAAGTTGAAAGACATCCGCTCGTTTGGCGGTTTCAGGATGACCGTAGAACAGAAATAAAGCCCACGAAGTACCATTTGCTTCCACAATAGTTAGATGCAAAAACCAAATACAAGCAAAAGTAGGCAAGACGTTGACATTACTGTTCCAAGCAGCCCATAAACCTCCTTTGGAACCACTAGCATCAGAACCATAAAACAAAGGAAGACCAAGAGAATTTCCCAGAGATTGAAGATGAGTTACAGTTTTTTTTGTTTCTGACAAAAACAAGATGTCGTTTTTATTTGCGGCGCAGAGACCTCTGAGGGCTTGAATTGTCAAGGGTTGGCCAACACCTCGACAATTCCAGCTGAGTAGTTTCATTTTGTTGGCGGAGATTGAGCCCCAATCTCCACCTTGCTCAGAATTGACTCGATCTCCAAATGGCAGTAGTACCAAATCGTTTCGAAGGAGTAGTTTTCTTCAAAAAAAGCCCATTGTTTTTGTTCTTGCAGAAAGCTGTCAACCATGTCATCATCACAGACCAGTGGGTACCAAGAATTGTCCGAAGCAGTGATCAATTTCCTTTTCTTGATTGGCAAATCTTTATCTGGAGTGACTTTGCTTTTAGTGTCCCTTTTAGACGACGGGGAAGACATGTGCGAGGAGGTATTACCCCAATGAAACTGTTGCTGTGGGGGGCTGTAAATTTTATCCTCCTCTTGGAGTCTCTTGCTTGAGCCAACCTCCCTCGAGACACGCCATGATCTTCCTCTAACCCGATTGGAGAATGAGGGGGGGAATTCTTCCTCTTCACTGGAGTCACTATCTTCTGGATTTGGTGGAAGTGCTGGCATTTTCCCTTTGCATTTGTCAGGGTTTGACTGAGTGACTTTTTTGGAGGGGTTGTGAGATTGGCTGGGCTCATTGATTCTAAGTGGTGGTAGTGTGAGTGGGGGTGGATGAGTTCCTTGTTTGAGATCTGGCGGCATGAATGGCGGGGAGGGGTTTTGGTGTTGAGAACTGGGATGAGCAAAATCAAAGTCAGAGAGGAAGGGGTCGAAATCCTCTTGAAGCAGTGTGGGAGCTGTTAAACCCAGAGAGCTCATGAAATCAGCCCATAAAAGATTTTGGAGCTGGAGTTCTTGTGAAGTTGGGACATAGTTTGGGTCAAGAAGGCCCGAGAAGAAATCTGGTGGAGAGGAGACTGTTGGGCCTGCAGATAACAGTGGAGTTTGGGCCTGGCCCAAATCAGAAATGTACTCGGGTTGTGTTTGTGGGCTGGGTTCCGCTTGTACTGGGTCGGGTTCCGGGTTTTGGTTCGGGTTCAATGGGTTGGGGAGATCATCAAATTCCCAGTCGGGGTTCTCCCAAGCTTGAGCATACAACTCCATGAATGGATCGGAGTCCGGCGATGCAGGTGAGGCAACCATGGGGACAGCAGTGGTCGTGAGATTGGCCACATTTGGTGGTGACAGATCAGCAATGTGAGACCTTCTAAAGTTTGTGTTGGTCCAAGAGGACGGGGGTAGTGGCGGATTCGAAACAGGGAGGTGTATGGGAGCTTGGGGTGGTGCTTGAGGTGGTGGGTAGAGATTTCTTGCTTCAGAAAGGACAATTGGAGCTGGTCTGTTTCTTGGGTTACGAGGAGTTTGCCGGATTCGCGATGCATATAGGCTTAAGGAGGACTCTCCCAAAACTCTTGCGTTGAATCTATCCGCAAGATATTGGATTCTCTCTTCAATTCTTCTGATGGCAAAAACTGGGTTGGTTTTGCACTTGTTGATGTTGTGTCCGATCACCCCACATGCTCGGCATATCCGATAAACTCTCTCTGGTTTACAATCGATCCAAACTGGTTTTTTGTTATGATCCAACAAATAAAACCCAGCTAAAATTGACTCTTCTGGTGGAACCCAAACTTGAACTCTTAAACATCTATTGGCTCTTGATGAAGCGTAGTCCGTGTCGATCAGGTGAGGGAGGCCTACAACTGATGCAAGCATACCTCCTGCTGCTTGATTGAAGAACCTCAGAGGGACACCATGTAATCTTACCCACAATAAAATTTCAGGGATAATATAGTGTTGTAAGGCAATGTCAGGGTTCCAATGGCTGACAACAAGAAGGGCACCTTGAACAGCATAGGGTCCTCCGGTGATAACTGCAATAAGCTCGTCAAAATTGTCGAAATGAATGACATAAAGATTCTCATACCTGTGGATGACTTGCATGCCAAAGGTGGGTTGCCAAATTGATCTCACCATTTCCAGCACATGGTTCGATGAGAAGGATCTATAATCTTGAATAAACACCGTGAGATTTTGGTGGTAAGTAGGGGTCTGCTGATTAGAGACAAAATCAGGCATGTCAAGTTCCACTCCTAGACGGGGTAAATCATTTGGACGATTGGGAAGATCCTCTCGTCTACGGACTGGTTGGATGTAGTTGTAGGGTCTAAGGGTTTCATGGTTATTGTGTGGTAGAAGAGGAGTACTAACATCATAGGGGTCAGGGGGGGGGGGGAGTTTCATCTGGAGGAGGTGGGGGTTCAGACATTTTGAGATTGTTGATTGAAGAGTGAAGAAAGGCAGTGGGAACTGTTTGAAGAAGGAGTTTGAGGGATTTGGTTTTCTTTCTGATTTTTGGAGTGGTGAGATGAATACAGGGGCAAGGAGGGTTTAAATCCCTAATGCGAGATCTGAGAAAATGAGTCTTCATTACCGTGTTTCGGAGGGGAAAAGATTAGAGATTGTAATGATTTGAAATCGATTCACCTGATTGGGTTAATTCTTCGCAATTGAAGAGATTGCAGAGGGAGAAGGAGGCCAATTGGGTGGCTGTTCTTGGGACGATGCGTTTCTGGCGTGGGGGATAAGTGGATGGCCGCCGCAGGTGTTGTGTAGGCAATGATAGCCTACGCCGTTGCCTACGCCGTGACTGGGAGGGCGGCCGGAGTTGCAGTTCCGATGGGATTCACCAGGTTCCGATTGATCTTGCGTGGTGAATTCTCGGAGAATGCGAGGAGTCAGGGAAAGTGGGAGAGCTCTCTATCTTAGAGAGAGAATTTTTTTTTTTTAACAAATGAATTTTAAAGTGATGGTAGGAATAAATAATAGTTAAAGTACTACTAAGATTACTACTAAGTTTTTTTTTAAAAGATTACTACTAATATGTTATAAAAAAAAAATACTACTAATATTAATAATAACTTATATATATCTTTATCACATATAAATGCAAATAATATTTATATATTATTAAAAAAACGTGCGGTTGTCCGACCGGTCCGACCGTGAACCACTGTCTCACCGGTTCGATGGCCGGTCCGGTTCTGAAAACTTTGCCTCGGGCACGGCAATACTCTAGTGTCCAATAAGGTGAAGAAAATGGTGATGATGAAAATACGAATTGGATGAGAGTTTTTTCTCGGACATGCCCACACGCGCTGACACCGAGTGTGGGGGAAGCGTCCGCTCAGACAGTGCACTACTGCTGTTACTATTTTCACACTAGCTCGTTCATTCACACTATTTTATCTTTACTAATTTTCTCCTTTTACTCTCTCTCTCTCCTCTTTCTCTCACTAACCAAAGCACCCGCCTCGCTTCACTCCGGTGTGTAGGGCTTTCCCAATCTCCTCCTCTCGAGCTTCAAATACTGGCAATATAACTCAACGATGGTGAAATTTCAAATCAGTACGGTCTGAGAGGTCATCTGAAAGCTTCAAAACCCTAGACTGCGGTTCTGCTTTAACTAGCTGGATACCTAATTTCTGTAGCTGGCTTTGAAGAATGGTTTATCTTGGGGGCAATTCATAGTGAACTAGGTAAGCTGTTAATTTCCCTTTGCTCTTCTGTTAATTAATTGGTCTTTCTCTGGTACTAAATGTGCGACTTCAATTTGACTTGCTTTCTTCTCTAATTGGTAAAGTTTTAATAATATTTTGATGGGTTCGGATTGAAATCGTCTGATGCATGTATCTGTTGTAGCTGTTGAAGAATAAGGAAACCAAGTCATGGATGGAGATGAGCGTGATTTGATTCTGGCCTGCACAATTTCGGGTGCCCTATTCACACTTTTGGGTTCAGCATCTGTTTCTATACTGTGGGCTGTTAATTGGCGACCCTGGCGGATTTATAGGTATATGCATTGACATTAATTCTTTTCCAAATTCGCCTCCTATGATTTGCATTTCGCTTTAATTGCTGCCAATTTGTTTCTCGTTTTGCACGCTTGTTCATCCAAATGGGAACTAGGAGATGGTTAATGTTTTTCTAGCTGAAAATAACTATGTGCGATGATGCGAGGAGATACTTTTAGGAAGATTGTTCCTCTAAACGTTCCCTTTAGTTGTAGAAGATAACAAACTTATTGGTAGGCGACTCGTTACATGTTTACATATGCACGTGAGGACCTTTTACATAAAGCATTTGCAAGGACTTCAAATAAGTAGCAAATCGTTTTTTTTATCCGACTCAGGTGATGAGTATGGAGCTTCGTGAAATGTGCCTTTTCCTTACTTGCTGCATTAAAGAAAGTCGTTAAACTTAGGAAGCTTGCTTAAAGCTTAAACTGAAGAGAGAGCGAGCTAAGACTGGATAATACTCCACACTATTACTTTTAATTAACTGTTAGGATTCGGTGTGGTATGGAAGGATGGTTGCGACCTTCAATACATATGTTCTACTGGGCACTGTTGTTGATGGTTTGATATAGAGAAGGCGGAAAACTGATGCCTTCTTAATTTGTATGTTCGCAGTGTCTTCCCATAGTTTATTATAACACGTGCCGCAGTTAGCGGTCATATTATCTTTTCACATATGGTGTATGAAGGGTAAAAGTTGATCTCATATAGGGGTACCTTACAAAATCATGTAATGTGCTGACAGTCACGCTGTTCCCAATTTGTTGCAAATAAAACAGGCAAATTTATTGTAACAAAGTGGTAGTTTAATTATTCCTAGCAGAAAATTGGAGGCTTCCCTTTTAAACTGTTTGCCTTCTCTTCAGTCTACTTGTACATAGAATGATGCTAACAATGGGTGCTCATCAACAATCTACCTCCTTTATTGGAGTAGTGCTCAATGTTTTAGATATCAGTGGCCGCAACATCAGCCCCAATGTGATTCAGGATGTCACGGTTGCACGTGAAATTGTGGGGGCAATCATAGTTTTAAGCACTTGGAATGTTTTGGATGTTGCTTGAAGGGTTAGTGGATTGTTACTTTCCTGGAGAAGCATGCATCCAAAGACAATTCTATGCTACCTAAGATCAGGACATTGCGGAGGAGGGGCTTTTGCCTCGGCACGTCCTGGCTCGTGTTTGGGTAGAAGTAACCATGGCATCTTTTTTCGTTGTCACAGTGCATATTTTTTAAGTTTCCCATACAGTTATATTAAAAGTAAGGAGAAGCTACTGCTCCAAATCTTTTAGGCATTATCTGCGGTGCAATATTTTTTTCTCTTCTGCGAGTTGATGCACCCCACCTTTTATGTCATAAAAACCCAAGACACTTGGAAGCAAGTGCCATTTATGTTTCACCGGCTCTTTTAAATATGTGCTACTGTGTATGCTTTACCTGGATAGGGATGCATTAGGTTCAGCCTTTTAGAGTGCAGTGCTTCTATATAAATATTTTGGTCAATGAGATAGTGTGGAAAGAAATATTAACTGCCATAATTGATAATACTAGTCTTGAAGACTTGAACTGTTAAATTTGCACGACATGCACAAGGAACAAGCATTCCTATTCCCCTTGTTCATAAATATAATATAGAATCTGATTCTATCCCAGTGACCAGCCAACATGAGTCCATGTAACACAGAGATCTTTATTGGAAAGTGATCAATGAGTTATGACGTCTCACTATACCTTTACTTCCGCATATGTACCTAGGAGCCTTCGAACAAGGTTCTGTGTCAGACCCCAGTGGTATGTGGGTAACTTTTCGTTTGTGAGTTGTGACAAGTACCTTGCATCGATGATCCAGTAGAGTGGTATAGTCCAAAATACGCGGTGGGTACAGCAGCGGCTGCGGATTCAATGGAGGAAGGAGAGGCAGAATTTAGAGGTGGTGAGCTGCTGGTCATAACACTAAGCACGCTGTGTTGAGAACCTCAAGCGAAAGTAGTGAAGAACGAACGAGGGACAATAGCGTCTGGGGCTTTGGCGAAAACAGTGAAGGTGGCGCGGATGATGGCTGAGTTCAGGCAGAGCGTGAATTGTCCGAGAGTTCGACCCAAGACGAATAGCTGAGAAAAAAATCCTAACCCAATTCCAGCGGGCGGCTAGTGGCGGTGACGCCCGCCAAAGGCGAAAGCGCGAATCAGATCACCAAGAACGTATGTGCTCTGATACCATGATAGAATAGAGAGGAATAATATTTTTGAATGTGACTCGTACTAACCTAAGCTATTAAGAGAGCCTATATATAGGCAATCAATATTTGGTCGACAAGGAAATAAACTTAACTAGGTAACAACTAAACTAGGAAACATATTAATGTCAATGATTAATGCCTTACAATAATTTATTGTATTGATATTATCTCAATATACGACTGTCTTCAATTTAGCTGGTTGACTAAGTTATTAGCCAGACTCTAGTATCTGTGTGCACTCTTCCCTTGTAGTATATATTCAAAATCTTTGAACTGTTGTTGTCCAAGTGTTTTCCTTCTTTTCTCTCCTGTGCTTTGGAATGCTAATCTGGCTGAAATTATCATAAATGGTGTCTTTTATTTCTATTTTTTTTGCATTAGTGAAGTATCTCCAGACCGTTTTATTTTCTCATCTCAATAATTGTTGCTGTGTGGGTGTCTTGTGATTGCTAAGTCATTCTAGTTAACGTGAGTTGATGAATGTACTGAATCACTCGCACATAGAAAATCCTGTTGATACTTTCAGTGTGAAACATGATTATCTATTATATCGTCTTATGGTGTTCTTGTTTGCATGTTCAGCTGGATATTTGCTCGAAAATGGCCAGGATTCTTGCAGGGGCCTCATCTTGGATTATTGTGTGGTTTCCTGTCTCTATCTGCATGGATAGTTGTTCTTTCCCCAATGGTGGTTCTTATTGGTTGGGGCAGCTGGTTAATTCTGATTCTGGGTCGAGATATAGTTGGGCTAGCTGTGATAATGGCTGGGACTGCTCTTCTTTTGTCGTTCTATTCAATCATGCTTTGGTGGAGGACACAATGGCAAAGTTCAAGTATGTATTCTCCGAAGATATCAAATATTTTGGTTTGGAAGTAACCTTTTTTTGGCGCTGTTCAATGGAACAGTTTCAGAAGCTGAATATATTCAACCATGATAAGTATCTCATCAGGTCTAATGTTGCATATTTAGTACTTCCTTGCTGTTTAGAGCCTGGTGGTTGTTTTCACTCAAGTTTTTTCTGTAGTATTCTTCTTGTAATTGTTAGTTGCAGCGCACAGGGAGTTTTGTGTCGGCCGAACCACGGGTCCGACATGGCCATGGGTGGCTTCCATTGGTTCCCCCATGAAGAACCCATGGTCATGGGTATAACCATGTGGGCTTAGCCTATAAGGTGGTGACAACTCATCTTTGACCGTGAGAAACCTATATCACCACCACTGCTCTCTCTTCCCAAGCCGCAAATGGCCAGAATCCTCAAGGATGACATGTTCAGTTTACTAGAATTGTAAACAAAAGTAAAACCCATATGTGGAAGCATGACTGTGCCAGATAATTAGTTAATTAGGTTAATATAACACTTGATCTATATTATAGTCACATACAATATAAGTGTTGCATGTGACTATAAAATTTCCTACTTGAATATACAATATATATAAAAGCTGCATATATTGTATGTTCAAGCAGGCTAGGTTAGGGCTAGAGAGGAGGAATATTTGATATCATAGGAAGAACGAAGGAAGGGCATAGCTATCTGGGCAAACTGTATCTCAATAACTACAATTCTAATTAAGTATAAGAGGAATCATAAAATTTACTGAGATTCTTCCTTTTCCTATGCCGTCAATTTAAGTACCATCTATTACATTTGTAGTGAGAGACCAAATGAGGGTCATCTTTTGGTTTAATGAAGTAGCTAGGTGCTTACCAAAATATTCTTGATGGACCACTACAAGCATTTTTAACTTTATATCCTCAACATTCAATGTTCGAATTTTTGTCACCCCTACTAGGTTGTGGCAAATATTTTGTGTACCTTCTGTAATTGATTTGTCCTACGTAGTCAGAATCATGCGACAAAAAATCTGATATTCTTCAAGAGAGATTGGTTGTCTATGAATATTTGTAACATAGTTCAAGGTCAAATTCCCTTATTTTGTATCAGCAAAACGATAATAATTGCCTACAAACGTTCACTTTTTGAATTAGATTCTGAAAGGTCTCTGTCAATAGTTCCACTGGAGGAATTCTCACTCCTCTCAATTGGTTCACTGCTTCTTGCAGATCAGTTTGTCTGAGGTTACTTGCATTGATAACTAATACTTCAATGATTAGAATCATATTTTGGAATACAGAATTGGTGGATTTAGCTTCCTCATCTCCTTGTGACATTACTCAGGTGTTGTGTTCATGTATCTATTTGATTCTCAGACCATGGAAATTCGATTCGATTTTGCACTAGATTACCTTACATTGGGTTTGATCTCTGTATTATGATTCCTGTACCTGATTTGATCACAGTTACGTACGTCATTACACCCACAAGACAACCTTGGGCAACAGGCAAAATAATCAAAGTCTTAATGCTTTAAGCATGACATAAGAAAGCATGCAATAGTCCTAGTTGGTATCTATTGCCAATAGATACCAACTAGGACTATAGTTCACTGACAGGCAGGGGCGGAACCATGTAGGGGCCCGGGGGGGGGCGCCCCCATAACCCCTAATTTGCAAAAAAAATATTAACCATTCTACTGTACAAATATAAAAAGTGCCCCCCCCCCCCCCCCCCCCCCCCCCCTCATTACCAGAAATGTGTCTAGCGTAGTGTAGTTGGAAAATTGCCCGGCTTAAAACCCTTCTGTCGCGGGTTCGAATCTTCCCATGCGCGTTTTCATTTTTTTTTCTACTTAAAATTAAAAAACAAAAAAATTAGAACGTGCCAGCGGAGAATCGAACCCTCGTGGCTGTGTTCATTAGAGTGCTTTACTAGCTGAGCCAGAAAGCCTATGTTGCCTCTGTTGATATTTAATGTCTTCTTATTTCTTAAATACGAGTACAAATACTACGTTACTAGCCGAATTGTGCCCCCTTTGATGAAACTGCTGACAGGGTTCACTTCTGTCTCCGGTAGGGTTTCAGCAACTTCAGTGGCAAACCCCGCCACTATAGGACAATAATGTAATTTAGGTTAAATATTATTTACACTATAGTCCCTAGTCTTGGACTATATAAGGATGCTCAGACTTGATGTTTTATTATCTGTCTATCAAAACGTAGCTCGAGATGAGCTATTCACGAATTTCAGCAATCAACTAACAATGAACATAAGCGCAAGAGCTGAGATGAGATTGAAATTGATACTAATTAAGGAAAGAGAAAAAAAAATCATTCATCATTTATCATTCATGTCCCTTCAAAAACAGAATACAGAGTTGGTACAACTGTTTCTGTGGTTCGAGTGCAGAAAGACTAGATTGCCCCCGGGTTTGGGGTTCACTACCAGAAATCACCCTTATAGTCGGGTACTTTAGCGGTGGTAAGACGCCGTCGTTAGAATAAAGAATTAAAGAGAACGATAGCGTTTTATTAGACTCCGGCTAACTTACGGATTTGTTAATTTCCGGCTGAATTTGGTCACGGGCAGTGTCTTATTTGGTAAAGTCACCAGAAAAACCAGAAAAAAAAACAGGAAATGAACCAGCTGGGTCAAGACATTCACCTATAACTTCCACATACTACAAAGAAAGCTATTCTGGAACATACAGTTATCCTCCAAGCTTTAGTATACTTTTTAATTCAATTCTCTGCTCACTTTGGTGCACAGGATCTTCAGGGGGGTTTCAGGGATTGGGTAATGCCTAAACAGACTGAATTATAATGTGGCTTAAATCCTGACCAGATTTAATCCTTATGATTGATGGATGTTAAAACCATGCCAACCCTAGGAACTTCAAATTCAACTTCTCTTAGATTTTCCTCTCATCTTGTGATTGCCAACAAGTCGTTCTCAAAACAATCACCGCGTTTTCTCTCTGGTCCACTGAACAAGTTGATTCAATATCAAGTTATCAATGGAAACCAGTGGTGGCTGACATACATAGTGGGCCATTTGCCCGACGTAGTTGCTGAGTTGGCTAGCCTGAGCTAGTATTCCCGAAAGTAGCGATTGGCTCGAAGAGCTTGAGCTACACAAATATTTCAAGCTGAACTAAGATTCTCCATTATCAGTTATAGAAAGTTGAATAGCTTTAGGGTAAGCAGCTTGATGGCAAGCAGCTTGTTTACCCGAACTCTGGTGCGAGTGTCACACCGGGTGTATGTCCAAAAATCAGATTTCCTCCTGCTTTTCAAAGTTTGGGATTCTAGGACTTGGTTAATAAGCGTCCAAATTTGGGACACGGGTGTGGGGATACGGATCCGTGAGTATCATGTCCCATGCGGGGGTGGCGCCAAGATTAGTAAGTCTGAGAAACTTCTGTAAGGAGAGAGCAAGGGATGAGTTGTAGATAAAAGAAGGATGTAACTAAGTAAGAGTGTAAGGGCTTTTGAAGTTGCATCAACTCAATACTTCTCCTGCAGTGTTTCTGGAATCTGGACAATATTTCACCATTCTCTTTTTTACTTCTCTTAAGAATGTCCTATATTTTAGATTTGGCAGAAAATAAACAGAACATGAACGAAAATACTGTTGGCTGCAGCAGACCTTTATTAGTAGTGTATTTTGGGTTAGTTTCTTTAGATATAGGCTTTAATTCTTTATTACCGACCCCCAGATTGGTGAAACTGTCACGATGCCCCCTCCACTTTAGAAACTGCCTTATGCCCTTCCGAGTTTTAAAAACTAAGGAAATCAGGTTTGGTAAACTTCCATCCAATACTTAATGGACTTCACAGGTAGTTGACCATTATGTCCATTTTGTCGATAGTACTATGGTCCAACTCATAAAAGTATGAACACCAACGCTACCGAGCTGCAGCTACCACCATTTCCGCCAACAAACCCAACTTCTGGCCAACTAAATCCCCGATTCCGGTGAAAATAAGTTAGGAGATAAAGGATGATCTTGGAAAACTCACACCATCACCATCATACTCTCTCCCTACTGGTAATAGTGCAAGAGAAGATAGATCAAGACCAACCCACAACCAGTGAACCAAACGTAGGCCCTCATCCCCAAATGACCACCACCTTCGGACATGGAAACTGATGAAGCAACCCAATGAATTCAAACAACGACTACCATTTCCACCACCAAAACCTAACCCGGCATCATCCTTCTCCTGCAACCACTAGCGAAAACCCTGAAATCAAATACGAATTCACCAACCCATGACATATGCGGTGAGGTACTACAACCAAAATGTAAGAGCCACACTAAAGCAATTTAGCTTGAAATTGGATGACACAGAGCCACCTGCTTGAAGTTGAAGACTCCATTTGCGAAGAACCCCAAAACAGAAGGCCTCGAATTGGAAGAACCCCACCGCCTCACCCTTTGGATTGGGAGAGAGGAGGAGGAGAGAGGTTGGGAGGAAAGAGAAATCTGGAAGAAATCAAGAGAGAAAGAAGAGATGGAGATCGAGACAAAGAGTTGTTACTTCGTTAATTTTGTTCATTGTTTTTTTTTAAATTTTTCTTTAGTTTTCTTTTTATTTATTTTTAATATATTACTCCATATGTTGACAATTCTACCCTCGGTTACATTTAGTGTATTTGATAGTTCTTTTTACCAGAAGTTTATTGCCACACATTTTGAAGAGGAGGGCATTATGACAGTTTCTAAAATGGAGGGGGGTATCATGATTGTTTCGTCGTTCTTGGGGTGGGTAACTAGGAATTTAGCCTTAGATATATAACTCTTAGCATTATCCATTCATGTTTATTTTTACATAATGCAAACATATCGAACAACTAATCCATCCTTGAGTTGCTTTCCTAATTGGCTTTTAGCTTATATGATCCCCAATTCAAACGCACATAACAAACCAAATGATTATTATTTGTAACCAAAAAACATGTCGTACATGTTGATACCAATTTTTATTTAGGCAAAATGTTTCGATAATGTCAGACCTCTGAATCTATAATTTCAAATGTACGAATGGGAATTCTAAATTCACCTCCAATTACAATGCCGTCTTTATGTTCTGAGATTGTTTCTTCTGGGGGAGCAGATGTAGTTTCACTAGTTCTCAAAAGGGCAACATACTTGAGTTGAATACACACACACGCATATATATATTGGTGAAGTAAGGTTTAATATTTCATATATATAGCGTTGCTTTTTGGCTCATTTTATCAGCATAGTGAGCCTAATATTTCACTCTCCATTAAAGCGTTTTGTATAACCGCGTACTTACCTGAAAGGCCACTTCTCTTACAGGGGCTGTTGCTGTGCTTCTTCTTCTTGCTGTTGCCTTGCTCTGCTCGTATGAACTATGTGCTGTGTATGTTACGGCAGGCTCGAGTGCATCCCAACGATATTCACCTTCAGGCTTCTTCTTTGGTGTATCAGCAATTTCCCTTGCCATAAACATGCTTTTTATTTGCAGAATGGTCTTTAATGGTAAGTCTTGTAAAGTTTTCTATTTCTTAATTCTTAAGACACAAATAAAAGATCCCCTTCTATGAAAGATCCCCTATCTTAGTGATGCTAAGTAATTACTGAATGAACCAGCATTGCTGCTGATGTTCTGAGATAATATTAGCTGTTTGTATATTTTCCCTGTTCTTTTGATGTTTCTGATTATGCCTTCTATTGGCAGGAAATGGATTGGATGTAGATGAATATGTGCGGAAGGCATACAAGTTTGCCTATTCTGACTGCATCGAAGTGGGTCCTCTGGCTTGCTTGCCCGAACCACCTGACCCTAATGAGTTATATCCCCGACAGTCTAGAAGGCAAGCCAACTCTTTAACTCTTTATTTTTACTTGATTGTACGGCTTTTTCTCTGCCTCATGAATATTATAAAATATACCTATAATATGGCTTTTTATAGTTTATTTGGTGACATAAGCTTCTCTTTTATGGTTAAATTTTCTCGTCATATTTATCTTCCAATTTAGAAATCCTAATTGACACCTCCTTTTCAGATGTTCTTTGTTGGAGTATTGACTTAACCTTGTTTCTTCAGGGCTTCTCATCTCGGGCTTCTCTATCTTGGTTCACTTGTTGTTCTTCTGGTTTATTCCATATTATATGGTCTGACAGCGAAGGAAGCGCCTTGGCTTGGGGCCATTACGTCAGCTGCGGTTGTAATTCTTGGTATGTCTTCAGGCATATCTGTTCTGGTTTAGCATATTTTATGATGTTTTTAGCAAATTCATGATTTGTAAGGTGCCACTAATTTACTCTGTTGTTTAGATTGGAACATGGGAGCATGCTTATATGGGTTTCAGCTTCTTCAAAGTCGCATTATAGCATTATCTGTTGCGGGCGCTTCTCGAGTATTTCTGATTTGCTTCGGAGTTCATTATTGGTTTGTTCCTTATCAACTTGATCTTACTTTCTAGTTGCTGTACTTTATTCTAGCGTATGCTTAATGATTAAAAAGAGTCTGATTAATGACGATTGTCTTTTTTTTCTTTCTTACAGGTATCTTGGTCATTGTGTCAGTTATGCAGTTGTGGCATCGGTGCTTTTAGGCGCAGCTGTGTCTCGTCATTTATCAGTCTCGAGTCCTTTAGCTGCAAGGAGAGATGCCTTGAAAAGTACAGTGATCCGACTGAGGGAGGGGTTCCGCAAGAAAGAACAAAATAGTTCATCTAGTTCTTCTGAAGGTTGTGGTTCAAGTGTGAAACGGAGTAGCAGTGCTGAGGTGGGTCACCTGGGTAATGGTGCAGTACATTGTGCAGGTGACAGTAACAACTGGAATATTGCGGAGGGGATTAATAGTGATAAAAGCATAGATAGTGGAAGGCCTAGTTTGGCACTGCATAGTAGTTCTTGTCACTCAGTTACTCCAGAAGCCGATACAGGAATGTCTTATACAGATAGGAATTTTGAGCAGAATGGTTGTCTTGTAGTTTGCTCTAGCAGTGGTCTTGAAAGTCAGGGATGGGAATCAAATGCATCAACTTCAGCAAATCAACAAATGCTCGAGAATCTAGCTCATATATTCCAGGAGAAGTTGAATGACCCTAGGATTACATCTTTGTTGAAAAAGAGAGCCGGTGAGGGAGATGCAGAACTTACTACATTGCTGCAAGATAAAGGACTTGATCCAAATTTTGCTATGATGTTAAAGGAAAAGGGATTAGATCCCACTATCCTTGCATTGCTCCAAAGAGGTAGTTTGGATGCTGATCGGGATCACCGCGACAATATGGATGTAACTATTGCTGACTCCAACAGTGCTGTTAATGCTTTGCCTAATGAGATTTCGTTGTCAGAAGAGCTTAGGCTTCAAGGGCTGGAGAAATGGCTGCAACTCTCTAGAATATTTGTGCATCACATAGCTGGTACACCAGAACGAGCATGGGTACTCTTCAGTCTCGTTTTCATTATTGAAACAGTCATCATTGCCATTTTTCGGCCGAAGACAATTACTGTTATAACTGCTACACACCAACAGGTAACTATGACCTGTCTTCTGTTGATGTCACTATGTTAGTCTTACGTGTTAGATTCATAGTCTGAGACAGCTATTGTTGAGTGGTTCAATTGTTTTTTTGCAGTTTGAGTTTGGGTTGGCAGTATTGCTTCTTTCTCCTGTTGCCTGTTCTATAATGGCTTTCCTTCGATCCCTCCAAGTTGAAGAAGAAATGAGTGTGACATCGAAGCCCCGGAAGGTGCACATCGTTGTTTGACTTAATTTTCAATGATGGTGATCTGTTAGGCGAAGTATTTACTATAATTTCGTAATAAACTTTAGAAATGCTCATTCTAGACGCTGCAAATACGGGAACTTGTTTAGGTTTTCAATGTTTGCCTACCAAGCTTCACTACTCATTTGTTTCATAGGATGAACATAAAAATCAAATTATTTTCTCTAAATGATGTTTCTAAAAGCTCATGTTTGTGGATGTCCCTAAAATGGAAGATATTTTTAAAGCAGTTTACAGTGAGACATTTACATATAACATAATATTCTGTTATTTTTGGCTTTCAGCTTATGAAAGTATAATTATGTAAGACTGCTCTTGTCGTATCGTTCTTGCAATGTTGTGAACCATGATCCTAGATCCCTCTGCGTGCCAGAATTCATTTATTGTAGAAAGCCAGCACCTGTTTTGGTGCTTGTTATTTGAATATGCAGTTGTTTGATGTCATAATTTAGAGATTAATTGAGTAATTTTTTAAGCAAAATGTTGAACTGTAGTGCAAATGCAGAACCACTCTCACACCTCAATCCCACAGCTTCTCTGAAAAACTTCTACCACTTCCCAATTTAACTCAAACTCTTTCTCCTCTTCCGTATACCATATTCGAGTTACAAAACTGCTACACAAATTCACAACTTCATCTAAAGATTTCGACCCTAACTAATTCTTGTTTTTCTTCCGACTCCCATCACTGCTAAGTCCACGGTACAATCAGGTTGTAGCTTTTGTTGATTTTCAACCAGTTGCAGTCTTGACATTCTGTTTCTTTATTAGAACTAAACAAAAGAACAGACTTGTGTGAAGGAAGTTTATAGATCCATTACTTTTACTTAGTCATTATATATCTGTAGTCTACCGATATCACGAAGACTGAGAAAGAGAAAGAGAATCACATGTCTTTAAGAAAATAGTAGTTTGTGCTAATTGCTTGCATTTTGCTTTGAAATTCTATTTTCCTTTCATCCTAATTCCCGGTTATTCTTGTCTCAACTCTCTTGGTTACAATTAGGCACTTGTAGAATCTGAGCATTGCAGTAGACAGTGCAGTCTTGTATTGTCCATGGATTGATTACATTGTCTGCATTTACTTATTGTAATGATACTGTTCTTCCCTACATCAACTATTAAGGATGTCTAAATGGATAATGCTCCCTTTGTTTTCAGTATGGTTTTGTGGCGTGGTTGCTGAGCACTTCTGTTGGTTTGCTGCTTTCCTTTTTAAGGTATGTTCTTGAATATTATACTCATTGTTTGTAGCTGGAAATGCGGAAGCTGTAAGATACAGTATAGACACAAAGCAATATACAATTTGGAGTTGCTTCAGGTTGGCAAATAGGTATCTGAGTATAAACACGACCAAGTGCACACCTGGGGAATGATCTAGGAATGCCTGCCGAGTTTAATAACTAATTGAAGAATTTCTGAGTAGCACTAGTATTTGTAACTCATCCATATACTTATACTAAGAGGTATCAACTATGTTGACGACTGAGTAATTACTAAGCCTAAATGTGGCAACCTAGCTTCGAGTTCATCCTGTGCTCTGCCTGTTGAACTATTTGAACTCCTTCGGAAACAGACTCGATGTAATCGTATTAAATAATTTTCCCTAAAACAGGGATCTGGAAGTATGGATTTGAATGGTTAAAATTAATTCATTGTCGGTTTCAGCATCATGTTTTTACTACCTCATATTTCAATTCTACATTTTTTATGGGGTATAAGTAATCATCAGGAGAGTTTGCATTGAACTAAGTGTCCTATTTTCGCTTTGTTGTGCTTTGGAAGTGGTGGAAGCTGATGGGTGTTGTTTGCAGAAAAGGTACGGAAGGTTGGGATGTCTTGTGGTCAGTCATCATTTTAAAATGGTGGGGCAATGTAAACTTTTCGAGACGAGTGGAGTGTGAATCTCTGGCAGTTTATCACTTCGACTTTTAAACTTGCTAGGAGAAGGAAAAAGATTACCAATGGACAGTGATTGCATGCCCTTACTTTGTGTGCGGATCTTTGAGGGAGGATTATTTGTCATTCATGACTTTGGTCCTGTTTGGGGACAATGGCTCATTGATTTATTGAAATGTGCAGTTTATTCCGTTCACCTCTATCACACATTTCAAGAACCATCCGATAATCTTTTTGGCGAGCTGTTGATTACTTCATTGAATTTTGGCCCAAAAGTATGTAGAAACTAGTTGGATCTGAAAGGGGTTGAAAAGGAAATTCACTGGTTACATATTTTTTTTTAAATTCTTCCATGGAAAAGAGTGATTCTAATAACTATCGGATAATTGTTTTCAGAGTTTGGTGCTCCAACCAAAATGCTCATTTTTAGGTGTGCTACGCACGATACTCGTGATAATTTATCAGTGGTTAGGGGCAAGCATTTTATTCTGGTTCGGTACTTTTGCTACCTGGGAGAGTTAATTGACAATCATTTCCTTGACCAATGAGAGCTTTCACCTGCATGATATGCTATGATCGTGAACTAATTTTTGTCCTCTTCTTGCTACTTTGTTTTCTTCTTTCTTTTAGATATGTGTTTCTATGATCAGATCAACTTTTCGATCTGTCTTTCTTCTGAGAAAGTAAAAGATCCTGAAATGTCTTCTTGAAGTAATTCAGAAACAATATATAATTTTCCATTGCCTTAGTTGATTTTGTGATGTGCACTGTTCTTGCATTCTCGGTGGGGCTTGACGTTGGCAAAGGTATGAGGAAACATGTAGATTTGGTCCTCCTAATTATTAATGTGGTTTACGGTCAATGAGCATCAGTTGTGCTTGTAACATTTTTATTAATTTCGGGGTGGATCTGTTAAATTATTTTAATATCTTTTGCATAGCGACTTGTATAGTTGATGCTGTTAATGAAAATTCTAGACCTCTGAAAAGATTATCATTAAGTCTTAGCAGAGAGGATATTTAAAGCACTTGTTGAACTGCTGAGGTATCATTGTCAGTATGCCAATCCTTGCGCACGAGATCTTAAGTTTGTCGATGTTGCCATTGTCAATAGAATTAAGTTTTTCTTCTGAGATCACCGCTCATTTATCTTTTATCTTTTTCCTAATCAAACAAATTGTTACCTAATTTATAAGTATTTGTGATAGTCTATCCATTTAAGGGTTCATGTATGAATGCTGGATTATCAATACATGAATATTTGACACATTTTCCTTTCATTCTGACTCTGACTATGTTGTCAGATTACTACACAAATATTGCTAACCTAATTTCTTCCGCAGTAAATCATCGCTTCTTCTTGGATTGTGTTTGAGTGTACCTCTTATGGTCGCATGCTTGTCTATTGCTATTCCAATATGGATTCGCAACGGTTATCAGTTCTGGGTTTCAAGAATTGAAGGTTCAAGTCATGCAGGAAACCATCAAACTTCGCGACTGAAAGAGGTTTGTTGCACCCCTTTGTCATGTCCTTGTATATGGTAGTTGCTTTTAAAGTAATGTTACAGCCAAGTGATTATTGTGGTTTGGGCACTATCTGTTACTACTACTGATGCTATTATACAATGGTGTGTGACACCACAGTTTGGCCAGCGTAGAGCGCTCTTGTCGTGGCTATTATTCCCCCAGGTTATTTTCACCAGGAACAACTTAATTGGCTGCTACACCACTGTATATAATGTTGTGACTTACAGTGTGATCATTAGTCTACTTGACTGCTACCATTTGGAATGGTGTGCTGTCAACACATAGGGTGCTGCTTGATGGTCGGCGTTTTTTTGTTAATTCTGTTCTCGTTTGTGATTGTTCTTACCTTGTAATGGCACAGTGCTAAGAAATTCTCCATCGTATGTGTCAGAAAAAAAAAAGTTAGTTTGGCCTTTAATGCTGAACTGACTATATAAGTGGAGATGCCAAAAAGAAAAAAATAGCCATTTCCGACGGTAAATCGGAGGCAAGCCTGGCTCTGTTAAATGTTTACACCGATTTCCAGCAAACCAAACCTCCAACCGGTCAATCTGGCTATTTGGCGCGTACCGGTGACTTGGATGGGACAGGTTGAGCCGCTGATCAACATCTATAAAACTTCCATTTTGCATGCAGCAAACTGACCCGGACGCCCCTAACGATATCCTGGAACTTTGTCACCATACCAATGCTCAATTATATTTTAAAGAAGCGTCTTTTGTTTTAAATTGTATCGAGTATTTTATTCAGGACACTTTTTTTGTGTCTACTTAGTTATTTTTTTGGAAAATGTTGCACATAGTTCAGATTGATATTTAAACCACACATTTCCAACTCAAAAGCAATAAATAGTTGATATTAACATTTATAGTAACAAAATTAATATTTTGGGAGATTAAAATTGTTAATTATCCTTTGAAGCACCTATTATTTGAATTGTGTGTATAGTTTGATTAGATCCCTAAAGAACTATGCTATGGTCGTTCTTCATTTTTAATGATGGCTTGATATTATATTTTATTTAATTAACCTAGTGCGTATAGTAGTTAACTAATTTTCCCACTAGTTGAACCTGTGGCTACACCACCCAGTCCCTTAACCGGTTAGCTGTGCGCTCTGGTTTCAAAAACTGTGACCGACATTCTTGAAATAACTTGTGCAGAGATATTTTGCTTGTGATTTGAGAAACTCTGGAACTTTTTTTGTTGGTTAGTTAGGCGAAATCTCATATGATCAATTTGGATGTAGAATATAGAAGTGGGTTATTGTTAGAAGTTACGAGGTTGAGGGGCCATGGTGGCATTGTTGATGGCTGTAACCACAAAGTTGAGTTTCAAATGAAGTGGCGAAAGAGTCGTATCACTTGGGGTTCTGGTTTGTGGTTCACTCACACTGAAGTGATTTTAGAAAGAGTGATGGCTGAAAGAAATTATCAAATTGCATCTGCCATTATGGGTAAATTTTACCACCCACATTGTCTTTAACTCTGTAATATTGGCAGCTTGTGTGTTTTTGTTACGTACATCGACAAGAGTAAGGGAGTTTTGCGTTTACTCAAATGCAGCGAGTTATTTTTATTAAAGTCGCACCTCAAGGAAGATTTCTGAATTTGGTGAAAGAAACTGTATTAAAAATCTGTAGTCTGAATGCATTCAAGTTGTACAATTTAAGGTATAGTTTGGTCCTTCAATCAATTATAGTTCGCTGTTGCTATTATCTCACCACTCTGTGACAGATCCATACTCACTATGCTGCTCATAGTGCTTTCATCATTTGATACTGTGGAAGGATGTTGCTCCACACCAGACATAATCAAATGAAGCAGTGAAAAACTCATTGTAATGGCATTGAATCAAGTAAAATTAGTTGTCATGACTTTTTATAGGTTTAGTAAAATATGTCATCTTAATGAGCAGGAACAGAGGGAAGATTCTCCACAAGGGAAGGGGGGTAGTAGGTATCTTAAGAAATATAGTTAAATTCGAGTTTTCATGTATCGACAGAAGGTATACTTGATGTATAAGAGTGATATGAAGCCAGAGAGATAACCTATAGTGAAACCAGATTATTAATAATCAACACATTTCATGCAAGAAGTGCCCATACGACGGATTAGTTGAAAGTTTTAGAGATTACACAGGACACAATAATGAACACGTTGTATGCAAGAAGTGCCCATACAAAGAAAAAAATGAAAAAGAGTATGCCTGTTCTGAGTTGGAAATATCTTTGGTGCACAGTGGTGGTGGTGCCTCATTTCACATTGTTAGGTATGCATCTGAATGCTTGATTTTATACGTGTAAAGGAATTGTAGAGGGGCTGCAGCGGTATTATAAGAATAGCTAATTAAAACGAAATCAAGAGAGCAAAACTATAACTACATGGTGAGGTGAGGAATGAACTACTTTAAGCACTGACTTTGCTACAATGAGGTCATGAAAGTTTATGTTCATTTTTAGGTCGACATGTTTATCTTCTAAAGGATCTTCAGCAATGTGTCAGCTGGAACACAGACTCCCTGTCATGTCATTAAGCAATATAATGCTTAGGTACATAACATTCTGGACTATCAAATAAGTGAATGTGTGAAATGTTTGGTGGCGTCTTGTAGCATACATGACCTGCATTTATGTCTTAGTAAAATTACATGAAAAGTAAGACACATTGGAGAAATGTCAACCTTCAAGGACTCACGGTATCCTTCACGGGCGGCCTTCCCATTTTTAAAATGACCAGCTGTGCCCTTACCTTTATGTTTTGCCTTCTGTGATATCATTCTTGTGTGTTCTGTTTCTGACTACTACACACTTTTTTTATTTTCAGGGAGCTATTCTATTTATGTGCATTTTTCTGTTTACTGGATCCGTGTTAGCTCTAGGTGCAATAGTATCCGTGAAACCGTTGGAAGATTTGGGATACAAAGAATTGACTGGTGGTCGCAACAGCATTACATCTCCTTATGCATCGTCAGCGTACCTTGGTTGGGCAATTGCTTCTGCTATCGTCTTAGTGGTCGCCAGTGTAATGCCAATTATATCCTGGTTTGCAACATACCGGTTCTCTGTGTCTTCTGCTATCTGTGTCGGCATATTTTCCTGTAAGTTTCTTGATGCACGTGTTTCTTCCCATGAGTTTTAAACATGCTTTTGTAAAGCTTTTACCCCAATTTTTTTCTACTCACTTGTTCTATGGGGCTAGTTGTGAATACTGTTTTGAAATGACATCTGTTTGTTTCTTCATCTGTAGTTGTCCTTGTAGCATTTTGTGGTGCATCCTATTTCAAGGTTGTTGGATCTAGGGTTGACCAGATTCCCACAGAAGTGGATTTTCTTGCTGCTCTACTTCCTTTGGTTTGTATTCCAGCATTACTATCACTCTCGGCTGGTTTTCTTAAATGGTAAGTGCGCTCACATCATTAGGAAAAGGAATTTAACGGGCTAAATGTTAAATCTTATTACGTGTTTGGTGGTATGTAAGAAATAAACTTTCTTGATTAGATTTATCGGGTTTATCTTCTTCAGGAAAGATGATAGCTGGAAACTTTCTCGCGGAGCGTATGTATTCATCACTGTTGGTCTTATCTTGCTGCTTTGTGCAATTTCTGCTGTTATGATTATAGTTAAACCTTGGACGGTGAGTCATGATTTCTTTGAATGCATACCTTTTGAGGTTTGGTGGGTATATCTGACTTGGCTCCAATTTTGCTTTTAACAGATAGGGGCTGCATTTCTTTTAGTTCTTCTTCTCATCGTTTTGGCTATAGGCGTAATTCACTATTGGGCTTCAAACAACTTCTATTTGACCAGGAAACAGATGCTTTTTGTTTGTTTCCTGGCTTTTTTATTGGCTTTGGCAGCGTTTCTTCTCGGATGGTATGAAGGTGAATACAAATGACTTTAACTACATTTAAGTTTAACTGCATACTGTCAGTTGTATCACCGAATTCACTATTGGTCCTGTATATTATTCCATATTAGCTGATCTGTTTGCTTCGAGAGGAACATGGTAACATTTTATTGTTTATGGCTTTTCAGATAAACCTTTCCTTGGGGCATCTGTTGGTTACTTTTCATTTCTTTTTCTTCTGGCTGGAAGGGCTTTAACTGTGAGTTTATGTCTATCTTGAATATTGATTTCTAAATATTTAGCTGACCAATATTGTTTGACATGATTTTTGAGATGACTCTTACTCCTGCTACTTATTCTTGAGACGATATTCCTTCTGCAGGTGCTTCTTTCACCTCCTATTGTTGTCTATTCCCCGAGGGTACTACCTGTTTATGTTTATGATGCTCATGCAGATAGTGGGGAAAATGTCAGGTTTGTTATTGATTGTACGAAGAAGATTTACTGTAGAACTAGGCAAGTCGTAGATGAATAATGAAGATGAAGTTGCGCTGTATCTAATATTTACTGATCATTCTATGAGCAGTGCTGCATTTCTGCTGCTTTATGGGATTGCACTGGCCACTGAGGGTTGGGGCGTTGTTGCCAGTTTGAAGATCTATCCACCTTTTGCAGGCGCAGCTGTGTCAGCTTTTACTCTTGTTGTTGCTTTTGCATTTGCCGTCTCTCGTCCATGCCTGACTCTCCAGGTTTCCTTTTCACTATCATTTGATTGGGCACGTCCCTTATATATTACTTATATTCTTTTGGGAATGTTTCGAATCCCTAGAGCATGTTTAGAGTAAAACTCTATAGTAAAACTCTATTTCACCTTATCAAATCCAACATGTAAATAGTGTGAGAATAAATGAACTTGCACAAGCTGTTCAAATGCATAGCTGTTGAACTTTGACGAAGTGTTTCAATGAATATGTTGCAAGCGACACCACTACTTCTTTTGAGGGTGTAAATGTACTAATATTGAAAGGCGATGCAAAATTTAACTGTCACAAGTCTTGGAAAGCTTAATGCCTTAAATTAGCACAAACAAGTGATGTTCTGATCCTTAATCAGTTCCCCTTACGATGTGGAATCTTTCTACTTATGTGTTTCCCTGAACCAACAATTTCCTCTTCCTACCCAGATGATGGAAGATGCTGTCCACTTCCTCAGTAAGGAGACTATTGTTCAGGCAATTGCTAGATCTGCCACTAAGGTATGTTTAAGTTCCCAAAGTGGATAAATTTTGCTATTGACGAATAATGATATGTTTGTCTTCTTTATTCAAGTGCTATATTTTTGGTTGTCATGTTCAGTGAATCCCCTATATCTCCATTCTTGATTGGCGACCTTTCTACATAGAAATGACGCAGCTATAGTATTCTGCAGTATGCACACACTTAACTATTCTGCACTGTATGGGGTCACTCGTATTCTTTTTCTGGGAATGAAATTCTGAAACTGCTTTGCAGTGGAACAAAGAGAATATTTACTCACATGTCAAGCGTCTTTTTGATTGTCTATCTCAAAATAACATAGTATTGGTAATTAATTATATTTAACTTGTGGAGGCATGTATTGGTGTTCGCCGAGATAATGTTGTTTTCTTTGACAGATATATTACTAATATGTGCTTAATTGAAGAAGTTCTTTTTTCGGGTATGCATAAGTAAACCGTAATCTCTTTTGTGAATAACTTATGGCTGTTTCTTTAACTCCATATAGTTTGAAGATCTCAAATTCATTTAGTACTAGTAATGCCATCATACATTCTATTTAGCGATTGAATGAGTGCGCTGGTCTCATCATCGCACACTATAAATCAGGACTCACTTGTAGTGTAGTGCTGTTGAGTTGAAGAGCAATAATTTAGCAGTTTCTACACTTCCAACATATCTATGCCTTTCTCCTTTTAGCATGTACCAACTGGAACCCAATTATTCAACAACTTCCATAAAAACGTTCTTATTTCAGGATAGATTGCCAACCCAAAGTTCTGGCCTATGCTGCTTCTGAAAGTCCACAGGCACTCATTTCACTCCGGGTCATCAATTTAGGAGAATTACTTTTAAAGATTTGACGAACCACTCCGTAGGCCAAAGGAACTACAAATTGACCTCTGACAGAGTGGCACTACACCCTCTTATCCTGAGAGTAAATGCATCCAATTGGAATTGCCAAAATTTATCTGCTTGCATTGTTCATTCATGATATTGAAGTAGATATTAGGTTTCAAACAGGTTACAAAAATGAAGTACAGTGCACAGGCTACAATAGAATGTGTGGAAATCGGTTGAATTGATAGCTAAAATCATTGTCTCACAGATAGCTCGACTCATGAACGGTACTGATTCCTTGCTTTATATAGAGTTAGTTTTGAAATTGCTACCTGTGGTATGAGGCGAGTAAACTTTATGCACCCGTCGTTCAATTTTGATCAATTTTTGTAACTCGTTCATTAGCAGTTAGTCATCATTAGCTAGGTCCTCGTATTTTTTGTTAGTTTGGCACATGGGTTCACATGCTCTTTTTCGGAATTCATACAAGATACCAAAAATTTCGGTGGAAGTATATTTAACCCTTTTATTCTTGCAGATGCGCTCATAACTCCTAACATCATAGACAAGCGCCAAAATCATCACTCTCATCTCTGGCTTCTTATGATCTTATGTACCCCCATTCAGTGCTGCTAATCACAAATGATTTTAATACCTTCACCTTCATATAGGTTAACTTTGTGTTCTCCAGTTCTCCTCTCTGCTCCAACGCGTGACCCTTCTGCTTTAGCTATTCAGTACCGAATGACGGCGGATATTTGTCTGTATTAAAATTAAAATTGGCAACAGCTAAATCCGGAACTAAGTAAATTCAGCCGCCGCCTTCAACACCATGAAGCTTCACCAAATCCAACTATTCTTTCCACTGAATTGTTGCCTCAATTTTAAGTTCTCACACAAATATGAAAAGTTGGAGATTCAGTAAACGCAGAGTTTTTGAAGGTTCTCCAGCAAAACTACTCCACTGTCAAGATCCAATTTGTACGAAAGATTCATATTATATACAAACTGAAATATTTCATGCTTCACAAATCCCTGGGTACCTCCTGCGGAAGGACTTGTAAAGAATATCCCTGTTTATTCATGTTTTGTCATCGATGCTTTTGCCCCCCTTCTGTTTCAATGAGTAATTTTTCGTTGTCTTGATGGCTTATTTTTCATTTTATGCTGTGCAGACCAGAAATGCCATATCTGGTACATATTCAGCCCCTCAGAGATCTGCTAGTTCAGCTGCACTTTTGGTTGGAGATCCTACTGCTATGCGTGATAGGGCAGGGAATGTTGTGCTACCCAGAGCAGATGTTATGAAGTTACGAGATCGTCTGAGAAATGAAGAGCTAGCCGCTGGATCATTCTTCTCGAGGATAAAAAGAGGACAGATGTTGAGGCATGAATCGACCGGCGATATAGGTCACCGAAGAGAAATGTGTGCACATGCACGTATTCTAGCCTTAGAAGAAGCAATTGACACAGAATGGGTATACATGTGGGATAAATTTGGCGGTTATCTGCTTCTTTTGCTCGGTCTTACAGCAAAGGCAGAGCGTGTACAGGTGAGTGGGAATTGTTATGGATGCATGTATTATTTATGTGTTCAGTTGTTAACCATATTTTCCATAAAAAAATTGTGAGCAGGATGAAGTCCGCTTGAGACTCTTTCTTGATAGCATTGGATTTTCGAATCTGAGTGCCAAGAAAATTAAAAAATGGATGCCGGAAGACCGCAGACAGTTTGAAATCATACAAGAGAGGTATACGATTCTTCAAATTGTCCGCTACCACGTATTCTGTCTGTTTAAGATCTTATTTTGAGTGTATCTCAATTTCATTCTATGTAAATATGTAGCTATATAAGAGAAAAAGAGATGGAAGAGGAAATCTTGATGCAGAGACGTGAAGAGGATGGACGGGGTAAAGAAAAAAGAAAGGTGTTCTGGGAGAAGGAAGAACGTAAATTGAAGGAAATAGTGGCTTCTCTTTTATCATCAATTCCTAATGCTGGGAGCAGAGAGGCTGCTGCTACCGAAGCCGCAGTGCGAGCAGTTGGAAATGACTCTGTTCTTGATGATTCTTTCGCACGAGAAAGAGTATCGAGTATTGCACGTCGGATACGAGCAACCCAATTATCTGGTCGAGCACTAAAGGTGATTTTGTTTTTGTTTACATGATTTTTTCACATGCTTTCAAATTTCGATTCTCTGATAGGCCCGAGTTAGAGGATTTTCCTATACCATGTTGTGGATTAATTGCTTCACCGAGCTGATGTTTTCTTAGTATTTGATCGTTACGGTGTAGTCAATACAGAGGCTTCCGTTATTTAGTTCATTACATCAATGTTGTGCAGATTTGTCAACATTCAAAGTTTCACATGGTCTAGAGCAATTACTTTTTGTCCTAAGCTGTCTGCAGCTTTTCCTCTCACTGCCAGCCAGATCTACTCCATCCTGACTCATAAACCCTATCACTCGAAAGATGTATACTCTTTTCCTTGGAACCCTTAATCATATTAATCATTGCAGCCAAAATCTAAAACTTGTCGTACTGCAAGGACGAGTCTTGATATCCGTTTAACATCTTTTAGAGTCGGTCGGCATGACTCTTAACATCGCAACTCTATCTACTTTATGTCACCCCTTCTCTCTGGAGTGTACTGCTTCAGTTGCGATATCCACAACATGGTGGACAAAACATAAAAGCATTGCTCTTATGGTTTTCTTGTCCCCTCCCTAAATGTTCATGTGTCATGTAGAGATCCTTGCTCTTGTAATGATACCTCAAGTTTCTTCTTCGTTGAACGGATTAATTAGAGGCAGAATCTTTACTTAATCCACAGTACCTTGTCTCTCATCTAGTAATTCATGCTTTTATTAATGAATATTTCATATCTAGCAGTGCAGAGTTAATTTCATAGTATTCCAGGTCATTTTAGGGTTCTTTTGATCTGTGTTTTCTTAATTTGTAGCTCTGTTTCTGTCCCAATGTTTCCTTTTCTTACATTTTCATTAGTTGTTCACCAAAACTCTTGTTATCTGTTTCTACCTTGGTGTGTCATAGTGGTCAATGAACATCAGGGTGTAAGCCCAATTTGAGTGTTGAGCTTTCACTTTTTTTAGATTCTTGACCAACAGTAGTTGTGGTATGCTTGTCTGCTCAATGTCTTAAAGTGTAAACAGTAGCCATTGACTAGCAAACTCTTTCATTTGTGGCACTTTAAAAATGCATATTCTCGCTGCTTCATTTGATCTGCTGCTTATTTAGTTTGCACTCTGCAGTGTGTTTGTGTCACTGAGTTAAATTTGTTAAGGATCTTTGGCTTCTTATGTTTTTTAAACGTGAACAAATATTCCTTTTATTTGCTTCTATTCGGGCGTGTCATTATTGTCAATGCACGTCTTGATGTTAGCCAAAGTGAGTTTTGAGTTCTTCTTAATTCAAGATTCTTGACCTTCAAGTCTTCAACAGTGTTATATGTGCCTCGTCACCTCTTCATTGTCTTACATTGTACTTTATGGCCATCTACTAGCACTGTGTCCTATGTTGTTAGTCATCTTCAAAAAGCCTTCTCCTTCTGCTTCATATCCTGGCTTGAAGTTGCTCGATATTTGAGGATCATTGCACTTTTGTGCAGTCCAGCTGCCATCACCATCGCCATCACCATCACCATCACCATATCTTCAGTACAGTCAGCTGATTAGCAGGTTGTTTGATCCATGTCCCTAGTTAGTTAGCATATTATGATTTGTCTTAGACTCTTAGCTGTACAATGAAATTGTCATGTCCCGTACATATTAACACATCCAGCGCTCTCTCTATTGACTCTTCTCAAAACATTTGGTCTTCAGATTTGTATCTATCTTCCTAACTTGAGCAAGTAAATTTCTTCCAAATCAAGTTTGAGAAAGTTATTAGTGTGAACATCAGTAGTGAATGTTGGTGCTATGCATTGTAGGCTAGTGTTAAACCCTTGTTTTAATGAAAAACATTTTACTACGGGGCTAAGCGTTAATTTGTTTGATTGAATAGATTATTTATATTTTTAACTGCTTTTTCTTTAAACTTTGTTGGATTGTTTAGGTACTTGTTAATTTCTGATGTTCGTTGTAAAGAGCAACTAATACTGACACAAATTTATTGTTCACGGGCTTGGTTGGGAAATTGTTAACAGACAGGAGTGGCTGGAGCTGTCTGTATCCTTGATGATGAGCCAACTACAGTCGGAAAAAATTGTGGTCTTATTGATCCTAGTGTATGTGAAAGTCGAAAAATCAGCATATCTATTGTGGTGATAATACAACCAGAATCTGGCCCCATTTGTCTGTTAGGTACTGAATTTCAGAAAGAAGTGTGCTTGGAAATCCTTGTTGCTGGTTCTGAACAGGGTATCGAGGCTGGGCAGGTTGGGCTTAGAATAATTACAAAAGGTGACAGACAGACTACTATTGCAAAGGAATGGAGTATTAGTGGGACTAGTATTGCCGATGGAAGGTGCACACTCTCCCTCCTAGACAGTACCTTTTACGATTATGTCACTTCTGAAATTGTGCCTTTTGCTTTTCTGATATCATTCGTAGTAACTTCGCTTCTGTTGCTCTCATCAGTTCTGATCAGATGTCTCTATTTTTTCTTTTTATGCTGCATTATGTTATGGAATAATACTTACTGTGACAATCTTTATCTTTACAGGTGGCATATGGTGACAATGACCCTTGATACTGATTTAGGCGAGGTCAATTGCTATCTGGATGGGAAATTTGACCAACAGACTGGCCTTCCTTTGCATGTGGGTTCCAGTATTTGGCAGCAAGGAACTGAAGTTTGGATTGGGGTTAGACCACCTACCGATGTTGATGCATTTGGAAGGTCTGATAGTGAAGGAGCTGAATCGAAGATGCATGTAATGGATGTTTTTCTGTGGGGGAAGTGCTTGACTGATGATGAAATAACTGCTGTACATGCAGCCATGGGTTCGGCTGACTACAATTCGATTGATTTTCATGATGATTACTGGCAGTTGGTAGAGTCTCCTTCCAGGGTATGTCTGTGTATTCTTCTGTTTCTCTCTCCATACTGCTGTATGAACTGTTGCCAGATTTGTTGAATAGTTTCTCTGATTTGAGTTCTGATTTCTGCTGAACGGTCTACTTGCTGTTTTTTGTTTCCTTCAGGTTGATGAATCGGCGAGTGATCTAGCAGATGTGGATTTGTTTGACAGGGATGAAGTGGATTGGGATGGGCAATATTCAAGTGGAAGAAAGAGGAGGTCTGGGCGTGAAGCAGTGGTGCTAGATGTGGATTCTTTTGCAAGGAAATTGAGGAAACCCAGGATGGAAACACCAGAAGAAATTAACCAGAGAATGCTTTCTGTTAGTCTGGCTGTGAAAGAAGCTCTTTCTGCACGAGGAGAAGCCAATTTTACTGATCAGGAATTCCCTCCAACTGACCGTTCGCTGTTTGTAGATCCAGAACACCCGCCTTCAAAGTTGCAGGTAATCTGCCTGAATAGTGATTGCTTGTTCTGGTCCAATGAGTTATTTTCTTTGTTTATCTGTTCACTACTGTTAGGCTATTGGCGTTGACCTAATTTGGCACTTACTAGGTTGTTTCTGAATGGATGCGGCCAACTGAAATAGTGAAAGAGAACAATCTAGATTCTCTCCCATGCTTATTTTCTGGAACAGCAAATCCTTCTGATGTTTGTCAGGTTTATTTCTGTTTTCTCTTTGAAAGTTCTTAATACGTAAGAAGCCATTTATTAATTCTGATTGGTTGGCACTTATTCTAAATGGATACTGTTTTTGAACACAGGGTCGGTTAGGTGATTGTTGGTTTTTAAGTGCTGTTGCTGTTTTAACTGAGGTCTCTCGGATATCAGAGGTCATTGTTACACCAGAGTACAATGCTGAAGGAATATACACTGTTCGTTTCTGTATTCAGGTAATTAATCTTGCTCTCGATTGAATATCAACTTTTTTGCTGTCTTCATCTTGGTACTAAAACAGTTCGTATGAGTTCATGAAATGTTTGTTCTTAGGATATTTGTTTAGTGCTCGTGAATACTTGCTGTATCTCCATCTTGCACAAGCGTTCGTTACTGTAAGGTGCATCATGGGGGAGAGCATCTGACTAACACCCCTAACCCAATTGCTTCACCTTTACTGCGGCTTCAGTAGAAGCGCAACTCTTTACTTCAAGTACAGCCTGCCATAAATCCCTGTCGCTGATATTTATTTTTTCTAATATATATTTTGTTTATTTATTATTATTATTGTAGGCTAAAGCTGTCATTTAAGTGAGGGCATGGTTGGTAAAAGTATGAAGATTGAAGAGAATGTACAATATGAATAATGACAGAAGGTGAAAATGAAGTAATGTTGTGCTCCAAGGACAATTGTAAGGGGGTTATATAGGGGTCTATGCCTAGAATTTAGTCACACCATTGGAGTGAGATTGAATGCTAGGTCTTAATGCCCTTTCTTATAATGTCGCAAACAAACAAACAAGTGTGTTGGGATTTTTACCTTACGAATCTCCACGCAATAGGGAAAGCATAATCATCACACATTAAGCACACAATATTGGAGAACATAAAGACAACACAAGTATCTAGTGTAGTTTGGTCTCAAATGCCTAGGTCTACTGGTGGATGAGAAATAGGCTGCATAAATGAGTATATTTGGGGGAGAGGGAAACAGTAATCGCTCTCCTTAAGTCATAAATCTACATCTATGAAAACTTAAAATACTGTATCACTTACCTATATTTTTCATCATCCTCTCAACTATCTCTGTTTACAGAGTTTCTTATTTATCAAGCACTGTATTTTTTGCTCAACAAGAAATCATATTTCTTGCTCTAAAAAATGGTTAGATTTCAGAAAAGACTCTCGCGTTTTGACATTAAGGCAGTTGCATTTCAGCAATTGACACTTATTCTTGGCAAAATGATTTATGCAAAACTCCTTTTGCCTAACAACAGAAATTGTAATGTCGGCCATTTATAATTAACATTATCCATTTCACCCGCTCTTTCTCTCACAAACATAAATCTTACACAACCACCACCTCCGTTCGTACACCGCCCGAAACCAATCTACAACAACCACCACCATAAAGCCACCTTGTGTGTCATCAACCGTCAGGTGTAAGAAGTATTGATGATCCATCCATTTGTGTTATTAGCGTTACGTATAGGGGTATCTTTGTGTATTTGGTATACGCTACCTGCATTCCTAAGGCTACTTTACAGCATTTACCCCACAAAGAAATATGATTTGCAGATCAAGACAAGTCCTAACAAACTCCACCTTGGCTTGAATTCAAATACGTGACAAACTGCTCAGCAAAGTTGATGTGACCAACATAGCACCTCCACCGAGATGCTCTATCATCCTTTAGTTGCCAGTTCTCTTCCTCATGCTTCAGCACTGTCACCAGTCCACCATGTGTTTCTCTGGCAGTTGCTAGTGATTATCTTATCCAGCCATATGCCACACGTGCTTATGTCACATCTTCACCAAGTGGAAACTGTAGCAACTTGTCTTTCCATGTTTGAGATGCCCAAGAGTCTTTGTTACGAACCCCACACAGGTTATGGGACACCAGCTTGTGCCATGATGTGCCATGACCACATTCACTGTGTCTACCATCGGAAATCCCTTTCCTGATCTGGAGCTTCACAGGTCCATTCAACTGCCTGTTGACCACCTTCTAGAGCTTCTTGTGCCATATAAAGTTACGATTTCAAGATGAGCGAAATCAGAGTCATAGAAGCATATCCAAGCCGTATTAAACTGAAACAAATGGTTTTTTCTGTGCGTAGGCTAGTTCCTGAAAGGATATAAAGTTAAGATTTCAAGGTGAAGTGGAATCAGTCTTTCTTTATGTGCGTAGGCTAGTTGCTTATAATGGCACCGGAGATTTCTTTTGTGAAATTTAATTCCCATTGTCCTTATCCATTGCGTCTCTCATCACTCACACATGAGTTGTTTATTTATTGAATGAATTGGATATGGTTGACTGGCATCCTATTTGAGATGCAGAACGATGATTTTGTCTTTTGTTTTTAGGGTGAATGGGTTCCTGTTGTTGTTGATGACTGGATTCCATGCGAGGCACCTGGTAAACCTGCATTTGCCACCAGCAGGAAGGGACATGAACTCTGGGTCTCAATACTGGAGAAAGCATATGCGAAACTGCACGGATCCTTCGAGGCCCTAGAAGGTGGTCTTGTCCAAGATGCGCTTGTAGACCTCACTGGAGGTGCTGGGGAAGAGATCGACATGAGAAGTTCCCAAGCCCAGATTGATCTTGCAAGTGGAAGACTTTGGTCTCAATTATTACGCTTCAAACAAGAGGGGTTTCTATTAGGCGCTGGCAGTCCTTCAGGTTCAGATGTGCATATATCTTCCAGTGGAATCGTGCAAGGACATGCTTACTCCTTATTGCAGGTGTCTGTTGTTTTGCTTGTTTTCTTGGGTTATTTATTCACTAGTAGATTTTTCCATCAGGTGATTTAAGATAATGTCCTTAAAATAACTGTTGTGCTCAGGTGAGAGAAGTAGATGGACACAAACTTGTCCAAATTCGAAATCCATGGGCAAATGAAGTGGAATGGAATGGGCCTTGGTCTGATTCATCTGCTGAATGGACCGACAGGATGAGGCACAAGCTGAAACATATTCCACAGGTAATTGTTGCAGTTAAATGCAATATAGAAAAATCACTCCTTTCCTGGGTCTAAATGGGGTATAGGATTTGGCATTTGACTCTCAATATGAATTAATCTGTAATCTACCAGTCTAGCCTTACTGCTACTTCCTTTTAACAGTCAAGAGAAGGTATATTCTGGATGTCTTGGCAAGACTTCCAAATTCATTTTCGGTCAATATATGTTTGTCGAGTCTACCCTGTAGAGATGCGTTATTCGATGCATGGCCAATGGCGAGGTTACAGTGCTGGTGGCTGCCAAGACTATGACACTTGGCATCAGAATCCACAGTTTAGAATCAGGGCTGTCGGGCAAGATTCATCATTACCAATTCATGTATTCATTACATTGACCCAGGTATGTATAACTAATATCTATGTTAACACGCAATACAGCCTTATAGGAAATTCAGATATAACATATAATTTTATCATGTGGAACTGCAATTTTTATATTCTAGGGTGTGAGCTTCTCGAGGACATCAGCGGGGTTCAGAAATTATCAGTCCAGTCATGATTCGTTGATGTTTTATATCGGGATGAGGATACTCAAGACTCGTGGTTGTCGTGCTGCCTACAATATATATATGCATGAATCTGTAGGCGGTACTGATTATGTTAATTCCCGGGAAATTTCGTGTGAAATGGTTCTCGAGCCTGATCCCAAGGGTTACACTATAGTGCCAACAACAATCCACCCTGGAGAAGAAGCACCGTTTGTTTTGTCTGTTTTCACCAAATCAACAATAACTCTTGAAGCCTTATAGCATGCAATGATGGCTTGTCAGCTGGTTGTTTCCTTTTTGCTGAATGTAAATATGCTTTTTGGACTTCTTGGGTTGCGCCCGGCACCGGATCATGCATACCTGGGAGCAGATTGAATGAACTTCATCAATTTAGAGAGCATCCAGGTACGTGACAACATGTGAATTCAGACTTAGTCCTCTCATTTCCCTTCAATCTACATGTTCATCACACGTCACTGCAAAGCAGTGCTTCAAGGCCTAGATTCCACTTTTACTCCATTACATAGTTCCTAAAAGATATTTAAATCCTTGAAGGTTTTCCTTTTAAGTACCGTAAGGTATATAGTCTTTCATCCCAAAAAAATTAAGGTATTAAGAAATGAGAAGTAACTAACTGTATACGTTCTCCAACAGTTTCTGAAGTGGTTATGATTAAGAAAAAAATAGTGTCATCTGCTGAGATAGTATTTTAGGTTACACCTTTTATGTACTACTGCATATTTAACAGTGATTATATTGCAACTCCTGACTATGTTTTGGTACTTGATTGGAGGCTTCCACTTTCACCATGCATAGACCCCTAAATTTGATTGCACAATCTTGAGAAAATTTGAGGTGCCTGTGGAAGTGATAACATGTGTTTGAATTGGCAGGCTTGACCCATGTGAAGCAGATCAAAGTTGCAAGAATAGGCCCTCTTCAACCTTGTAAAATCATCTGATAAGTGAGCTCATCTCTACTACACCTCTGCGAGCATGCAAAATCATTTTTGTACATGAATTTGGTGCCTTCCCCGCGCGATATACAGAGGCAGGACTGACTAAGCGGATGTTGTATCAGTACATATTGAGGCTATCTGGTGATCATTGACCATTTGCTTCTTCCGGAGCAGTCTCCGGAACTAACTGTACATGGCTAGATGTAAGAATATAGAATGTGATCATGTAAATTAGCAGTGAAAGAAGAAATAGGTTGTGAAGGCAACGGGAAAATAATTAGGTTTTGTAACTTGTTCTGGGAGGGGACCATTGAAAGATCATTTTGGGGGATGTATAGTCTAGGTTGCAATTTTGAAGTGCTCTTGGTCGACATAGAACTGGAAAAAGAAATGACATTATCTTGCAATATATGTCTCGTTTTGCATCATGTGATTATTTCTTTGAATGATCTTTCATACATGCCTTGTGAAAGAAATTAGGCCACCAGTGATTTCCTTCATTGTGGCATCATCCGCTATTTGGTTGCATATTGGCTTTGTGGTAATGAATTTTTCATACGTTGAGGAGGATGGATGCTAATTTCCATTTGCAAGTAATTGTGGTGCTCTACTCTTTTGTGTTACATGTCTGTTATGCTTCTACTTTTGAGTTCCATATCCATGATATGGAATATTCAAAAGTTCTAGCAAGAAGTAGTAGGCAGTGTAGCAGCAGACATTGTTACACTTGGTGATTCTCAGAAAATTCCTTCAGAACCATCAATAGTCTTTGATGAAACGGCCTCTAAGGTAACGGTTGTTGCTGGATTTCTGTGCACAGGACTACTAAAGTCAGGCCACTCAGATCAGGCTACTAGGGGTGAAAGAACAGTTGCTGCTGAAGAAATATGGAGGGATGAGAGCTAAAAAAACAGGGTGATGAAGTTTCTGAGCTGTTGACAAGGGTCTGGGGAAGAGATCGCTACAACTGAATCTGGTTTGACGTGCTACCTGAGCAACCACTATATCTCACAAAACAGCAATCGAGCTCTGTGTTGGGCACGACTATGCAACTCTGGATAAGTAGACAGACCAGGGGCAGGTTGGTTGTCAGATTAAACTCGAACTCCTGAAGGATATTGACTTGCTGATGGGAAGAAAACAAAAGCATACTCCAATACTCGAGAAATCATGAGCAAGTGATACTTGAAAGCAGAGGAAGAATAATGGGGAACAGTGGAAAAAATCCCACTTACTCTTGTTTTCTAATGGAAGGCCTCACACTTGATCGAAAAAGATGAAATAGAAAAAGGCGTGCACCACTCTTCGTTGAAATTTCTTAAAGAATTGCACCAGTTTCCGTGTCACCAAATCCAAACACAACCGCAGATTAACATCATATTGAATTGTGAGTTTGAAGTTTATTTAGTTTAAACTCTTCTGGCAATCGTCATCTCCGGTCTCCACATCACACCAGATTTAGACAATTTCATCTCCAGTTAAACCAAATGAATTTGCTCCTATTATCCTATCCAAAATTCCAAACCCAAAAGTTCACAACTGGATAAAAGCAGGCAAGCAACCAACATTAACACCACAATGCATATTGCCAGGCCGTATCTGATGCAACAAAGTCTCAAGCGAAAACTCAGAGAAGTCGAGAGGCAACTTCCAAACTCACCCCTTATAGTAGTTTACCACATGAGCGAGATGTGAGTTTTTCCTTGTTCCAGTAAATCTCAGATTTGGTACACCAGAACGCCAAAATAAGCTTCGTTCTAGCTTCTTTCATTTATTTACATTACTCATCTCCGCACAAAGAAATTAGAAAATCACTGCTCTTGTCATGACAGCAGTGTCATTCATTTTAATCTTTTGAGCCGTCCCACAGAGCAACTTTCAACTCTTTAATATTCTCCGCTTGCAGCTCGCAGCAGTAATAAGAGAACTGACATGCCATAAAAAAAATGTGGGATAATCCATAGGGTTTATTTACATGTAATAGACCTACAAAAAGACAGACTCTAAACTACAAAATAAGTCGTCTCTGTAGTACTCCGTGTACATGTAGGTTCTAAACATGCCACTTTCATCAGCAACTTCTCCATTAGGCTGGGAGGACCAACACGGTGTACGTTCTAGTTCCATTTCGAAATAAATGGTGGCAAGACCATTACCATGGAAACTAACCAGTGCAGGATGCCCCATGAGATTGAGTTTGCTGTAAAATCATTGCAAAGACAACCAAGTTCATCAGTTCATCATGGCCAAAACGAAGGTGATCTGGTTAATACACATTAAGTAAAAGCATCCCAACTAGGTTCATACCATTATTAGCCACAATAGGTGGAGGAGAAGTTGATCGATTCGTAACTGAAATGCCGAGGCTAGAGCAGTCCAGTCCAAGTGAACCTTAAATCAGTGCGTATGACAGGGTTAGAAACTATAATGTGTAATCTAGGAGGAAACAAGTTATACTGTACCTGATTTGTAAATTTCCACTTACATTGGTTAAAGCATGGAAGAGCAGTGATATTTAGTAGATTATTGTATCCTTCGTAACATCCACAAGTGTATGTGAATAGAGACGTCTTGTTGCATGACCCTCCTCCGCAATCCATCCAGTGGCAAGCTAGAAATTGTAGATTATAAGCTTTTAAGATATTTACGTAAGCATGCAGTAAATAAATTGGGAGAGAATGGACTATTGAGATTACGGTCGAATATTGATGTGTTTGCTTGACGATCCTCATCCGGAACAGGAGGAGGAGCTTGTGAGCAAGAGAGGTCGATGGAACCTGACATAACATAAGCCAACATTATCAACATTATCAACATAGCCACAAAATACTCAATATCATATGTAAGAAAAGAAGAACGAAAGAAGTCCCTGATTGATCTTATGATTGAGCAAGTTTTAATTGCGAATTATGCAAAGACAAGCTTAAAATCTAATTACACGAAAAAAAAAGGTGTCAGAGCAAGACTTCACAGTATCAACATATGTTTTCCATCTCCAATTTTGTGCCTCAAAAAATTAATCATCACTAATTCGCTATTCTACTAGAATACTAGAACAATTACAAAAAGACTAGGTGGTTGATTAACAACCCAAATAGCTAATTGCTCCTAACTACACAAACCCATGATGTAAAAGATCGAAGATTTCCTTCGAGGTTAAGTGTCTTCTTAAAGTTATTCTGCGAGTACTTACTTTCATGTTCAGAGTTCAGACTGAAAACCACTTGTGCCTCTCCATCTCATTCTATGACCTTTTGCAGTTAAGTTCATTTTTCTTCCTCAGAAACAGGCACGTGCTATGAAAGGATATCAAAAATTGATCAAGGCCAAACCGTATCATCCATGACCATAACATAGGATATCACTATTTTCTATGTCTAGACCAGAAGGAAATCAAACCGGATTATCATTTATGCCCTTATAAGATTACATCTACTCCTATTTAATATTCATTGCACAAACCATAGAAGTTGGGTTGGACAGACTGACAAGGAAAATCTAAATGCGACTGCGCAAAGTAATCTAATGTCAGCCATAGGTTGCAAGATTTGCGAACACGTCTTGAACTATGTAGTTGCAAAAAAATGGGGGGTGGTTAACTGGTTTTCCATATTGTCATACCCTATTGAACTGAGAGTTGGACCACGGCCTTCGTTACATGTTATGCTAGCATTCTCGAACTGTGAATTTGGGATATGTTTTCTACCACAATCCCAAGCACTTTAGCTCTGCTTGTTCTACATTACATTTAATTTTTTATCCAGGTAATTAGTTTTGGACTTAAGTCCTATGCTTCAGGATCTAACATTGACATGAAATGTTTTCCCCATTTGTCCACGAGGTCCTTTGCAAGACCTGGACAAGTGGTCAATCTTGCCTTAGTTACAACAACGTAAAAGGCCTTCTTTGGCCTATTAGCCCAGCCAACTGTGCAATCCCGGCGCCAACAGTTAAACCTGCTCAAAGAGATGAAGCAGTACATTTTGTAGTTTCAACCTTTCATCCAGAAAGGTGCATTCAAGTAAGTCTAACTTCAATCAAACAAGTAGTGCAAGGAAAGCATCCTCAGTGGACGCTACACGAGCATGTGAAATGGAGATTGTAGCACTAAATGCCTAAGATGGAGACCTAAGTAGAAGGTGAATACACGGGAAGGTCGTCAGAATGTGATCCAGTTTGTTTTCCTTTTGGGTATCAGACGATTAGGTAAAAAATCAAAACTTCAGTTTTAATCTAACGTTGGTTAAATGAATCACTATGGCTGAAAGTAGTGGCAAAACCCCTCATTGATACTTGCAAAAATTTTCGGGAACTTTTTACCTTCCTACTATGGTGGTACTGTAGTACCTGACAAAGCTTCACCCAGAACGGGATGCTCTGTAGGACTCCACGACCTTCCCTCTATGGCAGTATTCTAAAATATCAGGATATTTTGTCCTTATATCTCTTGCACTTGTCAGACTCCATCTACTATGAGCTGCCAATACTGAAGCAATCATGAGCACAAACTTTGACCAATAGACATGAATAGTTCAATCACCAGTGAACCATCTGAATTATTTGATAACCCGAGTCTTATGTCATTGATCTTAAACAAACATTGTCTCTTGCACTAATGCTTCGATGCTATTTAAAAACAATGAACATGTATTTCAAAAACACTTTTAGAACTTTGGCATGTAGGTATCTTAGGGCTTTCCATTATAGAGACAATTTCTTGTAAAGCAGCAACACGTAGGGCTATTTATAGACATGCTCTTATACTTGCACAAACCTTCAACAACATTTACAACTCTGGACTTCACGAAACGAAGTTCCTTTGCAATGCAGATAACTTATGACTTTCAAACATTCTGGCCATTCTAATGTCTTCACAAGTATTTTGCCATCGGAAACTCTAAATTACAATACTCCTAAGTTGGTGGGGGGAATCCTCTTAAACTTGAGAGGTTGCGTAGTTTACACCAATTGAGCTGCCAACCCAACCCAACCCAACGCAGAGACAATCTGATCATTCAAAGAAAACAGCGGTACTGTGCTATTCCCTCATGATAATTGTGATGCTCCAGAATTAAATAAGTCCAGAAACAGAATTGGAGACATGCCAGGGAGTGTGTCCATCTGGTGCTTTTTTGATTGAGTTAATAATATTCAAAACCCAATAGAGCCACACACTAAAAGTTTCTAAATCATAACAGCAAAGCACCTAGGAGTTGCACATGTGAAGTCATAAACTAAATCAAGTCAATCTCCAATCACAATTCTAGATCAAAACTTTAGAAAAATAATCATAATAATAATAACAGTATAATCAATTCCTACAGAAATTGTAAACTATTGCAGCCAGCATTATTACTTAATGAAAACAGATGATGATGAGAGAGAGAGAGAGGGAGAGAGAGAGAGAGAGAGAGAGAGATTACAGTTGGGAATGACACAAGGGAGGAACTTGAGATGCTGGTCAAGGAAGGTGTCAGTCTGGTTCCAGCCAGGATCACATTCACAGGCAAAGAAGAATGGTGGGCTGTCTGGTGAAGGCTTGCAAATACCCTTGCCACATTCCTTGTCTTTGCACACATCACCTGAATCTGATGGACAATCCAAAATTGTTTGGTGATCATTTAGGAATACTCAAAACGATATTAAATTTTGAAGGACCAGAACGAACCAATGATCGGGGACAACGTAGGCGATAGAATGTCGGCAGTGGCAGTCCAGAAAAGCAGGGTTGTGAGTACAGCAATCACACTTGTAGACTCCATTTCAGAGACAGATAGAGAGAGATAGAGAGATTGTTGTGTTATAAGCGTTTTTCAGTTTTAGAGATCTTGAAGATACGGGTGGAAGTTAAAGAGGTAGGGGTAGAGTGAGGGTCGTTGGAAGTTGGGGGGTTTCATTAATCACTCCCCCACTATCATCAAAAGTTGCCTAACGACGACTTTTTTAATGTTTCATTACGACTATGGGCATGGGTTGACATACATAGTTCCGAAAGCACAATGGAGTTTGTCTCGAATTACTACATATGACCACTTATGCCTAAATTATAAGTTTTACTCCACCAAGCATCTCTAGTAAAAGTTTGGCAAATCGGTTTTGTTAGGTAAATTAATCTTCATGGGTTCTGTAAAGGCAGTCCAAACTCAATTTTTTGGAAACATGGAGTACATACGTTTCAGTACAAGTTTTGACATCATATTTCTCCGAGATGAGGTAAATTGAATGTCAATGTATTATTTCACAATTTCTTTATATTCTTTTTCTCTCAAAAAAAAAAAAAAAAATCTTTATATTTTCATGTTTTAAAAGCTGAGTAGACAAAGTAACTGGGGACATTAAAAAATGAAAAATAAATTATCTTTATAGGACATACAAAGTAGATAATTTGATAAAGGTTATGATTCCGTTAATATAGACATCTCTAGGCACGACACAAAACATGCATTCTGTTCGTCAGACAATGATTTTTTGTTAGACAAAATCAATTTTATCTCCTATTTATGTGGCTGCCATACGATTACATAAGTTTCTCTCTTAGTATGTCCATTTCTCTAGGCATAACTTTTCAACTGTGCAGAAGTCCATGTATGAGGTCCGGGATTCGAACCCGGCTATATGATGTAAAAAACAAAAAACAAAAAACAAAAAAAAAAAACAAACAAAAACTTTTCAACGGTCTATGTCTTCTTTCCTTCGCGCATGTGCCCTTTTCTCTTGATCTTGTTATAACATAAAATAATTTGAGTATATATCAATTTTTCTTAATTACTACGGGAGAATACACTAAAAAAATTGTTATTTAGTTTCTAAAAAATTTCGTTATTTAATATGCGAAAGAGCCATTTTATAGATAAGGGATGTTCAACTATCTAAAAGCATCAATGTTATGTGATTTCCAGAATGAATTGTTGTATACCATATCCTATCAATTTGCTCCTGCAAGTTCAACTAATTTACATCAGCATGAGCAATTGAGATCTGTGTAAATTGTAACGCTAACTAACATTAACAATTATACTATAGGAGTGGACCATCAAAATGTATATAATGTGAAAGTAACTATTGCTTGCTCCAAGAGCAATTATGACGTGGTGCTCTAATCAATACATCACATGACACGTCAGAAACATGTAGGAATTCACTTTCTTTTGTCTGCCACTCACTCTCTTTCTTCCTGACGTGTTATGTGCTGTATTGATTAGAGCACCACGTGTATTTGCCTTTAGAGTAGGGATGGCAACGGATCGGATTTGGATCGGATCTGTCAATAATCCGATCCGATTCGAAAATGATACCTCCTGATCCGAATCCGATCCGAATCCGTTCGGGTCCGAATCCGATCCATAAGGAAAACGGATCACGGATCACGAATCGGATCGGGCCGAATTATATATTATTATATAATTATATATATAATATATGATTATATTATTATAATTGCAATTGTATTATATAATTATACCTATATTATATGTAGTTCGGATCGGATCGGGTCGGATTATCAGATATTTTATGTATATATCATACCGGGTCGTATCGGATCGGATCAGCGGATATTTACAGATATGATCCGAATCAGATCCGAAATCCGAACGGATCGCATACTTGGGATCCAAATCCGATCCAAAGGCAAATGGATCGGATTTGGACCGCTCCATTAGGGTCGGATCACCTCGGATCTCGGATCGGAGCGGACCGCATTGCCATCCCTATCTTAGAGCAAACAAAAATTTCTCCATAATGCTGGGAGTATTCTTAGGTTGGAGAATTTCTTTAGTACTTCAAAAGAGCACCACGTGGTGCTCTGCAACTGGCGAGAATGTGCAAATCACTCAAGAAGTGATAGGCTACACTTACAGTTTGTATAAGTGGTGTACTTTAATTGAAAGTAGAGCACCGTGTGGTGATCTAATGGAGCACTAAAAATTTTCTTCACTTCCAATATTCGCTAACCAGGAGGATTAATAATTGACATGTAACATGTTCCAGCACATAATTGTGATATCTTGCCACAACAACAAAAAATCAAAGTGATAAATTGAAATCAAAAGGTACATTAATACAACTCATTATATTTTTAGATGTATGCTCTTCACTGATGTTTTTTGAAATCTCCTTTCACTATATCATTTTTGCTCTTCGCTGTTGTTCTCTGAAATCTCTGTCATGGAGACTCCCCATTCCACAGCTGCTCGTGTCTTATGGCTTTTCTGTTTGGTCCTTCAATTTCCGAGCGTAGCCTTTGTATGAGCACTGAGACATTGGTTGCGAACACCCAGCTAGGGTTCCATCGATTTACAGAGAAGAGGAACAGTGATGAGTAGGCAGAGAGATGATTGGGAAAATCAAGTCACCGTATTTCATTAAAGGGTGATAGATACAATATATACATAATGAATCTAATATGGATTGTAGGACCTTCGTTGACTAATCTAGCGGCTGGAGTCGTAGTGTCGTTGCTAACTACACGGGTGTGGTCCTTCTGGACTATAGCTTTGCAAATAGATCCTTGTAGGTTGTCATGGGCTTCACTTTGATCCTGCTAGTGGGCTTTAGTATTGGGCCCAACAGATTGTTAGAATGACCTTCAGTATTGGGTCACCTCTCTTACACTCCCCCACCTCCCTTACACCCCCCCTCAAACTGGTGGTGGTGGGAGAACCATCAGTTTGTCTTTCAAGTTGTTGAAATGATGTGTCGACAATCCTTTGGTGAAGATATCGGCTAATTGGTCCGAGCTGTTAACAATAAAACACGCAAATCACGAGAGAGACTTTGTTACGAATATAGTGATAATCGATTTCGATGTGCTTTTGTGCGTGTGTGCATGATGGGATTGGCAGTAATGGCTATTGCGGGCATATTGGTGGTGGAGGCTAAGGCCCGGTATTCTGCCTCCGTGGAGGAGCGGACTACCGTGGGTTGCTTTTTGGCTTCCAGTGGATAGGATTAGGGCCAAGAAAGACAATGAACCCAGAGGTGCTGCGTCAATCGGTGAGATTGCCTGCCTAATCTGTGTCGAAATAGGCGTTAATTGGCATATGGCCGGTTTGATATAAAAGACCGTGGTTTTTGTTCCTTGGAGATAGTGTAAGATACGTTTGGCTCCTATAAAGTGAGTATCTGTTGGTGTGTGCATAAATTGGCACAAGTGGTTGACTGCAAAATAGATATCATGTCGACTAAAAGTTATATGTTGAAGTGCGCCGAGAAGTTGGCGATATGGTGTGGGATCATCAACTTTCTTACTGTCTAAAATGTGAAATTGGAACCACCAGATAAGGGAGTAAGAGCAGACTTACAGTGCGTCATATGGAATCGAGAAAGTAAATCAGATATGTACTTTGCCTGATGAATGATTATGCCGGCCCTGTCCCTTTGTATTTGAAGACCCAAAAAATATGTTAAGGGACCAAGGTTGGTCACGGAAAATTCTAAATTTAATTGCTTAATGAGTTGAGGTATAAAAATATTATCACTACCCGTCAAGATAATGTTGTCGACATAAAGTAAGACAATGGTACATTTGTTGCCATTATGTCTAATAAATAAAGAGGAGTCGGCATACGAAGCAGAAAAACCATGTGAAAACAAGTAACTAGGGAATTGTTCGAACCATGCCCTTGGGGCTTGTTTGAGCCCATATACAGACTTGTGTAGAATGCAAAAATAATTGGGAAATTTTGGATTTTTAAATCCTTTTGGTTGGGGACATAGAAACAGTCTCTTTTAGGGTACCATGTAAGAAATTGTTTTTGACGTCATGTTGCTGAAGCGGCCAATCAAATGTGTCAACTAGTGCAAGAATGGTACGAACAGTGGAGTGTTTGGCGACTGGACTGAATGTCTCGTCGTAGTCAATACCAGCATTTTGATGAAACCCCTTCGCAACAAGTCGGGCGAAGAGACAGTGCCATTAGGATTATATATATGCGAAAAACCCATTTGCTACCAATTATGTTTGCATTTTTGGGTGGTGGCACAAGTGTCCAAGTATTTTGTTTTGTGAGTGATAACTCCGCATTAGGATTTATATTATTTATGATTCACTGCCATTTTGCGAGCGTTTCGGTGCATTTGTGTGAGAAATCGACCAAATTCGAGTTTTTTTGAGCATACTTGAGTTATTGAGCTTTATTTCGTAATCTGGGCGTTTTTCGTATGATTTATGCATTGTTTATCGCATGTGATCTTCCGGTATGTTTTCGTGTTGTGTATTTCAGGAACCGGGATCTTGGAGCGATGATTTTGGAGCGGAAACGAACTTCGGAACAAGAGGATAGCTCAAGGAATTGCTCGGGAATGGAGACGAAAGAGGAGGAATCAAGAAAAGAAGCAAGAAATTGAAGTTTGAAGAAGTGTTCGTGCGAACACATTCTTGTTCGCACGAACTGAAATACTTAGAATAATTTTTGGAGGCTAAAATGGACGAAAAATCAACTGCTGGAAAGTACGAACAACCAAGTTGTTCGCACGAACAAGGAACAAGTCACTGTTCGCACGAACAGTCGACTGTTCGCACGAACAGTGTGGCCAGAAGCACAGTTTTGGGGTTTTTTGGTTATTTCTTGAAAGTTTACAAACTCCAGCCTTATTCTAACATAGGGGGACGATCTATTGGAGGTATACACACATCTTTGGAGTCTAGAGAGCTAGAGAAGACGGGAGAACAAGATTGGATTTTGGAGGATCATCAATATCGAAGATTTTAGCGTTTGATTATCGTTTCTTCATCTATTCTTCATGATTCTTATTATTTTGAATATGTTGAACGTGTCTATGTCTAGCTAAACACTTTAAGCTAGGTGATTGATGGAAAACTAGGTTTTGTGGACTATTTTCCGGATTTTCGACTTGATGCATGTTTTGACTTAATGCTATGAACGTTCTAGTTAGCCTATCTATTCTTGTGTTTTATTATTAATGTTCTTGGCTTGATCACCCGTATAATATTATTTGTTGATAGGGTTGCACAAAAGTGAACTCGTTGATACGTGTTAAAGAATAGTGTAGGTAATCTTGTAGTTTCTTGAGACCGAGAAGAGAGAGCAACTTGATTAACCGTGTGAGGGTAGTTTCAGTTGGTTTTGTTAGGACTTAGTGAAAACGGTGGGCCGACAGGACCCGGTGAACGAGCCTAGCAAATCAACTATAGTGTATTGGTAGATGGAGGTGGACCGAGAGGACCCGAAGGCTATTTATTACACAAATTCATGTGAGACTGAGAGAAGATCATGATGAGCATTACCCGGTATAATTAGAACGTGCACAGAGTGTTTCAAGCATAATCCGAAAATCATTAACAGCCCTAGGGACCATCAATTGCCTAGTTCTTCTTTATTAATCGTATTTCATCACGAGTTATTCTCGTTTAAAAGTGAAAATTCAACAAAAATATTTAGTTAGTAGTCATTTACTTTTAGTCGCTTTTTTGTGGGCGACAACTTGATAAACTCCAACACCTTTTTACCGGTTACGTAGATATCTTATAATTACTTTCTAGTTAACTAATAATCGTAAATTCCCTTGGGTTCGATACTCGGAGTCTTAAAGATACTCCTAATACTACTTGACCGTATACTTGCGTTTAAGCGCGTTAAGAATTCGCGTATAGTTTTTGGCGCCGTTGCCGGGGACTTTAACGGTTTATTAGTTTAGTTAGAAATTAATTTAGGATATATATTTTATTTTTGTTTAATTAGCTATTTTGTTTTCTCACTTGTATTTGATTCTGCTTTACAGGTCATCAGTGTATGCCCAGGATCCCTAGAGAACTTGTGCCCCCACTTGAAGACCCAGAGCAGTTATTCAGAGATTAGAGGAGAAGAAAGAAACAGGGCACTATGGGTGATCAATTGACCAACGAGCAACTCAATCAGCGGGTTGAAGAGTTTTCGAAACAGTTGAATGATCGCAACGCCCAGACACCGTACAACAAGTCTGGGAAGGCTATTGTGGAGAAATTCCAGGCATCCACGTATGGACACAATCCGAAAATTGTATGCCAGACATACATGCTGAACATTTTGATCTCAAGCCAACTACGATCCAGACGGCGACCAACCAATTCCAGTTTTATGGGAACAAGGATGAAGATCCCAATGATTTTATTGGGAAGTTCAACTCATATATCAAGACTGTTAAGTACAAGAACGTGACTCCAGAAGCGTTGAAGCTTATTCTATTCCCCTATTGTCTGAAAGGTGCAGCTGAGAAGTGGCTTGAGTCTAGAGCTCCGGATTCAATCATTACATGGGCTCATTGTGTGGATGAATTCATGGCTAAGTTTTACCCAGTTCAGCGGGTAATTGAGTTGCAGGGTGACATTTTGGGCTTCCGCCAATGTGATGATGAGACTGTCGTAGATGCATGGGATCGTTATATGCACTTGATTAGGAAGTGCCCAAATCATGACTTAGGTGATTACAAGATTCTGCAAGTCTTTTACCACGGCCTAGAACGCCACAATTAGGAGCTAGTTAACATAGAAGCTGGTGGAAATTTCCTATACTCTGTTGATAAAGAAGGAGCCTATGCACTTATGAAGCAGCTTGCCAAGCAAGATACCCAGTTCTATGATTCCAGGAGATTATCAACATTGCCAGAACCCAAAGATAATGAGTGGAAGAATGGGATTAGCAAGATGGTGTCTGACTTGGCCAAGCATGTTTATCAGGACAAGAAGACAGTGGCAAGTGTAGAGGAGCCAGATTATGAGTCAACGTTAGCACAGCTAGCAAGCGAGGATGTGAGCTACGTGGGGGCACAGGGACAGCGACCAAACTGGAATCAAGGGAATTACAGACCAGGCACGAGGGATCATCCAGGCTTTAGATATGGGGATCAGTCTTGAGCGACATATGCACCGGGGTTCCAGCATAGACCACCAGTTTCACAGGCTCCCCAGCAGCTACTACAGCACCGAGTGCAAATATCTCTGAGCTGACGAAGGCATTGACACAGCTGAGTAATAATATGAACACTATGACCACCAATGTGAACAACATGTCCACGCAGGTTACTGTTGTATCTGCGGATTTACAGGCTACGAAGACTTCTCTTCGTTCTCTTGAGGTACAGGTGGGTCAGATTGCTACTCAGCTCTCATATAGAGCTCCAAGTTCTTTGCCATCCAACACGGAAGAAAATCCTCCTCAGATCAATGCAATCACTACTCGAAGCGGGATTGCACTGAAAGCTCCGCCATATCCCACTCATGCTAGAGCCGATGCTTCTAAGGCTAAATAGCATGAGCTTTTAGATGATGATACTAATGTCGTGATCCCCAATCAAAGGGCGCGACGGATGAGGAGGCGGTGAAAGACAAGGATGAGGTATGTATTGATACTACTACTGTTTCTAAGGCAGTTCCATATCCTTTGAGGACGAGAAAGAGGGATGATTCTAGAGATTTTCAGAGATTTCTTGACATATTCAAGAAAGTGGAGATTAACATTCCTTTTGCAGAGGCTGTCTCTAAAATGCCTACATATGCCAAGTTTATCAAGGATATTCTTTCAGGAAAGAGACGCATGAGTGATTTTGCACAGGTTAATTTGATGGCTGAAACCTCTGAATGCGTCAGGAATGGATTGCCTAAGAAGAATAAAGACCCTGGGAGCTTTGTGATACCGGTTACTCTCGGTGATTCTCTTACTATGACTGCACTGTGTGATTTGGGGGCAAGAATCAACTTGATGCCCTTGTCCGTATTTAGGAAACTAGGTGTGGGGAACCTCGTCCCACCCGAGTTACCTTGCATATGGCTGACAGATCGATTCGTAGAGCATATGGGGTGATAGAAGACATTTTGGTCAAATTTGGTACTCTCATCTTTCCTGCTGATTTTGTCATCCTAGACATAGAGGTTGGCGAAGTACCTCTAATTCTTGGCAGGTCCTTCCTAGCTACAGGGGGAGGCTATTATACATGTGAAGAGTGGAAAGCTATCTATGCAGATCAATGATGAAAAAGTGGTCTTCGATGTGTTCAAGGCAATGAAAATGCCTTCATGTTATAATTATGAAGACTGCTTTAGCGTAGAGGTTTTTGATGATGAAATGGGAGATGAGGAAGCTGAATTGATGTGGGAGGAAATTGATGGCATGTACAAGGATGAAGATCAGAGCCCTCCCATGGATTTGTGTCACATGAGCAGCTGGACCAAGCTGGACTTATATGAGCAAGGGGAGAAAAAGTTAGCTCTTGTTCCTTCACTCAAGTCACCACCCGTGCTTGAGTTGAAGCCATTGCCTAGCCATCTCAGGTATGCTTTTCTTGGTGTTGATAACACGTTGTCCGTAATTGTTTCCTCTGTTTTATCTCAGGCATAGGAGGAGAAACTTTTGGATGTGCTAAGGAAGCATAAAGTAGCAATTGGATAGACTATTACAGATATTAAGGGGATCAGTCCCGTGTATTGCCAGCACAAGTTCCGGGTGGACGAAGGCAAGAATCCAGTGATCCAGGCACAGCGGAGATTAAATCCGCACATGAAAGAAGTGGTGAGAAAAGAAGTCATGAAGTGGCCAGAGGCTGGTATTATTTTTCCGATCTCAGACAGCACTTGGACTAGCCCGGTTCAGTGTGTGCCTAAGAAAGGAGGGATGGCTGTGGTAGAGAACGACAAGCATGAGCAGATTGCTCAACGGACAGTTACTGGTTGGCGTGTGTGCATGGATTACAGGAAGCTGAATGAAGCCACGCTAAAGGAACACTTTCCGTTGCCGTTTATTAATCAAATGTTTGATCGTCTAGCTCATCACGAGTACTATTGCTTTCTGGATGGCTACTCAGGTTACAATCAGATCGCCATTGCTCCAGGAGAAGACTACTTTTACATGTCCCTATGGCACATTTGCATTCCGCCGCATGCCATTTGGATTATGTAATGCACCGGCTACTTTCCAGCGGTGCATGATGGCTATCTTCTCAGATATGATTGAGAAGCACTTAGAGGTCTTCATGGATGATTTCTCCTTGTTTGGTGACAGTTTGAGGATTGTCTACATCATCTCGGCCGTGTCTTGGTTCGTTGTGAGGACACTAATCTTGTGCTGAATTGGGAGAAGTGCCACTTCATGGTCACAGAGGGGATAGTTCTTGGCCACAAGATTTCACGCAGAGGATTGGAGGTTGATCAAGCAAAGGTAGAGACGATCAAGCAGCTCCCTTATCCGACTTCAGTGAAGGGGGTCAGAAGCTTCTTGGGACATGCAGGTTTCTATCGCAGGTTTATCAAGGACTTCTCAAAGATCTGCAAGCCTATGTGTGAGTTGCTTAGGAAAGATGTCCCATTTGTATTTGATGAAGCGTGCAAGAAAGCCTTCGACTGTTTGAAGGAACAGCTCACCTCAGCCCCTATCATCACAACTCCGGACTGGAGTTTGCCATTTGAGCTCATGTGCGATGCTAGTGATTTCGCCATTGGAGCAGTGTTGGGGCAGCGCAAGGAAAAGGTATCCCATGTTATTTACTATGCTAGTAGAGTTCTTAATGAGGCTCAACTAAACTATGGCACTACTGAGAAGGACTTATTAGCTGTGATTTTTGCTCTTGACAAATTCCGGCCTTATCTTGTGGGATCGAAAGTGATTGTCTTTACAGATCATTCGGCGCTAAAATATCTGCTTGATAAAAAGGATGCCAACCCGAGTTTGTTGCGGTGGGTCCTTTTGATGCAAGAATTTGATGTAGAGATCCGCGAAAAGAAAGGTGTTGAGAATGTGGTAGCGGACCACCTCTCAAGACTTGAGAATGGAGTGGAAGAGAAGGTGCCTATTCAAGAGAACTTTCCTGATGAGAGCTTGATGTCTCTGGGGGATACTGAGCCATGGTATTGGGTGATTGCCAATTATCTGACAAATGGGAAGATCCCTGAGGAATGGACAGTGCAGCAAAAGAAGCGGTTCTTGTATGTGGTGAAGCAATACTTTTGGGAGGATCCATATCTATTCAAGATGGGCGCTGACAACATCATTAGGAAGTGTGTTCCTACCCATGAGATCTATGATGTGATCAAGCAGTGTCATGCAGCACCTAGTGGAGGTCATTTTAGCGGTCCGCGCACCGCCATGAAGGTACTACAATCTGGTTTCTTTTGGCCAACTATTTTTAAAGATTGTCATGACTGGGTTGCAGGGTGTGATAGCTGCCAGAGAACAGGTAACATCTCCAAGCGAGATGAGATGCCAATGTCTGAATGGCTTGGGGTGGAGCCTTTCGATGTTTGGGGCATAGACTTCATGGGACCGTTTCCTCCTTCTTATGGGAATCTGTACATCTTGCTTGCGGTGGATTACGTGACAAAGTGGGTAGAAGCAATTGCGTGCCCCAAGAATGATGCAGCAACGGTAGAGAAATTCCTGAAGAAGCATATCTTTACTCGGTTTGGCACACCAAGGGCAATGGTGAGCGATGAAGGGTCACATTTCATAAATCGAGTGTTTGCCAGAGTTTTGAAGTCGTACGGGGTGTCTATCCATAAGGTTTCCCTACCTTATCACCCCCAAACCAATGGGCAAGCAGAAGTGTCTAACAGGGAGATCAAGGTGATTCTTCAGAAAACCGTCAATGCAGGGCGCAAGGATTGGGCTGTGAAACTGGATGATGCATTGTGGGCATACCGTACCGCATGGAAGACGCCATTGAACATGTCACCATTTCAGCTCGTCTTCGGTAAGGCATGCCATCTCCCTGTTGAGCTAGAGCACAAAGTATATTGGGATATCAAGCGCTTGAACATGGATCCCGAGTTAGCAGGACAAGCACGGAAGATGAAGCTGCTTGAACTTGAGGAATGGAGATTACAGGCTTATGATAGTTCCCGGATATATAAGGAGAAGACAAAGAGATGGCACGACAGTCGTCTTAAACCAAAAGAACTTCGTGTGGGACAGAAAGTGTTATTGTTCAACTCTCGCATGAAGCTCTTTTCGGGAAAGCTTCGTTCTAGATGGTTCGGGCCGTTCCGGATCCATCAAATTTATCCTTTGGGTGCGGTTGAGTTAGAAGATCCTCATACGAAGGAATGCTTCCGCGTCAATGGAAGCAGAGTTAAGCCGTACTTGGAATCAGCGCCAATACCGGCCAAAGTGGATGCTATCTACTTTGACGAGCCGTGATCTTAATTAGGTAACTGGGTCGGGCCGTCGACCGTAAATTACAAAGCGCTTGTTGGGAGGCAACCTAACGTATTTTCTGATTTAGTATAGATAGTGTGTTTTAAATACTGTCGTGTGTGTTTTTCTGAACATTTTGCTTATTGAGGGGTGAGAGAGCGAGAATTTGACATTTGAATTGAGTCTCCGCAGGATTACAGGTGAATACGCGATTCGGACTCCCCTTCTTTATGTGCGTAAACTCGCATTGATAGGCGCACATCGGAGTCCAGACGTAAAAGCAAGGCGGAATTTGAGCGAGATAAGATCACGACAAGATTCCCGAGAATATTGGGAAGTTTGTCACGAAAAATGGGCTCAAGAACAAAAGGGGCACATGGAATTCAAGCTAAGGAACCTCGAAGATCAAGCAAAGGAAGCGGATTTAAAAAAAAAAATTGAATTGAAGTCAGGGCTGTTGGCACGAACAACCGGAGGCCAAAAAGCTGCTGTTAAAAAACACGAACAACATTTGTGTTCCTGCGAGCAGTGTTCGTGCGAACACCTATTTTGCTCGCACGAACAGATGGCCAAAGGTGTTAGAGACGGGCAACATAGGGGTAAAAGTGGAATTTTGGGAGTTTATTTTTGTATCATCGGGCATGAACGGAGGATCTTCTTCCTCTTTCAATCAGAAAACCCTCAAACCCTCTCTTCACCTCCTCACCACCCGACGACAACTCCTCCACCTTGAGACTCCGGTGATTTTGTGGCTTCGCCGTCGTCTACTCCGTGTCTCTCACTCCGGCGACCTCTCTCTCTCTCTTCGGCGACCACGGCAGCAGAACACCACCCCTACCTCCGACGGGTTTCACACCAACCACCACCATCTCCTATTCTCCGGAGTTTGGGGTTGATTTCCGGCAGCGTAAGCAAGCCTTCAACACCAATCCTTGGTGTTGAGGCCAATTGAAGAAGAAGAAGCCAATGCCCCCTAGGCCTCGTTTGAGAAAGGGTAGGTCGGACAAAATGCTTAAGATAGCCAATGCTAATGTCACAACGACCAATTATTGTACTTATCGGTTCGTGAGTTTTCATGCTCACGTTGCGTCTTTCCGCGACCGATACCTCAAGCTAAAAGGTGCGGCTGAGAAACCCTACCCCATCGACAAGTTGAAACTCATGCCTACCGAACTCATAGCCATTTATGAACGTGAGCGGTTAGATAAGTGGTTCGAGTTGTGTGGACCATCTAGCTCTCAAGTTGCGAGAAAGATTTACGTTAATCTTAGGTTCGGGGATGAGGGGGAGAGTAAGGATGATAGGCTGGTCTATTGTAGGGGCAATTGGGTGCGTATAACACCGGAGACGATTAGCAAGGCCCTCAAGTTTCGAGAGTTGGACCCCAACACCCTGTGTGCGTACCATGACATGATTAGGAGACCCGATGTCGTGTCTATGGTCAATGCCTTTTGTTTCCCGGGCGAGGGGGCGGATCCGTGGGATAAGTCGAAAGCCGAGGCTACGGGTTGGACGGTGCTTAAGAAATGCCTACTCCCTCGTTCTATGTGGGTTTGCGAGATGCTTGAGAAATGGGTATTGGGCATCACGCCTAACCCCCGATTCACATTCCGCCATTGTTGTATGTCCATGTGCGTTTGGTTAGAGAAAATGGTTGACATTCCTCGCATGATTTGGCTAAACATCATGGCACGCAAATCGGAGGGAAACATAATGGCCCCGAGTCACACTTGTTTGATGACCAAATTGGCTATACAGGTAGGGGTAGAGGTTACTGATTTGGATATCTTTCCACCAACCGAGCGCGAGTGGTCGAAATATTTGAAACCCCCTAAGGTGTCTAGGTCTAGGAAGGGCAAGGATAAGGAAGGCGAGCCTTCGAGCACCGATGCTCTTTTGCAGAGCATGTACAAGATGATGTTAGAGTCTAAGGCGGAGAATGAGAGGCGGTTTGCTCATGACCAAAGCAGCCGAAAGAAATTGGGAGATTCCGTGAAGACTATAGGAAAGTGGGTAGCTCAGTTGGCTCAGTCGAGCAATGTGGCCCTAGACCCTAGACCTGACAGTAAGCACTTGTGGTATGCTTCGAGTGATTTTGAGGAGACTGGTTCAAGAGACGAGGAGCCTATTTCAGCAGAGGAGGAGTCTGAGGACCAGAGTTCCGAGTCCGAGTAGATCCACCGCCCCTCACATTGGAAATGCTGAGTCCTCAGTTTGACTTCTAAATTCGTTGAGGACAACAATGTATTCTAGTGTGGGGGGGGGGGGGTTTAGTCTTGACTAGCCAGTGAGTGTCTGCATCACCATGCATGCATATAGTTTTTTAGGTCGTATATTATATAGTTGTGTGGTCCGTGTTGTTTTTATGATATTATGTCGTATTGTGATGTGTTAGTCGTGTATATATTGTTTATGTATGTGTTTGTGTTTAATATTGCACATTTTCTCATTTGAGTCTACCTACCTTATCGAGTCAGTTGTGTAGTTTCGTTCGTGTCGGCTTGCATGTAGAGTAGGAATTATATGAAAAAAATAAAAATAAAAAATCAAAAAGTTGAAAAAATCCAAAAAAAAAAAGAAAATTTTGAGAAAAGGGCAATCGAAAGAGGCTAAAATTTGATAAATCGCGAAGTGTGAGGATTTTAGGCGTAGGGCATGATTTGCGACCGAGAATGACGACGTGAGCCCCCCTAGTAGGTATAGAGAGACTTTCTTTACGGGAGTGCCTACCTATTTTCGACACTTACGTGATTTTCAAAAGCAAAGTGTGTGCCTATTTTCTTACAAGAGCTGAGCTAGGTGTGAGCTAAACAAGCCGAACATCCATGTGTACGTCTTAGGTAGTCGCCAACCCGCCTCGTAGTGGCACACGAAACAACTGTGCGAGGTTGTGTATTAGAGCACTCACTGCTTTTAAAACTCACCTTGTAGGACCATTAGACGCCCCAATTTGAACCTTGGATTCTTTGCTAGCCTTCGGACCTAGGGTGACGAATCTTGGCCTTCATCACAAATTGCTTAGAATCACCATTTTAGTGCGTCACGAGGGAGTTGTAGTTGAGGGGGTTCGATGAGGGAGTGATTTATGACATTTCGTTGAATCTTACATTTCTCTTGAACTTCATTGATTATCTACGAGGGGATGCGAGGGTGAGTGAGTAGGCTCGCGCACTTTGGTGTGGCGGTGTTCCATGCCATTACATCATGGACACTGTTGTGGAGAGCCGTGGGTGCGTGACGTCTAATCCGCACGAAATTAGGTTGGGTGAACTTAATTGGTGGATTGTGCTAGGTACCGGTTTCTATTACTTTGGTGTAGGAGGATCGGTTGGATTAGGCATGAGTCATTCATTATTGAGACTACTTGAGAGGGGATATGGTGACATTTGAGTGTGGGGGTGTCGACTTTTGACTCCGGACATTGAGTGTGAGCTTGCGACGACTCCACTCCCACACATGTTCTTCATTGATTTTGCGGCTTGGATTTGATATGGATTTTGGTTGAGATAGGAGAAGATGATTCTTGTTTGTGATATTCATTCATCGGTTTACGTGCTTCCTTCTCCTAGCATATTTGATTTTTGAAGACCACTCGGATATTTGTGATGGATTTTTGGCATTATGAGAGATCTGTTTTATATATTGTGAGAAAAAAAGAGAGAAAAAGAAAAAGGAGAGATGAAATAAAGTTTTGAGTTGATTTGAATTGGAACGAGTGGTGGAGCAACTTTGACGATGACTGTTCACATTTCATGCACGACGTACGACGATGGCCACGGAGATCACTAGTGTACCGGGGTTTGAGGGAATCGAGGGCCGGAGGTGGTGAGCTTCGGGTTTCGGTTTCTATAATCATGGTGAGGGTGTGTGAGACGTGGGATTTGATGTGAGAATGTGACGCTTAGGATTTGATTACGACAAGCTTATCTTTATGTCCTTAAGCCTCATCATTTGAAAACCGTTAGCGGATTAGGAGCTCGGACCTTGGACGTGGCTTTGCCTAGCGTAGTCTCTTATTTCGTGGCACACACGAAGAGGTGGCATATTCTTGAACTTAGTAAAGTTAGGCTTTCTATACTAACTAGGGGAGATTCTCGTTGTCGAATTTAGTTTCAACTCATGCTTTGTTCCTAGAGTTCTCATCACTTCATGATATTTGATTAAAGCCAATGGAGATTGCCTGATCTCAACCAAAAAGATAAAAAGTTCGTTTTATGTATATATGTGTTTGTGTAGGATCGAGTCGTAGTTCACATTTGCATCATCTTGTTGCATTGTTGAGTTGTGTGTCGTTATTGAGTCGGCTAGTTAGGATTGGTATGCAACGTTGTTTCTAGTAAGTATGCAATTCTCGACTCATACACTTGTGGGGATGTTGTTTCATTGGAGGATGTCTTGGTTGGATTGTGGTAGGATTTTGATTGGACTTTGATTGGATTGCTCGGGACGCGCAATAGGTGAGTGTGGGGGTGTTTGATAACTCCACATTAGGAGTTATATTATTTACGATTCACTACCTTTTTGAGAGCGTTTAGGTGCATTTGTTTGAGAAATTGACCAAATCCGAGTTGTTTTGAGCATACTTGAGTTATTGAGCTTTATTTCGTAATCCGGGCGTTTTTCGTATGATTTATGCATTGTTTATCGCATGTGATCTTCCGGTATGTTTTCGTGTTGTGTATTTCAGGAACCGGGAGCTTGGAGCGATGATTTTGGAGCGGAAACGAACTACGGAACAAGAGGATAGCTCAAGGAATTGCTCGGGAATGGAGACGAGAGAGGAGGAATCAAGAAAAGAAGCAAGAAATTGAAGTTTCAAGAAGTGTTCGTGCGAACACATTCTTGTTCGCACGAACATAAATACTTAGAATAATTTTTGGAGGCTAAAAAGGACGAAAAACCAACTGCTGGAAAGTACGAACAGCCAAGTTGTTCGCACGAACAAGGAACAAGTCACTGTTCGCACAAACAGTCGACAGTTCGCACGAACAGTGTGGCCAGAAGCACAGTTTTGGGGTTTTTTGGTTATTTCTTGAAAGTTTAAAGACTCCAGCCTTATTCTAACATAGGAGGAAGATCTATTGGAGGTATACACACATCTTTGGAGTCTAGAGAGCTGGAGAAGACGGGAGAACAGGCTTGGAGCTTGGAGGATCATCAATATCGAAGATTTTAGCGTTTGATTATCGTTTCTTCATCTATTCTTCATGATTCTTATTAGTTTGAATATGTTGAACGTTTCTATGTCTAGCTAAACACTTTAAGCTAGGTGATTGATGGAAAACAAGGGTTTGTGGACGATTTTCCGGATTTTCGACTTGATGCATGTTTTGACTTAATGCTATGAACGTTCTAGTTAGCCTATCTATTCTTGTGCTTTATTATTAATGTTCTTGGCTTGATCACCCGTAGAATATTATTTGTTGATAGGGTTGCACGAAAGTGAACTCGTTGATACGTGTTAAAGAATAGTGTAAGTAATCTTGTAGTTTCTTGAGACCGAGAGGAGAGAGGAACTTGATTAACCGTGTGAGGGTAGTTTCGGTTGGTTTTGTTATGACTTAGTGAAAACGGTGGGCCGACGGGACCCGGTGAACGAGCCTAGCAAATCAACTAGAGTGTATTGGTAGACGGAGGTGGACCGAGAGGACCCGAAGGCTATTTATTACACAAATTCATGTGAGATTGAGAGAAGATCATGATGAGCATTACCCGGTATAATTAGAACGTGCATAGAGTGTTTCAAGCATAATCCGGAAATCGTTAACAACCCTAGGGACCATCAATTGCCTAGTTCTTCTTTATTAATCTTATTTCATCACGAGTTATTTTCGTTTAAAAGTGAAAATTCAACAAAAATATTTAGTTAGTAGTCATTTACTTTTAGTCGCTTGTTTGTGGGCGACAACTTGATAAAATCCAACACCTTTTTACCGGTTATGTAGATATCTTATAATTACTTTCTAGTTAACTAATAATCGTAAATTCCCTTGGGTTCGATACTCGGAGTCTTAAAAATACTCCTAATACTACTTGACCGTATACTTGCGTTTAAGCGCATTAAGAATTCGCGTCAGTGAGGCTAGCATACTCGTCGACATTTTATTGACGCCAATGCGAGTGTTTGCTAGACTCGCTATACGAAGTAGGATCAGATGAAGAAGTGACGCGATTTACTTACGCGTTTAAACGCAAGCGCACGGTCAAGTAATATAGGGGTTGTATTTCAACCACGAGCTATCGATCCCACGAGGACAGACTTGAGATTATTTAATTAGTAAATTAATGTAGAGTACTGTAATATGAGGAAAGAATTGTGATAAATGAGTTCGTCACCCACAAACAAGTGACCGAAAAATAAAATAACAACTAAACTAATATTTTTGTATTTTTCTTTTTGATAAAGAAAAAATATGGAGAAACTAGGCAATCTCTAGATCACCTAGGGTTGTAGACGATTTATGGATTGTCTGAGTAACACGTTAATCCTGTTCTAGTTCAGCCGGGTAATAGACTATGACAATATCCTGTCGGTCTCATGTCATTTTACGTCTCGGTTAACTACAATCTCCTCTCAGTCTCATGTTGTCTACCGGTCCGTTCTAATAGGTTATCTGCTGGTACGATAACGGGTCCTGTCGGTCCACCGTTTCACAGAACAACTGAATAATCCTACCGAATCTACCCACACTAAGGCCAATCCTAACACTTCTCCTTTTAGGTCTCGGTGATTCGGGATTGTGTTCATACACTCTTCACAACAAGGTTAAGTCACCGTCGTGCACTTTCTAGTTAATTAACAAGTCCGGGTCGCGAATCCATACTTGCTAAGGATTAAGCACAGCGTATGAACATGAAACGTGAACAAAAATTAACATTAAGCAAGACAATGATTCAAGAACAAACCCTAGCTTCAATGACAATCAAATCCGACACTAGTCGTGTCAATAGACTAGAATCATCAATTAGATCATGAAACTAACAACTATTCATTGAATCAAAGACATAGGCATGAAACAAAGACTTGAATCCGAAAATTAATCGTCTACATAAAACCCTAGGCTTTCATAGAGATGCCTAGCAAAACTTCTAGCTAAGAAGAATCAACCAAACACGGTGCAATAGCTTCTCCATACAAAGATTGAGAGAGAAGAAGAATAAATAAAAAACCTAGATCTCCAATGGTGGCTTCGGTGTTCTCTTCGTCTCCTTCTTCTTCCTTGTCGTACTACTCTTTTTTTTCCTCAACGTGAGTCAATATAAGCCCCTCTTATGTATTTTAAGTCTCACAATCATTCTTCAATTGTTTCCATAAGAAAAGATCCAAAAATACGTCTAAAACAATAGTTACTGCGCAATCCTACATCGCAGTCGTATGAGTGCAGGCCCAATCTTACGAGTGTCTGATCCACCGGTACGACTGTCTGAGAGGGTTCATACGATTGCAATTCTTCACAACTTTGATTTTGGCTATCTTTTTGCACTCGTACGATTGGGTGAATATGTTGTAGCTCTTTTTCTTCATTCTTCTTGCTCTTTCCTCTCTTGTCTTCAATTCCAAGCATCATCTTGAGTCTTGCAATGTTTCTGAAGATCGTATTCTCCTCTCCACTTGATCTACAAGCTAAGTTTCCTGTCAAAACAACACGAAACAAACCCGTGCGATCAAATGTGACAAAATAACGTAAAATAATGCGAGAAACGCCCGGATTAATAATTATGCGTCAAAAAATCAACTTTCACCATTTCTTCATGTTCATAGTGTATATCTCACAATATTTACCCGTAAATCATACAAAACGATATTAAAATGTTTAAGAATTATAACTCTAATATATAGTTATCAAGAAGTAGTAGTGATAACAGAAAAAACTGATTTCTTTTTTCTTATTCCAGATTTACTGCGAGTTTGCATTGGGTGACCGGTTACAGGATCCGCTGTTTGCGAGGGTCGAGGCACTTCGGTTGCTAAGGCGGATGCCTTGCCTGAACCGTGTTCATGAGCAGTGAGGGGCGTAGTATATGTAATATCAGGTTCAGTTTGTGTAGTATCCGTAATATTGGATTTGGTTGGTGTAGCATTTGTTTCGCGCTGCTTGGTCAACCCGGCTAGCTGCAATGCTGCGTCAGCAACCGGTGCCTCTTGTGGTGGGACCGGATTACTCATCATGGATGGGTGAATTCTTCCAACCTAAGGGTCAGCGGTAAGCATGGTGGAAGGAACTGAAACATCAACCGTAGCATCAGTGGAGTTATGAAAATAGTTTTCATCAAATACAATGTCCTATTAATGTATAGGCGATTCATTGTCTTGTCAAGACATAAGCATCCTTTGTAGTCATTTAAATAACCAATAAAGGCACACACTTTAGTTTTTTCATCTAATTTAGACCGTGTAATGAAGAAGGTAAAAATTCGCAGTTTTGAATAGTCAAGAGTAGTACGAAAGAGTAATTCAAAAGGAGACTTATTAGCTATATTTTTACTAGGCATTCTATTTATGAGAAAAAGATAAGCTTTTACGGCATGAAACCAAAGGTTGTTAGGTAAGAAAGCATTTTAAAGTAAAGTTACCGCGGTTTCATAATATGACGATGTTTTCTTTCGGCCACTCCATTTTGCTGAGGGGTGCGAGGACAAGATTTTTGATGCGTTATCCCATTTTTAGCAAGCTGTTGTTGAAAAATAAAGGAGGTGTATTCTCCCCCCCCATCTTTCCTCAAAATTCTAATGTTTTGTTGAAGAAGTTTTTCGATTTGCAGCTTAAAAGTGGAAAAAACTGAAGCTACTTTGGACTTGTTATGCAACGGAAAGATCCAAGTATATTTCGAGTAATTATCTACAAAAAGCACATAGTGACGATAACCATTATAAGACAAGGTGCTAGCATGACCCCATACGTCACTGTGTAATAAATGTAGAGGTGTGGTAGTGTGTGTAGTGGAATGAGCATAAGGTAAACGATGCATTTTGCCGAATAAACACGCGCGACATTTATTATCAGAGTTTCACGATGAGGGAATTATTTTATGCATAACTGAAACAGTAGAGTGCCCTAAACGGGCATACCAAGTATCACTAGAAATTTTATTGCCTAAGTACGCCTTAGGAGCATTATTGAAAGTAAAAGACTGAATCGAATATAGCCCGTTTTTACTCAGACCTTGATACAAGATTTTTCCCGTAGTCATATCCTGAATAGAAAAGGAGACAATCAAAAATAAAAAGACAATGGGATTCACTTTGATCCTGCTGGCGGGCTTCAGTATTGTGCCCAACAGATTGTTGGAGTGAGCTTCAGTAGGTCACTTCTCTTACATTGCTTGGTCGGTACAACCGGGTTCTAGGCTTAGTCGGCTGCGTTGGTGTACTTATCCGGCCTTGTGACTATAATTCCATTTATACTCTTGGGCATTATGGATATCTTAGCATCAAGAAGTTGCGCCACTAATCGTTTGGGTCACTGCAAAACGCTTAATTGTCACGCCCTAAAGTCGGACCTTGAATGCCCGTATACATTATATACAATGCTGAGCTGAAACAATAAAATTGTAAACTCACCCCAAAACAATTGAATTATTAAGTTTAGTGGTACACAATTCCTCTCTGAGTACCTCAATGGTGACTGTAGATCAGTCGGGAATTTATACAGATTTAATATTTGTTACTGTGTTAAAATAGTAATCGGTCTTCTAAAAAAAATCATCCACATAACAAAAGAATAAAATAAGCAAAATCCCCCATATTTTTAAGTGATAAATATTGTACGCTCAAAACAAGTTGAACCGAACTGCAAACCCTCGTCTTTACACACTTGGGAGCTTCAGCATATGCTCCCTCACAAGTTACAAATAAAATGAAATATGAATGAATAAAAGAATATCAGAAGCTTAATTTCTTCTCCAAGATCCATCCGTGTCTTAGCTAAGAATGACAGTTCAGCACCTGTTTCCGTGAACCTGTAACAGAGACACCAACGTCATTAAGAAATAATTTCAAAATTTTTGATTTACCCCGTAAATATTTATGAGATCTTTATCTTTTTCCCTAAATTCTTTTTATTCAAATGGTCCATCCAGCCTATAGGATGATTATTATTATTATTATTATTATTATTATTATTATTATTATTATTATTATTATTATTATTTGAACAAATTTTAGTAGTTACCACCAAGCTTTCTTTTACATTATTCAAGTTTTCTCAATTTAGACAAACATTATGTTTCTTCACAGTTTTGAACTCTAAAATTGAAGTTAGGTCACCGAATCAGAACAACAACTAAGCAGAAAACTGCACTTACATCGAATCCAAGGAGGGACCTGCAGTAGTTGGTGTTGGTGAGCATAGTACTAGTTGATCCGCACTCGCTGTCTTTAAGCGAGACAGTGGACTTATCCAGCTTGATAGAACCCGGGTACTGATAACTTTGAGCTACTGAAGCAATATGTGAAGATGATCTCTGCATCTTCATAGCACGTGGTACATTTCTCCCCTCTATAGATGCCTTCCGCCTGCTAGGAGTCCTGTCTTGCGAGTCAGGCCGCGACTTTGGGGCACTCTGGGAACGGAATTTAGCCTTTGAAGACGCCGTATTCGCCATATAATTTGGGCAGGTTGTGTAGTCATTGTATGAAGACAATGATTCCACATTGTCATAGCTTGACTTGGAAGCTACAGAGTAGTAGCACTGAGGGCTACTTTGTGCTGTGTTGTAAGAATAGTCGTCGAAACGTCCACTGTATGTTCTGAAGCTCTTTTCAGTCAATGCTGGGGAAGGCGCTTGCGGCGCTTCCCAGTAAAGTTCTTGGTTTGAATAGCCGCGGTTTGGGGCTGAATGGGTAGAAAATCGGTGGTCTGTGTGTTCTTCTTGCCCTTGGTAGGAGTAGCTGTTTCTACTCTTCAGGTTTCCTTTTGGATGCTGAGTATCCATCTCTACAATTTTGATGTTCTCCTCCATTCCTCTTTCGAGCTCCTATATTTTAAAATTAGACCACACTGTGCATTAGAAGCTTGTGCATAGAAATTGGAACATACTAGTATGTTATTATCTGGTCTAGAAATTGGAACATCCTATGTTAAACTAAGAGGCTGAAAAAGCAGTGTTAACTGGTATGTACAGCATAAAATTCTAAACATCCGCGATTATCAAGTAATTATATTTGATGAATATTCCAATATTGTTTAGTTAAAACCCAAGGGAGGAAAAGACGAATAATAAAACAAAATGCCAGTTTCATTTCCTTCAAATATGGTAAACAATGTTCGAAATGCCTTTTCCTAGCTCAAACTTTTATTCAGTTAAACTCCACTGGTTGACCTAGTGGGTGAGCTTAGGGATTTAAGGATCTACTCCCCTTAAATCTCAAGGTTCGAATCCCACAAACGTGAGTTATCATTCGAATCTCAATGGAGTTGTTTTCCACCAAACATTCACTTATTTACAAATCAAGCTTCAAATGAACATAACCAATTAACAAACGCCTTGACCTGAAACACAACCCGATCGTGGCTCGTTTAAGATTACGCATACAAGATTACTGTCGGTCATTTTACAATGCCAGTATGTAATCAAATCCGAGGTGAAGAGACTTACATGATAAGGGTTGCTGTATCTTTCTCCCTGCACAGAGTTCCTATGATGAAGTGGGAGGTTATGAGCATAATCAACATCATGAACAGTCCTAATCCGTTGAGCCCGAGCTCTAGCCTGGACTGTCACCAATGCCTGCATACACCGCAGGGTTGCAGTCGCCCGTTTCCTCACAAGGTGTCCCCTAACCAAGGCCTGCAGCTTCACCAGCCCCTTTAAGGCGCATAGAGCTTTCCTTGCCTTGCAAAATACAAAATAAAAAAAAAATAAAAAAAATGCATTTATGGTTTTGGGGTCCTTTTATTGAAAATGATAAGCTGGAGATATTGCATACACGAATCTAAACTTTTGTTTCATTGTGTTAGCAAATAAAGATTATTAACAGTTCTTTTCATTCATACGTACCAAATAACCACGGAATACAGACTGGATTCTTGTGGCAGCCGCCTCACCGGTGGCTGTGGCGCGGTCAGTTGTGACGGCAGTAAGCCTGACTGCAGCTGCCGCAGCCTGTGCTGCTGCAACGGCAGCATCAGCCACCGCAGCGGTGGCCGCCGCCATCTCCATTTCTTGCTTGTTATCATTTCCACTCCCCGGCGGCGGTGCAGTGGCTGCAGCTGAAGCTCTCCTGAAACTCCATCTCCGTTTCTCTTTGGGAGTTGTGGGGATGATCGAAATTGGTGTCGTTGGCAAGTTCTTCAGATCATCTTCAGGAGCGACGGAATCAGGAGGTGGCTGCTCATTGTCTGTGAGCTTCTTTACTTTCTCTTTCTTTCCTGTCAACAAGTTCTTGAACCACTTGCTTGTCTTCCCCATGTTTCTCATTGACTCTCAGCCTTCTAAGCAACAATTCTTTGTCTCTCTCTGTTCTTGTAGCTTTTAGCACAAACATGGAACATGGGGTCTTTAATGTCATTGGAAGGAACTTCATTGATTTGTATATATTTTTGAGTAAATTACATATGTTACCCTCAATTTACATCGAGCACCATATAAGCCCATGTACTTGAAGATATATCAATACAGGGTGTCCTGAACATAGTTTTCACATTTTGATCGAGCAATAACTACAACGGTATAAATAAAAACTTGTGCGCAGTATCATTTGCATGACATTTTATAACTTCAAAAACCATCTTCAGCTAAAAAAAAAATTATAAAAAAAAAATTGGCTAAAAAAATAACTACAACGGTATTATAGTTTAAGTGTTAAAATGTCCTTTCTTCTAATAATTTTATGTTAAATGTTCAAATGTTCACATTGTAGGGACCTAAGTGCACACTCTAAGCTTTGCAGGGTTCAATTTGGAGCTTTTTTCAGTTGTGAAAGACCGATTCGTAATTGTTAGTAGATTGAAGAGGGATGAAGTGGCATATACTCTACTGGTTCATTAGCAATTATGTGCTGTAGCTAAACTAGTGTGAACTGGTTTCCTCAAAAAAAAAAAAAAAAAAAAAGAAAAAAAAGTGTGATCTGGTAATGGTAATTGTTTATTCGTTGGGTCTTTGAAAAAGGGGGAACCTCCTAATTCCAATCTTCTTCTTAGGAGTGTGGTGTATACTTTAATGATCCAATCAAACACCTATTTGCATTATATTACCATCATGTCCTCACAAAATATTTTCTTTTGACGCGTGAAATGAGGGTAATTAAGTAATTGCTGAGGGAGATACTTTTTGGATGTTGTTGGATCTCTCACACGTCAGAACATCATGATTTCTCAAAAAATTAATAACAAAATCTCATAAGAAAAAGTCAGAAGACCATGTGAAAATGAGTTCAAGGAACATGGCTGAATCCGTGTAAATTACTCAAAAATAAGGATTGGGTAGTCTTTGGCACTACATTATTCTCATGAAATTTGTGGCAGCTGCAGCACACAAAAAGCTAAGGCTCCATCTGGATTCCAAAGGAAAATTGAGCATGTATTTATACATTGACTCTATAGGGTTTTTTCATTTTTCACTCCGAAACTAAAGGTCAAGATTGATCCGAAAGTTTCAGCTAATTACAAATTCTCCACAGTATAATGGATTTGAAATGACTACTTAATACATGTGATTTCAAAATCTTAGTAATCGGAACTAGTGAAACTCTCTTTTCTTACATCTTGTTAGGGCTAGTTTGACAATGCTGTGGCGGTGCTAGAAAGCTGCTGTGTGAAAATACCGTGAAAAAACTGCTGTGAGTTCTTGATAAAATGTTGTTTGGTAAATATTACGTAAAAGCTGCTGTGAAATATTGATATAGTAATTTTGTATTTGGTAAAATCAATTGTGAAGTTGCTGTGAGAGAGTAAAATGAAAAAAATATATGACACGTGTCATTTTCGTAAAGATAACTATTGATATTTTTAAAAGTTATAAGGTTAAAATCGGTTGCAGATAAATTAATCAAAAGCAATTTCAGGAAAGCATCTCCCCCCTTGCTTCCTGAAAACTGTTGTGGGACAGCAGAAACTGTCCGGAAAAGCAGAAATTTTATTTTTACTAAACACACTAAAACTGTTTCTGATGTCGAAAGCAGTTTTGCTGGTAGTAGAAGCATTCCCAAACTCACCCTTAATCTTCTATTATCGATTCACCCAAACAAAATTCAATTATTATGTATATACATGATACGTTAAAGTATTGACAGTTGGAGGAATTCGAGATCCTCCGGTCTTCACAGGACACAGACACACACGAAAAACACGACACTTTAATTCTTTTATTGATTGATAAGAAATGCGTGTCTACATCTGTTTAATTAAGAAAAATACGCATTACTAACCTTGACGGTTCTACCTAACGGGCCGAGAAATAACCGACAAGAAAACCCGGTCTTCTAACTAAATAAATAACTAAGTAATAATTAATTAAGTGAATATATAAATAATACTATTTAATATAATTAAATTTATTAATAATATGGTTGGTGATGGTACGGTTGACCCGTATCAACTCCCCCGCGATTCAAAAACACCTAGTCCTCAAGGTGACAGTGTGAAAAATTGTCCCTACGCCCAAGAGAATTATTGCTTGTACTTCGTGCACATGATAAGCCATGATCGAATTGACGGAGGAAGACCTTGGAATAATCACTTTGAAGGTCGAATCCAGAAAAAACGGAGCTCGAAAACGAACTCAAGCGGTTAAAAAATCTTAGGCAAGACCCGGTGGCTCAAAAACTGTACCCGCGAATCAATAATGAGCTAGAAATAAGTAGGTGGCTCACTTGGAGCCAAGGTGGAGCCGAATGCTGAGCTAGAGCCGACTTAAAGCCGATCCCAAGCCGACCCAAAGTACATATGTCAGCTAGATTAAATCGGGACCAAGTCGGCCATCCTTTGGCGGCCAGATCGAGCCAAGGAGGTGGCACATTCATCATATCGGCTAATCTGATTCGATTAGTAGGAAGCTCTGGTCGCGAATTCAGAACGGCTGGTTGCTGGGCATGTTCGCAGGTTGTTTTGGAATGTTGGATGCCCTCGCCGGTCAGAAGTAGGTTGCTGGAGGGCTCGGTTTATCCGGCCGATGTCGGAGATGACCGGAGGGGCTTCGATTGGATCTGTACGTCGATATTGACAAATAAGGGTTAAGCGAGGTCGACGGTGTTCTGCGCTGTTCGGTTGTGGGTAGTTTTTGGCACTACATTCTTCTCATGAAATTTGTGGCAGTCGCGACATACAAAAGGCTAAGGCTTCATTTGGATTCGCAAGGAAATTTCAACATGGATTTATATGTGATTGATGATAAATCCCAATTGGGAGTTATCTGTTGAGCTTGCTAGAGTCAGGGCTGCCTAGAAATGCGTGATTGAACCCAAAAATAGGCGTAAAAACCTCGGTAATGCACACTTGCTGTATTTGAGCTTGTATGTAGATTTCTAGTGATTGTAATTTGCTTTCATGCACACTTGGATATGATTGCGGGTTTTTCTTATTGTGACGTGCAAGGAAATATTCGAGAGATATTTGGGAAGAATTGGAATTACTCGGGGGAGAGTCTGAACAACGCAGACAAAGAGACAGAGGACATGTGCTGCAGACTGTGTCCAAACCTAGGCCAGGCTGCGTTCCAACGCAGCCAAGAAGAAAAAAGGCATGACTGGAGAGTGCTGACGGCATCCAAATGCAGCTCTGGAGGAGTCAGAACAAGCACTGTCTTTGTTCAAACGCGGGGAAGTCTGCGTTCAAACGCATATAGAGAGATAAATATATAGAATTTTGGCTAAGGCATGAGCACATAAGTCACTGGCTGTGATCAAATGCAGGAGCCCCTGCATTTAAAAGAAATATAAGCGTGAAATTAGGGAAATACTATAATTCCCAGATGTTGACACAAAACCTAGTAAACACCTATTTAGGCATTTAAAGACGGAAAAGAGGATATAGAAGACACAAGACACATAGGGAGATATGCAGAAGATATGGAGACTTAGCAAGTGGAGGTTCAGCCGAAAGACTCAGTGCACTGGAACTTTTTGTCAACAGTTGGATATTCTATTTACACTGTACTCTATGAAAAACAGTTTTCATAGCATGAGTGTTGGAGTATGCCTCAAACACAACCTATATTATCGTGACCTTCATTTAATGATAAAGGCATTTATTCATTATGTTGTCTATATGGTGATATGTTGACACAATTAAGTCCTTAGAATACGTGTTATATTCTTAAATGTCCCTAGTATAGTATTATTGTTAACTAGGACGACTTTAATGCATCGAGACTAGTATGTGGGTTGATTGATATGAGATATCAAGATAACATATGGGTACACATTAGGAGTAATTGTGTATGGGATTGACCCGCCATGAGAGCACTACAAGGATGTTATGTGAGTGTCACAAGTGCTTCTCATAGTGACAGTGGTGTTGTGATCCTATGACCTGAAGTCATTACATTCCCTAGATATGGTGTGACATGTTTTAATATCTTCTAACATCACTCTGTGATAAGGTGATTATAAGGGCGGTAATTGGACATGTTATGAAATATGCTGAGGGGTGTGAGTGATGTAGATATGATTTTTCCCTCCTACGTAACGGGAGCCAATATCCAAGGCCACTCGATGAGTGAGACTTATGAAAATGCATGGCCGTGCTTTCCTGCGTTTGCATGTCCCTAAAGCATAGTAGACCACATAACTTCTTGACATCTAATTCAATGAGATGAGACTGGTTGTTCATAGGTTTATGCGACGTACAAGTGGTATGGACCACATATCACCTGAAATCAATTATCCTGAGATATAATGTGAACCGAGTTAGTTTTCTATAGGATCAATATCAACCTGTAAGCATTATGGACCACATATTGTATTGACTGTAATTCGTTGAACTGTTATTTCTGAGACCATCCATTCACATAAGAAATCCTAGGTGTCTTTGCCTTATAACCTTCATAAAATGTTATCTTCTCCATGAATGCTCACTAGGTTTAACTTTCTCACCAAGAGACTACCTAGTAAACCTGAACTATCACTTGAGGTTTAAAACCAACTCAAAGAATCCTCCTTCAAAACCTGGTATATTTTCAGGATAATGCGAAATTTGTAGAAAGAAACCTATGACTATTGTAGAGACATGTCAGCCTATAGCCATTCGCTAAATCCATTGATTAGTTCCAAGATGAGTAATTTACGCACGTGCATGGGGGTGGGAAAATATGTGTTTTCTACAAGATAATTGTGAACTTAAAGGTAAAAACATTATCTCTTGTTTACGTACGGAGTATTGTGACTGTAACAGACTTCTTTCATAAGCTTTGATGGTGCACATTTAGACTTATGTCTTCTCGTAAATTTTCTAAATAAAAAAAGAACCCAAAAATTTAAAAGATTACTTAAATCTCATCGTTTTGATGAAGAATAATTCTTTTTCTCTTTTGATTTGCCTTAAGAAATTTTCATGGTTAGAATATGCCTTTGGACCATCTATTAATTCTATCGCATCCTGTGTGGAGTTGTGCAAGGGCTTAAGTACTGTTGTAGATAGTGCTTTCTGGACAGGAAGATCTTTGCCACGTGGCAACCATCTAGCACACCATACTGTGCTCCATACACACCGGATCACCAGCCGTGCTGATCCACATGGGAGCTGCGAGACAGGGCCCTCGCATACCACCTCACGGGACTTGTAGGGAATTAGTGGTTTGGAGGCTAGAGTAAGTCCTGTCGCGTGCGAGCCAAGCCCGCGCGCGACCTGTAGTAACTGCTTTTGAGAGATATATGGCACGAGCTCCATAAATCAGGTCAACCCGGTCAAACCCGGTCAACCTCATAACGGTTCCGGTATACGCGGATAACGTGCTGTAACGGTTCCTATATACGCGGACGAACGTGCCGTTGTGGTTAAGCTAATTAAGCCGCCATTGATGGGCGCATTAACCACACTGCAACGGTCACATTCTCTATTATATATAGATCGTTAACCCTTCCATACAAGGGAGAACACACCATATATACGCGGAAGCTCTGCCAAACTCCTGTCTCTCTCTCATACAGTGCTATTGCCTTACTCTCTCCCTACACACAACCCCACTTTTCCTGTGTTCTTTCTATCCTCTGCTATTGGTGTATATTGAGTCCTCTCTGCAGGATTCTCTCGTACACATTTGGTGAACCCGACGTGAACTTACCATTACAAGAAACCATGTCTCATGAAGATGATGTCAGTAAAAGATCACCTTCCACGGAGACCACCTCGGGAGAGGAGGCCCGCCGTACTCCTACAGCCACCGGTGAAGCTCCGACGTTAGAGGCCTTGGACGCTACCATCCAGAACCAGGCGAAGGCTCTCAAAGCTCAATCTGCGCAGCTGGAACGGATAATGGCTATCCTGGGGACCCTCGCCCCAAATCCCACATCAGGCACCACCGTCTCTCAAGGAGGAGGAGCTTCCACCACTCAAGGATTGGGAGTGTCAACCACACCACCCAATCCTAGCCTTCAAACTCCACCGGCAACGACGCAGTTACCCTCAGTTCAGGGGCCAACAGCTCAAATGTTGCCTCTTGCCTCTCACACTACTCAACCTCCGACGCTGGTACCCAATACGACCTCGCAATACCCCTTGCCTCCTCCATCGGCAACGTGGGGCAACATGAATTCGCAATATGTTCCTAGCCCTCCCGTGGCATATGTGTCGCCTCCGCTTGCAACAACCCCTCCTCCTGCTGCTGAGGGAAGTGCTCCGGAGTGTATGACGTCGCTGCAACGGCGCATAGAAACCATTCTGGCTCACCAATCGTTCGCGGACACCATCATCCTGAAGCTTGACAACGATCCACCTATTCCACGAATGATCTACCTCATGCCTAACCCTGCTGGGTACAAGGCTCCTAAATGGGATAAGTTCGAAGATGTCAATGGGAACGCCCATGAGCATGTTATGCGTTTCATCGATGTGATGGGGCCATACGGGGCCGACCCTAAGCTGCTGATGCGAGAGTTCCCGAAATCCCTGGGGAACGTGGCCTACAAGTGGTACAGGACGTTGGAAGCCGGATCCGTAAAAACCTGGGACGACATGGTCCAGAGGTTTTACACCAAATTCTTCTAGATGGAAGAAAAGGTGACAATGATTCATCTCTCGCGGATGTATCAGCGCGAGGAGGATGGAGTGACGTTCATCAAGAAGTTCAGGGCCAAGTCCTTGGAATGCAAAGATGTGATACTCGAGAGCAGACTCGTGGAGATATGCCTGCAATGCATGCGAGACGAGTACAAAGGTATGCTTATCAACCTGCAAACACCTACATTTTTGAAGCTAATCGAATGCACGAAGAATATTAAGCCTATAGTGGAGAGGCAGAAAAAGAAACACGCTCCTGAGAGATCCCCGAGCGGGACTACTTTCAAAATTGGGAGATTCAGCTACAAGAGAGGACGTGAGGCTGAAGTGAATACGGTCTCGCCCCAAAAGCAGCCGAAGGTAGTGAACTTCGATGCGCCACCTCTGCCATGTTCGGTAGAGGAAGCGAGTGACCTGTGCAGACAATGGCGTAAGGATGGTATCCTGCCGCCGCTCGAAAGAGAACCCTCCAAGGAGATGGTGAGGGACCCGAAGTGGTGCGAATGTCACGGAAAAGTCATGCATCCCACGGCTGACTGTAAGAAGCTCAGAATCATGGTAAGACAAAAGATGAAAAATGGCGAACTGATTGTCAGCGATCAAAGGCAGGACGTGCGAAACAATCCACTGCCTGCCCATGCGAAGCAAGAGCCGAAAAGCAAAGAGGGTCTACCCATCATTGCCGAGATCCACAATGACGAGGACTACAGCATATACACGGAGGACGAAAGTGCCGATCGGATGAAGGGGTCGCACGGGTTCAGTAGGTTATTCGATGAGATGAACTTCTCGGAGAAATGCCGGAAGGAGATGACAAAAGCGATCCTGAGGATAGCAGAAGATTACGAGGAGGATATCGTGGTCTCCAACGGAAAGGTCGTCAGGGCATCTCGCTCTACAGAAAAGGTCATAACCTTCTCCGCAAGCGACAAGAAGACATATGCGAGCCACCAGAAACCTCTGTATGTAACGACGGTCATTAATGGTGTGGAGTTCAAAAGAGCGTTCGTCGACGGAGGCGCAGCAGTTAATGTTGTCTCGCTCAACACTCTGAAGCTAGCAGGAATTCCGGAGCACAAGATCGTCAGACGTCCATCCCCGCTGATGGGATTCGGAAGCGACTCCAGAATGACGATAGGATGGATTCGTCTGGGTGTCCAGATTGGAAAAATCAAGTGTTCAGCTAAATTCTATGTCATTGATGCGAACACTACGTATCATATGATTATAGGTCGGGCCTGGATTCATCGCTTCGATGCGGTCCCTTCAACAGCTCACCAAGTGATGAAAGCTATCTGGAATGACAGAATGGTAGAGATACCAGCCTCGATAAACCCTTTCAACCTGGATGAAGCGCACCTCACTGAGGTGGTGTGGTTCACTGAGATGGCGGATGAGCAAACGCCGGGACCATTCAACCCCACTCCTTTGCCTCGTTGGGAGGACATCAAAGATCAGTCACCCGTAGGAGTGATGGTGATAAGAGAGGAGTCCAAAGAAAAGACGTCTACGCGAGAGGAGGCACCGCGGATGGCCTACCAGCGAAAGAACGTTTATACCCTGAAAAGGATAGCAAAACATGATCCTGAAGGCAAGGAGATAGAGAGCTTCTACGCCAACGGGAAGAAATGTTACCGCATATGAAGGTGCGCGGGGGTTTCCCCACGCGAACATGGGGATATCCCTGAGAAAATCAATCAAATTGAGCAGGTTGTGGAGCCAAACAAACCAACGCCAAGTGTTTTAGAGGAAAAGCTAAAAGAAGCACCCGAATGCATGGAGGACAAACCTAGACCGCAAAAGCAAGAGCTGAAGGAGGTATTCCTAAGCCGAAACGACGAAAAGAAAAGGCCAATCTTTCTGAGTGCGGACCTCACGGGCGAGGAGGAGGAAAGATTGCTACAACTTCTGACTGAGTAAAAAGACGTGTTCGCATGGGAAAACGATGAGATGCCCGCTCTAGACACGAGCATCACCATGCATCGGTTGGATGTAATCCCAGGATCCAAACCGGTAAAGCAGAGCACAAGGAGCTTTAGGCCGGAGCTCAACGTAAAGATCAAGAAGGAAATCGTCAAACTTCTGACCGCCAAATTCATCGAGCCGAATCACCATCCTACATGGTTGGCTAATATCGTGCCTGTGGTAAAGAAGAATGGGCAGCTTCGCATTTGCGTGGACTTCCGAGACCTTAATCGTTTCTGTCCCAAAGATGATTTTCCGCTTCCCAACATCGATCTGCTTATCGATTCGACCGCGGGTCATCGCATGTTCAGCTTCATGGACGGCTTCAGTGGGTACAACCAGATCAAGATGGACCCTGAAGATGCACGGAAAACCGCGTTCATCACTCCGGTGGGAGTCTTCAATTACACGGTTATGCCTTTTGGTCTCAAGAACGCAGGCGCAACTTATCAGCGAGCCATGATGGCCCTGTTCCACGATATGATGCACAAAGAAGTAGAATTCTATGTTGACGACTTGGTTGTCAAGTCCAAGGAAGAGGCGGATCACTTGGGGGATTTGCGGAAATTATTCAACAGATGCAGAAGCTTTCAATTAAAGATGAACCCCATGAAGTGCGCATTCGGAGTGACATCGGGGAAATTCTTGGGATGTGTAGTACATCGTCAAGGAATAGAGCCTGATCCTGTGAAAGTATCAGCCATCACTAGCATGACGGCGCCGCACAACCAGAGTGCCTTGAAGATCTTCTTTGGGAAGCTATCCTACTTGCGAAGGTTCATCCCGGCGATCGCCGAAATCACCTTCTGTTTCAGCGATCTTCTCAAGAAAGATGCTGTATACAACTGGACTACAGAGCACGAAGCTGCGTTTGGAAAGCTAAAGGACCTGTTAACATCGTCAAAGGTGATGATCGCACCCCAGCTCGGGTCACCACTCTTGCTATATCTGACGTCGACGAAGAAGTCTATAGGGGCACTCTTGGCTCAGGAATATGAGGGACAAGAAAGGTCGATCTACTACATTTCTCGCATAGTGCAGCCAGCGGAATCAAGGTACACGGACATCGAGCGTCATTGCCTTGCCCTATTCTTTGTAATAGAGAAGTTAAAGAACTATTTTGCTTCGCAAAAAGTGGTGGTGGTTACGAAGAGTGACCCCATACGGTATCTGTTGACTCACACTACTCCTGGGGGAAGACTGGCAAAATGGTATATGACCATTTCCCAGTACGACATCACATGTGTTCGACCCCGGGCAATCAAATCGCAAGCGGTGGCGGATTTGCTAGCACAGTTCCCTGATAATAGTTATGAACCTGTGATTGAGGAGGAACTGGAGGGTCCTGAGATCTAAGCAGTTGAGCTGCCCTATTGGACGCTCCATTTCGACGGGTCGTCGACAAGGAAAGGCGGAGGAATCGGGATAGTCTTGACCTCTCTCGATGGAGAGGTCATACAGATGTCCGCAAAGCTTGACTTCGCAGTCACCAACAACGAAGCAGAGTATGAAGCTCTCATCGCAGGTCTTCGCGCAGCAAGGGCACTAGAAGTCAGCAATTTGACGGTTATGGGGGACTCCAAGCTAATCGTCAAACAAGCCTCAGGCGAGTACGGTTTAAAGGAGATAAACCTGTTGCCCTACCGGACCTTGGTACAGAAGCTGGTGCAGCAGTTCTGCGATGTTAGGTACGAGCATAAACCCAGAGCAGACAATAGGCATGCTGATGCTTTGGCCACTCTGGGATCCAAGGTCAGTGCGGATAAGTGTCCCGCAAGAATCTCGATTGAAGTGCGAACGTCCTCGGCGTTGACAGAGGACGCGTGCGACGACGGATGCATGGATGATGCAGACTGGAGAAATGCAATATTGCATGCCATCGCTGAAGGAACAAGCAACGAAAACTGGGCGTCCACAAAGGGATATTGCATACATGACAACACCCTCTACTATAAAGGCCCAGGCGGAATACTCATGCGATGCGTATCACCAACATACTTGTGGGGAAAGTGAGGTGTCAATCTATCGGAAAGCCCAGAGGTATGGGATTCATTGGCCGGACATGTCAACGGCCGCGGCATTGATTCAAGGAAATTGCGAGAGTTGCACATTGATTAAGGACTCTCTATCGATTGCTCTGGTCGATGATGATGAAGATTGGAGGAAGCCACTCTTTGAATTTCTTACACAGGGGATCAAGCCTGAGTCGAGAAAAGAAGCCGAAAAGCTAAAACGAAAGGCAGCCCGGTATGTGGTGCAAGAGAATATACTCTGGCGAAGGGGTCACGAGGGTAACTTACTGCGATGCCTAGATAGCAAGGAAGCACAAGAGGTGATGGACCTCTCTCATCAAGTGGAACATCAAGGAGGTGCGAAGTTATGTAGACAACTCCTCACAGTCGGCTACTTCTGGCCCACCATGGAGGCAGATTGCCGTGCTAAAGTAAGGAGATGCAAGGAGTGTCAATTCAAAGGAAACCTAGTACACGCTCCTGCCGTAGATCTGCATGCGCTGGGAACACCATGGCCGTTTCACACTTGGGCCTTGGATTTTGTTGGCCCTATCCGACCAGCTTCGCACGGGAACCAGTTCATTCTCACCGCGACCGAGTTATTCACTAAGTGGGTAGAAGCAATACCACTGAAGACGGCAAATGCGCTTGCGGTAGTCCAATTCATCCAAGAGAATATCATATACCGGTTCGGAGTTCCTAACACAATTCTCTTGGATAATGGTACCCCCTTCGTTAATCGCCAAGTAGCTGCGAAGCTGGCGGAGTACAACATAAGGCAGATATGTTCTACCCCCTACTATCCGAAAGGGAACGGTCAGGCGGAGGCAACTAACAAGACGTTGCTTTGAGTAAGATGGTCGCAGATGACCACAAGAAATGGGCTGATTCCTTGAACATAGCCTTGTGGGCATATCAGACTTCTCCAAGGATTCCCACAGGAGTCTCCCCATTTCTCTTATGTTACGGTGCTGAAGCTGTACTACCTGTGGAGGTAAAAGTCAACTCCGCAAGGTTGGCCTTCCACGCGCTGTACGAAAATCAACGCGATCATGACTTGGTTCTGTTAGAAGAGAAGCGGGAGCAGGCTAAGCGCACTAACAAGCGATACCAGGAAAGGATCGCCCGCGCGTACAACAAAACAGTTCAACGTCGGGATTTCGCAGTTGGAGATATGGTTTTACGCGCATCAGATCACTGCATGAGGGAGGCGGCCCACCCAAAGTTCGCAGCCAACTGGGAAGGACCCTTCGAAGTCAAAGAAGTCTTTGACAGTGGCTATTGCAACATACAAAGGCTACATGGGACGGCCTTAACCACAAGCTCAGTCAACATGCGCTGGATTAAGAAGTATTATCCTTAACTCCTCTTATTACATGCATTAGATTACAATGCCTACTTTATGCTCTGTATTGCTAAAGATTCATGCATCTTCTCTCCCATACGAGGGAATTGTAATCTCACCTCTCCCATATGAGAGCATTCTATAATAAAAGACTTCTCCCAAATGGGAAGAACTTTATGATTTCAGTTGTCTTTATCGCTTTATTTATTTCTCAATAGCGAAAGCCTATCTGCCTTGATAGCAGCCTATGCGAATGCGATCTTAAGTGATCTTTTAAGCCTATCCGCCGCGATAGCAGCCCTATGCAAATACGATCTTAAGTGATCTTTTAAGCCTATCTGCCATGATAGATGCCCTATGCGAATACGATCTTAAGTGATCTTTTAAGCCTATCTGCCATGATAGCAGCACTATGCAAATACGATCTTAAGTGATCTTTTAAGCCTATATGCCATGATAGCGGCCCTATGCGAATACGATCTTAAGTGATCTTTTAAGCCTATCTGCCATGATAGCAACACTATGCGAATACGATCTGAAATGATATTTTAAGCCTATCTGCCATGATAGCAGCACTATACGAATGCGATCTTAAGTGATCGTTTAAGCCTATCTGCCATGATAGCAGCACTATGCGAATATAATCTTAACTGATCTTTTAAGCCTATCTGCCATGATAGCAGCACTATACGAATGTGATCTCAAAATGATCCTTAAGCCTATCTGCCATGATAGCAGCATTTCGCGAGTATGATCTTAAGTGATCTACAAAAGCCTATCTGCCGAAATAGCAGCCGTACTTGAGTTTAATCTTAAGCAATTCTCAAGCCTATCTGCCAAGATAGAAAATCTATGTAAATGCGATCTCGAACGATCGAAAAACTCATCTGCTAAGATAGCAGTTCTAATGAATGATTTTCAACCTGCGAATCTATCTATTGGATAGCAAATTGTCGCGATAACACAGAGCACGAATGTGGCACTACAAAAAGTGAAGTTTGCTAATACGCATGCGAATGTTGCAATTTGTTGTGACAACAACAACAAATCATACAAAGAGATTTATTACTATGAGTCAAAATGACTTACAATTTATCTGTCTAGATAGCAGCTTACAAGCGAAAAGCTCAGACCAAGCTAGTTACACAGCCAACATGGCTTACAATGCATCTAAATAGCAGCCTACAAGCGGAAGTTACACATAGGGGGAATCCTTACTGAAAAAGGATCGACCTAATGGTCCTAACAGAAGCTATGCGATACAATGATCTGCGACCAAAGATCTGTAATCACTTACGCCTTGAAAAGAGGTATCAATCAATTACTCTACTAAAGGCTACGACAATTCAGTTGCGTATCCTAATTAATGACGAAAGGTCATGATACAGATGGACTTCCCAAGGAAAGCGTTCTTATCTGATAAGAAATTAGCGCAAAAATCAAGGCAGAATATTGCTAAGCTGACGTCATAATTGATATGCACAGAGATATTCGAGCAAATCCCGGGAAGGGCAAAAAAGGCATTCAAAATTTGAAAAAAAGGGGGGAGAAACCCTACCAACATTACAATAATGTTTTTAACATTTTGTTCAAAACAAATTTGTTATTGTTCAAAATAAGCCTTTGACCAGGGAGTCATCAGGAGTAAACAGGCGTGACAAATTTGCCACTTGCTCCACTTCTCGCTTCAACTGCTCATAGTTGGCGTTCATTTCATGGAAGAGCTTCACAGCCTCTTCAGCTTTCTGCTTTTGCTGCTCAACCTTCTGCTCCTCAGCTGCGAGGTTATGGAAACCGCGCTTCAAATTTACGGCCGCGCGAATCTGGGTAACTCTGTTGACAAGATACCCAAAGCCCAGCTTGCCTTGAACTTTGGCTTGAAGGTTTTGAAACATGTTGAAAAGAAACTGTGCACTTTGAGGAGAGATGGTCGCAGGTGTGGCCACAGACAGCTGCTCCAAAATCAAGATGGCTTCGGTCAAGAACAGCCTCCTGTCGAAAGGCTCTATCTCTAAGGACCTCGCAAATGACCGAGGATGAGAGAGACGCATTTGGACCAGCCAGTCCACATCAGCTTGCTTCAAACCTGACCATGTTGGTTCAAGTTCAAATATCAAGCTTATAAATGAAGAATGCAAGATGCGAATGACAATAATGATAACGTACCAGTTCCTTCAAGGATCTCGCGCAAAGAAGGAATGCGCATTGCCGGGGCAGCTGAAGACTGTCCTCGCTCCATTGCTCTCCTATCAGCTGCGAGTTCTAGCTCCTCATAGTTAGTAGGAAGGGTATAAGCCACACCAGGTGCGATGGAAACTCCTACCTGCGAACTCCAAAAGTTCTACGCAAGAGGAATCACTGGGGGCTCAGTCCTTGCTGGAGGCATGGCAATAGTAGTGGTTGCGAATCGATTAGGGATGCCTTCGGATGCGAAAGCCTCAGCAGTATCTGCCTCTGTTTCCTCAGCAGCAGCATTAGTATCTTCCTCCATCAGCACGGTGTCAGCCTCGGCATCATCAGAAACTTCGATGATATCCTCTATGGGATCACCTGCATACTCGGCAGTTGCGACGGGCTTCTCGGTATGAGAACTTGGCACCGGGACATAGTATGCAGAAGGTTGACTCCTTTGTTCCAACATGGCTTCACCAGCATTTCCTGCGATACAAGAGACGATGATGTGAGGTAACTTGTGTTGTACAATATTTTATTATCTTTGGTAAACCAAGAGCGTGCACCTTCACGCGGGGGTGGGATTGCAGTATCTTCGTCATATGCTAAGGACGCGGAACCTTGTCCTATTAATGTATCTTCATTAAGCATATCTTTAAGATGAGTGTGACCTGGGGCGCGAAGAAACCAGTCATGATTATGTTTGGGTCACTAAGCCTAGTTCACAAATGTGTTCAAATGATTACCTGAAGGTTCACCGCACTTGCTTACTAGCCAGCGGCGAATGTCAGCTTTTGATAAGCCGTGCTTTAACGCACCGACAATCACATCTCGGTAAGTTACTGCAAGATTAAAAATCTCACCTTCATTGCCGCCTGCGATCTCTTCGAAGTCCGCTTGGACTTGCTCCAGAGCAGCCGCATCTTCTTCTTGAACCGCATCATCCTGATCAACTTGAGGAACCGCTTCTTCTGGAATTGCATCTTCCTCATCGGTTGGACACATCAAGTCATCAACATGTTGCTCTTCTAGGCTCATTTGCTTTACGCGTTCAATTTCCTCTTCTTCTCGCTTTCTTTTTCTTTCAGCAGCCTCCGCAGCTGTTCTCCTGGACTCAGCAAGGATGTCCTCGCTTATGGTTTCGTTGGAAACACCAGAATGAGAACCCCTCTTCTGCCTCTTGGACAAAAGGCCACTGATGGTCTCATCATCATCATCTGCAAAGGAACAATTCGTTCAATCAAAATTGCGAAAAGTTAAGATAATGAGAAGAGAAGTACGATTGAGATACCTCCTGTCTCTTCCTCTCGTATCTCATCTCTCTCCCTGTCTCTGACATCTTCAACTCTTTCCTCTTCTTCGTCTCCTTCTCTCGCCTATCTTCTCTCCTCCTCCTCTTCCTCCTGGCCAACGGAACAAAGGTCTCCACTGCGAGCTCTTTCCGCGCTTTGCTTGGCATGCGACCTTTACCTTTATCCCTGGAAGTAAGGGATCTTGCAGGAGGGGAAGTTGGAACGCTCCTAGGGGAAGATATTGTGATTCCCCTTTGCCTGGGCCTTTTTGCTCTTGGGGCAGCAGTTGCTGGAGGAGACGGATCGTTCCTGGGTGGAGACAAGGTTGGAGTATTGTCTATCAGCGAGTCAGCAAAAACATCCATGAACTCGCGAATTTTGGCCTCAACTGCGGGAGCCATTCTCATTGTTAGCCGAACCGGTTCCCCCTGCCTTCTCGCAGCAACAATGGTGGTGACCAGCGACTTGGAACGCTCACCAGATGCGAACCTCGTCACATAGCAGTACAGCAGAAAGTGGAGTATAAGTTTCGACGCCTCGGAATAAAGAAACTTAATGCGTGCAAAAGAGATTGTTTACCTTGGCGAAAGTCTCGCTTTATTTGATGATGTGCGAATCACCTTTCTTCACTGCAGCCATCTTCTCTTCAAGGATGGTAGAGGGACACAAGTGATTCTCGTGGTCCAACAATGAATAGCAGCCATATTGGGTGTCGTCCAAGCTACAGTTGGGACGGAAGGGGAAAGAATTCCTCTTGATCACAGAAGCTCTGCCTGGCCGAGGGATTGACTGCGTCTCAAACCTCGCTTGCTGGGTATTCCAATAGGCAACCCAATTTTTGGAATAGCCACCTGCACGGTCACCTGGGGGCTGCTTGAAGGGAAGATTGCTCCTTAGGATTGTCTTACATTCGCCAGACAGCAGTCGCTTGTAGCAACCCCTTATGATGGACTGCGGCCAGATCGATGGTGCCACCGCATCGAAGCCAAACTGGGGAGAAACGCGAGTCGAATCGACATCCACCGTGATCCTCTCATACTTAGGAGTGAGCTCGCGAACATACTCTGCAAGAGCAGGAAGAGAACCTCTCAGACACCAGCAGAAGAACTCGCGGTAGCGCTCGTGGAAATGCTTCCTACCCTCGAAAAGAAGATCTTCCGAGAAAGCAACAGCCTTGGAAGGATACAGTTTTGGGAACCATCGCACATTCTCAACGCGCGTGGGATAAGGCCTAGCTTTAAACTCGGTGCGATCGTCGCATATCAAGCTCCAGGTGCACTTAGGAAAGTTAGTTCCAAACCATCTTGCAGCCCTGCCACTGTTACGCTCTTCCTCCGCACCTGGGACACACCACTTACTGGGCTTAGAAGGAACAGGAGCATAAGAGGGCCATCGCTCGAAGACCCACATAGTCAAGAAAGCAATATTGACATAGGTCAGCACATCGAGGCGACCGCGCGAGTCCTTGGTTGCTACAACCAGCTGATCCAATCTATGGTACAGGGTGCCCAAGACTAGAGGCCCTAGTACGACCTTTTGACCAAGGGTCAGTTTCACAGCAAGTGGGAGGACATGGTAGAAGACTCCATCATGGGGATGGCCATCGATCATATACCTCGACAGCCAGGCGCAGAGAAAAGCACACAGGGTCAGATGATAGCCCTTGCCATTCACATAATTATTAGCCTTTGGGTTTTGGCTCAAAAGTTTCTTGGTGATACTACTACTCGCATAATCGCGGAAGAAGTACTGCACCCACTTGCCCCAAGTGTTCTTCGCAGACGTATCAACAAGTTGCCAGTCGGGAAGAAGCTCCGCAGGTGTCCACCGGGTGGAAATTTTCTTCACCTCTGACAAGCATTCCTCCATCTGCTTGTATAAAGCGAGCTCCGCATCAGTCCTCAAGGGACTCTGAGGATCCACATCACCCACAGGAGACAGATCATGAAACAACCCGGATCCTACGATTCCTGCTAGTACAACTTAACGATAATCCAAAGAAAACTTTATTGAAATAAAAGGAGGAAACCTCCAACATTTTTTTACAGAAATAATAAAACAATGTTTGAATCCAAAGGAAACATCCTATCCCAGGCTTGAACGCATCGTTTTAGTTTTCAAATTCTCCTCTTCATTGGTAACATTATCACATGTGATGACGTCATCATATCCTTCAACGTTTGTATTGGGTAGACTCCATAACGTTTTTCATGACCCAAACTCAAAGCTCATGTTCCTGACCCGAGTCATATCCTTTTTTGCGAGACTGTCGAACTTGATCTCTCCCTCACCCACACCTCTTCGAACAGCTGTGAGTCGAGTGACGGGGACGTCACTCCTTTTAAGGGAGATGTGATTTAACAGCCATGCATTTAATTAACCGTCTCATCGTCTTGTCATGTTATTATGTGCGCATCAAAACTGCATACTTGCATTGGGAGATTTGATTTATAATTGCATTGGGCGATTTGATTTATGCTTGGGCGCTTTGATTTATACCTGCGTTGGGAGATTGGTTTACTTTAAGCTTCGGGGACGAAGCTTTGTTTTAAGGGAGATGTGATGTAATACCCCGATATTTTTGGGGGGTATTTTTGGGAGTTTAACGAATTTTCTGGGCCACTATTTGAGATTTATAAATGTATTTTCCTTTACTAAATAGTTTGTTTTCATATTATTATTATTATTATTATTATTATTATTATTATTATTATTATTATTATTATTATTATTATTATGTATATTATTATTATTATTACTACTACTACTATTACTACAACTACTACTATGATTATTATTATTAGTCTTAACAAAAAGACATTTTGTTTATTTTATTAAAAAGTCTTATTATCATAAGTATTGTTATTCTTACTATTAATATTATTATTATTTTTATCAAAAAAATATTTTTCTTAAAATTTCATTTTTTTTGTAGTTAGTTAGTTTATGTGTTTAATAGTGGCGAAGTGTAACGGGTCGTGTAGCATTTATAACGTCTCCAAAGTGCACATTTTAATTATTATTGCACAGCGAACCACCGCGTCAGCTGGTGCACCCGCCACACCACAGCCATCCTTACTTCATCTTCTCCAATAGTAGTTTCCAACACTGAGAATTTTTCTCAGCCGATTCTTCCGGCAAAGACCATGGCATCATACCAAATTGACCCATCTTTCTTGAAATTTCCTTCCCGAATTCGCCCCATTCGCGCCATGGATCAAATCTCTTCACATCCAAAATCGGATTCATCTATTCACCATTCCAATTTAAACCTAAAAATTTCTCTGTCGAATTCAATTCCGATTGGGTTTTCACCCAAGACCAAACCCACTCTCTCCCTCTACCTCGTCGCTCTCTCTCAGTCTTTCCCTCTCTCTCACGCTCCCTCTACCCCTCTCTCTCGCTGTTCTGCTCTGCCGGAGAAGACCCAGCCGGCGACGCCGCCGAACCAGGCCGACCCACCGCCCGACGCCGCCGCCGAACCGGGCCGACCCAGCGCCAGCGACGCCGGCCCTCTGCCCTGCCGTTCGCCGCCTTCCTCTGTCCACTTGCCGTCGCCACCATCGTCCGCCTCCCTCTTTTCCCGGCGAAAACAGCAGCACCAACAACAACGCCATCGCCTCCAATCGCTGCCGCCTCTCCCCGTTTCCTTTTTCCTTAGAGGTATTGAACTCTCGGTTCACTTGCAGTACTTCTAATCGTGCCATAATACTCTGGTTCTTTATCAATTCAAATGTGTGTGGTTATATATGCGTACAGTGGGTTTAGTTGGTGGGGATAAATTGATTTTGGTTTTTGTTTGCAAACTTTGGGGGTTGTTTGGCCTGATCTGAAACATGTTGGGTAGTATGTTTGTGTTACGAATCTAAAGGGGAAGTTATTGTCTTTTACATGACATGTTTATTTTACATGGGTAAAAAGTTTTTTTTATATCATATAAACAGGTAATTCCTTATACTTAGATAAAATATTAGTTTATATTTCTTGAAAAAAAACATGTTTTCTTTATAATTGTTAAATTGGTATTCTCGAATACAAGTAGCTAGGCATAATAGTTACACTGTAACTAAATTGCATTATTTAGTATATCGGAAAAAATGAGTTTTTCTCCTTTAATAACCTTTCTCCGGTAATATGACTTTTATAACAATATTTGACCCTTTAGATTTTAATGAAAGTTCACATTTATTTTTGTAACGATATTGTCAAATTAGAATAACTACATTTTATTTATATAAAGTAAATCGACCTTCGTAAATAAATATTCTAGATTATTAAATAAAGTTTCTTTACCTCAATTATTCTTGTTATATTTATAAAAACTAGCCGCTATGAATATTCTATAACATCAAATAAAGTTTCTTCACCACAATTATTATTTTATATTTATACACCAATTTTTTTTCTTAATAAATATATATTCAAAATGTGCAACTCGTGACTAGTAAAATATAATTTGTTTGGGGAATTATTTGGGGGTTGCACTTGCATTCATATAGGGTCTTTAATTGTAAATTGTCGGGTGGTGAATTCGTGTTAATGTAGGACTGTTTGATTATTGTAGGTTCATAATTCGTAGGAGAAGAATTCGTAGAGGACCCCTACTACTAGTTGCGTGCTTTCTTGTGTGTGAATCTCTCCCCATTATCAGGTAAGTTATATGCACAACATCTTTAAATATCCAAATGTGTTGTTTCATGTGCGTTATCTCAAACTTCAGATTCAATTTATTCTTTACAATACTTTGAATTCTTCCAGCGCTTTCTTACGAACGATTTGAGAAGCATGTGGTCACTATTTCAAATTTGGGTTTATTACTCCCGTGGAATATCGAACAATAATTGTACGATAATAGAATTGGGAACGGTGTACAGAGGATGCGTGTGAAGGCTAAGGACGGGAACACCATTGTGTGATTTCCCTAGGGCAATGTACCCTCTTATTTGCTGTGAAAACTAGGAGTACTACCTATACATGTTTAGGTCACAACTGTATAGGGGTGTCGACACTTAAGGTCTCACTAGTTCTTTTAGGGAGAATCGGGATGGACTGTGATATCCCGTAGAAGTACCCTACTTTATTATTATTTCATCGTGACCTCTCTGTCCACACCGAACCTGTTGGGGCTCGTGGATATGCCTCAACCAAATAAAAGAATAAAAATGTGGTTGCTGCTTACTTTTACTGTGTATATTCTCGTGTTAGCCAAAAACTCTGTCTTTACGTGTTGTGGTATAATATTACTCAGTTTTTACTGATAAAATGTTTTGCTGCGTCGACTTTTTCTATTTTAAAACCGCAGGTTTGACTAAGCTAGCTGGGGTGGAACGCGCGCACAAGTCAAAGAGTAGGATTGACTAGAACACACATTTTAGTAGTTATTTCTTTTGGATTCAGACAATGTTTTATTATTTATGTACAAAATTGTTGGAGGTTTCCTCCTTTTATTTCAACAAAGTATTATTTGGATTATCGTTAAGTCGAACTAGCAGGAACCGTAGGATCCGGGTTGTTTCAGATCATACAGCATGTGTACATCTTCAAGAGTGGGAGCAGCCTCGAACTCAGAAAAGTGAAATGTGTGAGTCGCAGGCGAGTAGCGCGAGAGAAGGTTTAGAAGCATGGACTGGTCCAGCTTCACGACAGCACCCTTCATAGCACGGACTGCGAAATATATGCCAGCATCGTTCAAAGCAATGGCATGATAAGTCAGTACATGGTCAATCCACTCATCCATAAATTCCAATTTCTGAACAAACGCTTGAGTGGAAATCGCAGTATACGGGAAAAACCCATTTTCGACCCCCAATCGAACCACATCCTTCGAATCGATCATTTCGAGCATGGCAGCATTGACATGAGGGGTTAGTGTTTGCAATTCTTCAACAGGAACAGGGGTTGGCAGGTTCTTCACCTTAAACCTAGCATGGTAAAAGTCTTTGCCACCCAGATAGGGGGATTTCCTCCATAAGGTCTGGGGGAGATCAGATATTTCTTCGACCTCCTTAACGGGTTTCGTTCCTTTTGTCTTTTCCATTCCTGCGGAAAAGCAAAAAAAAGGGGGGAGAAATACACATACTTTAGTTCGAATTTCAAGATTCAGTATGAGGCTTTATCAGAAGAAAGATGAACAGTTCAGTATCAATTTTGGTGTTTGAAAGTTCAGAATCGTTTGCATTATTGGGAATTTCAGAAACCTCATACATTCAAAACCCTTACAATCTGGGGATTAGATCGGTTCTGAGTTTAGAGAACAAGGTCTCCTTCGGAGTCTACAACGAGGTAGCATGTTTTAGACAGTCATGGGTTTGCAGATCCAACACAGTTCAAAGCATACATTTATACATTAAACAAAATTGAAAAAGGCCAACCTTGTTTTGGTAAAGCTTGCTTGGATGCGGACAGTTGAAGAAGACGATTGACGAGAAAGAATTGATGATTGATTATCTGAATCTGCTCTTGAAGGCTTCCGGGTATCATTCACTTTAAGAGAAAGAAGTGATGCTTTGCAACAATGGAGAGCACAAAGTATTTATCCAAAAAACAATGAAGGGTTGCGTCCTTTCAGTAGTCGAATCGCAACCGTCACCGTCGAATCGCGTAATCACAGGACAAGCTGACGTCACGCCTAAAACCCTAAAAGACCAGACAGCATGACTCTAGGGATTTTAGGTCATAATGACACGCACGGGGGCTGAATTTGCGTGTATTTGAATTGGTGCGTGGCGGCGACGCGTACGTTGGTTCCTGCGCATGGAAGCCTATCCGGCTATGAGTCTTCACGCGCAGAAAGGGGGATAATGTAGATAGTGCTTTCTGGACAGGAAGATCTTTGCCACGTGGCAACCATCTAGCACACCATACTGTGCTCCATACACACCGGATCACCAGCCGTGCTGATCCACGTGGGGGCTGCGAGACAGGGCCCTCGCATACCACCTCACGGGACTTGTAGGGACTTAGTGGTTTGGAGGCTAGAGTAAGTCCTGTCGCGTGCGAGCCAAGCCCGCGCGCGACCTGTAGTAACTGCTTTTGAGAGGTTTATGGCACGAGCTCCATAAACACGGTCAACCCGGTCAAACCCGGTCAACCTCGTAACGGTTCCGGTATACGCGGATAACGTGCTGTAACGGTTCCTATATACGCGGACGAACGTGCCGTTGTGGTTAAGCTTATTAAGCCGCCATTGATGGGCGCATTAACCACACTGCAACGGTCACATTCTCTGTTATATATAGATCGTTAACCCTTCCATACAAGGGAGAACACACCATATATATGCGGAAGCTCTGCCAAACTCCTGTCGCTCTCTCATACAGTGCTATTGCCTTACTCTCTCCCTACACACAACCCCACACTTCTTGTGTTCTTTCTATCCTCTGCTATTGGTGTATATTGATTCCTATCTGCAGGATTCTCTCGTACACAACTGTCTTGAAATTTATTTTTTTTTTTTTTATGAACTTAAGTATCTCTAAGGGTGAATCTACACTTCCTTTATTGTGCTGGCTGGAAGGGGTTCCCCAGTGTTCCTGTATTTTATATTGTTGTGGAAAATTGTGGACTCTTAATGATCTTAGGTAGGCTTTCGTGTTGTGATTGCTTTAATGCGGCTCAGTTGGTGTGACCAAGTGAAGTAATGGGGCCTGTATCACGATCCATTACTGTGGTCTTAAGAGAAAAATCCTAAATAGACCACACTCTTAGCCTTACTACATGAAGTCATTTATCATTTCGCGAGGATAATTTGCACTCGATGCAATGAAAGTCGAGAGAATTAAAATTAGAATGGAAAAATTACAGAAACCACCCATGAGGTATGGGTAATTACCAGATCAATACCCTGTGGTTTGGACTTATAACTAAAGGTGGATAATGGAATACACGAAAAGACCATTTTATCCTTTTTATCAGAATTTACACACCATAAATTACAATAAAAGAAAAAAATAAAAAGGAAAAAAACCCCACCACTTGTTAGTTCTCCTCCCCTTCTGCATCACCACATCTCTCTCCATTAATTCCGTCTCCATCTCTGTCTCTTTCTCTACCATGGAATTCGGCACCTCCACCAATACCAACCCATTTCTCCTCCTCTCACCCATCACATGACATTGGATTCAAACCTAAAATAACATTCAATATAGATCAGGTTGTGCAAGGCTTGGAATAGTTCAGCTATTTCAAGGCCTTAAATTAGCTTTCAAAGCCTTGAATCAGTTCTCAGAGGCTTGAAAATATTTTTTCTATTTTCAAGGCCTTGAAAATGGATTCAAAGCCTTGAAACTGTTTAACCTGTGTGAACATTCTCAGGGGGAGTTTTCTGCAAGCTCTCTGAGTTGATTTTATCTCTATCTTTCATATGTTTTATTCAGTGTTATTAGATGATGAAAGACAAATTATTCAAACATATTTTGAACATAGAATATCATCTGTTTGACTCTGATATTGCAGGAAATTTTATTTCCAAGTTTTGCAGGATTGTTTCCTAAACTGAACTTATGCAGATTTGGAAATAAATGGACACTTTGATCCTGTGATCAATCAGAGACTCATGAAAACTTCTCATATTGTTTAAAGAAAAGATCACAACAATATCTCTGAAGATTGTGATCAACTATCCGTTGGAGAAAGCTGTTAAAGAGAGTCAAAGCTGTTGCCTACAAAATAGGAAGTTGTTGCTGAAAATCTGGGAAGATTTGCAGAGCTTCAAACAGTATAAATGGAGCTCACTTTGAAGCAACAAGATACGAGACTCAACGGGCAAAAGTGAGAGACAAGTTTCTGAATTGAAAAATCACCAAAGAAGAACATCAAACTCTCAATCCATTCCACAGAAGTTTATTGCATTCTTCACTGCAGTTTTTCTATTCTAAGTGTACTTCTGTATTGAGATGTATTGTAGATCATTTGTGTATTATCTCTACATCTATTCTCAAGGATTGTTCAAGTTAAACAATAGAGAATTCTTTGTTAATCAGTTAGCTAGAGCAGGTACTAGACATGTTAGGAAAAACCACAAGTTGTAACAGAGTAAGGGAACTCTCGGTGCTTGAGTTCTAGGGTTTAGCTTTTGATTAATAAGAATTGAGTTGAAAATCCTACAGGGATCTAATCCCTAAGGTAGAGACGTAGGTACAAGTGGACTGAACTCAAAAAATCACTTGTCTCTTGCATTTACAGTTCATTCTTTTTTCATATCATTTGCAGCATTCAAAACTGTCTGTTGTTCAAGGGTTTGAACTTGTTTTCAAGGCCTTGAAAAAGGCTTAATTGCTTTATACAATCATCATTTCCTCCAAGGGTTTAAACTAGTTTTCAAGGCCTTAGACTTCACTGTTTTCACAAGTCTTCATCTTCCTATCAAGTTTTGCAAAAAAGTTGGCATACTCTATTCAACCGCCCCTTCTAGAGTATCTTAGGTGCATTAACACCTGCACACTCACACTTTCAATTGTTATCAGAGCCTGTATCACTGTATAGATTTAACCATCTGGTGATCATGAGTACTGCAGGTGATGGTGGTTTTTCACAGGGAAGAGCTGCTAACAGACATCCTCTATTTTGTGGAGAAAATTTTGCTCACTGGAAAGCCTTGATGAAAATGTTCATCTTTGATCAAGATCTAGAGCTTTGAACCATTATCCAAAATGGACCTCCTACTTTCTACACAGACAAAGATGGGATTAACTCCCAAAACTGAAGACTCACTCTCCTCTTCTGAATTAGAGCAATTTTCTAAGAACTACAAAGCTATTAACATTTTGTATTGTGCTTTGAATACAGATGAATTCAACAGGATCTCTGGATGCACAACTGCCAAAGAAATCTGGGATAAGCTTGTGGTTACCTTTGAGGGAACCAGTCAATTCAAGAAAACCAAGATCAACATCTATCTTAGACAGTATGAGATATTCAAGATGAATCCAGATGAATCTATTTGAGACATGTTCAAGAGGTTCACAGACATTGTAAACAACCTTGATTCACTGAAAACATTTTTCCAATCAAGAAAAGGTGAGGAAGATATTAAGATGTCTTCCAATGGAAAAGTGGTAACCAAAGACTACAGCTATTGAAGAAGCTCTGAATCTCTCAACGCTACAACTTGATGACCTTTAAGGGAAGCTTCTGACACATGAGATATCTATGAATGAAGCTGATGGAGAAATCCCAGATAGTGTTAAGAACTTAGCTCTGAAAGACAAAGAGAATGAGAGAACACAAAGCCTTGAAACTGAGGATGATGATGAAGATCCAATTGCTTTGATTACGAAAGCCTTGACAAGGATTCTGATAGCTTGAAAATTGAATTAGTTTGGGACATCTTTTTACCATTGGTTCTAACCCTGTGGAGGTTGATTTTGCCTATTTTCAGTATGTTTTCCACTTGATACAAGATAAAGACGTTGAGAGCATAATTGGTAGATTTGAGTAATTTCATGCATAATTGTGTTTATTGGATATGATCGCGGGTACATGTTATTATGTGCAGGTAACAGGTACCAAGAAATGCATGGAATTGGCTTGGATCTAAAAGCAGCGTATCAAGGATTTGGAGCAGAAAAAGACGCAGAAAAGCTAAGTGGTGCGTTCAGACGCAGGAGCCCTGCGTTCAGACGCACAACACGGCAGCAGAAGGAAGCAGAGGAAAAAGGTAGGAAAAAATGACAACTCTGTGCGTTCAGACGCACAGACCTGCGTTTGAACGCAGGACTTCAACTCTAGAGCTGTCAATTTGGGGCGAGATCAACCACGAAGACCAAGGGGTGCGTTCAGATGCACCTGGTGCGTTCAGACGCGCGAATCCATGAAGCCAGAGAAAAGAGGAGAAAATGAACAAGCACTGCGTTCAGACGCAGGCGGTGTGCGTTCAGACGCAATGCGTTTAGACACAGGGAAGCTGCGTTCGAACGCACAATAGATTTCCAGAAGTTTCTAGGACTGGTTTTTACAGGGGTAGAACAGGAATTTCGGGCATCAGTTTTAGAGACTGTGGCAGTATAAAAGAAGGTGTCCCAGCACAGAATAAGGTTACACAATCATCATCACAGCAACCAGTGCCAGAGCCGTCAATTGGAGCAGAGCAGGATTGGAGCAGTTTTCAGTATTCACCCATAAACTCGTTTGATCTTCCTTCTTTCTTTTATGAAACATCGTTTTTCAATAATGTACGCTAGCTAAACTTTTTACCTAGGTACTCGGTGAACCTAGGGTTTATGAATTCAGCAGCGTAGTTTGTTTGATGCTCAGAAGCATGACTAGTTTGAAGTCTTAATACATAATTGGATTGTTTATTATCTTGTCTTTGATTTTATATGCATGCATGAATGGCCTGATCACCCAGGAGTGTTATAGACAGGATCTGGTGCGCGAGAGTGGCCAGTGAGAGTTAGGAAGAGAAGACAAGATTTAATACTCTATCTTGATGGACCGAGAGGTGAAAAGAATCAGGGGATTAGCCCGGAAGCATTAGACCAATTGCTAGACGTTTAGGGGGAGACCGAGAGGAGAGCCTGTAACCCTAGCAGATTTATAATGCAGATTTTGGAGGACCGAGAGGACCCGAAAATCTGCAGGGGCATGGCAGGTGCATGAGACCGAGAGGAGATTGCAACATTGGTATGCTGGCATGAACAAGACTGCTGTGTGTTTCTGAAATCAGTTGAACTATACAAGCTGAATAGTAACCCTAGTGGATCTTGGGACCTAGATCTTTAATTCATCAACTTTTGCAATTACAAAAATTTCCAGAAAAATACTTCAAACAAAATAAATTCTAATTACTGTTTTATTTACTGCAAACTAGTTTACTTAATCCACACTCCAACTTTCCTCCTTCTCATAACTTTGCATATATTTCTAATTCTCACAAGTAAAACTCAAACTGTTCTCGTGGGTTCGACAATCAGAGTCATAAATACGTACTCTATATTACTTGATCGTACACTTGCGAAAAAGCAGATAGATTTACGCTGTCAAGTTTTTGGCGCCGTTGCCGGGGAACGGTTACAGTTTTTCTTAAAAGAATTAGAATAAGTTTCAAAGTTTTTTCTTTTACTTTTACGTTTATTTTCCCTTATCATATTGCTCTTGAACTCTAATTTTCAGGCCATTCTAGTATATGCCCAGATTGCCTCGTGAACTGGTGCCACAACTTGAAGATCCAGAAAAACTTTTTAGAGAGCAAAACCGCAGACACCGAGTCACGATGTCTGAGCACGAAGAAAACACGCCAACAGAAGCAGGAACACCCACAGGACAGGAGAAACGCACTCCAACACAGATGGCTCTTTACATTGAGGAGCTGATAGCAGCAGGCTTTGCTGCCAGGAACAATCAGAGGACTTACAACATATCTGGGAGCGCGATAGTAGAAAACTTCGAAGTTCCTACAAGAGGACATCAACCAGCCATCGCAGTGCCACCGATAGCAGCAGAGCACTTCGATCTGAAGTCATCTACTATCCAAACAGCCCAGACTCATTGTCCATTTAATGGGAAAGCAGATGAAGACCCAAACGACTTCCTCGGGAAGTTCGAAGACTACTGCAACAAGATTAAGTACAGAGGAGTTGAAGCAGACACGCTAAAATTAATCCTATTCCCATACTGCGTGTTCGGAACAGCAAAAGACTGGCTAGAAGCCAGACCACCAAGATCCATCACAACCTGGGAAGGGTGTGTTACTGATTTTTTGGCAAAATTCTACCCCGCTTCTCGTGTTATCAAGCTTCAGAGTGAGATCTTATCCTTCAAACAGAAGATGGGCGAGACAGTGGTAGACGCATGGGACAGGTTGATGAGGCTCGTTAAAAAATTCCCCAATCACGGCTTCGGGGACGCGAAAATTCTGCAAGTATTCTACTACGCTCTTGACAGAGAGAATGCTGACAGAATTGACAGGGAAGCTGGGGGTAATTTTCTGTACCATGTAGATAAAGATGGAGCCTATGAACTGATGAAACAATTGGCCAAACAGGACACTCGTCTGTTTGATGACCGCATGCTCACAGCACTAGCAGAACCAGTGGCTGATGACAGAATTGATAATCTAACAAAAGTAGTACAAGACTTAGTCAAAAAGGTGTATACAGAAAAGAAAACCGTAGCAGCAGTGGACGAACCAGACCTCGATGCAGCAATCCAGGAGCTTCAGGATGAAGATGCCAATTATGTTCAACAGCAGTGGGATCCAAGCCGCTATAGACCAGGCACGCGTGACCATCCAGGGTTCCGTTACGGAAACCCCAATGCAGCAGTTTATGCACCAGGGTTCTAGCACAGGCCACAGACACAACAGACAGCACCGGCACAGCAAGCACCAGCAGCACAACCACAGCTAAATTTATCAAGACAACATTTCGAGACCTATATGGAGAAATTTAATAAGCAGTGGGAAGCTAAATTCTCGCAGATGGATTCATTGACTGCCGACGTAAGCCAAATGAAAATTGCTATCCGCAACCTGGAAGTACAGAATGGTCAGCTTGCACAAAATCAGGCAGAACGAGCCCCAGGGAATTTACCATCAAACATAGTGAACAATCGACGCGCTCAAATCAATGCCATCACAACTCGGAGTGGAACTGCACTGCAGGATCCGCCGTATCCCAGTCATGCACGTGCAGAAAAGTCTAAGAACATTGAACACGAAGTATTTGACAGGTGTGCACAAGAAATTCCGGCGGGGAGACCTCCGTGTACACCGTATGTAGAGGATCAGAGCTAGCACAGGAAGATTTGGGTTGTGTGTAGGGAGAGAGTAAGGCAGTAGTAATGTCTGAGAGAGAGACAGAGGTTTGGAAGAGCTTCCGCGTATGGCAAGCGTGTCCTCCTTTGTATGGAAAGGTTAACGTCCTATATATAGCAGGGAACGTGACCGTTGTAGTGTGGTTAATGCACCCATTAATGGCGGCTTAATTAGCTTAACCACAACGGCACGTTCGTCCTCATATATAGGGACCGTTACAGCACGTTATGCGCGAATACCGGAACCGTTACGAGGTTGACCGGGTTTGACCGGATTGACCGGGTTTATGGAGCTCGTGCCATAAATCTCTCAAAGCAGTTACTAAAGGTCGCGCGCGGGCTTGGATCGCACGCGACAGGGCTTACTCTAGCCTCCAAACCACTAAGTCCCTACAAGTCCCGTGCAGTGGTATGCGAGGGCTCTGTCTCGCAGCCCCCACATGGATCAGCGCGGCTGGTGATCCAGTGTGTATGGAGCACAATATGGTGTGCTGGATGGTTGCCACGTGGCCAAGATCTGTCAGCTCAGAAAGCACTATCTACATTAGCCCCCTTTCTGCGCGTGAAGACTCATAGCTGTATAGACTTCCATGCGCGGAAACCAACATACGCGTCGCCGCCACGCACCAATTCAAATACGGGTAAGTTCAGCCCCCGTGCGTGCCATTATGACCTAAAACCCCTAGAGTCGTGCCGTCTGGCCTTTAGGGTTTTAGGCGTGACGTCAGCTTGTCCTGTGATTGCGCGATTCGACGGTGACGGTTGCGATTCGACTACTGAAAGGACGCAACCCTTCATTGTTTTTGGATAAATACTTTGTATCCTCCATTGTTGCAAGACATCACTTCTTTCTCTCAAAGTGAATGATACCTGGAAGTCTTCGAGAGCAGATTCAGATAATCAATCATCAGTTCAGAACTGCAAATCGTCTTCTTCAACTGTGTGTATCCAAGCAGGCTTCGCGGAAACATGGTTGGCCTTGTTCAATTTCGATTTAAAATACCAGTGTATGCTTTGAACTGTGTTGGATCTGCAAACCCATGACATATGATCTGTTGAAACTTGTGAAGAAGCTTCAAGCTTTGGACCCACTTTTGCTTTAATCCTTCAATAATAAGGACTTCGGATGTGGGGTTTTGAAATCACTGATAATGCAATCCTCTAATTTCTGAAATTGATACCAGAAACTGTTCACCTTTCTTTCCATAGATCTTGAATCTCGAAATTCAAACTGAAGTGTAGCATATTTCTCCCCCCTTTTTTCTTGCTCTTCCGCAGGAATGGCCAAGACAAAAGGAACCAAACCCACCAAGGAGGACGAAGAGATACCTGATCTTCCGCAAGCTTTGTGGCGAAAAGCCCCCTATCTGGGTCGCAAAGATTTCTACCATGCGAGGGTTAAGGCGAAGAAATTGCCTGCTCTTGTCCCCAATGAGGGATTGCTAACACTGGCTCCCCCAGTTAACTCAGCCTTGCTCGAGTTGATTGGCTTCGAGGACGTGGTTCGATTGGGAATCGAAAATGGGTACTTCCCCTATGCTGCGATTTCCACCCAAGCTTTTGTCCAGAAATTGGACTACATGGATGAGTGGATTGACCACGTGTTGACCGATCATGCTGCGACTCTTAATGAGGCCGGCGTATACTTCGCTGTTCGTGCTATGAAGGGTGCTGCCGTGAAGCTGGACCAGTCCATGCTTCTAAACCTTCTTTCCCGCTACTCGCCTGCGACTCACACATTCCACTTTGCTGAGTTCGAGTCTGCCCCCACACTCGAGGACATGCACATGCTGTACGATTTGTCTCCCATGGGTGAAGTGGACCCTTTGAGTCCTTTGAGGACGGCTGCGGAGATTGCTTTGTACACGCAGATGGAGGAGTGTCTGTTAGAGGTAAAGAAAATCTCCACCCGGTGGACCACTACTAAAGCCCTTCCGAACTGGCAGCTGGTTGATACGTCCGCAAAGAATACTTGGAACAAATGGGTGCAGTACTTCTTTCGTGACTACGCAAATAGCAGCATCACCAAGAAGCTTCTGAGTGAGAACCCAAAGGCCAAGAATTATGTGGAGGGTAAAGGCTATCACTTGACCCTTTGTGCATTCCTCTGCGCATGGCTGTCGAGGTACTTAATCGATGGTCACCCGCATGATGGGGTCTTCTATCACGTTCTGCCGCTTGCTGTGAAGCTCGCCCTTGGCCAGAGAATCGCACTTGGACCCTTGGTCTTGGGCACGCTGTACCATAGACTGGATCAGCTAGTTGTGGCTATGAAGGAGTCGCGTGGCCGCCTCGATATACTGAATTTTGTCAACATTTCCTTCTTGACGATGTGGGTCTTTGAGCGATGGGCGTGCTATGCCCCAACTGCTCTTAAGCCCAACAAGTGGTGTCTCCCAGGCGAGACGGAGGAGCGTAACAGTGGCAGAGCTGCGAGGTGGTTCGGGGCGAACAATACCAAGTGCGTTTGGAGCCTGATATGCGACAAGCGGCAAGAGTTCACTGCCAGGCCCTATGCCATGCGCATTGAGAACGTGCGATGATTTCCAAAGCTGTACCCTTCTAAGGGTGTCGTCTTCTCAGAAGAGCTCCTCTTCGAAGAGGGATCGCATTTCCATGAGCGCTATCGCGAATTCTTTTGCTGGTGTCTGTGAGGTTCCCTTCCTGCTCTCGCAGAGCATATTCATGAGCTCGCGCCAAGGTATGAGAGGATTACCGTGGATGTTGACCCCACTCGAGTTTCTCCCCAGTTCGGCCTTGATGTAGTGGCACCATCAATCTGGCCCCAGTCCATTATCAGAGGTTGCTATAAGCGCTTGCTAACAAAGGAGTGCAAGACAGTCTTCATGAACAATCTTCCCTTTGAGCAGCCTGCGGGTAACCGCGAGGGCGGTTGCTCCCAGAACTGGCTCGCATACTGGATTGCCCAGCAAATGAGGATTGAGACACAGTCGGCCGCCCAGCCGAGTAGAGCTCCCTTGATCAAAAGAAACTCTTTTCCGTTTCGCCCCAATTGCAGTCTGAGCGAGTCTGAATATGGTTGCTACTCATTGTTGGATCATGAGAACCATTTGTGCCCTGACGTCATTCTGAAGGAAAAGTTCGCCGCAGTTAAGAAAGGCGACTCGCATGTCAGCAGATATAGCGAGACATTTGCTAAGGTAAGCAACTTTTTTTTCGCGTGCATTAAGCTTCTTGATTTCCACATGTTGATGCCTTTATTCTATACTGTTTGCTATAGTGTCATGTGCGGAGATTCGAATCTGGTGATCGTTCCAAGTCGCTGGTTAACACCATTGTTGCCACCAGAAGACAAGGACAGTCGTTCCTGCTAGCATCGAGGATGGACCCCGAGGTCGAAACCAGGATTCGCGCAGTCATGAATGCCTTTGCTGACTCGCTGATAGACAATGCTCCGACCTCGTCTCCACCCAGAGACAATCCGTCTCCTCCAGCGACTGCCGCGCCGAGAGCGAAGAGACCCAGGCAAAATGGAATTACAATTTCTTCCCCTAGAAGTGCTCCAGCTTCCCCTCCAGCGAGGTCCCTTTCTGCCAAGGACAAAGGCAAAGGTCGCATGCCCAGTAGAGCGCGGAAGGAGCTCGCAGTGGAGACCTTCGTTCCATTCAACCAGGAGGAAGAAGAGGAGAGGCAGGAGCCCAGAGAAGGTGATGAAGAAGAAGAAGAAAGAATCAATGTGATACATGAGGAAGAATCAGGAGGTTCCTCCATCGCGTTTCCCTTCTCATTATCGTAATTCTTTTGCAACTCTTTCTCAAACCAATCGTTTCTTCGCAGATGATGATGATGATGAGACCATCGGTGGCCTTTTGGCCAAGAGACAAAAGAGGAATGCTCATTCTGGCATTCTAGACGAACCCATAAGCGAGGACATTCTTGCCGAGTCCAGGAAGACAGTCGCGGAAGCTGCTGAAAGGAGAAGGCAGAGGGAAGAGGAGGAGCTCGAGCGTGTGAGGCAGCGGAGCCTCGAGGAGCAACATGTTGACGACTTAGTGCGTCCCATTGATGAGGAAGATGTGCTTCCCGACGAGGTGGCTCCTCAGGCGGAGGAGGAGGATGCGGCTCTAGAAGAGGATGCAGCAGCTCTGGAGCAAGCCCAAGCAGATTTTGAAGAAATCGCAGGCGGCGATAAAGGTGAGATCTTCAATCTCGCAGTAACTTATAGAGATGTTGTAGTGGGTGCATTAAAGCATGGTGTGTCAAAAGCTGACATTCGCCGTTGGCTAGTAGGCAAGTGCGGAGAACCTTCAGGTAATCATTTGAACGATATGCATGGACTAGACCTTAGCAACTTGAAAGAGAATCATGACTGGTTTCTTCGCGCCCCAGGTCACGCTCACTTTAAGGACCTGCTTAATGAGGACACACTAATAGGGCATGGTTCCACGTCTTTAGTGTATGACGAAGATACTTCAATCCCACCTTCGCGTGGAGGTGCTTGCTCTTAGCTTTAGAAAAGATAGTAAAATAACGTACAATACGAGTTACCTCATACTATCGCATTTTATATCGCAGGCAATGCTGAGGAACCTGTGCTGGAGCAAAGAAGTCAGCCTCCTGCGTCCTATTTTCCGATTCCGAGTTCCCATACCGAGAAGCCCGTCGCAGCTGCTGATCATGCAGGAGAGCCTCTTGAGGACATCATCGAACTTTCTGATGATGCTGAAGCTGACGCTGTGCTAATGGAGGAAGATGCCCATACTGGCGCTGAGGAAGTAAGAACAGGTACTGTCGATGCTGCCACATCTGAAAGTGTCCCTCGCCAAGCAACTTCGGCTGTCACTTCGCCTCCGGCGATGAATGGGTCGGCAGCACCTCTTCCTGCGTGGAGCTTTTGGGGCTCGCAGGTCGGGAATGCAGTCGCAGCTGGTGCGGCTTATACTCTTCCTCCTAATTATGAGGGGTTAGAGCTCGCAGCTGACAGGAGTGCCATGGAGCGGGGACAGTCTTCGACCACTCCAGCAATGCGCATCACTTCTCTTCGTGAGATTCTTGAAGGAACTGGTGAGTAGAGATTTGCCGTTTGCATCTAGCATTATTCATTTGCGAGTGTGGTAGCATAACTTATCTTTGACATTGCTTTAGGTTTGAAGCAAACTGATGTGGACTGGCTAGTCCGGATGCGCCTCACCTACCCCCAATCGTTTGCAAGATCTCTAGAGATAGGGCCCTTCGACAGGAGGCTGTTTCTTACCGAAGCCATTTGGATTTTGGAGCAGCTGTCTGCGGCCACGCCTGCGACCATTTCTGTTCAGAGTGCCGAATTGCTTTTTGGCATGTGCCAAAATCTTCTTGCCAAATTCCAAGGCAGACTGGGTTTCAGATTTCTTATGAAAAGAGTTACCCTGATTCGCGCAGCCGTAACTTTGAAAGTCGGCCACTAGAACCTCGCAGCTGAGAAGCAGAGGGTGAAGCAGCAGAAGCAAAAGGCTGAAGAGGCTATGAAGCTCTATCATGAGATGAATGCCAAGTGCGAGCAATTGAAGCAGGAAGTGGAGCAGGTAGAGAAACTGAGCCATCAGTTCGCCCCTAATGACTCCTTGATCAAGAATTCTCTTTGACTTTTGAATTTTGAAAAGTAGCAAACGAATAGCTGAAACATTAATGTAATGCTAAAGCATTAATGTAATGGTGCTAGGGTTTCTCCCCCCTTTTTTTTAACAAAAGAATCGACATGCCCGTTTTGCCCTTTCCGGGATTTGATGGGATATCTCTGTGCATATCCAATTATGACATCAGCAATTGATATTCTGCTTGATTCTCGCGCTAATTTCTCGTAAGATAAGCATGCCTTCCTTGGGAAGTCCATCCGAATCATGACCATCCGTCATTAATTAGGATACGCAACTGAATCGTCGTAGCCTTTAGTAGGGTAATTGATCGTTACCGCTTTTCAAGGCGTAAGTGATTGACTTCACCCTCTTTTCAAATTTTGCTGACTCATCTTGGCAACTGAAGAGTCTCCACAAGGTCTATATAAACCCTGTCTTTGCCATTTGGGTTCTTCATCCCAAAATGTGCTTTGCCGTGAGTCCTTACGACTGCTGGCTTCAACGCTTGTTTTTCGTTGATTCATGGCAACTCCAAGTTGTGAATCCTAAGTTTGCGTTTTGTGCTATAGAAATAGTTTCCAAGATCCGCTTTATGAGGCTTATTGCTCTTTATAACCATCGTAAAGAAGATGGATATGATATCTCATGTGTGTTCGAAGAATTTTCTTCGTGTATTATGTTTGCAGGTCATGTTTCCGGCCGCCTCCCGGTGAGGTGCAGCGCCGTAGTGACCGTGCTACCGTCTCGTAATGAACGGCAGAATTCTCCTCCAGCATCCCTGGAGGAGGATTCCTTGCCTCTTCGTTCTTGAACTCAGGAGGCTCGTCAATGCCCTTGTCAATCATGACAAGGAACCCAGTACCAGAGGAATGACTGCTTCCCCTGTTTTGCGCGACTGTGTACGCCGGAACAGGAGGTTCCTCCGGTACATATCTTGATCAGACATAGGTCTTTGTCAGATCCTGGGGTCTTTGACGTACCGTCGCCCAGATCTTGCTGTTAGGGACGTAGCGAATGACGAGTTGATCTCTTCGCAGAAGCATCCCACTTGCTACAGATCTTTGGCCGCAGATCTGCATATCGCATATCCGGTGTTAGGACCGTTGGGTTCATCCTTTCTCAGTTAGGATTCCCGCGATGTGTCACTTCGTACTTGTAAGTTACTTTTCGAATGTATTGTAAGCCATGTTGGCTGCGTAGTTAGATTTGAGCTTTTCCGCTTGTAAGCTGTTATCTAGACAGATAAATTGTAAGTCCTTTTGACTCATAATGATAAATAGCTTTTGTATTATCTGCTGTGTCATTACAACAAAATATAATTTCGCATGCATATCGGCATATTTCTCCTTGTGTAATGCTATATATACTCTTCGCACTTGCTATCTGCCATATAAATTCGCAGATGTTTTACTAGATTGTTCGAGATCGTGTTTGCGCAGCTGTGCCATCTTGGCAGATGGGCTTGTGATTTGCTTTCAGATTAAAATGTAAGTGCTATCCAATCAAATAGACCTTTGTAGATCACTTGGGATCATTTTGTATGATGCTGCTATCACAATAGATAGGCTTAAGGAAGAATTTTAGATCGCATTCGTATCACGGCAGATAGGCTTGAAAAATCGTTTCAATATCACGTTCGCATATGTTGCTATCGCGGCAGATAGTCTTTGGAAAACCAACTAAGATCACTTTTCACGTGAGTTGCTATCGTAGCAGATAGGCTTTAGAAGATCAATTAAGATCGTTTTTCGCACGAATTGCTATCGTGGCAGATAGGTTTTAGAAGATTAATTAAGATCATTTTGCGTAAGCTGCTACCGTGACAGATAGGCTTTGAGGATCAATTAAGATCGCATTCGCATAGGCTGCTATCGCGGCAGATAGGCTTAGAAGATCAGTTAAAATCGCATTCGCATAGGCCGCTATCGCGGCAGATAGGCTTAGAAGATCAGTTAAGATCGCATTTGCATAGGCTGCTATCGTGGTAGATAGGCTTAGAAGATCAGTTAAGATCGCATGTGCATAGGCTGCTATCGTGGCAGATAGGCTTAGAAGATCAATTAAGATCGCAGTTGGCATAGGTTGCTATCGTATCGGATAGGCTTAGAAGATTGATTGAGATCGCATTTGCATAGGCTGCTATCGTGACAGATAGGCTTAGAAGATCAATTAAGATCGCATTTCGCAAAGGGTGCTATCGTAGCAGATAGGCTTTGGAAGATCGGTTAAGATCGCATTTCGGAAAGGGTGCTATCGTAGCAGATAGGCTTTAGAAGATCAATTAAGATCGCATTTCGCACAGATTGCTGTTGTGGCAGACAGCCCATTGTTAACAGTAATAACAAACTAAATGAAGCAAAATTAACAGCCAGAAATATGAAGTTCTCATTTTGGAGAATTCTCTTATTATAATGCTCTCATATGGGAGAGATGAGATTACAATTCTCTCGTATGGGAGAGGAGATTGTGTAAATCGTAGCCATACAAGATATCAAGCAACGTTATAATAAAACGCATCAAATGAGAGAAGTCAAGGATAGTACTTCTTAATCCAGCGCATGTTGACTGAACTCGGGGTAGAGGTTGTCCCGTGCAACCTTCGTATGCTGCAGTAGCCACTGTCAAAGACTTCCGTGACTTCGAAGGGTCCCTCCCAATTGGCTGCGAACTATGGGTGAGCCGCTTCTCGCATGCAGTGATCAGATGCGCTCAGGACCAAATCTCCAACTGCGAAATCTCTTCGCTGGACCGTCTTATTGTAAGCACGAGCGATCCTTTCTTGATATCGCTTGTTGGTCCTTTTAACTTGTTCTCGCTTTTCCTCCAGCAAGACTAAGTCATGATCGCGTTGATTTTCGTATAGTGCGTGGAAGGCCAATCTCGCCGAATTGACTCTCACCTCCGCAGGCACCACGGCTTCGGCTCCATAGCATAGTAGGAATGGTGAGGCCCCCGTGGGTATCCTTGGAGAAGTTTGGTAAGCCCACAGGGCTATGCTTAGAGAATCAGCCCACTTCTTGTGATCATCTGCGACCATTTTGCTTAAAATCCTCAACAGCGTTTTGTTGGTCGCTTCGGCTTGCCCATTCCCTTTCGGGTAGTAAGGGGTAGAACATATCTGTCTAATATTGTACTCTGCTAGCTTCGCAGCCACCTGGCGATTAACAAAAGGAGTACCGTTATCTGAAAGGATGGTATTGGGAATTCCGAACCTGCATATGATGTTTTCTTGGATGAAATTGACCACAGCTAGCGCATTTGTCGTCTTTAGTGGTATCGCTTCCACCCACTTGGTGAACAGCTCGGTCGCGGTGAGGATAAAGTGATTACCATGCGAAGTTGGTCGGATGGGACCAATGAAGTCTAGAGCCCATGTGTGAAATGGCCATGGCGTTCCCAATGCATGTAGATCCACAGTAGGAGCGTGCACTAGGTTTCCTTTGAATTGACACTTCTGGCAGCATCGTACTTTGGTGCGACAATCAGCCTCCATCGTGGGCCAGAAATATCCAATTGAGAGGAGCTGCCTGCATAATTTCGCACCTCCTTGGTGTTCCACCTGATGAGAAAGGTCCATGACTTCTTGTGCTTCCCTGCCGTGTAGACATCGCAGCAAGTTGCCTTCGTGACCTCTCCGCCAAAGCAGGTTTTCTTGTACTACGTATCGAGATGCTTTCCTCTTCAATTTCTCAGCTTCTTTTCTCGACTCGGGTACGGTGCCCTGGGTGAGAAAGTCAAAGATTGGCTTTCTCCAATCCGGGTCATCATCGGTTAGAGCGATGAGTAGAGAATCTTTGATCAGTGCGCAACTCTCGCATTTCCCTTGTATCAGGGCCGCGGCTGTTGACATGTCTGGCCAGTAAATGCCATATCTCTGAGCCTTCCGATAGATTGACACCTCACTTTCTCCGCAAGCATGTTGGTGAATCTTTTCTAACAACAGTTGTCCCTCCTGCTCGGAGACGCATCGCATGAGTATTCCGCCAGGACCCTTGTAGTAAAGGGTGTTGTCATGTATGCAATACCCCTTTGTGAGTGCCCAGCTTTCACTGCTTGTGCCTTCTGCAATAGCTCGTAGGACTGCTTTTCTCCAGTCCGTGTCATCCATGTGTTCGTCGTCGCACGCACCTTCTGTCAATGCCGACGATGTTCGCACTTCGATGGAGATCCTTGCGGGACATTTGTCTGTACTAACCTTGGATCCCAAGGTGGCCAAAGCATCTTCATGCCTGTTGTCTGCTCGGGGCTAGTGCTCGTACCTCACATCGCAGAATTGCTGCACCAGCTTTTGTACCAAAGTCCGGTAGGACAGAAGATTTATCTCCTTCAAGCCGTACTCGCCCGAGGCTTGCTTGACAATTAATTTGGAGTCCCCCATGACCGTCAGGTTGCTTACTGCCAAAGCCTTCGCTGAACGCAGCCCCGCGATAAGAGCCTCATATTCCGCTTCATTGTTAGTGACTGCGAAGTCGAGTTTGGCGGACATCTGTATGACCTCTCCATTCGGCTTGGTCAAGACTATCCCTATGCCCCCGCATTTCCTTGTTGACGATCCGTCGAAATGGAGTGTCCAATAGGGCACGTCGATTGCATAGATTTCAGGTCCTTCGAGCTCTTCTTCTATCACGGGCTCGTGGCTGTTGTCGGGGAATTGTGCCAACAGATCCGCTACCGCCTGCGACTTGATCGTATTGGGAGATGGTCATGTACCATTTCGCCAATCTTCCCCCAGGAGTAGTGTGAGTTAGCAGATATCGTATGGGATCGTTCTTGGTGACCACTACCACTTTGTGCGACGCAAAGTAGTGTTTCAACTTTTCTATCACGAAGAACAAAGCAAGGCAATGAAGTTCGATGTCTGTGTACCTTGATTCAGCAGGCTGCACAATGCGAGAGATGTAGTAGATAGGCCTTTCTTGACCCTCGTATTCTTGAGCCAAGAGTGCTCCTATGGACCTCCTTGTTGACGTCAGATATAGCAGAAGCGGTGATCCCAGTTGAGGTGCGATCATTATTTTTGAAGACGTCAGCAGATCCTTCAGCTTTTCGAACGCAGCTTCGTGCTCCGGAGTCCAGCTGTATACGGCATCTTTCTTGAGAAGGGCACTAAAACAGCAGGTGATTTCGGCAATCGCTGGGATGAATCTCCGCAGATATGATAGCTTTCCCAAAAACGTCTTCAAGGCACTTTGGTTATGGGGCGGCGTCATGCCAGTGATGGCTGATACTTTTGCAGGGTCAGGTTCGATTCCTTGGAGATGAACCACGCATCCCAAGAACTTCCCCGATGTTACTCCAAATGCGCACTTGGCATTCATCTTCAGTTGAAAGCGTCTACATCTATTGAACACTTTCCGCAAATCCGCGAGGTGATCTGCTTCCTGCTTGGATTTGACTACAAGGTCATCCACATAAAACTCCACTTCTTTGTGCATCATGTCGTGGAATAGGGCCATCATGGCCCGCTGATAGGTTGCACCCGCGTTTTTGAGACCGAACGGCATTACTGTGTAGTTGAACACCCCCAACGGAGTGATGAATGCAGTTTTCCGCGCGTCTTCAGGTTCCATCTTGATCTGGTTGTACCCGCTGAAGCCATCCATGAAACTGAACATGCGATGGCCCGCTGTTGAATCGATAAGCAAATCGATGTTGGGCAGTGGAAAATCGTCCTTTGGGCAGAAACGATTGAGATCCCGGAAATCCACGCAGATGGGAAGCTGTCCGTTCTTCTTTACCACTGGCACAATATTGGCCAGCCATGTGGGATGATGATTCGGCTCTATGAACTTGGCATCCAGGAGTTTGACAATCTCCTGTTTGATCTTCACGCTAAGCTCGGGCCTGAAGCTTCTTGTGCTCTGCTTTACCGGTTTAGACCCTGGGATGATGTCTAAACGGTGCATAGTGATGCTTGCATCCAGACCTGGCATCTCATCATACTCCCATGCGAACACATCCTTGTATTCAGTTAGGAGCTGTAGCAGTCCTTGCTCCTCCTCGCTTGTGAGGTCCGCACTTAGAAAGACCGGCCTCTTCTTTTCCTCGTTCGGGCTGAGGAACACTTCCTTTAGCTCTTGCTTTTGTGGTCTGGGCCTATCTTCCATGCATTCAGGTGCTTCTTTGAGTTTCTCATCCGGAGTGCCCTGCATTGGCTTTTCCGTGACCGCAATCTGCTCGATTTGGTTAATTTGCCCAGGGATATCCCCATGCCCGCGTGAGGACATCCCCGCGCACCTTCATATGCGATAGCACTTCTTCCCATTGGCGTAGAAGCTCTCTATCTCCTTGCCTTCGGGGTCATGCTTTGCAATTCTCTTCAGTGTGTACACACTCTTTCGCTGGTAAGCGATTCGTGGCGCCTCTTCGCGTGTGGGCGGCTTTTCCTTGGCTTCTTCCCTCGTCACCATCACTCCTGCAGGTGACTGGTCCTTGATATCTTCCCATAGAGGTAAAGGAGTGGGATTGAATGGTCCCGGTGTTTGCTCGTCCGACATCTCGGTAAACCATACCGCCTCGCTGAGATGTGCTTCATCCAAGTTGAATGGATTTGTTGAAGCCGGTATCTCGACTATTCTGTCGTTCCAGATAGCTTTCATAACCTGGTGAGCTGTCGAAGGAACCGCGTCGAAGCGATGAATCCAGGCTCGACCTATAATCATGTGGTACGTGGTGTTCGCGTCTATGACATAGAACTTCGCTGAGCACTTGATTTTGCCAATGTGAACGCCCAGGCGGATCCATCCAATTGTCATTCTAGAGTCGCTTCCAAATCCCATCAGCGGAGATTGACGCCTGACAATCTTGTGCTCGGGGATCCCTGCTAGCTTCAGTGTGTGGAGTGAAACGACATTGACCGCTGCTCCTCCGTCTACAAATGCTCGTTTGAACTCGACACCATTGATGATGGCTGTCACATACAGAGGCCTCTGGTGGCTCGCATCTGTCTTTTTATCGCTGGCAGAAAAGGTCATAATCTTTTCCGTAGAGCGGGACGCCCTGACGACTTTCGCGTTAGAGACTACAAGATCCTCTTCATAGTCCTCCGCTATCCTCAAGATTGCTTTCGTCATTTCTGTCTGGCATTTCTCCGAGAAATTCATCTTGTCGAAGAATCTGCTGAAGCCGTGCGACCCCTTCATCCGGTCGGCACGTTCGTCCTCTGTGTCTACGCCGTAGTCCTCGTCCTCATGGACTTCGGCAATGATGGTCAGACCATCCTCTGCGACTTATTCTAAGTCCACAATCAAGATCATAGCGACCTCTTTCCCTTTCGAGTCTTGCTCCGCATGGGCAGGAAGTGGATTGTTGCGCACATCCTTCCTCTGATCGCTAATGATCAGCTCGCCGTTCTTCATCTTCTGATTGAACACAATTCTGAGCTTCTTACATTCCGCTGTAGGATGCATGACCTTGCCGTGGTTCTCGCACCACATCGGGTCCCTTACCATCTCCTTGGAGGGTACCTTTTCGAGCGGCGGTAGGACACCGTCCTTGCGCCATTGTCTGCAGAGGTCGCTTGCCTCCTCCACCTAACATGGCAGAGGTGGTACGTCGAAGCTCACAACCTTCGCCTGCTTCTGGGGTGAAACTGTATTGACCTCAGCTTCGCGTCCCCTCTTGTAACTGAATCTCCCGATTTTGTAGGTGGTACCGCTCGCAGATCGCTCCGGGGCGTTCTTCTTTTTCTGCCTCTCAACTATAGGCTCGATGTTTTTCGTGCACTCGATGAGCTTTGAAAACGTAGGTGTTTGCAGGTTAATGAGCATACCTTTGTATTCGTCTCGCATGCACTGTAGGCATATCTCTACAAGCCGACTTTCGAGCATTGGATCTTTGCACTCCAGGGACTTCGCCCTGAATTTCTTGATGAAAGTAATCCCGTCCTCCTCGCGCTTCTGATACATCCGCGAGAGGTGGATCATTGTCACCTTTTCTTACATCTGGAAGAACTTGGTATAGAACTTCTGGACCATGTCGTCCCAAGTCTTCACGGATCCGGCCTCCAACGTTCGGTACCACTTGTACGCTACGTTTCCCAAGGATTTTGGGAATTCTCGCATCAGCAGCTTGGGATCGGCTCCGTATGGCCCCATGACATCAATGAAACGCATGACATTCTCATGAGCGTTCCCGTTGACGTCCTCGAACTTGTCCCATTTAGGAGCCTTATACCCCACCGGGTTAGGCATGAGATAGATTTCCCGCGGGATGGGTGGATCGTTGTCTAGCTTCGGGATGACAGTATCCGCGAATGATTGGTGAGCCAGAATAGTGTCCATGCGCTTCTGCAGAGACGTCATGCACTCTGGAATGCTTCCTTCAGTAGCAGAAGGAGGGGTTGCCGCAGGCGGAGGCGACACATACGCCGCTGGAGGATTGGGAACATATTGGCTGCTCGCATTGTCCCAGATCGCCGTTGACGGAGGCAAGGGATACTGCGACGCCGAATTAGGTACCAAAGCCGGAGGCTGAGGAGTATGAGCAGTGAGAGGCGACATCTGAGCCGTTGACCCCGGAATTGAAGGCAGCTGCGTAGTCGCCGGTGGAGTCTGTAGATTAGGGTTGGGAGGTGTGGTTGACACTCCCAGTCCTGGAGCGGTAGGGGCTCCTCCTCCTTGAGGGACGACGGTGGCTGATGAAGGGTTTGGCGCGAGGGTGCCCATAACGGCCAGGATCCGTTCTAGCTGCGCAGACTGAGCTTTGAGAGCTTTAGCCTGACTTTGGACGGTGGCGTCCAAAGATTCTAGCGTCGGTGCCTCGCCGGGGGTCGTAGGAGTACGGCGGGTCTCCTCTCCCGAGGCAGCTTCGGTGGAAGGCGATCTGTTGCTGATATCATCCTCCAGAGACATGGTTGCTTTTGTTGGTAAGTTCACGTCGGGTTCACCAAAATGTGCACAAGAGATTCCGGCGGGGAGACCTCCGTGTACACCGTATGTAGAGGATCAGAGCTAGCACAGGAAGAGTTGGGTTGTGTGTAGGGAGAGAGTAAGGCAGTAGTAATGTCTGAGAGAGAGACAGAGGTTTGGCAGAGCTTCCGCGTATGGCAAGCGTGTCCTCCTTTGTATGGAAAGGTTAACGTCCTATATATAGCAGGAAACGTGACCGTTGTAGTGTGGTTAATGCGCCCATTAATGGCGGCTTAATTAGCTTAACCACAACGACACGTTCGTCCTCATATACAGGGACCGTTACAGCACGCTATGCGCGAATACCGGAACCGTTACGAGGTTGACCGGGTTGGACCGGATTGACCGGGTTTATGGAGCTCGTGCCATAAATCTCTCAAAGCAGTTACTAAAGGTCGCGCGCTGGCTTGGCTCACACGCGACAGGGCTTACTTTAGCCTCCAAACCACTAAGTCCCTAAAGTCCCGTGCAGTGGTATGCGAGGGCTCTGTCTCGCAGCCCCCACATGGATCAGCGCGGCTGGTGATCCATTGTGTATGGAGCACAATATGGTGTGCTGGATGGTTGCCACGTGGCCAAGATCTGTCAGCTCAGAAAGCACTATCTACAACAGGGAAGACAGTTCAACCTGCTAACCCTCAGCAAAGGGGTTCGGTCGAACAGGAAGCAGGGCAGACTAATGAGGGTAACCCATGAACAGTTCCAATCTCTAAAGAGGTGCCTTACCCTCTGAAGTCACGTAAGAGAGACGACAGAAAAGACTACGCCAGATTCCTGGAGGTATTCAAGCAATTACAGATAAATATACCTTTCGCCGAAGCACTAGCCAAAATGCCTACTTATGCAAAACTTCTCAAAGACATATTGTATGGAAGAAGGCGAATGAGCAACTTCGAAACAGTAAATCTGACGGGAGAAGCGAGCAACTGTGTGAAAAACGGTCTACCACGGAAGAAAAAAGACCCTGGCAGTTTTGTTATTCCAGTAACTCTAGGCAGTGCCTACACAAGAAAAGCCCTGTGCGACTTGGGTGCCAGCATTAACCTAATGCCACTGACCATCTTCAAAAGTCTGGGAGTCGGAGAACCGAGGCCAACTAGAATTATGCTTCAAATGGCTGACAGATCCGTAAAACCTGCTTATGGAGTCATTGAAGATATCCTGGTGAAAGTTGGGGAGCTTATTTTTCTAGCAGATTTTGTGATACTGGATATGGAGGCAGGAGAGGTCCCACTAATTCTAGGCAGACCTTTCCTAGAAATTGGTGAAGCCATTATCAACTGAAAAAGTGGAGAGCTGTCCATGCAAATCAATGAAGAAAAAGTGAAATTTAACGTCTTTAAATCTCTCCAACTCCCATATTATTATGGTCATGAAAACTGTTTTGCGGTGGAGGTAATTGATGATCTGGAAAGTGAGGAGATGGAAAACTTATGGGACGAACTTGACGACATGTACCCAGAGGAAATAGAGGAGCAACAAGCTGAGCAGATCATGAGAGCAGAAAGCTGGATCACCCTATATAAGGATGAAGAAGGAGAACAGAAAATGACCTTGGTGCCATAACTTCAGGAACCACCAGTCCTGGAATTGAAACAGCTACCAGACCACCTCAGGTACGCATATATTGGTGAAAATAATACTCTTCCAGTAATTGTTTCATCTCTTCTATCTCAGGAACAGGAACAAAAGCTGCTGGAAGTACTTAGAGAGCATAAAGAAGCTATCGGATGGACAATTGCTGACCTAAAGGAGATCAGTCCCGATTACTGCATGCACAAAATAAGAATCGAAGAGGGAAAGAAGCCAGTCATCCAACCTCAACAGAGATTGAATCCAATCATGAAGGATGTGGTACGTAAGGAGGTCATGAAGTGGCTAGAAGCAGGGATTATATAACCCATATCATAGAGCACCTAAGTTAGTCCTGTCCAGTGTGTACCAAAGAAAGGGGGTATTACTGTAGTACAGAACGTTGATCAGGAACAGATCGCCCAACACACTGTCACTGGCTGGCGAATCTGTATGGATTATCGAAAGCTGAACGACGCAACACTGAAAGACCACTTTCCGCTGCCATTCATGGACCAGATGTTGGACAGATTGGCTCATCATGCTTATTATTGCTTTCTTGACGGGTACTCCGGATACAACCAGATCTACATAAATCCGGAAGATCAAGAAAAGACGACGTTCACCTGTCCATATGGAACGTTTGCTTTTAGACGTATGCCATTCGGATTATGTAAAGCTCCAGCGACATTCCAAAGATGTATGATGGCCATATTTTCTGACATGATAGAGAAAAATCTGGAAGTCTTCATGGATGATTTTTTGTTATTTGGAGACAGTTTCGACGAGTGTTTATACCATCTGGCCAGAGTTCTTATTCGATGCAGAAAGACTAACCTGGTACTCAACTGGGAGAAATGCCACTTCATGGTTACTGAAGGAATAGTGCTGGGACACAGGATTCCAGCAAAGGCCTAGAAGTAGACAGAGCAAAAATAGAGGTGATTAAGCAGCTACCATATCCGACTACAGTTAAGGCAATCAAGAGTTTTTTGGGCCATGCAGGGTTTTACAGAAGATTTATCAAAGATTTTTCCAAAATTACAAAACCATTATGTAATGTGTTGAGAAAAGATGTGCCATTCATATTCGACGAAGCTTGCAAAGAAGCCTTTGACATACTCAAATATAGGCTGACAACTGCACCCATTATTACAACGCCAGATTGGACCCTCCCATTCGAGCTGATGTGCGACGCCAGTGACTACGCAGTGGGCGCATTGTTGGGGCAGCGAAAGGACAAAGTGTGCAGTGTAATTTATTATGCCAGCAGGGTCCTGAATGAAGCACAAATTAATTGTGGGACTACAGAAAAGGAGCTACTTGCAGTAGTTTTTGCTCTAGATAAGTTCAAATCCTATCTGGTAGGGTCAAAAGTCATTATCTTCACTGATCACAGTGCACTGAAATATTTACTGGAGAAAAAGGATGCAAAGCCGCGGTTGCTGCGTTGGATTCTGCTGATGCAGGAATTCGATGTCGAAATCAGGGATAAAAAGGGAGTGGAAAATTTGGTAGCTGATCATCTTTCTCGCCTGGAAAACCCAACAGATGAATTAGTGCCAATTCAAGAAAATTTCCCGGATGAGCATATCATGAAGATCAAGACCAACATGCAACCATGGTATAACGCAATAGCCAATTATTTGGTCAATGGAGCACTTCCTGAAGACATCACCCCTTGGCAGAAAAAGAAGTTTATTTCGGAATGCAGACACTATTTCTGGGACGATCCCTACCTGTTTAAACAAGGGGCAGATAACATTCTCCGACGTTGCATCCCATGTCATAAGATTCTAGAAGTAATTCAGCATTGCCACTCAGCACAGTGTGGTGGACACTTCAGTGGCCCGAGAACAGCTCACAAAGTACTGCAGTCAGGATTTTCCTGGCCAACTGTTTTCAAGGACTGCCATGATTATGCACAATGCTGTGATCGCTGCCAGCACACATGAAATATCTCCCAGCGAGATGAGATGCCATGAAACTTTGGCAAGAGGTCGAGCCTTTTGATGTTTGGGGTATTGATTTTATGGGACCGTTTCCTTCTTCTCTGGGAAATCTCTATATCTTACTGGCAGTAGACTACGTGTCAAAATGGGTAGAAGCTATGGCCTGTCAGAAGAATGATGCAGCAGTTGTGGAACGATTCCTCAAGCGTAATATTTTTACCAGATTCGGAACACCAAGAGCCATGGTCAGTGATGAAGGCTCTCATTTTATCAACAAAGTCTTTGCCAAGGTGTTAAAGCAGTATGGGGTGTCTATCCATAAGGTGTCACTGCCTTACCACCCTCAGGAAAATGGGCATGCAGAGGTGTCGAACAGGGAAATAAAAAGCATAATGGGAAAAACTGTGAATCCTGGACGGAAAGACTGGTCATTAAAGCTTGATGATGCGCTCTGGGCGTACAGAACTGCTTACAAAACTCCGCTGGGAATGTCCCCATACCAACTCGTTTTTGGTAAATCATGCCACTTACCACTAGAATTGGAGCATAGAGCTTACTGGGCAATCAAGCAGCTCAATATGGATCACAGTTTATCTGGAAACAAAAGGAAGATGGCACTCCTCGAACTGGAGGAATTTCGTAAAACAGCTTATGAGAGTGCCAAAATCTATAAAGAGAAAACGAAGAAGTGGCATGACAATCGCATTCTACCAAAGAAGATAGAAATTGGGCAGAAGGTTCTCCTTTACAATTCAAGGATGAAATTCTATCCAGGGAAGCTGCGCTCAAGATGGTCTGGACCATTCATTGTGAAAGAAATTACATCATGGGGAGTAGTGGAGCTGGAGAACCCAAGGGACAATACAGGTTTTAAGGTGAATGGAAACAGAATCAAGCCATACAGAGATCCTCAGGAGATAATAGAGGTAGAGGCGATCTACCTGGACCTGCCTTGACTACAAGAGAGGTAACAAAGTCGGGCTGTCGACTGTAAATTACAAGCGCTGGTTGGGAGGCAACCCAACGTAGAATAGCCGTTTTTATATTTAGTTATTTATTATAAAAATGTTCATAATATGAGAGAAAAGTGAGAAAGAGGGGTTTAATGTTGAATTTAGTGTTTCAGGGAACATTCAGAAGTTCAAGGCATGCGTTCAAACGCGGAAGACATGCGTTTAAATGCATACCTTGTTCAAACGCAGAAAGACTGCGCCCAGACGCAGAAACTATGGAAAATATGGATAACTTATGTGCGTCCAAACGCATACGGACGTGCGTTCAAACGCACACCAAAATCAACAGACTTCCGGCTAACACATGTGCGTTCAAACGCAAGTTCGGTGCGTTCAAACGCAGACAACTTAAAATGAAAAATGTTAAGGAAGTGCGTTCAAACGCTACAAGTGCGTCTGAACGCAGAAGACAAACAGAAGTTTCTAGAGAGAAGGCATGCGTTCAAATGCAACATCAGCGTTCCAACGCAACTCATCCGGATATTGCAGAACATCAAAAAATCACAAGGTGTGCGTTCAAACGCAGTGCATGTGCGTTCAAACGCAGATCATCAACAACCCAGAATTTCCAGAAACTACAAGTCCTGCGTTCAAACGCACGGGGTGCGCTCAAACGCAGTTCATGAAGATTCAAAATTTTTCCAGAAAAACTAAGCACTGCGTTCAAACGCAGAGGGTGCGTTCAAACGTACGTCGAGCGGGATCAGCAAATTTTGAAAAATTTTGAATTTTTTTGAATTTCAGGGGCTGTTTTGCAATTTCTGAGAGTTTGCCTATATATACTGTACGGCTGAAAGTGACCATTTTCACTCCAGTCAAACAGTTTTCAACTCTCTCTCTCTATAAAATCTCTCTGCCCTAGCAGCCGCCAGCAGCAGTCATCTGCCAGACAACTCCGACCACCACGGCAAGGACACCAGACTGCCATAAACAGTGTGGGGGTGATCACGCTCAACAGATCAAAGCATTTCCAGATACGCTTCAGAGAGCAGTTTCTGGATCTATACCCGTAAGATTCACTCCGGGTAGTCAGGTTCTGTTTTTTCTCTCTCTCTCTCTCTTTGCAGATTTCTACTTTTCTGTTTGTGATTTTTTGAGATGGATGAGGACAGACCATATATGAGGCCAGATAGGGCAATTGCACCCTTGAACATCATAGACTGCAGACTGCTTAGGGTTGACCACTTCTGTGACCATAGGTTTGTCAATATGGAAGCCCACCATTTCTTTCTGCAAGACAAAAAGATTAGGTATGACATACCCGCTGAGAGAACTTTTCCTCGTGATATTGTGTCTATGGGGGAAGACCTGTTCAACTTTACTGGGCAGGATCATTTTGGGGACTTGTTTACCAGCTTTACCAATCTGCAGGTCAATTCTGTGATGGCTAAGGAGATTTTCAGTAATCTCCAGCAGTGCATGAACAGTGAAGCCCAGTTCATTGAGTGGATTTACGGCAGAAAGACTTGGATTAGGATCACCCCAGAGAGTATTCAAGAGAGTTTGGGTCTGGAATTGGTGTTGGACGATTGTCAGTTTCAGGAACTTCGGCATCATCCCTCTCAGCAGCTTAGTGACCAAATCCTTTACACCCTGTGTGCGGGTGTACCAGGCGTTGCTTGGTATTACCCCCACCGTAGTCCTTCCTATCGGAAACTCCCTGCTACGTATTTGATTCGAGAGGCGAGATGGTGGACTGAGTGGGTCAACAACCGGATTGTGGGAATTAAGCACATGACCCGGATGGACTATAATGTTGCACTTTTGGTGTACTGTTTGATGACCCGTGAGCCTGTAAGCGTCCCGAAGATTATTTGTGAGTTTTTTCGGGAAAGACGAGAGTCCCACAGAAAGAAGGGTTTGGGTTTTTTGGGGATGTTGACTAAAATGGCGCTGGACTATAAGGTGCCGATTCCTGGTGAGCTGAGAGATATCCGACCGGTTCAGGTACGCAAGTACCAAAAGATGAGATGTGCTTTACACGAGGCTCTGCATGGGCCTCCAGAATATGTCCAAGTGGACGACGATGATGATGATGATGATGCTCCACCTCATGGTGGGGGTGATGGCATGCCACCACCGCCTCCACCGGTTGATGGTGGTTTTCCAGCCTTACCAGGTCCCCTTAGACAGCCCCGATCTGCTAGTTCCAGTGAACCCAGGCAGACCGAGCCCGACCCAGGGCAGTCCAGCAAAGGGGCCAGGCGAAGTTCTTTTGGGCGCCTGGAGAGGACTGAACATGAGGAGTGGGTCAGAAAGAAAATTAAGGCCCAAGAAAAAATACAGAACTACCTGGTGAGGACGGTCAAGAAAATGGCCAGGGGTCTTGGAAAGTTGTTCAAAACCCAGAAGCACATTTACCATTCCAACACAGCTCCACTGCGAGCTCATGAGGCTGCCCTCGCTGAGATTCAGAGCAATATGCGTGGTAAGAAATTCAATTTCCCGGACCACTATTCTAGTGATAATTGTCCCAGTTGGACAATGGAGGATAGTAGGCCCTATGACAGCTTCTCTGGCCATGACCCCACCCCGAGTCCGGAACATGCCGACAGTGTTGGTGACCCCGGCAGACCCGGTACCCAGTACCCACCCAAACAGCACGTAGACCCAGGGGCCAGCAGTGCCCATCCCGGTGCCAGCCACGCTGGTACCGCTGCCGCAGCACGACAGGCTGCGAGGAAGAGACCCAGAGGGAGGACCCCTGAACCATCTCCTGAGCGACTGACCAGTCTACTCCGGAGAACACAGATTCGAGTTATAGACCAGATCAGTAGAGTCGCGAGGAAACGCCACCTCTAGTGTGGGGGTGGGGAATCGTGTCCTCCTGCATAGCCATGTCAGCATATTTTTGTTCAGTTTATTTTTAAATTTTATTTTGATTTTTTGAGTTAGCACGTTTTTTCTTTTGAGTCTACCCACCTATTTTTCTGAACTTGCATATATATATATATATATATATATATATATATATATATTAATATAAAAAAAATCAGAAAAATCTTAAAATATTTTGAGAAAGGGCAATCAATGGGATTATAAACTGTAAATAATTCAGTAAGTAAAACTTCAACAGGGAAGAAAATTGACATTGAGGTGTAGGAGTTTTATTTTTCTATGGATGGATAGATCCAGTGCGACCCAGAATTCTCCGGTAGGTTGGAGCCTGAGTTAGGAATCCGACTAGTTACCACACCACCGTCACATAGGTAGTCGACAACCTGCCCACGGGCCTCAGCACGGTCACTGCATTTTTCAGTGGAGTGTTTGGCTTATAACGGACCTCACGTCCTGTTTCTCAGCCTTAGGTCCAAATAGTTAGCCCATTTGCAGCCATTTACCTCTTTATTCACAGCCACTGCAGCATAGGAAGCCTTCCTTGTGACTTGCATCACTTGTTTAGTTGGTCAGTACTACGCGTTATGACAGAGGGAGTGAGTCTGGGAGGGTTGTAAAGGAACGAGAGCTTTTACACAGATTAGTTTTGGACAGCATGAGGGTGTGACAGGGTGAGTTAGAGGCGACATCATTAATTTGCAGGAGGTGAATCACTACATCACACAGTGATCACGGGAGGAGTAGTCGCGTGTGTGATATCTATTTCACACAGATCAGGGGTTCGGGGTTGTCAGATTTTAAAATGGAGGTCGTGCCTATTTCTACATCTTTGGTGATGAGGAGGTAAGGTGGGACATCACGTTATTTTATGGACTACAAGGATCAAGCACTTAACGACTAATGTGGGGGTATTTTTGGTAAGCTTATACTCTTCATACCCCACAGGTTTATTATTGCACCACCCAGCTTAGTTAGTTGAAATTTGTTGTATTTTCGTATGGATTGTTTATTAAAAAAAATAAAATATATTCGTTGTTTCAATTTATTTCTAGGATTAGTTAATAAAATCAAGCTGAGTAGGGAACACTGTTTAGACTACATGCTACTTCACAATTGTGGCCGCGAGAACGGCGAATCAGCACCATGATTTCAGGAAATTGGGATACAGGGACTTAGTTGTTCTGGAAAGTTTTCGGGGGGGGGGGGGGGGGCATGGTGAGGGGTGTGAGTTGGGAACAGTGAGGTGTCATAACAAGTAGGATTGGCTTTACCTATTACATACAAAAACCATACCTGTTAGACTTAGGATCCCTGATGGAAAATAGCTCGGAAGGTAGGTTAACTAGGGATTTACTCAGGATACAGACGAAAGTAACAGTAAGGGGAGCCCGTGCTTATTTTCCACCATGAGAAATGAAGAGGCTCGCCAATCGACTGTCGACCGGTACTTCTTGGAGGAAGGATGAACATTGAAGGACACATTAGTTTTAATTCTAGAGATTGCCCAATCTCAACTAAAAATCTTTGTCTGGTCTTGAGTCAGTTTGTGTGTATTCCTTGTCTGAGTCAGTTAAACAGTTGAGTCTTCTGGCCTTTAGCATGAATCTGTGGAAGGGGAAAGTATGCAATTGAAGTATGCAAAAGAAGGGTCTGCAAGGCAGTATGCAAGGGTCTGCTCGGGACGAGCAGAGTTTAATGTGGGGGTATTTTGATAGCTTGAAAATGGAATTAGTTTGGGACGTCTTTTTACCATTGGTTCTAACCCTGTGGAGGTTGATTTTGCCCATTTTCAGTCTGCTTTCCACTTGATACAAGATAAAGACGTTGAGAGCATAATTGGTAGATTTGAGTAATTTCATGCATAATTGTGTTTATTGGATATGATCGCGGGTACATGTTATTATGTGCAGGTAACAGGTACCAAGAAATGCATGGAATTGGCTTGGATCTAAAAGCAGCGTATCAAGGATTTGGAGCAGAAAAAGACGCAGAAAAGCTAAGTGGTGCGTTCAGACGCAGGAGCCCTGCGTTCAGACGCACAACACGGCAGCAGAAGGAAGCAGAGGAAAAAGGAAGGAAAAAATGACAACTCTGTGCGTTCAGACGCACAGACCTGCGTTTGAACCCAGGACTTCGACTCTAGAGCTGTCAATTTGGGGCGAGATCAACCACAAAGAACAAGGGGTGCGTTCACACGCACCTGGTGGTTTCAGACGCGCGAATCCAAGTAGCCAGAGAAAAGAGGAGAAAATGAACAAGCACTGCGTTCAGACGCAGGCGGTGTGCGTTCAGAGGCACTGCGTTTAGACGCAGGGAAGCTGCGTTCGAACGCAAAGCAGATTTCCAGAAGCTTCTAGGACGTGTTTTTACAGGGGTAGAACAGGAATTTCGGGCATCAGTTTTAGAGACTATGGCAGTATAAAAGAAGGTTTCCCAGCACAGATCATCACAACAACCAGTGCCAGAGCCGTCATGATTGGAGCAGAGCAGGATTGGAGCAGTTTTCAGTATTCACCCATAAACTCGTTTGATCTTCCTTCTTTCTTTTATGAAACATCGTTTTTCAATAATGTACGCTAGCTAAACTTTTTACCTAGGTTCTCGGTGAACCTAGGGTTTATGAATTCAGCAGCGTAGTTTGTTTGATGCTCAGAAGCATGACTAGTTTGAAGTCTTAATACATAATTGGATTGTTTATTATCTTGTCTTTGATTTTATATGCATGCATGAATGGCTTGATCACCCAGGAGTGTTATAGACAGGATCTGGTGCGCGAGAGTGGCCAGTGAGAGTTAGGAAGAGAAGACAAGATTTAATACTCTATCTTTATGGACCGAGAGGTGAAAAGAATCAGGGGATTAGCCCAGAAGCATTAGACCAACTGCTAGACGTTTAGGGGGAGACCGAGAGGAGAGCCTGTAACCCTAGCAGACTTATAATGAACCTGCAGATTTTGGAGGACCGAGAGGACCTGAAAATCTGCAGGGGAATGACAGGTGCATGAGACCGAGAGGAGATTGCAACATCGGTATGCTGGCATAAACAAGACTACTGTGTGTTTCTGAAATCAGTTGAACTGTACAAGCTGAATAGTAACCCTAGGGGATCTTGGGACCTAGATCTTCAATTCATCAACTTTTGCAATTACAAAAATTCCCAGAAAAATAATTCAAACAAAATAAGATTTTCTAATTACTGTTTTATTTACTGCAAACTAGTTTACTTAATCCACACTCCAACTTTCCTCCTTCTCATAGCTTTGCATCTATTTCTAATTCTTACAAGTAAAACTCAAACTGTTCTCATGGGTTCGACAATCAGAGTCATAAATGCGTACTCTATATTACTTGATCGTACACTTGCAAAAAAGCAGATAGATTTACGCTGTCAGATTCTCAAAATGAAGAAAAACTTTGGAAACAAAGACTTCAACAGAGAAAGGCATAGACCCTCCAGTAGAAAAGACTACAAAGGTAAGTCTTCTTCACAAAATAAACCAAAAGTTATGAACTGCTTTGAATGTGGTGATGCAGGAAAATATATAAGAGATTGTCCACACAAGAAAAGAAAGAGATTTCAAAAAAAATATCATGACAGAAGAAAGAATTCCATGATAGCTTCATGGAGTGATTCAGATAGCTCTAGTGAATCTGAATCAGAAGAAGAACATGCCAACCTGTGCTTCATGGACAAACATGATGAAAGTTCATAGAAGAACATTGAGGTAATGGTAAATTGTCTGATTTCAAAACCAAAAGAAGCTCTTTAAGAATATCTTAGAACAATGCTTTTAAATGAGGAAGATTATCTGAAAGATATTAGACTTTTGAAAGAAAAAATTCACGAGCAAGCAAAAGAAAACTTACAACTGGTTTGCCTAAATCAGAATCTTGAAATCTCTCATAAGAAAGCTGACAGTGATTTCAAGGCCCTGAAAACCAGTTTCAAAGCCTTAAAAACACAAGTCAAGGAAGTAGTCACTAAAAACTGCTCAATGAGTGACAACCTTGTCAATCTAAAACATCAGATTGATGAATTAGATAAACAAAAGACTACTCTTACTGAGAAAATTCAAGAATCTGAATTAGTCAAAGTCAAGCTTGCGGGATCAGAACACAAGTTGAACTTCATTCTTGGAGGAAGTTCACAGTCTGTTCACAAAGCTGGTATTGGATTCAATCAAATTTTCCAAGGAGGAACAATACCAGATTTGTGAAAGCTGGAAAAAAAACTTCTCCTAAATGTTATTACTGCTGCAAAAATGGTCATGTTAAGATGAAGAGACTCTCACATAATGAGGAACACTTTTCTTTTTCAACTCAAAGGAAAAGTTAAGCAGATTTGGGATCCTAAAGGAGTTAGGCCACCTAACATGGCTGATCCTGAATATGAATCCAAATTCCACACTTGGTCTAACAGCTTGGTAAGGCAGTGATTGGTGTTTGCAGGTTGTTACCAACATCAAAGAACAAAAGTGGTTTATGGACAGTGGTTGCTCAAGACACATGAGTGGAAAGAGATCTTTATTCTCAGAATTAAAGGAGCAATCAGAAGGTTCAATTACACTTGGTGACAAAGGCATATGCAACATTCTTGGTATTGGTAAATTTGGTAAAAATTCTGAAATCTCTATCTCCGATGTGTATTTAGTTGAAGGTTTGAAATTTAACCTGCTTAGTGTATCTCAGCTCTGTGACAATGGCAAAAAAGTTATCTTTGATAAAGAGAAGTGTGTGGTGCAAAATGAGAAATCAGGAGATTGCATTCTCACAACCTCTAGATCAAACAATGTTTATACTTTTCAGACTAACAAAGTTGCAGGTAAAAGTTTGAAGTGTCTCAAGGCCTTGAAAGAGGATTCAAAGCTTTGGCACAGGAAGCTTGGTCATATCAGTTTGCATACTTTGAACAAGTTGATTTCCAAAGACTTGGTAAGAGGATTGCCATCCATTAATTTCAAAGAAGATGAAATGTGCAAAGCCTGTGCTCAAGTTAAGCAGACCAGAAGTTCCTTCAAGCCAAAGAAGTTTGTAAGTACAACTAGACCTATTGAACTGCTTCATATGGATCTCTGTGGTCCTATGAGAACTCCTACTCCGAAAGGTAAAAGGTACATGCTAGTTGGTGTAGATGATTTTTCTAGATATACTTGGGTTATGTTTCTCAAAGAAAAACCTGAAGCCCTATCTGAATTTTCAAAGATTTGCAGAGAACTTCAATCTATGAAAAACCTACCTATGGCTTCAATTAGAAGTGATCATGGTAGATAATTTGATCAATTAGAATTTGATTTGTTCTGTGATAAGCATGGTAATACTCACAACTTTTCTGCTCCAAGAACTCCTCAATAAAATGGTGTTGTTGAAAGAAAGAATAGGACTCTTGAAGATATGTCAAGGACAATGCTCCTTGAGAACAAACTAACAAAACATTATTGGGCAGAAGCTGTGAATACAACAAACTTTATTTTGAACAGGTGCTTGATCAGACATATTCTGAAGAAGACCCCCTATGAACTATTCAAAGGGAGGAAGCCAATCATTTCATACGTCAGGCCCTTTGGATGCAATTGCTTTGTCCATAACAATGGAAAAGACAATCTTGGTAAGTTTGATGCAAGAAGTGATGAAGGTATATTTCTTGGTTACTCTCTAAATAGCAAAGCTTATAGATTTTACGATAAAAGAACCAAATTGGTTGAAGAGAGCATTCATGTTATTTTTGATGAAAGCTATGATGGTTCTTTGAGTGAAAGCTTTGTAGACTTGAATCTAAATAAGCATGAATCAGAGCAAGAAGCTGAGAATCCACTGGGATTCAAGAAAGCTCAGAAGAAAATAGAAGACATTTTCAAGACCTTGAAAATGGTATTCAAGGCCTTGAAAATAAGCCTCAAAGCCTTGAAGAAGATGATCAGAAGGATACAAGTGACAAAGCCACTACTTCAAGACCAGAGAAGATCTATGGAGAGCCTGAACCATGGTCTCCAAGAAATAGATTCAAATATCTATCATCTCATCCAGTTGATAATATCATCTCGGACCCAATCACTGGTACACAAACTAGATCATAGTTGAAGAAATTATGCATTTTTAATGCTTTTATCTCTCTTGTAGAACATAAAACTGTAAAGGAAGATTTACAGGAAGAAGACTGGATTATTGCTATGCAAAGTAAACTCAATTAGTTTGAAAGTAATAAGGTTTGGAACCTGGTTCCTCTACCTACAAACCAGTCTGTCATTGGTACCAGATGGGTGTTCAGAAATAAGTTGGATGAAAGTGGCAATGTGATCATAAACAAAGCAAGGTTAGTTGCTCAAGGTTACAATCAAGAAGAAGGTATTGATTTTGAGGAAATTTTTTCTCCAGTTGCCAGGTTAGAAGCAGTTAGAATTTTACTTTCTTTTGCATCTCATAAGAACATGAAATTATTTCAAATGGATGTAAAGTGTGCTTTCTTGAATGGCTACTTACAAGAAGAAGTTTATGTAGCACAACCTCCTGGTTTTGAAACAAGCTCCAAGATCTTCAAACAAGCTCCAAGATCTTGGTATGAAAGACTGTCAAAGTTTTTGCTTGAAAATGATTTCAAAAGAGGTTTAGTAGACAAGACTCTTTTCATAAAGACTCATGAGAAAGATTTGCTTGTAGTTCAGATATGTGTTGATGATATTTTGTTTGGAGCTACTAATGATCAATTGTGCAGAGAATTCTCGAGTCTTATGAGCAGGGAATTTGAAATGAGCATGATGGGAGAGTTGAACTTCTTCATATGACTTCAAATACATCAGTTGAAGAAGGGAATCTTTCTGCATCAAATCAAGTACACAAGAGACTTACTAAACAAATATAGCATGGCTCAATGTAAGGAAGCCAAGACTCCTATGAGTTCTACACTGTCCTTAGACAAGGATGAATCTGGTAAGAGTGTCAATATAAAAGAGTACAGAGGTATGATTGGATCATTACTCTATCTCACTGCAAGAAGACCATATATATTTTTTAGTGCATGCATGTGTGCTAGATTTCAAGCTGATCCAAAGGAATCACACTTAACTATTGTGAAGATAATATTCAGATATCTCAATGGAAACAAAGACTTAGGGCTTTGGTATCCAAAGTATTCTAATTTGTCTTTGCATGGATTTTCAGATGCTGACTTTGCAGGGTTACAAAGTTGATAGGAAGAGTAATTCAGGAACTTGCCAATATATTGGATCATCACTGATCAGTTGGCATTCCAAGAAACAGAATTCAGTTGCTCTAGCAACAGCTGAAGCTGAATATATAGCTGCAGGAGCATGTTGTTCACAAGTACTATGGATTGCTCAACAACTAAGAGACCTTGGATTTGATTTCAAGAGCATACCTATCAAGTGTGATAATACTAGTGCAATTTCAATTACAAAGAATCCAGTGCAACACTCAAGAACGAAGCACATTGATGTCAAACACCATTTCATCAGAGATCATGCTGAGAAAGGTGATATTGTTCTTGAATTTGTTTCCACTAACATGCAAATTGCAGATATCTTCACTAAACCATTGGTAGATGAAAGATTCTCAGCTCTGAGATTGGAATCGGGAATGCTAAATAAAGATGCATTGGTTTAGGGGGAGGATCAGGTAAGCAAGGTGAGTTGTATGTGTTTTCAAAGTTTTGAACTGATTTTCAAAGCCTTGATCTTTATCTGTTACAGTCTTAAATTTTTTCAAGACCTTGAAAACCTTTTCAAAGCCTTGAAAATAAGTCTGCTACACTGATTGTCAATAAACATAGATCTTTCTGTGTTGGGTGATATCTCTGTAGATATTTGCCTAATATAGTCCCTACCCTTTTCAAAACATTTGTTTTAGCCAAAAATAGTATTAGAATATTTTATTTTTCAACCGCATAAAAGATTTGAACTCTCTCTGATTAATGCAAATATTTTTGAGATCAGAGAGATATTTTAGTTTCCTTTTGAAACTCAAACTCTCTCAGTATTTTTCTTCTTCTCTTCTCCTTCAATCTGTATCATTCCACCTCCCCGTATTCTTCTCCCAAACCCTAATGAGCACAAGGAGAGCCTCAGACAGAATCAAGATGGCTGGAGGATCTAAACCTGCTTCAGAGAAGAAAAGACAGGCAGTAGTGGATGAAGCTCAAGAAGTAGCGGAGATTCTAGATCTGGAACCCCTAGTGCAGAGGCTGTTCTTGATCTTCCTCCACCCAAGAAGAAGGTCAAGAAGGTTGAAACTTCCTCCTCAGAGAAGAAGAAAAAGAAAGAGAAGGCTGTTACAGAGAAGCAACCTGAAAAAGAGATCATTAGTTCCAAGAAGCTGAAGAAGAAACCAACTCAAGCAGAAAAAGGGAAAGGAAAGGTGACAGAAGCACAGCCAGAAGATCAATTGGAGAAGGCCCTTCATATATATCCAAAGGCCTCAACAAAGAATCAGCTCCAGATGAGTCTTGGTTTGTCTCAAACATCTCGAAAGGTCAGTGGTTAGATGGTTTTGCTTCAAGATCTATTGGCTTATGTAGTATGATCAATAAGCATGTGGTAGAACACATGAAACTTAAGTGCATCTCTATGTTGAAGAAGAGCTCACTGTGGTCTATGATGAATCTTAGAGAATGAGCCTCCCTTAGACTCACTAGACTCTTCTACCTGAATTTGACACAAGTTAAGAGATCTGCACATTTGGTAATTAAATCTAAAGTTGCTGGGATAGTAATTGAGTTGGATCACTCTGAGTTTGCCAATGTGATAGGCTGTCCAAAGAGATATGACACTAGAAACCATCCACCAAAGTCAGAAACCCTGAAGCTAGCCAAAGATGAGTTCTTTCTTGCAAACATCTACACCTCAGCCAAACAATTAATACATACTGTGTTAAATGTTGAAGCCAAAGTCCTTCATACCATCCTATTTAGGTGTATTTTTCCCAAAGAGCACTCTAGAGAATTGGTGACTGAGATAATGCTGCACATCAGGTATCAGGTTATGCATGGCTATGAGATTGATCTTCAAAACCTAGTGATTGAACATATGCTCTTTAGCCTTACCAGTCACATGAAACACCCTCTGCCCTATGCAGACTTGCTCACTTTGTTCTTTGAACACTTTGAGATTCCAACTATTGGAGAGGAATCAGTCACTTCTGGATATGGAGTACTTAATGAGAAAGCCTTTGAGAAAATTGGAGTGGTAAAAACCAAGGAGAAAGCATGCAAGCTTTACTCAGACTTGACTGAAGAAGAACTAGGTGCAAAGAAGTTTCCTAAGCCCAATGTAGGGATATTAAGCACCGCGAGAGAGGAGCACCATAGTATGATCAGGGACACACACTTACTCAAAAGGTCAACCTTATGAGTTAGGGCCCAAATAATACTATATTAACCATGAACCTCATGTCCACCATCCCGATGTGGGACAAAATGCTCACACATGATACCCAACACCCAATACCTTGACTCCCACTTCAAGTTATACTTCTCAGCCAACAGAGAATCAGAGACTTGATTGTTTGGAGTTGGACATGGAGGATATCAAAGCAACTGTTTCTGGACTTGAAAGTAAAATTGGGCAAGTCAAATACATGGTGGAAAGCATCTTTAGAAGCATGACTTTTCTTGGTGTTCCTGAGGATGATGAAGGTACAAAGAAAGGAGACTCTGGCAAGGATTTGCCTAGTGAACATTCAGACCAGGAAGAGGTTTCTCCAGTATCAGATAAGGGAAAGCAGGTAGCAGAACAGGCCTCACAAGAAGAAGATGAAGTCAATAGCCCTGACTCAGATGATATGCTGATTACTTTGAAGAAGAAAAAGAAAATTCCAAAGACTACTACAAAGTATAAGATTGAAGAAGTGACTACTGCTGGTAGAATTGAAGAGGAACATGAATTACAAGAGAAGACTGATGGTGAGACAGTGGTGAAGAAGAAGGAGATCAAGTTGAGGATCAAGCCCCAACCCTACTCTTTCTTCCACATTCTCTATTTTTCGTTAAGTTTTCAAAATTTTCCAGACACTTGATCCAACATCTTCTCTATCTTTTTGATGAAAGTCGAAAAGGGGGAGAAAATTCGAGGTCTAGATTTAGCTTTTATTTTTTTGAGTGTTATTTGCTGAACTGTTTACTTTTTGTTGGCAATTTGAATAAGTTAGATCTTTTTGGAATTACTATGTTGTTAAGCATGGTAAACTAATAAGTATGTTTTGCAGAGACTAAGGATCAAACAGAATTTGGTTTTGTCTTTCATCACTGGGAGATTGTAAGATCAGGTTGTGCAAGGCTTGGAATAGTTCAGCTATTTCAAGGCCTTGAATCAGCTTTCAAAGCCTTGAATTAGTTCTCAGAGACTTGAAAATAGTTTAGCTATTTTCAAGGCCTTGAAACTGGATTCAAAGCCTTGAAACTGTTTAACATGTGTGAATATTCTCAGGGGGAGTTTTCTGCAAGCTCTCTGAGTTGATTTTCTCTGTATCATTCATATGTTTGATTCACTGTTATTAGATGATGAAATAAAAATTATTCTAACATGTTTTGAACATATAATATCATCTGTTTGACTCTGATATTGCATGAAATTTTATTTCCAAGTTTTGCATGATTGTTTCCTAAACTGAACTTATGCAGATTTGGAAATAAATGGACACTTTGATCCTGTGATCAATCAGAGACTCATGAAAGCTTCTCAGATTGTTTAAAGACAAGATCACAACAATATCTTTGAAGATTGTGATCAACTATCCATTGGAGAAAGCTGTTAAAGAGAGTCAAAGTTGTTGCCTACAAAATAGGAAGTTGTTGCTGAAAATCTGGGAAGATTTGCAGAGCTTCAAACAGTATAAATGGAGCTCACTTTGAAGCAACAAGATAAAAGACTCAATGGGCAAAAGTGAGAGACAAGTTTCTGAATTGACAAAGCACCAAAGAAGAACATCAAACTCTAAATCCATTCTACAGAAGTTCACTACAATCTTCACTGCAGTTTTTCTATTCTAAGTGTACTTCTGTATTGAGCTGTATTGGTAGATAATTTCTCTATTATATCTACATCTATTCTCAAGGATTGTTCCAGGTGAACAATAGAGAATTCTTTGTTAATCAGTTAGCTAGATCAGGTACTAGACAGGTTAGGAAAAACCACAAGTTGTAACAGAGTAAGGGAACTCTCGGTGCTTGAGTTCTAGGGTTTAGCTTTTGATTAATAAGAATTGAGTTGAAAATCCTACAGGGATCTAATCGCTAAGGTAGAGACGTAGGTCCAAGTTGACTGAACTCTATAAATCACTTGTCTCTTGCATTTACATTTCATTCTTTTTCATATATTTGCAGCATTCACAACTGTCTGTTTTTCAAGGGTTTGAACTTATTTTCAAGGCCTTGAAAAAGTCTTACTTGCTTTATACAATCAACATCTCCTCCAAGGGCTTGAACTAGTATTCAAGGCCTTCAACTTCACTATTTTCACAAGTCTTCATCTTCCTAGCAAGTTTTTCAAAAAACTTGGCATACTCTATTCAACCCCCCCTTCTAGAGTATCTTAGTTGCTTAACACCTGCACACTCACACTTTCACAATATATGCGAAACTAATCCCCAAATTCCTCTCCAGCTCTTGAATCAAATCGCGAACAAGAACCGCGAAACCTTTGAAGAAAATAAGAATGGAGAAGTCCTTGGTTCTTCTTCTCTCTCACAAGAGGATACCGCCTACGAAAACCATGTAGTCTGGTGTGTGGACCGATTGAGGTGAGATGATAATGGAAAAGATAACATTCTAATTTCCAGATCTTGTCGATCGATTGATTAATGGTTAACGGTGGGATGAAATCTTGATAGAGGGAGTACTCACTTACCATGTCCTAGTTGAAGAACAACGTAAGGTCTTGAAAATTGTACTAAAACAAAATCCAGTCCTTTGGATGTGAGGGTGACTTCAGAGAGGAAATGAGGTAGTAATTTGGGGGCTAATGGAACCGATTCACCGTGCGGCTAGATGTTCTCTTGCCTATTGTAACCGATAGGTTATTCTTATACAAAGTTTCCCCATCTTCTATATTGATAACCGCTATCTACATATCTAAGTATGTTAATGAAGATTATTTCAGGACTGTACTTCTAAACCCACAGGGTTCCTTTCTTGGTGAATTATTAAGTTTTGGCTAGCAAGACTCTGCAAAAAACCGAGATTCACTTATGGTAAGTGGTTTTGAACGCGAATTTTGGGTTACTGGGAGAAACATCGAGTAGCATGGAGGTTTTAAATGTAATTCAACCAAAGAGATTGGTTACAAAAGTGGAAAGAGGTTTGGATTTTGGTTGGTCATTAAGAGCTTCAGATTGAGGTATGTGTTTATGAAATTGGAAGAAGATGGTTATGGTACTAGTGAAATGGGTTGTGGTGGTAGTGGTGAGAGTTGGTATGTGTTGTGCAGTAGTGGTGGTAGTAGTGGAGGTTTAAGATATGCGGAAGAAGAAATGGGAGTTTAGTTTATTATGTAGTTTAGGGGTAATAATGTCAATTCAGTACTTTAGAGGGTAAAATTATCTCAACGAAAGTATTAGTAATATAATTGACAAAACGGTGGTTTGTGTCACAACATTGGTCAGACAAAAGGGTGATTTGGGATATTATTTAAGCCAGTGGGTAGTGATTTGGTAATTTCCAATGCCTTAGGGGTTTGTTTTTTTTGTCATTTACTCAATTAGAATCTCAAATATTCTCATATATCCGGGGTCTCAAATGCCCTATGTTTACTAGAGTCTCAAATGCTCTGCATATGGTATGTCGAATGTCCATCCTGAAAGGAAACTGAATATGGAACTTGATTCACGTATTTTCTAGCTTCTTGTTAGACCCTCTGAAGTGGAGAACATGCCTTTATGAGTCTTCAGATGAAAATCTGTATTTTTTTAAAAAAATTATGAGGGGTGTGAGTGATGTAGATATTATTTGTCCCTCCTGCACAACGGTAGTCAATATCCATGGCCACTCGATGAGTGAGACTTAAGAAAATGCATTGCCATCCTCAAATGAATCAGTTTGACATGTTGATGTCATTTGTCTGTCTAATCTCTACTAAGGGAATCGAGAAACTACATATTTTATATACAAGGGTGACACGCCATGCCTTGTGTTAAATGTAGATATACGGACAAATGGATTATAAGACACTGTAACATTGTTCATATATGTTAGTCAAATCACTGGCATTCCTATTACTTTGGGTAGGGGTGTTCAAAAACACGAGCGACCCGCCCAAACCGACCGGTCCAAGCTAAACCTACCAGAAATATAAAGACAATGGGGCTAAATGATCGATTTCGGGTACGTATAATTTCAACCCGCCCAACTATCGATTGATCATGGTATTCAAAACGTTTTGGCCGGGTAGCCCCAAACCGCCCCGCCCAACACGAGCACTTATTCTTTTATATCATAGTAAATTAGTAAGTTTATAAGTTTAACTTAATACACTTATTCAATTGACTAATTATACAATGACTCAATACATAATTTACTATCTCTTTACCTTATATATTAATTTATGCAATTAGCCATTATAAACATATTTCCTTCTCCAAATGTCCCATGAAAAATAATAATATGGACTATGAAAAATGTTTATAGTACTAGTTGAAATTAATTTAAAGATTATATGTGAGAGTAAGATTTCCTGCTAGGTTTTCATCTATCCTATAATTGTGTTTGTGATTCTACCGCGTAACCACCTACATTTTATTGAAAAAAGAACCCCCCCAAAAATCGAGTCGAACCGAGCCAAGCCGAAATGATTGGTCAGGTTTTGGTTTATCAGATACTTGGTTAGGTTTGGGTAGAGATTTTTCTAACCCAAGGTAGTTGGTTTGGGGGAGAAATATGGGTTTCACCCGCCCAAACCGCCCCGCGAACACCCCTAACTTTGGGTAGCATTGATGTATTGCTAGATACCACACAATGTTTGTGATTGTTACGACCAATGCAATTAGAAACCTATATGGAAACATAAGAATGGATCAAACTAGAATTAATTTCTCATAAGTTGGACTAAAAGGCAATTATGCATTACGGACTTAAGTGCAAACTAATCCTAACTGTTAGTATTAAAGGGAAAGTTGAATTTTTTCATCCCTATAAATACTCTAGCACCGTGGTTAGGTTTCTTATGATTTAAACACTATTTTTATTAGATAAAGAAAATATAGAGTTTCAAGAGAGAGAGAGAGAGAGAGAGAGAGAGAGAGAGAGAGAGAGAGAGAGAGAGAGAGAGAGAGAGAGAGAGAGAGAGAGAGAGAGAGAGAGAGAGAGAGAGAGAGAGAGAGAGAGAGAGAATTGCCTTCATGCACCAGCTAATTTTGTGAGAAAAAATTGTTCATCTTCCTCCAGAAGGCTAGCATCAGCGATGAGGGATTTTTGTTCAGATCCGTTCGTGTAGATAACGTAGAGGCGTTGCTCATTTAGCGTTCATGATAGTTAGCAGTCAGTGTGATTGAGATAAACCTCTAATCATTAGATTATTATCTTTCACATGTGTCCTTGATGGGTATTAGGAAAATAAGTTTTATTTTTCCAATGCGTTTGACTGCCTAAAAACCATAAGTGGTATGAGAAACACTTGTGAAATCATAACCTAATTATGAATTAATTCAGTTGTTAACATGAGTATTGATATAACTGTTAGATGATATGAGATACGGTATGAACATGATCAGTATGAGATACGATCATGTAGATGTATAAGATACAATAAGGCGATACTGTGTAATCGTGTATATGATACCCAAATATGCTACAATGGTATTGTTGTACGAGTAAGGCGAAATATCAAGGAGTTGATATTGGTCTGGACATAATGTCTCTGTAGCCGGATGGGTACTGCGACATTGAACAAAAAATGCAATTCCTAAAGAGAACTGGGCACTGACCCTCCACCCTCGAAAAGGGGGAGCTTCCCCCCATAAACACCCCCCCCACAAGGTGGGCGCAGCCCCCTTTGACATTCTTACAGTTAAATAATTTATGAATTACCCGTTAATTAACTGCGCGATTAAAAATGAGAATTTTATATGCTTTACTTGATGTTTAATTGCATGGTGCATGGATGTGTCCTAGTTTGTGATTGGTTTGTAGTGGTTTGAGTTTGATTTGTTTTTGCGTAATTGGTGTAATAATACGTCATGCGTTTTTGTGCCGCTCTACTCATTCGTATTGTACTTCTCTTATCATTTCGTTCCCCTAGTATGTAAGGTTTCTCTACTTTTATATATTCAGATGGGTAGGTAGAGATTATCAATCCCATGGAGGCGAAAAATGATGAGACGCAAGGATATGGACACTCGAACTTGAAGAAGGAAGCACTTGGAGAAGAGATTGACGTTCTTTTTGTTTATTGGATATTTATCATTTGATTGGGAATATCGTATGCTTTAGAGGCCACATCCATGTCAGCTTTAACTTATTTATTGTTTATGCTAATGTATGTGATGCATGGTTAGATGATAAACAAGATAATAATTTAAAAATTGGATTGTTCAATCGGAATTGTCCAATCCATTTGGATAGATCAGTTGATGATATCAACTAAAAGGAATAAATATCTCAAAAATTAACTATTAAGTTACAGTCTTCCTTTGCTAGGTATTCGTCAAGACCTTGATCAATAAAGTGTATGCTCGCCATAGTAAGGTACCATTATGTATCATGATAAAATGAGAAGGAATAAACAAATAATATGCAAAGTGTCAAGCAAATGGTCTAACTTAACTAAGCTACTTTAATAGAATTGAAGCCTAGAGCCAAGTTGATTGGGGACTTGTCTACTAGATAGATTTGAATAAGGAGTTATTCACCCAATCGAACCAAGAGTTAAATGTGATGTAATTGGAAAACATTTCTACCTAAATAACTGAATTTTGGGTGTAAAACCAAAGTGGACTCAAAAGGAGTGAAGCATAGATCTTTGCTCACTATAAAGATATGTGATATTTTTCCGTGTTAGTGGTGGGAGATATATTTGATAAAAATCCTTGTTAAATATAGCATTATATCAGACACTTATACTTGCGTAAATCTCTATGTGATAGATATCGATGGCATCAAATTCACAAAACTTGATCTTATTGCTACGATCCGTCCTTGAGAAGGACAAGTTGTCAGGAACCAAGCTCTGAACAAGTACAAAAATCTTAGAATCAATCTCAAATAAGAGAAAAATTTGTACGTCTTACAAAAGGTTGTTCCTTCTCCACCAGCTGCTAATGTGGCTCGAGCTGAAAATGATGCACATAAGAAACATACGAATGCTAATTTGGATGTTTCGTGCCTCATGTTAGCTAGCATGAAATATCAGCTTCGGAAGCAACATGAGAACATAGAGGCGTATGATATGATCATACAATTACAGTGGCTCTTTTAGAGCATGCTAGACATGAAAGGCTCGAAATGTTAAGAGCTTTGGTCAAAAGCAATCTTCCCAATGGAAACCCAATGGGACCTTATGTGCTAATAGCTTATTAGGTACATTGAGAATCTTGAGCGGCTTGGATTCCCATTAGGCCAAGAGTTGGCTACAAATATTTTTCTGTAATTGTTTTTAGATAGCTACAGTCAACTCATCATGAATTACAGCATGAATTAGAGTGACTAGACTCTACCAGAATTACTAAATATGTTGAGAGCAGCGGAACAAAACATCAAGAAGGGTAAAGGCGAATCCATAATGATGGTTAACAATGAGAAAAATGGCAAGAAAGTTTCCAGGAATTATAAGGATAAAGGCAAGGTTGTTGCTAAACCCAAGGAATTTTCCATAAAAGCCCAAAGGTGGTGTATCTAAGGAAGGCGCAAGCCTCCTTTTCAGTGTGGCCGGTCATTGGAATAGGAACTGTCCAAAGTACCAGGAAGAGGAAAAGAAAGGAATTTCAAAATCCTCTTCATGTATTTTTGTTATAAAGTCAATATGTCTTTCTTGTTTTTGGGTAATGTAAATGTATGTAAAAGAAACAACATATAATAAAGGTTTAGAAGGGGCATCCCCCAGGTAAAGCTACAAAAAAACATCAGTCAACATGGAGGATTGCTACAAATTATCAAATTCCCCACAGTCTACGTAAGTGCATAAGTGAGTTGTTTTGAAACAACTGCTTAACCATAGTATTAGATCTAATAGCCATAATTTTTTTTCCTAACAGCAGCGGGCTTCTTTTGAAAAATCCTCTCATTCCTCTCAGTCCACATATCGTTGACATGGATGCAAAACAAGTTATGTAAATGAGGTTCACTCCACTGTTGGAGCTCCATGTAACAGTGAGCTTTATAATCCAATATGTCTTTCTCTTCAAAGTACATATATTGACAAGGTGTTGAAACGGTTCAACATGCAAGATTCCAAGAAGGGATTCTTGCCCATGTCACATGGAATCACTCTTTCAAAGAGTGGTTGTCCTTCCAATGAGATTGAGAAGGAACGCATGAGTAGGATACCCTATGCCTCGGCCATAGGATCTATCATGTATGCCATGTTATGTACTAGACCAGATGTGTCATATGCCTTGAGTATGACAAGCAGATACCAATCCAATCCGGGTGAGAGTCACTGGATTGCTGTCAAGAACATCCTAAAGTACTTGAGAAGAACTAAGGATGCTTTCTTGATGTTTGGCGGTGAGGAAGAGTTGCGTGTAAGGGGTTACACTGATGCAAGCTTCCAAACCGATAGAGATGACTTTAGATCACAGTCGGGATATGTGTTTTGCCTGAATGGAGCAGCGGTGAGCTGGAAGAGTTCCAAGCAAGAGACGGTAGCTGATTCTACAACAGAGGCTGAGTACATTGCTGCAAATGGCGCAGCAAGGAGGCTGTTTGGATCATAAAGTTTGTTTCTGAACTTGGTGTGGTCCCTAGCATTGCGGATCCAGTGGAGTTGTTCTGTGACAACACTGGGGCGATCGCGCAATCAAAGGAACCCAGATCGCACCAGAAGTCCAAGCATGTGCTCAGGAAGTTTCATCTGATTCGAGATATTATCGATAGAGGAGACGTTCGGATATGCAAGATTCCTACAGATGATAATCTGTCAGACCCGCTTACGAAGCCTCTCACGCAGTGGAAGCATGAAGGGCACACTAGGAGTATGGGCATACGAGATGCGCCAGATTGGCTCTAGTGCAAGTGGGAGACTGTTGGAATAGATGCCCTAGAGGCAATCTAGTTTAGTATGAATTTGTATATGGCTAGAAAATTCATTTATTATTTATTGGATATTTAATATAATGAAGTCCTTAGATTTACAATCGTGTTGTTTATCTTAAATATCCCTAGTCAATTATAATGATTAAATGGGACAATCATCTATAGACTAGTATGGGGTTGGATTGATATGGAGATATCACGATCCAACACATAGGTGTGCATTACGGAATGTTGCACTGGATTGACCCATCACCGAGAAGGCTACATACATGTTATGTTGAGTCACAAGTGCTTCTCGGGTACAATGGTATTGTCATCCTTAGACTTGAAGTCACTAGATATTCTAGTTGTGGATCATTGTGATCTTGGTAGCGTTAAACGCTACACCGTGACTGGGTAGTTATAAAGGCGTGTACTGGATACAATGAGAAGCAAGCTTAGAGATCGTAGTGGATGTAGAGAGGATTTGCCCCTCCCACATAACGGGAGCAAATATCCTAGGCCACTCGAAGGATAGTGCTTATAGAATGTCTGGCCAGACTCAAATAAATCAATATATGGGATATTGATGTTATTTGCACGAATAAGGCTATTCCATGGATCGAGAAACTAGGGATTGGATATACGAGTGTGACTTGTATGTCTCGTGTCCAATCCGGATATGGAGGCAAAGGGATGAGACAATTACTTGTACAAGGTTGTCTAGATGACTATTCTATTAGTTGGCTAGAATGGATGTTTTGCTAGAAACCGCTCCATATTAGCAAAGAGTTGCTACCAACTAGATAGAACGTATGGGGTCACACGCTATATAGAGTTGTACTAGATTTGGGAATTAATTAATTGGATTAATTAATTAGAAGGATCACTTTGCAAACCCTTGCAAACTTAGTAGGGACTAATTTGCAAGGAAGGGACTAAATTGAATTCTAGTAGGACTAGAATAAGTCCTTTAGGTAGTTAACAAGGAGTTGTTGGACTATATAAAGGACCCTCCTTCCTTCCTTCCTCATAACTTATGCTCTAAAGAGAACATAACAAGAGTGGGAGAGAACAAAGGAGAGAGAGAGCAAGCAACAACGAGCGACGCCGCCCCTTGCCGCAGCCCCTCACCCCGTCGGCCAAAAGGAAGGGCCGAGCCCCTTTCTTTGTCTCGTTTTGCGTGATTCCTTCACCCTCCTCTCATTCCGGGCTAGCACCAAGGAGATTGGAGATCTAGGATCAACTCTAGGCGTGGATCAACTGTAAAGAACGTGACACTATTCGCGTTTGAAGTCATCAAGGAGAACCCAAAGGTGTGTTTATGATTTCTTACCTTCACTATCGTTATGCATCTAGACTTGTGATCCTTGGAGGGTTTTGCATGGCTATTGTTTGATTATGCTTCCGTTTGCGCGATCCATGAATCAAAACCCTACACTAGGAAGGTGTCCTAGTATGTCATTCATAAAGGTTTGGGGTTATGAAGTTTATGTAAAGGAGTTTACAAATAAACTTGGACCCAAGTCGGATAAATGTTTTGTGGGATATCCTGAAAAGGATATTATTTCTACAACCCAATCGAGAACAAACTGTTTGTTGCTCGAACTACAGTGTTTCTAGGTAGAGATTGTCTCTAAGAGAAACAGTGGGAGGACAGTAGACTTGAAAAGTTCAAGAACCACAATAGAACATTGATCCGTTTGATGGAACATGAGCAGGATCACAAGGTGTTGTGGGGCAACCTACTCAAATAACACAAGAACCTCGTAGGTCTGGTAGGATATATCGAGGGACTAGAGAAATAAGGATTTCTCATAACCCCTGATATATTGCTCATAAAGATGAGCCTACAACCTATGAGATGGCCACGTGTGGCCATGTAGGGTTTTGATTCATGGATCGCGCAAACGGAAGCATAATCAAACAAACAACCATGCAAAACCCTCCAAGGATCACAAGTCTAGATGCATAACGATAGTAAAGGCAAGAAATCATAAACACACCTTTGCGTTCTCCTTGATGACTTCAAACGCGAATAGTGTCACGTTCTCTATAGTTGATCCACGCCTAGAGTTGTTCCTAGATCTCCAAGTCTCCTTGGTGCTAGCCCGGAATGAAAGGAGGGTGAAGGAATCACGCAAAACGAGACACCAAAAGGGGTTCGGCCCTTTGTGGCGTCGGGGACAAGGGGCGGCGGCAATGGGGGGCGGCGTCCCTCTTTGCTTGCTCTCTCTCTCTCCTTTGTTCTCTCCTACTCTTGTTATGTTCTCTCTAGAGCATAAAGTGTGTAGGGAAGGAAGGAGGAGGGTCCTTTATATAGTCCAACAACTCCTTGTTAACTACCTAAAGGACTTATTCTAGTCCTACTAGAGTTCAATTTAGTCCCTTCCTTGCAAATTAGTCCCTACTAAGTTTGCAAGGGTTTGCAAAGTGATCCTTCTAATTAATTAATCCAATTAATTAATTCCACAATCTAGTACAACTCTATATAGCGTGTGACCCCATAGGTTCTATCTAGTTGGTAGCAACTCTTTGCTAATATGGAGCGGTTTCTAGCAAAACATCCATTCTAGCCAACTAATAGAATAGTCATCTAGACAACCTTGTACAAGTAATTGTCTCATCCCTTTGCCTCCATATCCGGATTGGACACGAGACATACAAGTCACACTCGTATATCCAATCCCTAGTTTCTCGATCCATGGAATAGCCTTATTCGTGCAAATAACATCAATATCCCATATATTGATTTATTTGAGTCTGGCCAGACATTCTATAAGCACTATCCTCGAGTGGCCTTGGATATTTGCTCCCGTTATGTGGGAGGGGCAAATCCTCTCTACGTCCACTACGATCTCTAAGCTTGCTTCTCATTGTATCCAGTACACGCCTTTATAACTACCCAGTTACGGTGTAGCGTTTAACGCTACCAAGATCACAATGATCCACAACTAGAATATCTAGTGACTTCAAGTCTAAGGATGACAATACCATTGTACCCGAGAAGCACTTGTGACTCAACATAACGTGTATGTAGCCTTCTCGGTAATGGGTCAATCCAGTGCAACATTCCGTAATGCACACCTATGTGTTGGATCGTGATATCTCCATATCAATCCAACCCCATACTAGTCTATAGATGATTGTCCCATTTAATCATTATACTTGACTAGGGATATTTAAGATAAACAACACAATTGTAAATCTAAGGACTTCATTATATTAAATATCCAATAAATAATAAATGAATTTCTAGCCAATTACAAATTCATACTAAACTAGATTGCCTCTAGGGCATCTATTCCAACAGTCTCCCACTTGCACTAGAGCCAATCTGGCGCATCTCGTATGCCCATACTCCTAGTGTGCCCTTCATGCTTCCACTGCGTGAGAGGCTTTGTAAGCGGGTCTGACAGATTATCATCTGTAGGAATCTTGCATATCCGAACGTCTCCTCTATCGATAATATCTCGAATCAGATGAAACTTCCTGAGCACATGCTTGGACTTCTGGTGCGACCTGGGTTCCTTTGATTGCGCGATCGCCCCAGTGTTGTCACAGAACAACTCCACTGGATCCGCAATGCTAGGGACCACACCCAGTTCAGAAACAAACTTTCTGATCCAAACAGCCTCCTTTGCTGCGCCATTTGCAGCAATGTACTCAGCCTCTGTTGTAGAATCAGCTACCGTCTCTTGCTTGGAACTCTTCCAGCTCACCGCTGCTCCATTCAGGCAAAACACATATCCCGACTGTGATCTAAAGTCATCTCAATCGGTTTGGAAGCTTGCATCAGTGTAACCCCTTACACGCAACTCTTCCTCACCGCCAAACATCAAGAAAGCATCCTTAGTTCTTCTCAAGTACTTTAGGATGTTCTTGACAGCAATCCAGTGACTCTCACCTGGATTGGATTGGTATCTGCTTGTCATACTCAAGGCATATGACACATCTGGTCTAGTACATAACATGGCGTACATGATAGACCCTATGGCCGAGGCATAGGGAATCCTACTCATGCGTTCCTTCTCAATCTCATTGGAAGGACAACCACTCTTTGAAAGAGTGATTCCATGTGACATGGGCAAGAATCCCTTCTTGGAATCTTGCATGTTGAACCGTTTCAACACCTTGTCAATATATGTACTTTGACTTAGGCCTAGCAACCTCTTAGATCTATCTCTATAGATCTTTATACCGAGTATATAGGCTGCTTCCCCTAAGTCCTTCATTGAGAAACACTTTCCTAGCCAATCTTTCACAGATTGCAGCATGGGAATGTCGTTTCCAATGAGTAGTATGTCATCCACATACAAGACCAGAAAAGCTACAGAGCTCCCACTAACCTTCTTGTAGACACAAGATTCATCTTCGTTTCTGATGAAGCCAAACTCTTTGACCACTTCATCAAAACGTCGATTCCAACTCCTAGAAGCTTGCTTCAATCCATAAATGGATCGTTGCAGCTTACAGACTTTGTTGGCTTGCTTTGGATCCTCAAAACCCTCCGGCTGTATCATATACACGTCCTCGAGGAGATTCCCATAAAGGAATGCTGTTTTGACATCCATCTGCCAAATCTCATAGTCGTAGTATGCTGCAATCGCAAGTAGGATTCGGATGGATTTGGTCATTGCGACTGGTGAAAAGGTTTCATCATAGTCAATACCATGAATCTGTCTGAATCCTTTAGCCACCAATCGGCCCTTATAGGTAATCACATTACCATCCATGTCGATCTTCTTCTTGAAGACCCACTTGCACCCTATGGGTCGCGCCCCATCAGGTGGTTCCACCAAAGTCCATACTTTGTTGGTATACATGGATTCCATCTCGGATCTCATGGCTTCAAGCCACTTCTGCGAGTCTGGGCCATTCATGGCCTCCTCATAGGTAGTAGGCTCATCATCTATGAGCATCGTGTCACCGGAATCAGTTACGAGAAGTCCGTACCTCTCGGGTTCCTGGCGCACTCTACTAGATCTACGAAGCTCTTGTGCTACCTGAACAGGTGGATCCACAACTACTTGTGATTCCTGTTCATGTTCCATAATCGGTTCAGTGATTTGTGGTTCTTGAACTTCTTCAAGTTCTACATTCCTCCCACTTGCTTCTTTAGAGACAAACTCTCTTTCTAGAAACACGCCGGTCCGAGCAACAAACACTTTGTTCTCGGTTGGATTGTAGAAGTAGTATCCCTTAGTTTCCTTAGGGTACCCCACAAATTTACACTTATCCGATTTAGGCCCTAGCTTGTCTGATTGTAAACGTTTTACATAGACATCGCAGCCCCAAATCCTCATGAACGACAGTGTGGGACGCCTCCCACTCCACATCTCATATGGTGTCTTCATGACTGATTTAGATGGAACACGGTTAATGGTAAAAGCTGCACTTAATAGAGCGTAGCCCCAAAATGATAATGGAAGATCGGTTTGACACATCATAGACCGAACCATATCCAATAGGGTTCGATTCCTCCTCTCGGACACGCCATTCCATTGTGGCGTTCCGGGTGGAGTGAGTTGGGACACGATCCCACACTCTCTAAGATAGTCGTCAAACTCTTGGCTTAAGTATTCTCCTCCACGATCCGATCGTAGAGCCTTGATACTTTTGCCAAGTTGCTTCTCTACTTCATTCTTGAATTCTTTGAACACTTCAAAGGATTCGGATTTTGCCCTCATAAGGTACACAAATCCATATCTACTGTAATCATCAGTAAATGTAATGAAGTAGACATAACCACCCTGGCAGGCGTGGCAAATGGCCCACACACATCGGTATGTATGAGCGCCAATTGCTCACTAGTCCTCTCTCCTTTCTTTTTGAAAGGGGACTTTGTCATTTTTCCCAATAAACAAGCCTCTCATGTCTCATATGATTCAAAATCAAATGAGTCTAGTAATCCATCCTTATGGAGTCTAGATACACGTTTCTCATTTATATGGCCTAAACGACAATGCCATAAATAAGCAGGATTTAAATCATTTATTTTAATCCACTTGGTATTAATGTTGTAGATAGGATTACTTAGATCAAGGACATAAAGTCCATTAAATAATTGCGCACTAAAATAGTGAATATTATTCAAATAAAAGGAACAACAATTGTTCTTTATTGAAATAATAAAACCTTCCTTGTCCAAACAAGAAATAGAAATAATGTTTCTGCTCATAGCAGGCACAAAATAGCAATTATTTAATTCTAAAACTAATCCTGAAGGCAGAGATAGCTCGCAAACGCCTATGGCCAACGCAGCAACCTTTGCTCCATTCCCAACGCGCAAATCTACCTCCCCTTTAGCCAATCTTTTACTTCTCTTTAGATCCTGCATATTTCGACAAATATGAGATCCACATCCAGTATCTAATACCCATGATGTAGAGACAGTTAAATTGACATCTACAACAAAAATACCTGGTGGTGGTGGAATCACTATTCCAAGCCTCTTGTCCTCCAGATACTTTGGGCAGTTCCTCCTCCAGTGTCCAGGTTGACTACAGTAGTGACATTCACCCTTAGTCACGACCTTGGCAATGGCACCAACAGGCTTAAGGGCTTGTTCCTTGGACTTGGCAACTGACTTGCCTTTGCCCTTGGAGGAAGATGCAAACTTTTTGCCCTTTCCTTTATGCACCATCATAATGGCCTTGCCCTTACCCTTGTTGATGCTCTGTTCAGCCGTCCTCAACATGTTGAGCAAATCTGGCAGTGGTTTAACGATCTCGTTCATGTTATAGTTCATAATGAACTGTCCATAACTCTCGGGCAACGATTGCAACACGAGATCGGTTGCCAACTCTTGGCCGACCGGGAACCCAAGCCGGGCGAGATTCTCCAAGTACCCGATCATTCGGAGTACATGGGGTCCCACCGGGTTCCCTTCTGCTAGATGACATTTGAACAGTGCCTTTGAGACCTCATACCTCTCTACCCTCGCCTGCTCTTGGAAGAGCTGCTTCAGATGTTCGATCATATCGACATCATTCATGTTCTCATGTTGCTTCTGAAGCTCAGAGGTCATGGTGCAAAGCATTAGGCAGGCCGCATCATTAGCGTCATCAACACGCTTTTGATACGCCTTTAAGGCAGCAGGTGTCTGATTCTCTGGACCTTCAGGAACATGCTCCTCTATTGCGTACAGCTTCTTCTCTTGCTTGAGAACAATTCTCAAGTTTCTGTACCAATCGAGAAAGTTGGTTCCTGAGAGCTTGTCCTTCTCAAGGACAGATCGTAGGGAATGTTGTGAACTCGATGAGTTGTTTGCCATTTGGAATTCTACAAAAAGGAAAATACGCAAGTTTTAGTATTTGTGAATTTTTTTTGACTATATTTAATAATGGCTAGTTTATTAAATATAGCTCCCACTATTTTACTACGGATTAATAACCCTCAAGATATTAATGCGGAAAATATCCTTATATTTTCTAGTGGGCCAAGATCCATCTTTTTCATCTCCTTATGAGCTTGCTTTGGCAAGTCACCCATAATTCGATTACTTCTTAGGTAGGAACAATTCCAATTGCATCCCATATGCAACTCTTGGTTCAACCGGGCAAATAACTCCTTATTTATCCATCCTTATGGATAATCCCAATTGATTGCCTCTAGGTTTCTTAATCAAATTAATAGCCTAGTTGTGTTCAACCTCTTATCTAAACAATTGCACATTGTTACGTGCCATCGCATTCCATCATTATGAACCAAGTCGCCATGCTTTGGCACGCACGAACTCGATAAATAATGATGATAATGAGTGTTTAAATAACGAGAAGGCAAGAACACAATATTTTAAAATTTGAGGGATTTTTTCAATTTTAATTATTTTGTTGATCAATATCAACTAATCTATCTATTTGAGTTTGGGCACAACTCCAAATAATAGATCCGGGTTGTCTAATTATCTTATTATCCTAATTGCATGCATCATCCATACACCAACCACACAAATAATAAGACAATAAATAAACAACCACAAAACAGAAATTAAACGTGATGTGGATATGGCCTTTTCTAGACTAAGATAATTCCAAGCCAATGGAATTATCTATGAACCCTAAACAAACACATCTCCATGCGTCTTGATCTTTTGGTCCATCCTTCATAGTCATGTGGTGTGCTCCATGCTCCATGCTCCATCTTTTGTGGCTCCTTTTTGGCTTTGGGCTTCTTTTCTCCAATCTTGGCTAACAATCTACTTTATCTAGCACTAGCTAACATCTATACTAAATAAAATAAATCTCACAAGTTGAGAAAAAAAATGGCACGCAGGCCATAAAACCCTAATTAATTATTACAATTAATTGATCGGCTCGCAGGCCGTAAAACCAAACCACAAAATTAAACATCCACATCAAACCACATCCTAAGGCCATATCCAATCACCATGCGATTTGCACATAAACAGTTAAAATCCAATTTTAACGCGCTTGGTCAATTTTAATTGATTTTAGGATTTCTAGGGTTAAAACGGTCCATGGGCCCAACAATCCAATTGCCCGGGCCCAAATAAGTGAACCATAAAGCCCTAGGGCCGGCCCGGCCCAAAACCCGCAAGCTAGGCCCGCGGGTTAGGGCCGCCCGGCCCCTTAGGGCTCCAAGCTTGGGCGGCAAGCAAGGGGGCGGTCCCCTAGGGGGCCGAACCTCCTTGTGGAGGTTGTTTCCAAAACAACCTCCTTGCTTGGAGCCCAAGTTTGGTTGTTTCCTTGTTGTGGGAGAACTCCTTCTTCCCCAAGGATGCCCAAACCCTAGATCTAAGATCCTAAAATTTCTCAAACTCACCAATTCATGCATCCAATGCAATAATTGGGTCTTGTTATGATTAATTCTTTGACAAATTGCATGCAATGCTTGATTTGTCTTGTTTTACGCGATAAACAACAAATTAAGGTGTAAAACAACAAGAATGTAACACATAAACTACGTTTATGCTCTATGAACCAGGCTCTGATACCACTGTAGGGTTTTGATTCATGGATCGCGCAAACGGAAGCATAATCAAACAAACAACCATGCAAAACCCTCCAAGGATCACAAGTCTAGATGCATAACGATAGTAAAGGCAAGAAATCATAAACACACCTTTGGGTTCTCCTTGATGACTTCAAACGCGAATAGTGTCACGTTCTCTATAGTTGATCCACGCCTAGAGTTGTTCCTAGATCTCCAAGTCTCCTTGGTGCTAGCCCGGAATGAAAGGAGGGTGAAGGAATCACGCAAAACGAGACACCAAAAGGGGTTCGGCCCTTTGTGGCGTCGGGGACAAGGGGCGGCGGCAATGGGGGGCGGCGTCCCTCTTTGCTTGCTCTCTCTCTCTCCTTTGTTCTCTCCTACTCTTGTTATGTTCTCTCTAGAGCATAAAGTGTGTAGGGAAGGAAGGAGGAGGGTCCTTTATATAGTCCAACAACTCCTTGTTAACTACCTAAAGGACTTATTCTAGTCCTACTAGAGTTCAATTTAGTCCCTTCCTTGCAAATTAGTCCCTACTAAGTTTGCAAGGGTTTGCAAAGTGATCCTTCTAATTAATTAATCCAATTAATTAATTCCACAATCTAGTACAACTCTATATAGCGTGTGACCCCATAGGTTCTATCTAGTTGGTCGCAACTCTTTGCTAATATGGAGCGGTTTCTAGCAAAACATCCATTCTAGCCAACTAATAGAATAGTCATCTAGACAACCTTGTACAAGTAATTGTCTCATCCCTTTGCCTCCATATCCGGATTGGACACGAGACATACAAGTCACACTCGTATATCCAATCCCTAGTTTCTCGATCCATGGAATAGCCTTATTCGTGCAAATAACATCAATATCCCATATATTGATTTATTTGAGTCTGGCCAGACATTCTATAAGCACTATCCTCGAGTGGCCTTGGATATTTGCTCCCGTTATGTGGGAGGGGCAAATCCTCTCTACGTACACTACGATCTCTAAGCTTGCTTCTCATTGTATCCAGTACACGCCTTTATAACTACCCAGTTACGGTGTAGCGTTTAACGCTACCAAGATCACAATGATCCACAACTAGAATATCTAGTGACTTCAAGTCTAAGGATGACAATACCATTGTACCCGAGAAGCACTTGTGACTCAACATAACGTGTATGTAGCCTTCACGGTAATGGGTCAATCCAGTGCAACATTCCGTAATGCACACCTATGTGTTGGATCGTGATATCTCCATATCAATCCAACCCCATACTAGTCTATAGATGATTGTCCCATTTAATCATTATACTTGACTAGGGATATTTAAGATAAACAACACAATTGTAAATCTAAGGACTTCATTATATTAAATATCCAATAAATAATAAATGAATTTCTAGCCAATTACAAATTCATACTAAACTAGATTGCCTCTAGGGCATCTATTCCAACAGGCCATACTCTCAGAAATGGCTTGGAGCCATGAGATACGATATGGAATCCATGTAAACCAACAAAGTATAGACTTTTGTGGAACCACCTGAAGGGTAGGACCCATAGGGTGCAAGTGGGTTATAAGGAAACCAACATGGATGGTAATATGATTACCTTTAAGGGAAAATTGGTAGGAAAGGGATTTCATGCGATCTCATAGTATAGACTATGACGAAATCTTTCCCCAATTGTGATGCTTAAATCCATTTTCATCTTGCTTGAAGCAATCTATTTGTAGATTGGATCAAGCTTCTAGGAGTTGGACTCTTCAAATGGATGATGTAATCAAAGGAGTTTGGTTCCATCAAAATTGAAGATGAGACTTGTGTCTACAAGAAGGTTAGTGGGAGCACAATTATGTTTCTGGTCATGTATGTGGAGACATACTTAATCATTGGGAATGTTGCCCCTACTTGGCAGTCTTACGCAGATTGACTAGGGAGTTGACTTTCTAATGGTAGACTTAAGAGAAGCAACTTGTGAAGATCTATTGAAGTAGATCAAGATGGTTGTATAGCTTAGGTCATAGTACACAAATTGACAAAGGTGTTGAAATGGTTCAACGTGAAAAGAATATTGATTCTTACCCATGTCACATGGAATTAGTCTTTGGAAGGCTAATTGTCTTACCAATTAGATTGGGAATGGACCGTATGAATTAGATTCACGAGATACGCCATGAGATGTACTAGGCTCGACGTGTCATATGGTATGACACAAAGATACCAGTCAAATCCGGGTGAGAGTCACGAGATTAATTATCAAGATTATCCTTTAGTACTTGAGAAGCACTAAGGATGAATTTTTGATAAATAGATAATATGAAGAGTTTGCTGTAAGGGGTTACAGTGATGCGAACTTCAAATCTGACAAAGAATATTTCAGATTATAAGTCGAGTTTTGAGTATTGCCTTAGTGGGAGCGACTGTGAGCTGGAAAGGTTCCAGGCAAGATTCAGTCACTGATTCTAACATAGAGGACTGAGTAAATTAATGCATAAGATGCATTTATTCAGAATATTCAATCTCAATCAAATTGTTGATGGAGGAGATGTGAATATTTGCAAGGTGCCAGCATATGTCTCGCCCCTACGCAGTGTAAGCGTGGAGGGCCGCGCTAGATCAATAGGCATATGATGCAGGTGATTGACTCTAGTGCAAGTGGGAGACTGTTGGAATTGTGCCCTAGAGGCAATCAATTAATTGTGACATTTATGGATTTACGATTCATTATGTTATCGATATGGAGATATGTTAACATGAATGAAGTCCTTAGAATATAAGTGTTATATTCTTAAATATCCCTAGTCGATTATAATGATTAATAGGACAATCATCTATAGACTAGTATGGGGTTGGATTGATATGGAGATATCATGATCCAACACATGGGTATGCATTAGGAGTAATGGCATACTGGATTGACCCATCTCCGAGAAGGCTACATACACGTTATGTTAAGTCACAAGCACGTCTCGCGGTGCAATGGTATTGTCATCCTTAGACTTGAAGTCACTAGATATTCTAGTTGTGGATTATTGTGATTTTGGTAGCGTTAAACGCTACACCGTAACTGGGTAGTTATAAAGGCGTGTACTGGATACAATAAGAAGCAAGCTTAGAGGTCGTAGTGGACGTAGATAGAATTTTTCCCTCCCACATAACGGGAGCAAATATCCTAGGCCACTCGAGGGATAGTGCTTATAAAATGTCTGGCCAGACTCAAATAAATCAATATGGGATATTGATGTTATTTGCACGAATAAGGCTATTCCCAGGATCGAGAAACTATGGATTGGATATACGAGTGTGACTTGTATGTCTCGTGTCCAATTCGGATATTGGGACAAAGGGATGAGACAATTACTTGTACGAGGTTTGTCATGATGACTATTCTATTTGTTGCCTAGAATGCATGTCTTGCTAGAGGCCGCTCCATATTAGTAAGTAGTTACTACCAACTAAATAGAACCTATGGGGTCACACGCCATATAGGGGTGAACTAGACATGGGAAATAATTAATTAATATGATTAATTAATTTAAAAGGATCAAATCGCAACAACTTGCTAACTTAGTAGGACTAATATGCAAGTTGGACTAATCCATGTATAGACATGATTAGGATTTGCCAAGGTGGCCTAATTCATGTAGAGACATGATTAGGATTAATTTGCAAATAGAACTAATCAATGTATTGACATGATAAGGACTATTTTTGCAAAAGGGACTAATCCGAACTTGAGTAGGATTATGAGGTGTTCTTTATGTAGTAGGACAAGGAGTTGTGGGACTATATAAAGAACACTCCTAGCTTATTTTTTCTCTCTACACACTACACATCTATTTGATAGAAGTAAGGAGAGAACAAATCAAGGAGAGAGCAAGTCCCATAGAGGGCCGAAACCCTTTGGGACCGCCGCCCCCTACCCGTCGGCCTACATGGTGGTGCCGCCCACCTTGGCTTCCCTCGTTTTGCGTGATTCTTCTTCCTCTTCCTCTTTCCAGGCTAGCACCAAGGATTGGAAGATCTAGATCTCACCTCTAGGCGTGGATCAACCGTAGAGACGTGACACTATTCGCGTTTGAAGTCTTCAAGGAGAACCCAAAGGTGTGTTTATGATTTCTAACCCTTACCATCGTTATGTCTCTTGACTTGTGATCCTTGGAGGGTTTTGCATGGTTTTATGTTTGATTATGCTTCCGTTGTGCAATCCATGAATCAAAACCCTACAGTGGTATCAGAGCCACAGGTCGTAGAGCATAAACGTGGTTTATGTGTTACGTTTTTTTTGTTTTACACCTTAAATTGATTGTTTATCGCGTAAAACAAGACAAATCAAGCATGGGATGCAATTTGTCAATAATTAATCATAACAAGATCCAATTTTTGCATTGGATGCATGAATTGGTGAGTTTGATAAATTTTAGGATCTTAGATCTAGGGTTTGGGCATCCTTGGGGAAGAAGGAGTTCTCCCAAAACAAGGAAACAACCAAACTTGGGCACCAAGCAAGGGATTTGTTTTGGAAACAACTCCCATAGAAGGGTTCGGCCCACCTAGGGACCGCCCCCTTACTTGCCGCCCAAGCTTGGGAGCCCTAAGGGGCCGGGCGGCCCTAACCCGCGGGCCTAGCTTGCGGGTTTTGGGCCGGGCCGGCCCTAGGGCCTTGTGGTTCACTTTGATGGGCCCGGGCAATTGGATTGTTGGGCCCATGGACCGTTTTAATCCTAGAAATCCTAAAATCAATTAAAATTGACCAAGCGCGTTAAAATTGGATTTTAACTATTTATGTGCAAATCGCATGGTGATTGGATATGGCCTTAGGATGTGGTTTGATGTGGATGTTTAATTTTGTGGTTTGGTTTTACGGCCTGCGAGCTGATCAATTAATTATAATAATTAATTAGGGTTTTATGGCCTCCGTGCCATTTTTTTTCTCAACTTGCGAGATTTATTTTATTTAGTATAGATATTAGCTAGTGCTAGATAAAGTAGATTGTTAGCCAGGATTGGAGAAAAGAAGCCCAAAGCCAAAGAAGCCACAAAAGATGGAGCATGGAGCATGGAGCATTCCACAAGACTATGGAGGATGGACCAAAAGATCAAGACGCATGGAGATGTGTTTGCTTTAGGGTTCATAGAGAATTCCATTGGCTTGGAATTATCTTAGTCTAGAAAAGGCCATATCCACATCACGTTTAATTTCTGCTTTGTGGTTGTTTATTTTATTGTCTTATTATTGTGTGGTTGGTGTATGGATGATGCATGCAATTAGGATAATAAGATAATTAGACAACCCAGATCTATTATTTGGAGTTGTGCCCAAACTCAAATAGATAGATTAGTTGATTTTGATCAACAAAACAATTAAAATTGAATTTAAAATCCCTCAAAATTCAAATATTGTGTTCTTGCCTTCTCGTTGTTTAAACACTCATGATCATCATTATTTATCAAGTTCGTGCGTGCCAAAGCAGGGCGACTTGGTCCATAATGATGGAATGCGATGGCACGTAACAATGTGCAATTGTTTAAATAAGAGGTTGAACACAACTAGGCTATTAATGTGATTAAGAAACCTAGAGGAAATAAATTGGGATTATCCATAAGGATGGATAAATAAGGAGTTATTTGCCCAATTGAACCAAGAGTTGCATAAGGGATGCAATTGGAATTGTTCCTACCTAAAGTAGTCAAATTATGGGTGACTTGCCAAAGCAAGCTCATAAGGAGATGAAACATGGATCTTGGCCCACTAGAAAATATAAGGATATTTTCCGCATTAATATCTTGAGGGTTATTAATCCGTCGTAAAATAGTGGGAGCTATATTTGACAATTTAAATCCTTGTTGAATATAGTTATACGTCACAAACTTTGCATAATCCTATTACGTTGAATACCCATGGCATTAAACAAACAAAAACACGACTTTATCTATTTCCTAGACTGGTATAAAATTGAGAATTGTTCTCAAATAAAAGATAATTTGTTGTACATCATAGAACATAAAGATCTCTTCCTACCAACTACCAAAACGCACTAAAACCTAATGGAAGGGACATCAAAGAATGGTTCTTTGGATGTGACTTGCCTCATGTTAGCTGCCATGAACTCTTAGCTCTAGTGGCAAGAAGAGAGACATGGAGAAGTATGATATGATCATACATTGAAAGAAGCTCTTTCAAAAGGGCGAGCTAGACATGAAAAGTTTGAAGTGTTGCTCCACTTTGGGTTATGCAAATATACTAATTCAATATGATTGAAACATTAGTGAATATGCATTATCTATGAGATAGATAAAGAATAAAAGGTTATTCACCCAAGTGGACCAAGAATTGCATTGGATGCAATTATAGTTTTGTTTTAAAAGTTGATTTACTCAATATGATTGAAAAATCACTAAACAAAACACTAATCATGGGCATGGGCAAAGTTGTTAATGGATAACAACATGGGTAAGGGCAAAATAGTTTGCGCCAACCCCATGGGTATAAAGCAAGCTTGTTGCTAAAACCAAGTAGCCTTGAAGTCTCATAGATGGTGTAGAGGAAGAGAAACTAGCCAAAGTACCTGGAAGTAAATAATAAAGGAATTATGAATTCCAATATGGGTATTTTTGTTATATAAATCAATGTGTCTATCTCATCATCATAAGTATATGATACTAGATGAGGATCTCACATTTATAGAAATGTGGAGGATCTGAAGAGACGAAGACAATTGGATAAGGAAGAAATAATCCTACACGTGGGGCTATGAAGCAAAGGGTTGCTGAAAAGCCGTAGGGAATTATTTCTACCTTTAAGAAATTGTTCATGAATTAGACAAAAGGGATAATGTCCCTGCTATGAGTAGGACCATTATCATAGTTTCTTGTTTGGACAAGAAAGCTCCTTATCATAATAAAAGGACAAATGTTGTTCCATTTATTATGGTATGCATTATTGTAATGCAATTTTGTCTAAGTGGATTCTATATCCATGATCATGATAATTTCATCTTTAACATTAATACCTAGAGGTTTGCATATAATGATATGAACTTCACTTATCTTTGGCATTATCGTTTAGGCCCCATAAATAAGAGATACATATCTAGAACCCCATGAGGATGGATTTCTGGAACTCATTTGATTATTGAATCATATGAGACATGTAAGACTTATTAGGCAAAGATATGATCTTTTGAGAATCATACATATCGATGTATGAAGGCCACTAAGCACAAATGCTAAAGATGGTTTTCAGTACTTCATCATATTTACTGATGGGATCAGAGAAATATGGATTTGTGTATCTTATGAAGAAACAAATCAGAATCCTTTGAATTGTTCAAGGTATTCAGGAATGGAGTAGAGAACCAGCTTGGCAAAAGTATTAGGGCTCTACGATTGGATCATAGAGGAGAGTACTTGAGCCAAGAGTTTGACAACAATCTATGGGAGTATTGGATATGATCCAACACTCGCTCCACCTAGCACGCCACAAAGATTTGGCGTGTCTAAGAGGAGGCTTCGGACCTTGTAGGACATGGTTCGGTCCATGATGAGTCAAACAGAACTTCCAGTTTACTTTTGGGGCTATGTTGTAATTACAGCAAATTTCGCCCTTAACCTTGTTCCATCAAAAACGGATTATGAATAACGCCATATGAGATATGGACTAAGAAAGTGTCCTAGTATGTCATTCATAAAGATTTAGGGTTATGAAGTTTATGTAAAAGAGTTTACAAATAAACTTGGACCCAAGTCGGATAAATGTTTTGTGGGATATCCTGAAAATGATATTATTTCTACAACCCAATCGAGAAAAAACTGTTTGTTGCTCGAACTACAGTGTTTCTAGGTAGAGATTGTCTCTAAGAGAAACAGTGGGAGGACAGTAGAACTTGAAAAGTTCAAGAACCACAATAGAACATTGATCCGTTTGATGGAACATGAGCAAGATCACAAGGTGTTGTGGGGCAACCTACTCAAATAACACAAGAACCTCGTAGGTCTGGTAGGATATATCGAGGGACTAGAGAAATAAGGATTTCTCATAACCCCTGATATATTGCTCATAAAGATGAGCCTACAACCTATGAGATGGCCACGTGTGGCCATACTCTCAGAAATGGCTTGGAGCCATGAGATACGATATGGAATCCATGTAAACCAACAAAGTATAGACTTTTGTGGAACCACCTGAAGGGTAGGACCCATAGGGTGCAAGTGGGTTATAAGGAAACCAACATGGATGGTAATATGATTACCTTTAAGGGAAAATTGGTAGGAAAGGGATTTCATGCGATCTCATAGTATAGACTATGACGAAATCTTTCCCCAATTGTGATGCTTAAATCCATTCGCATCTTGCTTGCAGCAATCTATTTGTAGATTGGATCAAGCTTCTAGGAGTTGGACTCTTCAAATGGATGATGTAATCAAAGGAGTTTGGTTCCATCAAAATTGAAGATGAGACTTGTGTCTACAAGAAGGTTAGTGGGAGCACAGTTATGTTTCTGGTCATGTATGTGGAGACATACTTAATCATTGGGAATGTTGCCCCTACTTGGCAGTCTTACGTAGATTGACTAGGGAGTTAACTTTCTAATGGTAGACTTAAGCGAAGCAACTTGTGAAGATCTATTGAGGTAGATCAAGATGGTTGTATAGCTTAGGTCATAGTACACAAATTGACAAAGGTGTTGAAATGGTTCAACGTGAAAAGAATATTGATTCTTACCCATGTCACATGGAATTAGTCTTTGCAAGGCTAATTGTCTTACCAATTAGATTGGGAATGGACCGTATGAATTAGATTCACGAGATACGCCATGAGATGTACTAGGCCAGACGTGTCATATGGTATGACACAAAGATACCAGTCAAATCCGGGTGAGAGTCACTAGATTAATTATCAAGATTATCCTTTAGTACTTGAGAAGCACTAAGGATGAATTTTTGATAAATAGATAATATGAAGAGTTTGCTGTAAGGGGTTACAGTGATGCGAACTTCAAATCTGACAAAGAATATTTTAGATTATAAGTCAAGTTTTGAGTATTGCCTTAGTGGGAGCGACTGTGAGCTGGAAAGGTTCCAGGCAAGATTCAGTCACTGATTCTAACATAGAGGACTGAGTAAATTAATGCATAAGATGCATTTATTCAGAATATTCAATCTCAATCAAATTGTTGATGGAGGAGATGTGAATATTTGCAAGGTTCCAGCATATGTCTCGCCCCTACGCAGTGTAAGCGTGGAGGGCCGCGCTAGATCAATAGGCATATGATGCAGGTGATTGACTCTAGTGCAAGTGGGAGACTGTTGGAATTGTGCCCTAGAGGCAATCAATTAATTGTGACATTTATGGATTTACGATTCATTATGTTATTGATATGGAGATATGTTAACATGAATGAAGTCCTTAGAATATAAGTGTTATATTCTTAAATATCCCTAGTCAATTATAATGATTAATGGGACAATCATCTATAGACTAGTATGGGGTTGGATTGATATGGAGATATCATGATCCAACACATGGGTATGCATTAGGAGTAATGGCATACTGGATTGACCCATCTCCGAGAAGGCTACATACACGTTATGTTGAGTCACAAGCGCTTCTCGCGGTGCAATGGTATTGTCATCCTTAGACTTGAAGTCACTAGATATTCTAGTTGTGGATTATTGTGATTTTGGTAGCGTTAAACGCTGCACCGTAACTGGGTAGTTATAAAGGCGTGTACTGGATACAATAAGAAGCAAGCTTAGAAATCGTAGTCGACGTAGATAGAATTTGTCCCTCCCACATAACGGGAGCAAATATCCTAGGCCACTCGAGGGATAGTGCTTATAAAATGTCTGGCAAGACTCAAATAAATCAATATGGGATATTGATGTTATTTGCACGAATAAGGCTATTCCCAGGATCGAGAAACTATGGATTGGATATACGAGTGTGACTTGTATGTCTCGTGTCCAATCCGGATATTGGGACAAAGGGATGAGACAATTACTTGCACAAGGTTTGTCATGATGACTATTCTATTTGTTGGCTAGAATGGATGTCTTGCTAGAGGCCGCTCCATATTAGTAAATAGTTACTACCAACTAAATAGAACCTATGGGGTCACACGCCATATAGGGGTGAACTAGACATGGGAAATAATTAGTTAATATGATTAATTAATTAAAATGATCAAATCGCAACAACTTGCTAACTTAGTAGGACTAATATGCAAGTTGGACTAATCCATGTATAGACATGATTAGGATTTGCCAAGGTGGCCTAATTCATGTAGAGACATGATTAGGATTAATTTGAAAATAGAACTAATCCATGTATTGACATGATAAGGACTATTTTGCAAAAGGGACTAATCCGAACTTGAGTAGGATTATGAGGGGTTCTTTATGTAGTAGGACAAGGAGTTGTTGGACTATATAAAGAACACTCCTAGCTTATTTTTCTCTCAACACACACCCATCTATTTGATAGAAGCAAGGAGAGAATAAAGCAAGGAGAGAGCAAGTCCCAAGCAAGGGCCGAATTCCCCTTGGGACTGCCGCCCCTACCCGTCGGCCTAAAGGGTGCCGCCCCACCTTTGGCACTCCATTGTTGGCGATTCCTTCTTCCTCCTCCATTCTTCCTAGCTAGCACATGGATTTGGAGGATCTAGATCTCACCTCTAGGTGTGGATCAACCGTAGAGACGTGACACTATTCGCGTTTGAAGTCATCAAGGAGAACCCAAAGGTGTGTTTATGATTTCTAACCCTTACCATCGTTATGTCTTGACTTGTGATCCTTGGAGGGTTTTGCATGGTTAATTATTGTTTCCGTTGCGCATCCATGAATCAAAACCCTACAGTGGTATCAGAGCCACAGGTCGTAGAGCATAAACGTGGTTTATGTGTTACGTTTTAGTTGTTTTACTCCTTAAATTAATTGTTTATCGCGTAAAACAAGACAAATCAAGCATGGGATGCAATTTGTCAATAATTAATCATAAAAAGATCCAATTTTTGCATTGGATGCATGAATTGGTGAGTTTGAGAAATTTTAGGATCTTAGATCTAGGGTTTGGGCATCCTTGGGGAAGAAGGAGTTCTTCCAAAACAAGGAAACAACCAAACTTGGGCACCAAGCAAGGGAGTTGTTTTGGAAACAACTCCCAAAAGAGGTTCGGCCCCCCTAGGGGACCGCCCCTCCTTGCTTGCCGCCCAAGCAAGGCCGCCCTAGGGGCCGGGGCAGCCCTAGCCCGCGGCCTAGCCGCGTGGGCTAGGGGCCGGCCGGCCCTAGGGCCTTGTGGTTCACTTTAATGGGCCCGGGCAATTGGATTGTTGGGCCCATGGACCGTTTTAACCCTAGAAATCCTAAAATCAATTAAAATTGACCAAGCGCGTTAAAATTGGATTTTAACTGTTTATGTGCAAATCGCATGGTGATTGGATATGGCCTTAGGATGTGGTTTGATGTGGATGTTTAATTTTGTGGTTTGGTTTTACGGCCTGCGAGCTGATCAATTAATTGTAATAATTAATTAGGGTTTTATGGCCTACGTGCCATTTTTTTTTCTCAACTTGTGAGATTTATTTTATTTAGTATAGAAGTTAGCTAGTGCTAGATAAAGTAGATTGTTAGCCAAGATTGAAGAAAAGAAGCCCAAAGCCAAAAGGAGCCACAAAAGATGGAGCATGGAGCATGGAGCATTCCAAAAGACTATGAAGGATGGACCAAAAGATCAAGACGCATGGAGATGTGTTTGTTTTAGGGTTCATAGATAATTCCATTGGCTTGGAATTATCTTAGTCTAGAAAAGGCCATATCCACATCACGTTTAATTTGTGTTTTGTGGTTGTTTATTTTATTGTCTTATTATTGTGTGGTTGGTGTATGGATGATGCATGCAATTAGGATAATAAGATAATTAGACAACCCGGATCTATTATTTGGAGTTGTGCCCAAACTCAAATAGAAAGATTAGTTGATTTTGATCAACAAAACAATTAAAATTGAATTTAAAATCCCTCAAAATTCAAATATTGTGTTCTTGCCTTCTCGTTATTTAAACACTCATGATCATCATTATTTATCAAGTTCGTGCGTGCCAAAGCATGTCGACTTGGTTCATAATGATGGAATGCGATGACACGTAACAATGTGTAATTGTTTGAATAAGAGGTTGAACACAACTGGGATATTAATATGATTAAGAAACCTAGAGGCAATCAATTGGGATTATCCATAAGGATGGATAAATAAGGAGTTATTTGCCCAATTGAACCAAGAGTTGCATATGGGATGCAATTGAAATTGTTCCTACCTAAAGTAGTCAAATTATGGGTGACTTGCCAAAGCAAGCTCATAAGGAGATGAAACATGGATCTTGGCCCACTAGAAAATATAAAGATATTTTCCGCATTAATATCTTGAGGGTTATTAATCCGTAGTAAAATAGTGGGAGCTATATTTGACAATTTAAATCCTTGTTGAATATAGTTATACGTCACAAACTTTGCATAATTCTATTATGTTGAATACCCATGGCATTAAACAAATAAAAACGCGAATCTATCTATTTCCTAGATTGGTATAAAACTGAGAATTGTTCTCAAATAAAATGAAATTGTTGTACTTTGTAGAACATAAAGTTCTCTTCCTACCAACTACCAAAACACACTAAAACCTATGAAAGGAACACCAAAGAATGGTTCTTTGGTTATGACTTGCCTCATGCTAGCCGCCATGAACTCTGAGCTTTGGAAGCAAGAAGAGGAACATGGAGAAGTATGATATGATCATACATTGAAAGAAGCTCTTTCAAAAGGAGTGTGCTAGACATGAAGTGTTGCTCCACTTTGCGTTATGCAAATAAGCTAATTCAATATGATTGAAACATTAGTGAATGGACATTATCTATGAGATAGATAAAGAATAAACAGTTATTCACCCAAGTGGACCAAGAATTGCATTGGATGCAATTATAGTTTTGTTTTTAAAGTTGATTTACTCAATATGATTGAAAAATTACTTAAACAAAACACTCATAATGGGCATGGGCAAAGCTGTTAATGGTTAACAGCATGGGTAAGGGCAAATGGTTTGCGCCGACCCCATGGGTATAAAGCAAGCCTGTTGCTAAAACCATTGTGCCTTAGAGTCCCATAGGTGGTGTAGGGGAAGAGAGGCTACCCAAAGTACCTGGAAGTAAATAATAAAGGAATTATGAATTCCGATTTGGGTATTTTTGTTATATAAATCAATGTGTCTATCTCATCATCATAAGTATATGATACTAGATGAGGATCTCACATTTATAGAAATGTGGAGGATCTCAAGAGACGAAGGCAATTGGATAAGGAAGAAATAATCCTACACGTGGGGCTATGAAGCAAAGGGTTGCTGAAAAGCCGTAGGGAATTATTTCTACCTTTAAGAAATTGTTCATGAATTAGAAAAAAACGATCATGTCCTAGCTATGAGTAGGGACATTATCAAAGTTTCTTGTTTGGATAAGAAAACTCCTTGTCATAATAAACGACAAATGTTGTTCCATTTATTATGATATGCATTATTGTAATGCAATTTTGTCTCAGTGGATTCTATATCCATGATCATGATAATTTCATCTATAACATCAATACCTAGAGGTTTGCATATAATGATATGAACTTCACTTATCTTTAGCATTATCGTGTAGGCCCCATAAATAAGAGATACATATCTAGAACTCCATGAGGATGGATTTCTGGAACTCATTTGATTATTGAATCATATGAGACATGTAAGACTTATTAGGCAAATATATGAACTTTTGAGAATCATACATATCGATGTATGAAGGCCACTAAGCACAAATGCTAAAGATGGTTTTCAGTACTTCATCATATTTACTGATGGGATCAGAGAAATATGGATTTGTGTATCTTATGAAGAAACAAATCAGAATCCTTTGAATTGTTCAAGGTATTCAGGAATGGAGTAGAGAACCAGCTTGGCAAAAGTATTAGGGCTCTACGATTGGATCATAGAGGAGAGTACTTGAGCCAAGAGTTTGACAACAATCTATGGGAGTATTGGATATGATCCAACACTCGCTCCACCTAGCACGCCACAAAGATTTGGCGTGTCTAAGAGGAGGCTTCGGACCTTGTAGGACACGGTTCGGTCCATGATGAGTCAAACAGAAATTCCAGTTTACTTTTGGGGCTATGTTCTAATTACAGCAAATTTCGCCCTTAACCTTGTTCCATCAAAAACGGATTATGAATAACGCCATATGAGATATGGACTAGGAAAGTGTCCTAGTATGTCATTCATAACGATTTGGAGTTATGAAGTTTATGTAAAAGAGTTTACAAATAAACTTGGACCCAAGTCGGATAAATGTTTTTTGTGGGATATCCTGAAAAGGATATTATTTCTACCCAATCGAGAACAAACTGTTTGTTGCTCGAACTACAGTGTTTCTAGGTAGAGATTGTCTCTAAGAGAAACAGTGGGAGGACAGTAGAACTTTAAAAGTTCAAGAACCACAATAGAACATTGATCCGTTTGATGGAACATGAGCAGGATCACAAGGTGTTGTGGAGTAACCTACTCAGATAACACAAGAACCTCGTAGATCAGGTAGGATATATCAAGGGACTAGAGAAATAAGGATTTCTCATAACCCGTGATATATTGCTCATAAAGATGAGCCTACAACCTATGAGATGGCCACATGTGGCCATACTCTCAGAATTGGCTTGGAGCCATGAGATACGATATGGAATCCATGTATACCAACAAAGTATAGACTTTGGTGGAGCCACCTGAAGGGTAGGACCCATAGGGTGCAAGTGGGTTATGAGGAAACCAACATGGATGGTAATATGATTACCTTTAAGGGAAAATTGGTAGGAAAGGGATTTCATGTGAGCTCATAGTATAGACTATGGCGAAATCTTTCCCCAATTGTGATGCCTAAATCCATTCGCATCTTGCTTGAAGCAATCTATTTATAGATTGGATCAAGCTTCTAGGAGTTGGACTCTTCAAATGGATGATGTAATCAAAGGAGTTTGGTTCCATCAAAATTGAAGATGAGACTTGTGTCTACAAGAAGGTTATTGGGAGCATAATTGTATTTCTGGTCTTGTATGTGGAGACATACTTAATCATTGGAAATGTTGCCCCTACTTGGCAGTCTTACGTAGATTGACTAGGGAGTTGACTTTCTAATGGTAGACTTAAGAGAAGCAACTTGTGAAGATCTATTGAGGTAGATCAAGATGGTTGTATAGCTTATGTCATAGTACATAAATTGACAAAGGTGTTGAAATGGTTCAACGTGAAAAGAATATTGATTCTTACCCATATCACATGGAATTAGTCTTTGGAAGGCTAATTGTCTTACCAATTAGATTGGGAATGGACCGTATGAATTAGATTCACGAGATACGCCATGAGATGTACTAGGCCAGACGTGTCATAAAACATGACACAAAGATACCAGTCATATCCGGGTGAGAGTCACTGGATAAAATATCAAGATTATCCTTTGATACTTGAGAAGCACTAAGGATGAATTATTGATAAATAGATAGTATGAAGAGTTTACTGTAAGGGGTTACAGTGATGCGAACTTCAAATCTGACAAAGAAGATTTCAGATTATAAGTCAAGTTTTGAGTTTTGCCTTAGTGGGAGCGACTGTGAGCTGGAAAGGTTCCAGGCAAGATTTAGTCACTGATTCTAACATAGAGGACTGAGTAAATCAATGCATAAGATGCATTTATTCAGAATATTCAATCTCAATCAAATTGTTGATGGAGGAGATGTGAATATTTGCAAGGTGCCAACATATGTCTCGCCCCTACGCAGTGTAAGCGTGGAGGGCCGCGCTAGATCAATAGGCATATGATGCAGGTGATTGACTCTAGTGCAAGTGGGAGACTGTTGGAATTGTTCCCTAGAGGCAATCAATTAATTGTGACATTTATGGATTTACGATTCATTATGTTATCGATATGGAGATATGTTAACATGAATGAAGTCCTTAGAATATAAGTGTTATATTCTTAAATATCCCTAGTCAATTATAATGATTAATGGGACAATCATCTATAGACTAGTATGGGGTTGGATTGATATGGAGATATCATGATCCAACACATGGGTATGCATTAGGAGTAATGGCATACTGGATTGACCCATCTCCGAGAAGGCTACATACACGTTATGTTGAGTCACAAGCGCTTCTCGCGGTGCAATGGTATTGTCATCCTTAGACATGAAGTCACTAGATATTCTAGTTGTGGATTATTGTGATTTTGGTAGCGTTACAAGCTGCACCGTAACTGGGTAGTTATAAAGGCGTGTACTGGATACAATAAGAAGCAAGCTTAGAAATCGTAGTGGACGTAGATAGAATTTGTCCCTCCCACATAACGGGAGCAAATATCCTAATCCACTCGAGGGATAGTGCTTATAAAATGTCTGGCTAGACTCAAATAAATCAATATGGGATATTGATGTTATTTGCACGAATAAGGCTATTCCCAGGATCGAGAAACTATGGATTGGATATACGAGTGTGACTTGTATGTCTCGTGTCCAATCCGGATATTGGGACAAAGGGATGAGACAATTACTTGCTAAAGGTTTGTCATGATGACTATTCTATTTGTTGGCTAGAATGGATGTCTTGCTAGAGGCCGCTCCATATTAGTAAATAGTTACTACCAACTAAATAGAACCTATGGGGTCACACGCCATATAGTGGTGAACTAGACATGGGAAATAATTAGTTAATATGATTAATTAATTAAAAGGATCAAATCGCAACAACTTGCTAACTTAGTAGGACTAATATGCAAGTTGGACTAATCCATGTATAGACATGATTAGGATTTGCCAAGGTGGCCTAATTCATGTAGAGACATGATTATGATTAATTTGAAAATAGAACTAATCCATGTATTGACATGATAAGGACTATTTTGCAAAAGGGACTAATCCGAACTTGAGTAGGATTATGAGGGGTTCTTTATGTAGTAGGACAAGGAGTTGTTGGACTATATAAAGAACACTCCTAGCTTATTTTTCTCTCAACACACACCCATCTATTTGATAGAAGCAAGGAGAGAATAAAGCAAGGAGAGAGCAAGTCCCAAGCAAGGGCCGAATTCCCCTTGGGACTGCCGCCCCTACCCGTCGGCCTAAAGGGTGCCGCCCCACCTTTGGCACTCCATTGTTGGCGATTCCTTCTTCCTCCTCCATTCTTCCTAGCTAGCACATGGATTTGGAGGATCTAGATCTCACCTCTAGGTGTGGATCAACCGTAGAGACGTGACACTATTCGCGTTTGAAGTCATCAAGGAGAACCCAAAGGTGTGTTTATGATTTCTAACCCTTACCATCGTTATGTCTTTGACTTGTGATCCTTGGAGGGTTTTGCATGGTTAATTATTGTTTCCGTTGCGCATCCATGAATCAAAACCCTACAGTGGTATCAGAGCCACAGGTCGTAGAGCATAAACGTGGTTTATGTGTTACGTTTTAGTTGTTTTACTCCTTAAATTAATTGTTTATCGCGTAAAACAAGACAAATCAAGCATGGGATGCAATTTGTCAATAATTAATCATAAAAAGATCCAATTTTTGCATTGGATGCATGAATTGGTGAGTTTGAGAAATTTTAGGATCTTAGATCTAGGGTTTGGGCATCCTTGGGGAAGAAGGAGTTCTTCCAAAACAAGGAAACAACCAAACTTGGGCACCAAGCAAGGGAGTTGTTTTGGAAACAACTCCCAAAAGAGGTTCGGCCCCCCTAGGGGACCGCCCCTCCTTGCTTGCCGCCCAAGCAAGGCCGCCCTAGGGGCCGGGGCAGCCCTAGCCCGCGGCCTAGCCGCGTGGGCTAGGGGCCGGCCGGCCCTAGGGCCTTGTGGTTCATTTTAATGGGCCCGGGCAATTGGATTGTTGGGCCCATGGACCGTTTTAACCCTAGAAATCCTAAAATCAATTAAAATTGACCAAGCGCGTTAAAATTGGATTTTAACTGTTTATGTGCAAATCGCATGGTGATTGGATATGGCCTTAGGATGTGGTTTGATGTGGATGTTTAATTTTGTGGTTTGGTTTTACGGCCTGCGAGCTGATCAATTAATTGTAATAATTAATTAGGGTTTTATGGCCTACGTGCCATTTTTTTTTCTCAACTTGTGAGATTTATTTTATTTAGTATAGAAGTTAGCTAGTGCTAGATAAAGTAGATTGTTAGCCAAGATTGAAGAAAAGAAGCCCAAAGCCAAAAGGAGCAACAAAAGATGGAGCATGGAGCATGGAGCATTCCAAAAGACTATGAAGGATGGACCAAAAGATCAAGACGCATGGAGATGTGTTTGTTTTAGGGTTCATAGATAATTCCATTGGCTTGAATTATCTTAGTCTAGAAAAGGCCATATCCACATCACGTTTAATTTGTGTTTTGTGGTTGTTTATTTTATTGTCTTATTATTGTGTGGTTGGTGTATGGATGATGCATGCAATTAGGATAATAAGATAATTAGACAACCCGGATCTATTATTTGGAGTTGTGCCCAAACTCAAATAGAAAGATTAGTTGATTTTGATCAACAAAACAATTAAAATTGAATTTAAAATCCCTCAAAATTCAAATATTGTGTTCTTGCCTTCTCGTTATTTAAACACTCATGATCATCATTATTTATCAAGTTCGTGCGTGCCAAAGCATGTCGACTTGGTTCATAATGATGGAATGCGATGACACGTAACAATGTGTAATTGTTTGAATAAGAGGTTGAACACAACTGGGATATTAATATGATTAAGAAACCTAGAGGCAATCAATTGGGATTATCCATAAGGATGGATAAATAAGGAGTTATTTGCCCAATTGAACCAAGAGTTGCATATGGGATGCAATTGAAATTGTTCCTACCTAAAGTAGTCAAATTATGGGTGACTTGCCAAAGCAAGCTCATAAGGAGATGAAACATGGATCTTGGCCCACTAGAAAATATAAAGATATTTTCCGCATTAATATCTTGAGGGTTATTAATCCGTAGTAAAATAGTGGGAGCTATATTTGACAATTTAAATCCTTGTTGAATATAGTTATACGTCACAAACTTTGCATAATTCTATTATGTTGAATACCCATGGCATTAAACAAATAAAAACGCGAATCTATCTATTTCCTAGATTGGTATAAAACTGAGAATTGTTCTCAAATAAAATGAAATTGTTGTACTTTGTAGAACATAAAGTTCTCTTCCTACCAACTACCAAAACACACTAAAACCTATGAAAGGAACACCAAAGAATGGTTCTTTGGTTATGACTTGCCTCATGCTAGCCGCCATGAACTCTGAGCTTTGGAAGCAAGAAGAGGAACATGGAGAAGTATGATATGATCATACATTGAAAGAAGCTCTTTCAAAAGGAGTGTGCTAGACATGAAGTGTTGCTCCACTTTGCGTTATGCAAATAAGCTAATTCAATATGATTGAAACATTAGTGAATGGACATTATCTATGAGATAGATAAAGAATAAACAGTTATTCACCCAAGTGGACCAAGAATTGCATTGGATGCAATTATAGTTTTGTTTTTAAAGTTGATTTACTCAATATGATTGAAAAATTACTTAAACAAAACACTCATAATGGGCATGGGCAAAGCTGTTAATGGTTAGCAGCATGGGTAAGGGCAAATGGTTTGCGCCGACCCCATGGGTATAAAGCAAGCCTGTTGCTAAAACCATTGTGCCTTAGAGTCCCATAGGTGGTGTAGGGGAAGAGAGGCTACCCAAAGTACCTGGAAGTAAATAATAAAGGAATTATGAATTCCGATTTGGGTATTTTTGTTATATAAATCAATGTGTCTATCTCATCATCATAAGTATATGATACTAGATGAGGATCTCACATTTATAGAAATGTGGAGGATCTCAAGAGACGAAGACAATTGGATAAGGAAGAAATAATCCTACACGTGGGGCTATGAAGCAAAGGGTTGCTGAAAAGCCGTAGGGAATTATTTCTACCTTTAAGAAATTGTTCATGAATTAGAAAAAAACGATCATGTCCTAGCTATGAGTAGGGACATTATCAAAGTTTCTTGTTTGGATAAGAAAACTCCTTGTCATAATAAAGGACAAATGTTGTTCCATTTATTATGATATGCATTATTGTAATGCAATTTTGTCTAAGTGGATTCTATATCCATGATCATGATAATTTCATCTATAACATCAATACCTAGAGGTTTGCATATAATGATATGAACTTCACTTATCTTTAGCATTATCGTGTAGGCCCCATAAATAAGAGATACATATCTAGAACTCCATGAGGATGGATTTCTGGAACTCATTTGATTATTGAATCATATGAGACATGTAAGACTTATTAGGCAAATATATGAACTTTTGAGAATCATACATATCGATGTATGAAGGCCACTAAGCACAAATGCTAAAGATGGTTTTCAGTACTTCATCATATTTACTGATGGGATCAGAGAAATATGGATTTGTGTATCTTATGAAGAAACAAATCAGAATCCTTTGAATTGTTCAAGGTATTCAGGAATGGAGTAGAGAACCAGCTTGGCAAAAGTATTAGGGCTCTACGATTGGATCATAGAGGAGAGTACTTGAGCCAAGAGTTTGACAACAATCTATGGGAGTATTGGATATGATCCAACACTCGCTCCACCTAGCACGCCACAAAGATTTGGCGTGTCTAAGAGGAGGCTTCGGACCTTGTAGGACACGGTTCGGTCCATGATGAGTCAAACAGAAATTCCAGTTTACTTTTGGGGCTATGTTCTAATTACAGCAAATTTCGCCCTTAACCTTGTTCCATCAAAAACGGATTATGAATAACGCCATATGAGATATGGACTAGGAAAGTGTCCTAGTATGTCATTCATAACGATTTGGAGTTATGAAGTTTATGTAAAAGAGTTTACAAATAAACTTGGACCCAAGTCGGATAAATGTTTTTTGTGGGATATCCTGAAAAGGATATTATTTCTACCCAATCGAGAACAAACTGTTTGTTGCTCGAACTACAGTGTTTCTAGGTAGAGATTGTCTCTAAGAGAAACAGTGGGAGGACAGTAGAACTTTAAAAGTTCAAGAACCACAATAGAACATTGATCCGTTTGATGGAACATGAGCAGGATCACAAGGTGTTGTGGAGTAACCTACTCAGATAACACAAGAACCTCGTAGATCAGGTAGGATATATCAAGGGACTAGAGAAATAAGGATTTCTCATAACCCGTGATATATTGCTCATAAAGATGAGCCTACAACCTATGAAATGGCCACATGTGGCCATACTCTCAGAATTGGCTTGGAGCCATGAGATACGATATGGAATCCATGTATACCAACAAAGTATAGACTTTGGTGGAGCCACCTGAAGGGTAGGACCCATAGGGTGCAAGTGGGTTATGAGGAAACCAACATGGATGGTAATATGATTACCTTTAAGGGAAAATTGGTAGGAAAGGGATTTCATGTGAGCTCATAGTATAGACTATGGCGAAATCTTTCCCCAATTGTGATGCCTAAATCCATTCGCATCTTGCTTGAAGCAATCTATTTATAGATTGGATCAAGCTTCTAGGAGTTGGACTCTTCAAATGGATGATGTAATCAAAGGAGTTTGGTTCCATCAAAATTGAAGATGAGACTTGTGTCTACAAGAAGGTTATTGGGAGCATAATTGTATTTCTGGTCTTGTATGTGGAGACATACTTAATCATTGGAAATGTTGCCCCTACTTGACAGTCTTACGTAGATTGACTAGGGAGTTGACTTTCTAATGGTAGACTTAAGAGAAGCAACTTGTGAAGATCTATTGAGGTAGATCAAGATGGTTGTATAGCTTATGTCATAGTACATAAATTGACAAAGGTGTTGAAATGGTTCAACGTGAAAAGAATATTGATTCTTACCCATATCACATGGAATTAGTCTTTGGAAGGCTAATTGTCTTACCAATTAGATTGGGAATGGACCGTATGAATTAGATTCACGAGATACGCCATGAGATGTACTAGGCCAGACGTGTCATAAAACATGACACAAAGATACCAGTCATATCCGGGTGAGAGTCACTGGATAAAATATCAAGATTATCCTTTGATACTTGAGAAGCACTAAGGATGAATTATTGATAAATAGATAGTATGAAGAGTTTACTGTAAGGGGTTACAGTGATGCGAACTTCAAATCTGAAAAAGAAGATTTCAGATTATAAGTCAAGTTTTGAGTTTTGCCTTAGTGGGAGCGACTGTGAGCTGGAAAGGTTCCAGGCAAGATTTAGTCACTGATTCTAACATAGAGGACTGAGTAAATCAATGCATAAGATGCATTTATTCAGAATATTCAATCTCAATCAAATTGTTGATGGAGGAGATGTGAATATTTGCAAGGTGCCAACATATGTCTCGCCCCTACGAAGTGTAAGCGTGGAGGGCCGCGCTAGATCAATAGGCATATGATGCAGGTGATTGACTCTAGTGCAAGTGGGAGACTGTTGGAATTGTTCCCTAGAGGCAATCAATTAATTGTGACATTTATGGATTTACGATTCATTATGTTATCGATATGGAGATATGTTAACATGAATGAAGTCCTTAGAATATAAGTGTTATATTCTTAAATATCCCTAGTCAATTATAATGATTAATGGGACAATCATCTATAGACTAGTATGGGGTTGGATTGATATGGAGATATCATGATCCAACACATGGGTATGCATTAGGAGTAATGGCATACTGGATTGACCCATCTCCGAGAAGGCTACATACACGTTATGTTTAGTCACAAGCGCTTCTCGCGGTGCAATGGTATTGTCATCCTTAGACATGAAGTCACTAGATATTCTAGTTGTGGATTATTGTGATTTTGGTAGCGTTACAAGCTGCACCGTAACTGGGTAGTTATAAAGGCGTGTACTGGATACAATAAGAAGCAAGCTTAGAAATCGTAGTGGACGTAGATAGAATTTGTCCCTCCCACATAACGGGAGCAAATATCCTAAGCCACTCGAGGGATAGTGCTTATAAAATGTCTGGCTAGACTCAAATAAATCAATATGGGATATTGATGTTATTTGCACGAATAAGGCTATTCCCAGGATCGAGAAACTATGGATTGGATATACGAGTGTGACTTTTATGTCTCGTGTCCAATCCGGATATTGGGACAAAGGGATGAGGCAATTACTTGCACAAGGTTTGTCATGATGACTATTCTATTTGTTGGCTAGAATGGATGTCTTGCTAGAGGCCGCTCCATATTAGTAAATAGTTACTACCAACTAAATAGAACCTATGGGGTCACACACCATATAGGGGTGAACTAGACTTGGGAAATAATTAATTAATATGATTAATTAATTAAAAGGATCAAATCGCAACAACTTGCTAACTTAGTAGGACTAATATGCAAGTTGGACTAATCCATGTATAGACATGATTAGGATTTGCCAAGGTGGCCTAATTCATGTAGAGACATGATTAGGATTAATTTGAAAATAGAACTAATCCATGTATTGACATGATAAGGACTATTTTGCAAAAGGGACTAATCCGAACTTGAGTAGGATTATGAGGGGTTCTTTATGTAGTAGGACAAGGAGTTGTTGGACTATATAAAGAACACTCCTAGCTTATTTTTCTCTCGACACACACCCATCTATTTGATAGAAGCAAGGAGAGAATAAAGCAAGGAGAGAGCAAGTCCCAAGCAAGGGCCGAATTCCCCTTGGGACCGCCGCCCCTACCCGTCGGCCTAAAGGGTGCCGCCCCACCTTTGGCACTCCATTGTTGGCGATTCCTTCTTCCTCCTCCATTCTTCCTAGCTAGCACATGGATTTGGAGGATCTAGATCTTACCTCTAGGCGTGGATCAACCGTAGAGACGTGACACTATTCGCGTTTGAAGTCATCAAGGAGAACCCAAAGGTGTGTTTATGATTTCTAACCCTTACCATCGTTATGTCTCTTGAATTGTGATCCTTGGAGGGTTTTTCATGGTTAATTATTGTTTCCGTTGCGCATGCATGAATCAAAACCCTACAGGCCAGATGGTCGCACTTGGGCCTCTACTGCTGCGAACCCTTTATCATCGGTTATACCAACTTGTGGTTGAGATTAAGGAATCGCGCGGGCGTCTTGATGTGTTGAATTTTGTCAACATTTCATTTCTTACCATGTGGCTATTTGAAAGGTGGCCGTCTTATGCTCCTGTCCCTTCAAGACCCAATTCTTGGAACGTTCCGGGTGCGAAGAATGCACTTCGAAGTGGGAGAGCTGCTCGGTGGTATAGGACCAACCTTCCTAAGTTTTCATGGAGTTTGGTCTGCGATGATCGAAGTGGGAGAGCTGCTCGGTGGTATAGGACCAACCTTCCTAAGTGTTCATGGAGCTTGGTCTGCGATGATCGAACAAAATTTATAACCAGGCCCTATACTACTCGCATTGAGAATGTGCGATTCTTCCCGAGGCTGTACCCTAGTAGAGATGGCTCCCTCTCCGAAGATACTCTCCTTAGGGGGGATGATTGCTACAGGGAATTCCTCTGCTGGTGCTTGAGAGGTTCACTGCCTGCCCTAGCCGAAAATGTCTCTGAAATAACTTCCAAGTATGAGCGGATCAAAGTCGATGTTGACCCGACTCACGTCTCACCCCAGTTTGGTTTTGACGCAGTGGCGCCCTCTATTTGGTCTAGGTCAGTGAGCAGAGATTGCTACAAGAGATTGCTGACAAAGAAATGTAAATCTATCCTGCTTAGCAACTTGCCTTTCACCCAGCCTTCAGGGAAACGCGTAGGTTGCCCTACCAAGAACTGGATCGCTTATTGGAACGCTCAACAAACTAGGTTTGGTTCATCTCCGCCTCCTCGCCTCAGTAAGGCTCCTGCGATCAAAAAGAATGCTTTCCCGTTTCGTCAGAACTGCAGTTTAGATGATTCGAAGTATGTACTTTATTCCCTACTCGATGCTGATAATCACTTGTGCCCGACCGTGATTCTTGAGGAAAAGATGACCGCTGTTAGGGGCGGAGTTGTATGTGTGATCCAGTACAGCGAAGCTTTTTCCAAGGTAAATAATTCTCTTTCGTCCTTGAAGTAAACTTTTCTTTGAAATGCTGTGACTTACATAAAACTTTCTTTTTCAGTGCTGTTTGAGGAGGTTCCCATCTGGGGACCGTTGTCCATCATTGGTCAATTATATTGTTAAATCCAAGAGGCAAAATCAAGAAATCCTTCTGGACATGGAATTGGCTCCCAAAGTGGAGGCTCTGATACGCGAGGAGATGGACGTATTCGCCCGCTCCTTGATAAAGGATGATGCTAAAGTAGACGCAGAGGTTGCCCCGAAGGCTGAAAAGCAAAAACAGAAGACAATTGTGATCTCTTCGTCGCCTAGGGAAGCTCCAGTTTCATCTCCCGCGAAGTCCCCTGTTCCTAAGGGAAAAGGCAAGGGTCGCATGCAGAAATATCTCGCAGTTGAGACGTTCATCCCCTATGATCAGGAGGAAGAAGCTGAGGAAGAAGAAGGAAGAGAAGAATAAGGAGAAGAAGAAAGAGAAGAGGAAAGAGAGGAAGAAGAAAGAGAGGAAGAAGAAAGAGAAGAGATAGGAGAAGAAAGCTCAAAAGGTAACTCAAATGAACTTATCTTCTTTGAATCATGACTTTCGCAGTAGTGTTGCTAACACTAACATTTTCTTTGCAGATGATGATACTGAGACTATCAGTGGCCTTTTGTCCAAGGAAAGGATAAAAACAAAGGGATCTCGCTCAGATGCATCTAGTGAGCCCATAGACGAAGCCAAAATCGCTGAGTCTAAAATAATGGCCGTTGAGGCAGAAGAGAGAAGGATAAAGCGCGAGGAAGATGACATTGAGATCATGAAGATAAGAAGTCTGGAAGAACAGCATGCTGGTAGCATGAGTGTGGCTTCCTTGGAACGCGCTCAGCAGGATTTCGAATAAATCGCAGGCAATGAAGAAGGTACAATTTTTAACCTTGATGTGTCTTACCAAGAGGTAATCTTTGGTGCATTAAAGCATGGCTTATCAAAAGATGATATTCGCCGATGGTTAGTAAGCAAATATGGCGAATCATCAGGTAAACAATTGAACGATGTTTGTAAACGAAACAAATCATTCCCCATTGTAATGAATTTTTACGTAACATCAGGTCATGCACACCTTAAGGATGTGATAAGTGAGGAAATCTGTGTAGGACATGGTGTCAAATCTATATCATATGATGTTGGAGCTGCGATCCCACATAAGTGTGGAGGTGTTCACTTTTAATCTAATATAGAACGAATTTAGGAAATAATTCATAACGTGAGTTACCTCAATAACTTGTCTAAATTTATTCTGCACGAGGTACCGCCTCAAATGATGTATCAAATGAAGCTGCCATTGCACATGGCCCCCCTGCTGATGCTCCAGAGCGAAGTTCGCACAAAGAGAAACCTACCATGGTTGCTGAAGATGCAGGAGAGCCTCTGGAAGATGTTATTGAGGTGTCTGATGATGTCGAACTCGACACTGAAATGAGGGAGAGAGATGATGAAGTTGAGCATGTAGGGGAAACTGGCACAATTGAGGAGATGGAAGCAGAGGATGCTGGAGCTGAGGTTCATGAAAATGAACAGGTCATGGAAGACATAGCATCGCATGAAAATGTTGATGCTCCAATGGACGCTCTTGAGCAACAAGAAACTTTTGCACATGGGGATGTTCCTGAGCAAACAGAGACTGGTCAAGGCATCTTGCAACCCTCACACATGAATGTGGATGTCCCAGCAGAGATCGCAGTTGGTGACAACAGTTGCGATCCTCCCGTCATCACACATGTTGCTGAAGCCAGTGGTGTTAACACTCCATCCATTTCTCCAAGTGCTGCTGCTCCCCTTAATGTACCAGGACCTCAGCCAAGCTCTGCCTCTGTTGAGACTGATTTTTCTCAAGTTCCCATCGTGTGGAGCTTCGGCTCTCATCGCGCCTACTGCTACCTACATCATTCCTGCTTCCTACGACGAACGCGAGGTTCAAGCTGACAGGCAGGTAATGCAGCGAGGAGATGCTTCAGGTTTCCCTGTTATGCGCATTCCTACTTTGCATGATATCATCGAAGGAACAGGTATACTATAGTGTTGCCACATGTCATACTGTATGTCTTTTGTTAGTAATTTGCATTCCTAAACTTGTCATTTCTTTAGGAATGAGGCAACCTGATGTGGACTGGCTCATGAAGATGTGCCTTTCATACCCGTGGTCGTTTGCGAGAGCCCTGGAGCTGGGTCCCTTTGATAGAAGATTTTTCGTGACTGAAGCCACCTGGATTTTGGAGCAATTGTCTGCGACAGCCCCTGCTACTATCTCAACTGATAATGCGCGGACGCTCTATGATACATGCAAGAGACTTCAGGTTAAATCTCAGGGCAGGTTGGACTTTGGATTCCTCTTCAACAGGGTTACCCAAATTCTCACATATGCGATGCTGAAGTATGGCTACCGCAACCTCGCACTTGAAAAGAGGAAATTGGAGGAGCAAAGGAAGAAGGCTGAGGAGGCTGCCAATCTCTTCCACGCGATGAAAGCTAGCTATGAAAAGCTAAAACAAGAGGTTAACAAAGAAGAAAAGGCGTCGCTCCTGTTATCACCAGAAGACCCTCTGGACAATGATTTATTTTGAGAGTTGCGCATATTGTAATGCTTCCCCCCTTTTTTCAAACACTCTGGGAACTCTATGTTAGCTTTTGCTCTTTTTAAAGATGCTCTTGTCGCGTTGTAATGATATCAACTGTGACGCCATGTTTTAACGTGATTGCCTAGATTATTGCATTATTAATTTATTAGATAAGCATGCTTAGCGTGCAGTGGGCCCCATCCTTATCATGACCTTGCGTCATTAAATAGGGCGTGATACTTTATCGTCGTAGCCTTTAGTAGGGTTATTGATTCTTGCCCGTTTCCTAGGCGTTGCTGACTCAACAAGGAAACTGAAGAGTCCTTTCTGATCTCTATATAAACCTCCCTTCTTGCTATTTGGTTCTTCATCAAAATGTTGGTTCCCATGAGTCCTCACGACTGCCGGTATTTACCCTTGAACTTTGTTGGATCATATCAGGTCTGGGCTTCCAAACCTGAGTTTGTGCATTGTGCTATAGAAATAGCTCCCAACAAATTCTCCGGAAATTCCTTGGATCCACCTAATCTTCTTGAAGACCAATTGCGTAAGGTTTCCTATTTGCACAAAGATTCTTTCTTTTTCATTATGTTTGCAGGAATTGTCCCCAGCAACTTTTCGGCGGAGCACGATATGGTACCGGTTCCACTACCAGTAAGTAATGAACGGTGTGCATCTTTTCCGGTTCTCCGGCAGAGAACTATTTTCCACCATTGTTTCAAACAAGGTGTTACGAGTGATTGTGCTTGTCTCTTGTGCACAATCAGCTTCCTGCCCCATGAACTGTTCTCCCATTTGTTCTTCACGTCTGCAGCCTTCATGGCATGAAGTTCATTTGGCATCTCACCGTGACAGGGGTACGAATAAGAGCTCTGTTTTGATCAAGGACGTCGACGACAGCTTCATGTCTCGTAGTTTTAGCACTCGTAGATTCAGGCTTTAGATTATGAATTTTCCGTTAATGTAAGCTTTTGCTTGTAAGCTGCTATCTAGACAAATAATGTAAGACATATTTGAATTTTATGAAAGTATGCTTTTTCATTTGCTGTTTTGTCTGCTACAATAGATTTTAACTTCGCATATGAACAAGCTCTGTATTTTTGCTGCAGTTGTATCCAAATAATATTCGAATAAGTTGCTATCTAAATAGATAGGCTTTGAATCGCATGAGAGCGTTTTTGTTATTGCTGCTATCTAGGCAGATAGGCTTTAGATCACTTAAGATCATATTTCGTTATAGCTGCTATCTAGGCAGATAGGCTTTTGATCGCATGGGATCATATTTATTAAAGTTGCTATCTAGGAAGATAGGCTTTTGATCGCAAAGGATCATATTTTGTTGTAGCTGCTATCTAGGCAGATAGGCTTAAATCGAATTGGCGGATAAAAATGATATGAACATATAAGTAAATAAAATGATACAACAAATCAACAGGTTTCTCTCATATGGGAGAGTCATTATTATTAAAGCATCCTCATATGGGAGGAGCATGAGACAGATTCCTCATATGGGAGGAAGTAGTGCAGGATACATGAGACAACAAGACTTTTGAATCAAAAGTAATGAAAGCAACAAACTTTGGCATTAGAAATAAAGAGATAACCTAAGGATAATACTTTTTAATCCATCGCATATTGATTGGGCTTGGAATTGTTGCAGTCCCATGAAGTCTCTGGATTGTGCTGTAACCGCTGTCGAAGACTTCATTGACTTCGAATGGACCTTCCCAGTTAGCTGCGAATTTTGGATGGGATGCCTCTCGCATGCAATAATCTGAAGCTCGCAGAACCGAGTCCCCAACTGCAAAGTCTCGGTGCTGAACTGTTTTGTTGTATGCGCGAGCGATCCTTTCCTTGTATCTCGTGTTAGCCCTCTTAGCATGTTCACGCCTTTCTTCAAGCAAAATCAGATCATGATTACGCTGATTTTCGTACAAGGCATGAAAGGCTATCCTTGCAGATTTGACTTTTATTTCTGCTGGTACAACAGCTTCGGCTCGGTAACATAGAAGGAACGGGAAAACTCCTGTGGGGGTCCTCGGCGAAGTGCGATACGCGCACAAAGCCAAATTTAAAGAGTTCGCCCACTTCTTATGATCATCCGCAACCATTTTACTCAGGATCCTTAGCAGTTTCTTGTTTGTTGCTTCTACCCACTTAGTGATATTCTCTTGAACGAAGTTAACAACTGCAAGCGCATTTGCTGTTTTGAGCGGCACTGCTTCTACCCACTTAGTGAATTGCTCCGTTGCAGTCAAGATGAATTGATTCCCATGCGAGGCTGGTCGAATGGGACCGATAAATTCTAAAGCCCACGTGTGGAATGGCCAAGGTGTCCCCAGTTCATGTAAATCTACAGAGGGAGCATGCACGAGATTGCCCTTGAACTGACACTTTTGACATCTTTTAACCTTGGTGCGGCAGTCTTCTTCCATTGTGGGCCAAAAATAGCCAACGGTAAGGAGTTGTCTGCATAGCTTCGCACCTCCTTAATGCTCCACCTGGTGGGTCAGATCCATCACCTCTTGCACTTCTTGGCTATCCAAACATCTGAGCAGATTGTCCTCATGGCCTCTTCGCCAAAGTATGTTTTCCCGCACGACATATCGAGTTGCATTTCTCTTAAGCTTCTCAGCTTCTTTTCTCTGAGTTGGCTCGATTCCTTCTGTTAAGTAGTCAAAGAGTGGCTTCCTCCAATCTGTGTCATCATCGATTGCAGCAATCTCCAAGGAGTCTTTAATCAATGTGAATCTCTCGCAATTCCCTTGAATGATTGCGGAGAATGTCGACATATCCGGCCAATGAATCCCATAGATCTGGGCTTTTCTGTAGACAGAGACTTCATTTTCCCCACAAGAGTGTTGGTGGATCTTTTCCAATAATGCCTGTCCTTCCTGTTGCAAGACGCACCGCATGAGTATTCCTCCTGGACCCTTAAAGTAAAGGGAATTATCGTGCACGCAATATCCCTTCGTGGATGCCCAATTATCTTTGCTTGTTCCCTCAGCAATCGCGCGCAGTATTGGCTTTCTCCAATCCTCATCTTCTGTGTGCTCCTCTTTGCATACTTCTTGTGTTAAGGCTGGGGTAGCTCTAACCTCGATCAAAATTCTTGCTGGGCACTTGTCCGCACTGATTTTGGACCCCAGGGTGGCTAAAGCATCCGCGTGCCGATTATCAGCTCTAGGCGTGTGCTCGTACTTGACATCATGAAATTGCTGCACCAGCTTCTGTACCATAGTCCGATAAGGAAACAAGTTGACCTCCTTTAACCCATACTCGCCTGAAGCTTGCTTGAAAATTAGCTTGGAGTCCCCCATGACCGCCAAATTGCTAACTTCCAGCACCATGGCCGCACGGAGCCCTGCGATCAGAGCCTCGTACTCTGCTTCATTGTTCGTTACTGGAAAATCTAGCTTGGTGAACATTCGGATGACCTCCCCATCTGGATTAGTCAGTACGATGCCAATTCCTCCTCCTTTCCTTGTTGATGACCCATCGAAATGAAGCTTCTAGTATGGTGACTCGATTGCGTAGATCTCGGGACCTTCTAGCTCCTCTTCTATCATTGGATCATAGATGTTGTCTTGAAATTATGCTAGAAGGTCTGCCACCGCCTGGGATTTAATTACCTTTGGGTGAGCACACGTGATTTCGTACTGCAAGATGGTCATGTACCACTTTGCTAATCTTCCGCAGGGAGAGGAGTGACTCAAGAGATACCGTATGGGGTCGCTCTTTGTGTGTGTGAGGCGAAATAATGCTTTAACTTCTCTATTACGAAAATAAAGCAAGGCAGTGACGCTCAATATCTGTGTACCTTGACTCGGCTGGCTGTACCACGCGAGATATGTAATAAATTGGCCTCTCCTGCCCTTCATGCTCTTGGGCTAGTAGTGCCCCTATGGATTTCTTTGTCGATGTCAGGTACAACAAAAGTGGTGACCCCAACTGCGGTGCAATCATTACTCTGTGGCGATGTCAGCAGGTCCTTCAGCTTCCCAAATGCGGCTTCATGTTCCTCTGTCTAGTTATACACGAAATTCTTTTTGAGAAGATCGCCGAAGCAGAAATTCAGTTTTGCAATTGTTGGGATAAATCTCCACAGGTAAGACAGCTTTCCCAAGAATGTCTTCATAGTGCTTTGATTGTGCGGTGCTGGCATGCTAGTGATAGCTCAAATTTTTGCAGGGTCAGGTTCAATCCCATGGTGATGGATTACACACCCCAAGAACTTCCACGAAGTCACTCCAAACGCGCATTTCATGGGGTTCATCTCTAGTTGGAAACTTCTGCATCTTTCGAATACTTTTCGCAGGTCTCCTAGGTGTTCTGCTTCTTCTCTTGACTTCATAACCAGATCATCAACATAGAACTCTACTTCTTGATGCATCATGTCATGGAAAAGAGCCATCATTGCTCGCTGATAAGTCGCACCCGCGTTCTTCAGTCCGAAGGGCATAACTGTGTAGTTAAAGACACCAAATGGCGTGATGAACGCAGTTTTCTCGCATCCTCAGGATCCATATTGATCTGGTTATATCCGCTGAACCCATCCATAAAGCTGACCATCCGATGTCCCGCAGTAGAGTCAATGAGCAAGTCGATGTTTGGTAATGGGAAGTCATCCTTTGGGCAGAAACGATTGAGATCCCTGAAGTCCACGCATATGCGGAGCTGCCCATTCTTCTTTACCAGTGGCACGATGTTGGCCAACCAGGTGGGATGATGATTTGGATTGATGAATTTAGCATTTAACAACTTGACTATTTCTTGCTTGATCTTCACATTTATCTCTGGTCTAAAACTTCTCGCACTTTGCTTCACTGGTTTGGATCCTGGGACAACATCCAATCTGTGTATTGTTATGCCCGTGTCCAGACCAGGCATTTCATCATATTCCTAAGCAAACACATCCTTGTACTCTGTTAGCAACTGCAACAATTTTGCTTCCTCTTCGCTTGTGAGGTATGCGCTCAGGATAACAGGCCTTTTTTTTCTTCATTTGGACTTAGGAACACTTCTTTCAGTTCCTATTTTTGTGGCTTTGGCTTGTCCTCCATACACTCGGGCGCTTCTTTCAACTTGTCCTCCGGTACTTCTGACCTCAGCTTGTCTTTCTCCGGGCCCTGCTCAAGTTGATTGATTTGCCCAGGGATATCCCCATGTTTGGATGGGGGTACCCCCGCGCACCTTCATATGCGGTAGCATTTCTTCCCATTGGAGTAGAAGCTTTCTATCTCCTTGCCTTTATTGTCATGCTTTACCACTCTCTTCAGAGTGTACACATTCTTCTTTTGATAAGAAACTTGTGGCACCTCTTCGCGTGCGGGTACCTTTTCCTTGGCATCCTCTCTTGTCACCATCACTCCCGCTGGTGACTGATCCTTGATGTCTTCCCATCGAGGCAAAGGAGTTGGGTTGAATGGCCTCTGCGGCTGTTCATCCGCCATTTCGGTGAACGACACTGCCTCGGTGAGATGCAATTCGTTAAGATTAAAGGGATTCGTTGAGGCTGGTATCTCGACTACCCTGCCATTCCAAATGGCCTTCATCACTTGGTGAGCTGTTGAAGGAACTGCATCAAAACGATGGATCTATGCCGGCCTATGATCATGTGATACGTAGTGTTCGCATCAATGACGTAAAACTTGGTGGAACACTTGATCTTCCCTATCTCGAGACCAAGGAGGATCAAACCCATCGTCATCCTGGAGTCACTTCTAATTCCCATCAGCGAGGATGGGCGTCTAACGATCTTCTCAGGAATCCCTGCCAACTTCAGGGTGTTGAACAAGACCACATTAACAGCTGCTCCTCCATCGACGAATGCCCTTTTGAACTCAATGTCGTTGATTACCGTTGTTACATACAAGGGCTTCTGGTGACTTACAACCCTTCCGTTGGAGACGACAATGTCCTCCTCGAAGTCCTCCGCTACCCTGAGGATTTCCTTTGCCATTTCTTTCCGGCACTTTTCGAAAAGTTCATATCGTCAAAGAATTTTCTGAAACTGTGCGACCCCTTCATCCTGTCGGCACGCGAGTCCTCGGTATCCATGATGTAATCCTCCTCTCATGGACTTCAGCAATGATAGGCAGACCATCTTCCGCAATCTCTTCAAGGTCCATAATTGCGATCATAGCTACCTCCTTGTCCTTTGGCTCTTGCTCCGCATGAGCCGGGAGTGGATTATTGCGCAAATCTTGCCTCTGGTTGCTGACAATTAGCTCCCCTTCTTTCATTTTTCGACTCACAAGGTTCCTGAGCTTCTTGCAATCAGCTGTGGGGTGTATAACCTTCCCGTGGAACTCGCACCACTTCGGATCCCTCAGCATCTCCCTGGAGGGTATTCTTTCGAGCGGAGGTAAGACCCCATCCTTGCGCCACTGTTTGCATAGGTCGACCACCTCCTCCAGAGAACATGGCAGAGGGGGGGGGGGGCGTCCGAAGTCGAAACCTCCCAATCTTGAAGGTGGGTCCCCCTGGAGATCGCTCAGGAGCATGTTTCTTCTTTTGCCTCTCGACTATAGGCTCTTTGTTCTTGGTACATTCAATTAAATTCGAAAAAGTAAGTGTTTGCAAGTTAATTAACATACCCTTGTATTCGTCTCGCATCCGCTGGAGACATATTTCCACGAGCCGGCCTTCGAGCACTTCAGCTCTGCATTCCAATGATTTTGCTCTGAACTTCTTGATGAAAGTGACGCCATCCTCGTCACGCTTCTGATACATACGCGAAAGATGTATCATTGTAACCTTCTCCTCCACCTGGACGAACTTGGTATAGAACTTCTTAACCATGTCATGCCAGGTCTTGACAGATCCAGCCTCCAGTGTTCTATACCATTTATATGCAACGTTCCCCAAATACTTGGGGAATTCACGTATCAACAGATTGGGGTCAAACCCATATGGCCCCATCACATCAATGAAGCGCATGACATGCTCTTGGGCATTCCCGTTAACATCATCAAATTTGTCCCACTTAGGGGCCTTATACCCTGCGCGGTTGGGCATCAAGTAGATCTCCCGCGGAAAAGGAGGGGCATTGTGAACCTTCGATATGATGGTGTCTGTAAAAGGTTGGTTGGCCAGGTAGTTCTCTATGCGCTGCTCCAAGGCCGTCATGCTTGCTGGTGCACTCCCTCCCACAGCAGGAGAAAGGGTTGCAGCTGGTGGAGACACGTACACAGCGGTTGGATTGGGGGTGTAAGCCACATTGCTTACGGTTACTGGCGGAGAAGGTAGGGAATATTGTGATGAAATATTGAAAGGAATTCCCGGTAATTGGGAAGCAGGTGTGATAAGGGACGGCTGAGCAGTTTGTCCCTGAGTAGAAGGTTGCTGGACCGTTGCTGGTGGGCTCTGCAAACTAGGGTTTGGTGGTGTAGGTGTTACCTCTGTTCCCTGGGAGACACGGGTTCCATCTCCTTGAAAGACAGCAGTTCCCAGTGCCGGATTCTGGGCAAGAGATCCCAAAATGGACATTATCTGAGCCATTTGTGCGGATTGAGCCTGGAGAGCTTTCGCCTGGCTCTGGAGAGTGGCATTCAGTGCCTCCAAGGTTGGAGTATAGTCGTTTTCCGTAGAATTGTTACGGGTTTCCACCCCTGAGGTCGTCTCGGTTGAGGGGGATCTGTTGCTGACATCTTCATCATGAGACATGGTTGCTTTCAAGGGTAAGTTTCACGTCGGGTTCACCAAATGTGTACGGGGAAATCCTTTGAGGAATATTCAACGTACACCAAGAACAGGGAATGAGAAACACAGGAGAGGTAAGGTAGTGAGTAGGGAGAGAGTAAGACATTAGTAGCTGTATGAGACAGAGACAGATTTGGCAGAGCTTCCGCGTAGTTCTAGTGATTAGTGTTATGTAAGGAAGGGTTAACGATCCTATATATAGTGGAGAATATGACCGTTGTAGTGGGTTAATGCACCCATTAATGGCGGCTTAATTACCTTAACCACAACGGCACGTTCGTCCGTCTACATAGGGACCGTTACGCACTTCGTCCGCGTATACCGGAACTGTTATGAGGTTGACCGGGTTTATGGAGCTCGTGGTCATAAATCTCCCAAAGCAGTTACAAAAGGTCGGGCGCGGTCTTGGTTGTCGCTCGCGTGCGACGGAACTTACTATATCCTCCAAACCACTAAGTCCCTACAAGTCCCGTGTGGTGGTGTGCGAGGTCCCTGTCTCGCAGCCCCCATGTGGATCAGCGCGGGTGGTGATCCAGTGTATGTGGAGCACAGCTAGGTGTGCTAGATGACTGCCACGTGGTTGTGATCTGTCTATCTGGAAAGCACTATCTACAAAATTAAAGTGAAAGAATCGCAAGTACTAGAACCAGTTGGGTCTGCGACAGTGCTATACGCCTACGTCGTGTTACTTTACATCTATATATTTCGGGTGATGATTCCCTAGGCCTAGCCCCTAAAGACATGGGATTCCGTGCATCCCGAATCCCTTCGCTGTAGGCTGGATTCCAACATTCTAGAACTACCCTTCTGACTTACAATCTTATGGTGGTGTCAACACTTAAGGTCTAGTAGTTGGCTTGTATGATGAATAGCGGGACGAATCATCCATAACGCTTGGCAGAGAGGTGGGGTTATCAGAACCCCCTATACGCCAGTATCATCTGTTACTATTTACCCTGGTCACTCATGGATACTGCAACTAAATAATATTTCTTATTTCATTCCACATTTAGGAACTTATGAATATCTCGGTAAACGAATTGCCTACTCGAAATGACTTTTAGTTTGGAAATAAAAACTTTGAGAACTCTGATAACAGTCACTTGTACTCGTAATTATATTTCTGAAAATAGTTGAAGTCTTTACTCTGAAGTTTATACTTATACTTTGTTACAGTAAAAACTCTCACAAAACCCCGTAACCTGTCTTAGCTACTCTGTTTTACATGCTAAGTTGTTTATTAACTCAGTTTTTACTGTTACTCTCAAAATTGCATCCTTGTGTTTCTTTTTAAATTCCCTGCAGGTATATGATTGGTTTCTTGGGGTAACACGCTGGGATCACGACTCGTTCGTACTTTCAAACAGTGACACTTAGTAATTAACCGGAGAACCTTTTTGTTCTAAGATATATTTTGTTAGACATAATGTCCAGTTTGGAACCAGTCATGAATGTTGTAAATTTTATCTAAATGAATCATCATTTGGATGTTTTGTTTCACTTGCTTGTTGTTACCACTCCCCTGTACGGAGGGCACCATCCTGATCTCCGGATCCTCTGGAAATTGGGGTTGTTACATACTGAATCAGTGCAAGATATCATGTGTCGTTCCTTTTCAAGTCCTGAAACCTCATTGCAGTCGGGTCTGATGGGATCACATTCATACCATCTTTTAAGGTTATAGATGCACTCCGTTTGCAGCAGTCTCCTTGATCAAGTGTTGATCTACAGGCGTGAGAGAACAATGGATGAACTTGAGGCTTCCTTATTTCCTAGATACTCTGTAGTTATAGATCGGTAGAGATCCTCATGGATGGCACCGAACAGATCCCATACATGAAGCAGTAGGAATCCGTCCATCCTAGTTCTCTAACCTTCGTATACTGTGAAACCAAGAATCAAGTAACATGGGAGGTTAATATCTCCTTTTAGCATTTTCCACATATTTGAGAGGTTTTTGGGAGAGTTCTGATCCTATTGTTGATGATAGAACGCATGTTTATCACTTGTTGCGTAATATGCTTAATTCCAATACGGCCACGTCTTATATGCTTTATGTAGGCTTAATTGATGGAATTTTTTACTTGGTATAGTGTTTGTTGTCTTTTAGAGGAAACATGGCTTGTGGAGCGTATTGGATCAGGGTCGTGAGCTTTGGAATCTAGGAAGCGCAAGGAAAGAGGCTCAGGAACCAAGAAGTGAAGATTCAAGAAGAATTCTGCAAAACCTTTTGCACGAATGAAGAAACCGTTCGCACGAAAGATTTTTGCACGAAATCCTTGATTACAAGTCACTTGTTGAGTGCAACAACTTTTAAATCAAACAACATTTTTATCAGTTAATTAGTAAATTAGATTTAATTGTTGAATTCTAGAAAAGTAGGCCTCCTCACCTTGGGTTCGGTAAATCGGTTTTCTAAATTAATCCATTATATTACTTGAGCATATACTTGTGCAGTACGCGTAATATGGGCACGTCAACTTTTTGGCGCCGTTTCCGGGGAAGGTTACGGTTTACTATTCTTAGTTTAGCAATTAGTTTAATTTACTATTTTTATTTTTGTTTATTATCTTTGTGATTATGATTGTGTCTTAATCGTGTTTCAGGTTTTCAATGCATGCACATGAACTCTAGAGAACTTGTCCCCCCACTCGAGAATCAGGAGCAGTTATTTATAACTCCAAGAGGGAATCAAAAATAGAACGCCATGGGTGAGAAACTGACAAATGATGATCTTGCTCAACTATTGACAGAGCTGACCGAGCGCTTAGATGCGCACAACAACCAGATGCCATACAATAAGTTAGGCCGAGCATTGGTTGAGAAATTTCAGTCGTCCAAGAAGGGACATAAACCGGAAATTGTAGTGCCAACCATTCAGGCCGAGCACTTTAACCTAAAGCCTGCCACCATTACGACAGTGCAAAACCAGTTCCAGTACTATAGGAACTGGTATGAAGACCCCACTGACTTAATTGGGAAGTTCGATGCTTACATAAAAATGTGAAGTACAAGAATGTGAAAGTTGGAGCATTGAAGTTAATCCTCTTTCCTTACTGTCTAAAGGGTTGAGAAGAGAAATTGTTAGAGTCGATCACTACATGGGATCAATGTGTGGATGAGTTCATGGTAAAGGTTCTACCCTGCTCGACGATTTATTGGCTTACAAGCAGAGATTCTAGGCTTTCAGCAACATGCTGATGAGACTGGGGTTGATGCATGTGACCTCTTTATGAAGATGATACGCAAGTGTCAGGATCATAATATCGGTGACTACAAAATTTTTCAAGTGTTCTATCATGGCCTAGAGCGTCCTAACCAAGACTTGAATAATAGATAAGCGGTTGGAAACTTCCTTTACGGGGTTGATAAGGATGGAGCTTATGCATTGATGAATCAGATAGCCAAAAAAGATGCTCATTTCTATGACTCTAGAAGGTTGTCAAAGTTTCTTGAACCAAAAGGAGATGAGTGGAAAGATGGGATCACAAAGATTGTGAAGGAATTGGTAAATCACATCTATGGAGACAAGAAAAGTGTGGCCACAGTGGAGGAGCAGGATTTTGATGCAGCATTGAGTCAACCTACAACTGAAGATATCAGCTATGTGGGGGCACAATGGCTACGTCAGAACCAGAATCAAGGGAACTACATGCCAGGTACCCGAGATTATCCATGATTCAAATATGGGGACCAGGCTGGGGCTTCTTCTTCTCCTGGATTTCAGCACATGCCGTCTGCTCCCGTTACTCAGGCACCACCACTGCTGCTGCACAAAATGCTGAGATGGTGGATCTCAAGAACATGGTGTTTCATATGGGAAATAATGTGAATTCTTTCACCTCTCACCTGAAAATATTGACGGCTGACTTGCACATCACCAAGTCCTCATTTCGCAACTTGAAGTGCAGGTATGACATATAGCCACTCATCTCTCTGATATAGCACAAGGTTCTTTGCCATATGATACAGAGAATGTACGTCAGGTGAATGCTATTACCACTCATAGCGGGATTGCGTTTAATGATCCCCCATATTCGAGCCATGCAAGAGCTGAAGCATCCAAGGGGAGGGAGCATGAGGTCTTTGACACTAAGAAGACCCCTGTCATGTTCCCCCAATAAAAGGGCATGACTCCGCCATCAGGGGCGATGATTGATGATGAGGTAATACCACCAACTTATTTGTCTAAGGATCCTCCTTATCCTTTAAAGAACAGAAAGAAGAAAGATGACTCTGAGGAGTATAGGCGTTTCTTTTCCATATTCTCCAAGCTTCATATAAATGTGCCATTGATTGAGGTAGTCAAGATGATGCATAAGTATGCTAAGTATATGAGAAATGGAGTTTCGGGGAAGAGAACAGTGAAGGACTTTCATAATGTGGACTTAACAAAGTATGTGAGCTCGTGCGTCTTGCATGGCTTGCCTCATACTCAGAAAGATCCGGGAAGCTTTGTGATATAAGCGAACTTGGGAGGATCTTATATTGGAGAAGCTCTATGTGATTTGGGGACTACTGTCAACTTGAGGCCACTGTCAGTTTTCCCAAGATGGGTGTGCATGCTCTCTCTACCTTGATCAATCTTTAGTTTGCAGATAGGACTTCAAAGAAAGCCTATGGAGTGGTGGAGGATGTGCTGGTGAAGGTAGGGAACTCTATTATCCCTGTTGATTATGTTATCCTAGAGATGCCTGTGGGAGATGTTCTGATCATTCTTGGTAGGCCCTTTCTGGCTACTGGTCGAACTCTCATTGATGTGCAAAATGGATAATTGATCATGATGACGAAAGATGAATGGGAGACTTTCCGGGTTTTCCAAGACAACACCCCAGCAGTTTCAGGGGAAACAGTTGCAGATGCCACTGGTCGTGCAGTCAGTGCACCAGGAATTCAGAGGTGATTAGTGCAGATCCACCAAAAGCAAAAAAGCTGAAGTTCACCGAGTTGTTCTAAAGATCCAGCAGAGGAAGCTGGCAGAGAAGGAACGTGGTAACAAGCAATCTTTTTAAGTGAATGAGGTAACTGGTTCGGCCGTCGACCTTAAATTAAAAGTGCTTATTGGGAGGCAACCTAATGTAGGAGTATGATTTAGCTGTATTTGTTATTTTATAACCATAAATAATCTTTTGAGGGGCTAGAGAGTGTGTTTTAATATTTCCAATGAGTGTGTAGGACACATGTATCGAAGACCGCTCAGGATTCCCCTTCTTGATGCGAGTGCATATGAGTGCACGCAAAACGAGGAAACAACTTGAAATCCAAGTGTGGAAATGCAACAAGACAAATTACTTGAGGAAAAGGTGTAATCATTCAGTTTGAAGATTCCAAGAAGCAATCTTGTTCTGTAAAGATTTCACATGAGCGCATCGGAATCCGGACGCGGGAGTTGCGGATCACGGGAAAAAAACAGTGGGGAATTGTTCGCACAAGAGGGACAATGAGAAGAACAATGGAAATTCCGCGGACTTTGGAAATTTTCCAACAAAAATGGAGTCCTGGCAGTTAATGGAGTCCATAGGTTCAAGATTCGAGGAAAACGGAGGCCAAACGAAGAATTGAGTCAAAAAGGGCACGAATTCCCAGGGGTCATTCGTGCGAATGGGACAGCCATTCGTGCGAATTGCCATACTTAGAATTGTTTTGGAATGCCTTTCTTGCGAATAGAAACAGGTCTTCTTCTCATACGTGCGAAAGCATTTTGTACGAACGAAAATTTCATTCCAACGAATGCCTTTCGTGCGAATAGTCGGGCTTTCGTGCCATTAACTAGGCAGCAGAGGCTCTAATTGAGGGCATAATGGACATTTCAAGGGGTAGATGTACAGCACCAACGTCTTAAACAACCTTTCCAGCCTGTCATTTGGATTGAGCTCACCTTCTTCATCTTCTTCCTATCCACTTCTCTCAAGAACACATCAACCCAATTCCGTGAAACTTGTCGGAATCGGTTGATTTTTTTGGGGGTTTTGCTCCACACTACTTCTGCACCAACATTAATTTGTGAATTATTTTCTGAGAGGGTCTCAATCGAGTGTGGGGGACAGTTGAAGATGAAGGACCTCCAAGAGTAAATTCTCAGATTTGTTCAATTGGAGTTGGAATTTGCCAAAACCGAAGAAGAGATGTTCGATGGGGACACTGAGGTGCACAATTCGGCAGGTTAAACTCGCCTTGCTAATTTTTTCGGAAAATCAGTCGACCAATTCGGTCATTCTTGAATGATTTTCGCGAAACCGGTCTCGTAAGAACGGTACTCCGGGACCGCATATACCTCTACACTCTCTCTAACATTTACGTTGAGGGATTTTTTAGGGTTTGTATTTGTTTTCGAATTATAAAGTGTGAAGTGTTTCTCGCGACGACTCCAAATAGTCTGTGTGGATTGAGCGCTAACTGAAAATTGAGTCGATATGTTACTTGTTGTTTTAGTTCACTATTAGCTCTCACCGCGCACTTTCACTTTTACTTTGATTATGTCTACTTCGGGTGGTGGTAAAAGGAGACAGGATCAAGTCACTGATGACCACCCCATCTTCAACCTTGAAGAGGAAGTGGTTATGAGTGAGGACTGAACGATGTCCGATTTGCATGTGGGAGAAGGTACCACAAATAGTCGTCAAGTGCCTCTTTCTCCAATTTACTATGAATTGAGAAAGGAGTTTCCAACAATGCTCGTGGTGGGAAAGAGAGCCAAGTCGATGGTGCAGGTTGTCCTCGCTGCTGTCTGCAGTACTAAATACTGCAACTTCTTGTTCACGAGTTGGAAGGCCCATAGAGACTTTTACTTGTATTAGTTCCTGAAGAGGGAAGGGACTCCTGAAAACCCTTCCCGGAAAGCAAGAATATGCATGAGGAGCTTAAGAACATCTTTGAGAAAGAGAAGCTAGAAAGGTGGTTTATGATTTGCAAGGGCAAGTCTAGCTCCAATTTCACGAGAGAGATTGTTCTTAATGCTCGTTATGGTGATGACGGGGAGAAGTAAGGATGAGAGGCAGATTTATTGTCGTAGGACCTTTATAGTCATCACACCCGAGGCTATTAGGTCTGTTTTCAGGTTTAAGCCTTTGGAAGGCCATTGTGCCTACCATGACAATTCGACGGCTGTATATTGTTGAGGTTGTTAGTACATTCTCTTTCCAGGGGTTTCTGGGGCAGGTTAGGAAGAGAGATCTACTTTACCCCAGTGGATGGTGCCAAGGAAGTCTTTGCTGCCACTCATGAGGTGGATTTGCGAGCTTTCAGAGAACTGTGTCTTAGGTGTTACACCTCAGCTTGTTAAGTTGTGCACCATGGCATACTGTTTGTGGAGTCGCATGCGCATTGACATTCCTATCTTCATTTATAAATACATTATGGAGAGGAAAGAGCGCTAGATCAGGAAAGCTCCTGGACACACCAACCTTCTCCTCAAGCTAGCAAAATATGCTGGTATTAAAGTGAGTAACGGGAAGTGTGATTTGAAAGAGAGTGTGTCCCGCAAATGGGAGAAGTTTCCTGACGCCCAGGAAACCCCAAAACCAACAAGATACACAAAGAAGAAGGGAGAGGCTAGTAGCTCGGGCTTCAATTTGGAGACCCAACTTGTGATGATTATTCATATGCTGATCCAGCAGAGGGATCAATCAGATCGAGACAAAGCTATGTCGTAGAGACGGTTCCAGCATGTGCGGAGCAGTGTGCTCCATGAAAGTTTGTAATGTAAGTGTAAAACATGATCTAAATACTCTAGGGGGGTGAATAGACGATGCTAACTTATTCCAAAACACTGTCTTTTAAAACTTGAATAGAGTAAATAGTTGATATCTCAAAGCTTTGAAACAATTTTGAGAAACTTGAAGATATAACTGCAGAGTACAGAGGCTTCAAATATTTGATATTTGGAATGCAATATAAGTGCAAACAATTGAGAAACCTAGAATAGCATTGTGATCCTTTGGTGATGTGCGAAGAAGTGAACTTTGTATCTTTATCAGTATACGTATTCTCATGACAGACGATATTCTCCAAAGGTAGCGCATATGGTCTGGATACAAAGTAACTAATGTCATCTCACATTAAGGAAAACAAATGTTGAACACCTTTCGTTTTGTACCAACGCCATAATGCTCGAGGACAGAGAAGATTTTTCTTAGCATTGGGCGCATTCCAGAGTTCGACATGCGTTGGAATCGGAGCATAAAGGGGCCATCTCTCGAATACCCACATTGACAGAAATGCGACATTAACATAAGTTACGACATCGACTCTACCTTGAGATTGTTCGACATGCGTCATATCCAAGTCGAGACGATTATATAAAGAGTCAAGAACAAAGGGCTCCGAGGCTACTATCTGACCAAGTGAAAGACAAACTGCAAGAGCGAGAACATGGGAAAAACCTCATCATGAGGATGTTCCTTCTAGAGAGGTTGTCGCGTCTAGATCTTTTGCTAATATTTCTTGAGAAATTTTTGGCTTCGCAAAATCCTTGAAGAAATATGTTATCCATCTTGACCAAACGTTTCGCGCCTGATACAAGAAACAAGTGCGTTTTTAAGTAGGTGCTTGAGTTCCACCTCGTGGTCGTCTTCTTCACTTCAGATATGCACTCCATAATTTGTTCGAAGAGGGATATTTCCACGTCAGTCGTCAAAGGAGCCAAAAGATCCACATGCCCCATGCAGGGAAGTTCCAACAGCATTTCAACATCTTCGAGAGTGGGCCCGACTTTGAAGGTCGAAAACAGAAAACTCTGGGTTTTCTTTAAATACCTCGACATCAGATTCATTAGCATATCATTATCGAGCTTGATTCTTAGCCCCTTTGTCGCACGTACGAAATTGTATATTCCAGCTTGAGTCAATTCATTTTCATACTGCTCAAGGACATGTTCTGTCCATTCTTCCATCCATTCAAGTTTCTCCACGAAAGTTTGATGGAGAATATCTGTGAAGAGGAACAACCCAGATTCAAGAACAAGCCTGTGAATGTCATTGATGTTAACGAGATCCCAATCGTGTCTTTTATTTTAGATGTTAATTGCAGATTATCCTTCACTGGAGATTTATCAATAGTAGTCCCTCTGAAAGTTGCCAAATAGAAATCTTCTCCGCCCAAATATGGAGCTTTGCACCACAGATCCTTGAGAATTTTTGGTAAGTCAACGACTTCCTTAAGAAATTTTTGGGAGCCATCTCTATTAAACAGGTAACAGATGTAAGATAAGGTCTTTATTAGTGATACTCTGTTTATACATGAGGAACTTCAAATATAAACCCAGTTATATTGCATGCCCATTTGATTCGTATTCTCAGATATCAAAATTGCGCTATTGAAGGATGAGATCTACTATCCTTGTTGTTGTCTGAGAAATCTAAGTGCTTGATTGATGATGACGAACAGTTTATTGAATTTTTGAATCTGTTATTGAATAGTTTCCCCTCTGCTCATAATCCTTGACAGTAACAATGGTGAAAAGTACAAATGTTGGAGTGGAAGAGTTTATATGGAGTCTCTTGGAGACCCACGACCTCTAAAATCTTTTCGAATCACTACCACCTCGGTAAGCGGCAAAAATATGAGGATGTTGTTTGATAAAACGTAATGCCTACGCCCTATTAAAGGCTACCCGGCGTTCCAGAGAACCAGACAATGATGAAGACTTTTGGGGGCTAGGGTTTCTGAACTTGATTTGAAGTGATTTGAAAATCGGCGTGGAGCCACGCACGACTTTTTTTGCAGGTTAATACAACGACACGCGTGAAATACGCGCAAAAGGGGGCTATTGTAGATAGTGCGTTTTGGGCAGATAGATCATCACCCACATGGCATCCGTCGAGGTGGTTTGATGGTACTCCACTACTACTCTATCATTCTGTAAGTTTGCACTTATCCGTATGAGGGTTGTGAGAAAGGGTCACCCTCGCGTACTAACCGCACGGGATTTGTAGGGTTCAAGTGGCTTGGAGGCTAGCGTAAGGCACGTCGCACGCGAGCAGCGGTTACACTTGCGTGCGACCCTTGTCAGTTATCTGAGAGACTCGCCGATCACGTGCCCTGTATATACGGACAATCGTGCAACGTGCCCTATATATACGGTCGATCGTGCAGCGTGCGAGGCAGTTACGTGACCGTCATATGCGGTCGTGAAACTCCTCATAACCGCTATTCTAAGAACCCGTATATAGGAACGTTTTCCTTCCATTATGGGTTCGACTATTTTGGAAATCATTACATACTCTCTCTCTCTCAGATCGTTGGAAAAGGCTTACTCTTACCCTACACCCTTACTCCCACTCTCTGTGCTCTGTATTGTGTGTTCTTGTCTACCGCAGGTGTACATTCAGATCCATCTCAAAGGATCTCTTGTCCACTGTTACTTAGTAAATTAGATTTAATTGTTCAATTCTAGAAAAGGAAGCCTCCTTCCCTTGGGTTCGATAACTCGGAGTCCTAAAATACTCATTATATTACTTGAACGTATACTTGCGCAGTACGCGTAGTATAGGCGTGTGACCGGTTCCTTGAGAGATCCTTGATCAGACAACCTCTCTTGGAACCGGATGCATGCATCTTATATATTTACGTTAGTTCAATTGAATAATTAATAAATCCAAGGTAACCAGGCTCTGATACCAATTGAAAATGAGAGGAGAGCACATGCGTAAATAATATATCACACGGGTATGATTGTGTATGCTGCTATATACATCCTCACTTCACGGCATTAAGCGACATAACGGAAGACTACAATCGTAGAGCCAAATAGGAATGCCTCTTGTAGAAAATTGAGATCGAGTAAATAGATAACGATATAAGACAAGATATATACTAAGAAAAGAACCACATAAAGATAAATAATATATGCAGTTTTATAACGTAAACAGTAGAACTAATCTAACAACTAAAATAATTATACGAAAAGAAACAGACAAGGCACAAAGGATTTTTACCACGGGTAAACCTTCACTGTTTCTCCTCCTGCGAAGGGAAGTTAGGATGAAAACCCACCTTTAAGCACCAATAAGTTCTATACAATTAATTTTACGAAAGGTTAGAGACACGATAGATAACAAGATGTCCCTCGGACCAGCTACTCACCACACTATCTTTTGCCTACCTAGTTTCTACACCCTCTTGTGTAGAAACCCACTATTGTGGCAATCCAAGCCTCGCTTGAATCTAGTTGATGATAGAAGTGACTCTGGTAGTTTGTCAATCGATAAACTCTATCTTCGTTTAATTTGTGAGTGAACAACTCTGGAGAAAGATACGGAACTGACCTGCAGACTAGTAGAATTTAGACGAAGCTAAATAAACCTAGACCTAGCAGATATATCGAGATAAGCTCGAGGGCTTACTCTACATGTTCTAGATAGGGGAACAAATATCATATCTGACCGCAGCTAATTCAACAATTCATGATAACATATATGATAATAATCTAGAATTTGCGATAGATGTGAGAGAGTAGTCCAAGTGTTCAGAATCTGTGAGACGCCTATATAGAATAGACAGTCTAAAAAACATATCAGACACAAAACAAAACTAAGAATCATTTGAAAGAACTTTGGTTTAGTCTAACAGATAAAGACTAAATTCTAGACTCAAGTAATTTGACAGATGACTATTCTAGATCAATAGACAAAGATTGATGTAGATACTCAATGAAGCGAATTCAGAAATACCTTGATAGATTGTAGAAGAGTACTGAACAGATTATGATTGAAGAATCAAAGCTAAGGGAAGCTGAAGCGTCGCGGAAGGATGCTTTGAAGTTGAACCATCGGCAAGGAACGGTGAACCGTCGGCTGTTAAGCTTCTCATGAGCTGTGGTCGAACTAGAAGAGCTCCCTCTTTCTCTAACGTGAGGGTGACTGACCTAGCTCTTATACTCCAAAGCTTATTTTTTTTCTCAACTCTAGCTCTATATGTATATGAGAGGTTACTTGATTTCCAAGCAAGAGAGTTATAGAGAAAATCAATTATGAATCTAGACTTATAGAAATTGATTGAAAGTCCAACTCTTGTTTAAAAAATAATCAATTAATAATAAAAGAGTTTTACTTATAAAAAATCAAATTTCTATAAAAAAATATTCAAACTTAACTTAAAATTCTAAATAAGTAAATAATATAAAAGAAATTTGTTTTTGGAAAATCAAATTCAGTTTACTTAGAAAAGAAATCAAATTGTCAATTATTCTTTTTAGTATTTAAGAAAAGATTCTTAATAAGTATAAATTAAATCTCTATAATAATAATTTAGGGAAACGAATAATAGCTATATATATATATATATATATATATATATATATAAATTGGCTGAATTTAAGGACAAACATGCTTTGGCCGAATTTATTTGAAGCGATATTCATGCTATATTCTTTTTGATTTATATTCTAAGTCTTCCAATTAATTTTAAACATAAAACTATTTAAATTCATAAAAGAGTTATAGTAAGCTAACACATCTTTGTGATCATTATCACTAAATTTATTAATTTCATAAAAGATATATTAATCTCCTAATCAAACTCTCATACTTCCTAAAGAATCTTTAAGAATAACAACTTAATGATTGAAATTGTCAAAAGAGCATGAAAAAGAATCTGAAGATCTCAATCCGGCCGCCACCCTAGCAACGCACGGTCTCCTAGGGATGCGAACGCAACCATTAGGGTGCTCCAGGGAGTGCTCTTTGGTCTTTTACTCTTTTCCAATGAGTGTCGTTTAGTACAAAGATAATTGGATTAACGATAAAGGAATAATCTTAAACCTGCGAGTGACTCTGAAACTTCTAGGAAATATGTGAAACCCACGATCACATAATTGATGATATCTGATTATTTCTTGCAGGACTAGATTTAAGACGCCTGAATTGCCTGCAAGAATATGGGTTAGCATAACATAGTATCTTAATAAAGAGACTCAGATCAGTAATAATAATAATATACAATGCACTACATGATTTGAGCCATTTTGTTCCTGTATTGACAAACACTAGAAGTAGTGTGGAATCCTAAACTGAACACATCCCGGCTGATCGTGTTTTAGAGTTGTTATAAATTGGGTATATTCGAGCAAGAACGATGTAACAAAATCAAGAGCGAGAGACAAATTTAATGCGGTTCACTAACGGAATTCATAACGAACCCGCTAGCTACCTCCACGGCCAAAACCCAATATTTTATTGAGAAGAAAACCCGATTACAATGCACGCCATGGCCACAACGGCCGCGGCGGCCACCCAATACAACACCCGCCCGATACACTCACTTTAAAAGCTTTCAAACTCAAACCCACAAACTAATCTGTGTGTGCATGTGTTGTGTGAGTACAAAGGGAACTTTATATATCCAAAGTCCTTGTGAGTGTGGCGGTGGAATCACCAAGCCCACAACCCACAGCCACATTGATTCAAGACCCAAGACTTTGCCTTGTGTGTGACTTTGCCTTGGACCCCAACTTGCCAAATTGTTTTCCAGTCAAACATAACTGATTGCAAGTCAATCTAACAAATCTCTACCTTGACTTGAACGTCTCTGCAACCCAAAACAAGAACCTGATTCTTCTCTCCTCAAACAAGAAACGAATGTGTCTCCAAAAACCTGAAATGAGCACGCCTCTCCGAACAGATGACCCTCGGCTGTATGAAAAACCTGAATTGCCAAATCATTTCTCCAACTACCATGCGTTCCTGCAATGACTGCGCCCAATGTAGATTCACTTCCTGAACCAAAAAATAAGCGCTCCACCCAGAACCAGACTCGAATAGATTCAGTGAAAAACATGACAGCCCGATGCGCCCAATTATGCCAGACAGATGCACCACAAAAAGTGCCAGATGTGATTACTTACCAGACCCGATGCACTGAATCACAAGTGCCCAAACAGATTTATCGTGTCACATGCACCCCATATGACTCAGATGTGACACGCTCTAACCACAAGTGTATGGTTGTCGTGTGTAGTAATATAAGGAAAAATACCGGGAATTCTCTAGGTTCACTAGGTTGGTCTGAACTTATGTTTTGATTCGTAAAACAACCGCGTGTCTTTCACTATTAATCGAGCAATATTAAACTTACCGAGTTACCAAGCAAGTTCACTATACTTAAGACCAAAACTTACCGAGTTACCAAGTCTATTTTAGCGATAAGTATGCATTAAAACCATAATTCTACTCTAACGATCCTAGTTAACAATATCGAGTTACCAAACATTGATTCAACTAGGTGGATTATTCAATTTACCGACTAACTCTCACGGAGTTACCACGTGAAAATTAATTAAAATTATCTTTCCGTTAGCTACTCGCAAAAATAATGTGATTACAAACGTAAACAATCCATAATAATGAAAGAACACGCAAGATTAAAGTTAAAACATGAATCACAATCTCAAAACATGATATTAAGATCAAACCCTAGCTACACCAAACGAGAATTCCCAGAAAATAAAGTTTATCTACTACGATTCATACTCAAAACAACGAGTTTCTTGAGTTTTAACATAAAAATCAAGAAAAGAGAAGAGTTGAGAATCAAAACGGATGATCCAAAGCTCCTAAGCTTTCCCAATAGCTTCTTGATCTCCCAAAAGTGTTTCTAACGTGAGGAACTACTGAAAAAGTCTACCTAGAATACTTAAATACGTTTCCATAATACGATTACAAAGTTTGGATAAACTACGAAAAAGCCCCGCACAAAATCCTGACTTCCAGCGATGTCTTCGTACGAAGACATTTGTCTTCGTACGAAGGTCTTCCTATACAGATACTGCAAGCTTGTTTGAGAAGACTACTTCAGAACCCTGAAAATTGGCTAAGTCTTTTGTCTTCTTACGAAGACAATTGTCTTCGTACGAAGACCCCCTTTCTCAGCATTGTTTCTTTGACTTTCTCCTTTCTTCCTTTGACTTCCTTCTTGCTTCCTTTGACCTTTCCTTTGAGTTCCTTGCTTCCGAAGTTCGTTTCCATCTCCCGCATGATCCTCCAAGCCCTGTTTTCCTGCGAATCACAACACGAAAACACAACCCGCGATCATATCACAATAAAAGTTCAAATAACTAAAGAAACACCCGGATTTAACAAGTAAAGAACATGAACTCACAATATCACATTTTAGCTCAATTTACTCAAAAGACGACGAATTCTCCATGTTGAGCACGCAAAACGTAGAAATAAAAGGCATAAAATAACTCCGAAAACGGAGTTATAAACTACCCCCACACTACCTTTTGCTCGTCCCGAGCAAATTTTTCAAGTCAATTCAATTTCTCAAGCAAAAACTTCTCTAACTTTCCCGCAATCCATCCAACTTTGCATACTAACCTAGTTATTCATTGCATAACTTCCCTACGCCATTTGCATACTTCCACCTCAAATTGCATACAAAACCATCATCAATTGCATACTAGTCCGAGTAGATCAATCCACAAACCATCCTTTTTACTAGTCGACACGACTCGATTATCCACAATGCACCTATATGCAAATGCAATATTAACAATGCAAGTATTGAAATAACAAATTTTCTTTTTCTTTTGAGATTGGGCAATCTCCATTAGCTTGAACCGGTTCACACGAAGCGATGAGAAATCTAGATACAAGGCATGAGTTGAAATCAAATTCGACAACAGGAATCTCCCCTAGCTAGTATAGAGAACCTAGCTTTACTATGTACAAGAACGCAACACCTTTTCATGTGTGACACAAAGTAAGAGGCTACGCTAGGCTAAGCCACGTTCAAGGTCCGAGCTCCTAATCCGCTAACGGGTTTAGAATTATGAGGCTTTAGGGACAAATAGGAAAATAATCAAGCACGAGTCCTAAAGCGTCAAATTCTCACAAATACCACATCTCACACACCCTCACAACAATGATAGAAACCAAGCCCAAAACTCACCATCTTGAGTCAAAAAGGGCACGAATTCCCAGGGTTCATTCGTGCGAATGGGACAGCCATTCGTTCGAATTGCCATACTTACAATTTTTTCGGAATGCCTTTCTTGCGAATAGAAATAGGTCTTCTTCTCATACGTGCGAAAGCATTTTGTACGAACGAAAATTTCATTCCAACAAATGCCTTTCGTGCGAATAGTCGGGCTTTCGTGCCATTAACTAGGCAGCAGAGGCTCTAATTGAGGGCATAATGGACATTTCAAGGGGTAGATATACAGCACCAACGTCTTAAACAACCTTTCCAGCCTGTCATTTGGATTGAGCTCACCTTCTTCATCTTCTTCCTATCCACTTCTCTCAAGAACACATCAACCCGATTCCGTGAAACTTGTCGGAATCGGTTGATTTTTTAGGGGTTTTGCTTCACACTACTTCTGCACCAACATTAATTTGTGAATTTTTTCTGAGAGGTTCTCAATCGAGTGTGGGGGACAGTTGAAGACGAAGGACCTCCAAGAGTAAATTCTCAGATTTGTTCAATTGGAGTTGGAATTTGCCAAAACCGAAGAAGAGATGTTCGATGGGGACACTGAGGTGCACAATTCGGCGGGTTAAACTCGCCTTGCTCATTTTTTCGGAAAACTAGTCGACCAATTCGGTCATTCTTGAATGATTTTCGCGAAACCGGTCTCGTAAGAACGGTACTCCGGGACCGCATATACCTCTACACTCTCTCTAACATTTACATTGAGGGATTTTTTAGGGTTTGTATTTGTTTTCGAATTATAAAGTGTGAAGTGTTTCTCGCGACGACTCCAAATAGTCTGTGCGGATTGAGCGCTAGCTGCAAATTGAGTCGATATGTTACTTGTTGTTTTAGTTCACTATTAGCTCTCACCGCGCACTTTCACTTTTACTTTGATTATGTCTACTTCGGGTGGTGGTAAAAGGAGACAGGATCAAGTCATTGATGACCACCCCATCTTCAACCTTGAAGAGGAATTGGTTATGAGTGAGGACTGAACGATGTCCGATTTGCATGTGGGAGACGGTACCACAAATAGTCGTCAAGTGCCTCCTTCTCCAATTTACTATGAATTGAGAAAGGAGTTGCCAACAATGCTCGTGGTGCGAAAGAGAGCCAAGTCGATGGTGCAGGTTGTCCTCGCTGCTGTCTGCAGTACTAAATACTGCAACTTCTTGTTCACGAGTTGGAAGGCCCATAGAGACTTTTACTTGTATTAGTTCCTGAAGAGTATTGGGACTCCTGAAAACCCTTCTCGGAAAGCAAGAATATGCATGAGGAGCTTAAGAACATCTTTGAGAAAGAGAAGCTAGAAAGGTGGTTTATGATTTGCAAGGGCAATTCTAGCTCCAATTTCACGAGAGAGATTTTTCTTAATGCTCGTTATGGTGATGACGGGGAGAGTAAGGATGAGAGGCAGATTTATTGTCGTAGGACCTTTATAGTCATCACACCCGAGGCTATTAGGTCTGTTTTCAGGTTTAAGCCTTTGGAAGGCCATTGTGCCTACCATGAGACCATTCGACGGCTGTATATTGTTGAGATTGTTAGTACATTCTCTTTCCAGGGGTTTCTGGGGCAGGTTAGGAAGAGAGATCTACTTTACCCCAGTGGATGGTGCCAAGGAAGTCTTTGCTGCCACTCGTGAGGTGGATTGGCGAGCTTTCAGAGAACTGGGTCTTAGGTGTTACACCTCAGCTTGTTAAGTTGTGCACCATGGCATACTGTTGGTGGAGTCGCATGCGCATTGACATTCCTATCTTCATTTATAAATACATTATGGAAAGGAAAGAGCGCGAGATCAGGAAAGCTCCTGGACACACCTACCTTCTCCTCAAGCTAGCTAAAGATGATGGTATTAAAGTGAGTAACGGGAAGTGTAATTTGAAAGAGAGTGTGTCCCGCAAATGGGAGAAGTTTCCTGACCCCCAGGAAGCCCCAAAACCAACAAGATACCCAAACAAGAAGGGAGAGGCCAGTAGCTCGGGCTCCAATTTGGAGACCCAACTTGTGATGATTATTCATATGCTGATCCAGCAGAGGAATCAATCAGATCGAGACAAAGCTAAGTCGTAGAGACGGTTCCAGCATGTGCGGAGCAGTGTGCGCCATGAAAGTTTAGAATGTAAGTGTAAAACATGATCTAAATACTCTAGGGGGGGGGGGTGAATAGACTATGCTAACTTTTTCCAAAACACAGTCTTTTAAAACTTGAATAGAGTAAACAGTTGATATCTCAAAGCTTTGAAACAATTTTGAGAAACTTGAAGATATAACTGCATAATACAGAGGCTTCAAATATTTGATATTTGGAATGCAATATAAGTGCAAACAATTGAGAAACCTAGAATAGCATTGTGATCCTTTGGTGATGTGCGAAGAAGTGAACTTTGTATCTTTATCAGTATACGTATTCTCATGACAGACGATATTCTCCAAAGGTAGCGCATATGGTCTGGATACAAAGTAATTAATGTCATCTCACATTAAGGAAAACAAATGTTGAACACCTTTCGTTTTGTACCAACGCCATAATCCTCGAGGACAGAGAAGATTTTTCTTAGCATTGGGCGCATTCGAGAGTTCGACATGTGTTGGAATCGGAGCATAAAGGGGCCATCTCTCGAATACCCACATTGACAGAAATGCGACATTAACATAAGTTACGACATCGACTCTACCTTGAGATTGTTCAACATGCGTCATATCCAAGTCGAGACGATGATATAAAGAGTCAAGAACAAAGGGCTCCAAGGCTACTTTCTGACCAAGTGAAAGACAAACTGCAAGAGCGAGAACATGGGAAAAGCTTCATCATGAGGATGTTCCTTCTAGAGAGGTTGTCGCGTCTAGATCTTTTGCTAATATTTCTTGAGAAATTTTTGGCTTCGCAAAATCCCTGAAGAAATATGTTATCCATCTTGACCAAACGTTTCGCGCCTGATACAAGAAACAAGTGCGTTTTTAAGTAGGTGCTTGAGTTCCACCTCGTGGTCGTCTTCTTCACTTCAGATATGCACTCCATAATTTGTTCGAAGAGGGATATTTCCACGTCAGTCGTCAAAGGAGCCAAAAGATCCACATGCCCCATGCAGGGAAGTTCCAACAGCATTTCAACATCTTCGAGAGTGGGCCCGGCTTTGAAGGTCGAAAACTGAAAACTCTGGGTTTTCTTTGAATACCTCGACATCAGATTCATTAGCATATCATTATCGAGCTTGATTCTTAGCCCCTTTGTCGCACGTACGACATTGTATATTCCAGCTTGAGTCAATTCATTTTCATACTGCTCAAGGACATGTTTTGTCCATTCTTCCATCCATTCAAGTTTCTCCACGAAAGTTTGATGGAGAATATCTGTGAAGGGGAACAACCCAGCTTCAAGAACAAGCCTGTGAATGTCATTGATGTTAACGAGATCCTAATTGTGCCTTTTTGGTTTAGATGTTAATTGCAGATTCTCCTTTACTGGAGATTTATCAATAGTAGTCCCTATGACAGTTGCCAAATAGAAATCTTCTCCGCCCAAATATGGAGCTTTGCACCACAGATCCTTGAGAATTTTTGGTAAGTCAACGACTTCCTTAAGAAATTTTTGCGAGCCATCTTTATTAAACAGGTAACAGATATAAGATAAGGTCTTTATTAGTGATAATCTGTTTATACAAGAGGAACTTCAAATATAAACCCAGTTATATTGCATGCCCATTTGATTCGTATTCTCATATATAAAATTTGCGCTATTGAAGGATGAGATCTACTATCCTTGTTGTTTTCTGAGAAATCTAAGTGCTTGATTGATGATGACGAACAGTTGATTGAATTTTTGAATCTGTTATTGAAGAGTTTCCCCTCTGCTCATAATCCTTGACAGTAACAATGGTGAAAAGTACAAATGTTGGAGTGGAAGAGTTTATATGGAGTCTCTTGGAGACCCACGACCTTTAAAATCTTTTCGAATCATTACCACCTCGGTAAACGGCAAAAATATGAGGATGCTTTTTGATAACACGTAATGCCTACGCCCTATTAAAGGCTACCCGGCGTTCCAGAGAACCAGACAATGATGACGACTTTTGGGGGCTAGGGTTTCTGAACTTGATTTGAAGTGATTTGAAAATCGGCGCGGAGCCACGCACGACTGTTTTTGCGCGTTAATACAACGACACGCGTGAAATACGCGCAAAAGGGGGCCATTGTAGATAGTGCGTTTTGGGCAGATAGATCATCACCCACATGGCATCCGTCGAGGTGGTTTGATGGTACTCCACTGCTACTCTATCATTCTGTAAGTTTGCACTTATCCGTATGAGGGTTGTGAGAAAGGGTCACCCTCGCGTACTAACCGCACGGGAGTTGTAGGGTTCAAGTGGCTTGGAGGCTAGAGTAAGGCACGTCGCACGCGAGCAGCGGTTACACTTGCGTGCGACCCTTTTCAGTTATTTGAGAGACTCGCCGATCACGTGCCCTATATATATACGGACAATCGTGCAACGTGCCCTATATATACGGTCGATCGTGCAGCGTGCGAGGCAGTTACGTGACCGTCATATGCGGTCGTGAAACTCCTCACAACCGCTATTCTAAGTACCCGTATATAGGAACGTTTTCCTTCCATTATGGGTTCGACTATTTTGGAAATCATTACATACTCTCTCTCTCTCTCAGATCATTGGAAAAGGCTTACTCTTACCCAACACCCTTACTCCCACTCTCTGTGCTCTGTATTGTGTGTTCTTGTCTACCGCAGGTGTACATTCAGATCCATCTCAAAGGATCTCTTGTCCACAGTTACTTAGTAAATTAGATTTAATTGTTCAATTCTAGAAAAGGAAGCCTCCTTCCCTTGGGTTCGATAACTCGGAGTCCTAAAATACTCATTATATTACTTGACCGTATACTTGCGTAGTACACGTAATATAGGCTTGTGACCGGTTCCTTGAGAGATCCTTGATCAGACAACCTCTCTTGGAACTGGATGCATGCATCTTATATATTTACGTTAGTTCAATTGAATAATTAATAAATCCAAGGTAACCAGGCTCTGATACAAATTGAAAATGAGGGGAGAGCACATGCGTAAATAATATATCACACAGGTATGAGTGTGTATTCTGCTATATACATCCTCATTTCACGGCATTAAGCGACATAACGGAAGACTACAATCGTATTGCCAAATAGGAATGCCTCTTGTAGAAAATTGATAGATCGAGTAATAGATAACGATATAAGACAAGATATATACTAAGAAAAGAACCACATAAAGATAAACAATATATGCAGTTTTATAACGTAAACAGTAGAACTAATCTAACAACTAAAATAATTATACGAAAAGAAACAGACAAGGCACAAAGGATTTTTACCACGGGTAGACCTTCACTGTTTCTCCTCCTGCGAAGGGAAGTTAGGATGAAAACCCACCTTTAAGCACCAATAAGTTCTATACACTTAATTTTACGAAAGGTTAGATACACGATAGATAACAAGATGTCCCTCGGACCAGCTACTCACCACACTATCTTTTGCCTACCTAGTTTCTACACCCTCTTGTGTAGAAACCCACTATTGTGGCAATCCAAGCTTCGCTTGAATCTAGTTGATGATAGAAGTGACTCTGGTAGTTTGTCAAGCGATAAACTCTATCTTCGTTTAATTTGTGAGTGAACAACTCTGGAGAAAGATACGGAACTGACCTGCAGACTAGTAGAATTTAGACGAAGCTAAATAAACCTAGACCTAGCAGATATATCAAGATAAGCTCGAGGGCTTACTCTACATGTTCTAGATAGGGGAACAAATCTCATATCTGACCGCAGCTAATTCAACAATTCATGATAACATATATGATAATAATCTAGAATTTGCGATAGATGTGAGAGAGTAGTCCAAGTGTTCAGAATCTGTGAGACGCCTATATAGAATAGACAGTCTAAAAAACATATCAGACACAAAACAAAACTAAGAATCATTTTAAAGAACTTTGGTTTAGTCTAACAGATAAAGACTAAATTCTAGACTCAAGTAATTTGACAGATGACTATTCTAGATCAATAGACAAAGATTGATGTAGATACTCAATGAAGCGAATTCAGAAATACCTTGATAGATTGTAGAAGAGTACTGAACAGATTATGATTGAAGAATCAAAGCTAAGGGAAGCTGAAGCGTCGCGGAAGGATGCTTTGAAGTTGAACCATCGGCAAGGAACTGTGAACCGTCGGCTGTTAAGCTTCTCATGAGCTGTGGCCGTACTAGAAGAGCTCCCTCTTTCTCTAACGTGTGGGTGACTGACCTAGCTCTTATACTCCAAAGCTTATTTTTTTTTCTCAACTCTAGCTCTATACGTATATGAGAGGTTACTTGATTTCCAAGCAAGAGAGTTATAGAGGAAATCAATTATGAATCTAGACTTATAGAAATTGATTGAAAGTCCAACTCTTATTTAAAAAATAATCTATTAATAATAAAAGAGTTTTACTTATAAAAAATCAAATTTCTATAAATAAATATTCATACTTAATTTAAAATTCTAAATAAGTAAATAATATAAAAGAAATTTGTTTTCGGAAAATCAAATTCAGTTTACTTAGAAAAGAAATCAAATTGTCAATTATTCTTTTTAGTATTTAAGAAAAGATTCTTAATAAGTATAAATTAAATCTCTATAATAATAATTTAGGGAAACGAATAATAGCTATATATATATACACAAATTGGCTGAATTTAAGGACAAACATGCTTTCGCCGAATTTATTTGAAGCGATATTCATGCTATATTCTTTTTGATTTATATTCTAACTCTTCCAATTAATTTTAAACATAAAACTATTTAAATTCATAAAAGAGTTATAGTAAGATAACACATCTTTGTGATCATTATCACTAAATTTATTAATTTCATAAAAGATATATTAATCTCCTAATCAAACTCTCATACTTCCTAAAGAATCTTTAAGAATAACAACTTAATGATTGAAACTGTCAAAAGAGCATGAAAAAGAATCTGAAAGCATGAAGATCTCAATCCGGCCGCCACCCTAGCAACGCACGGTCTCCTAGGGATGCGAACGCAACCATTAGGGGGCTCCAGGGAGTGCTCTTTGGTCTTTTACTCTTTTCCAATGAGTGTTGTTTAGTACAAAGATAATTGGATTAACGATAAAGGAATAATCTTAAACCTACGAGTGACTCTGAAACTTCTAGGAAATATGTGAAACCCACGATCACATAATTGATGATATCTGATTATTTCTTGCAGGACTAGGTTTAAGACGCCTCAATTTTCTGCAAGAATATGGGTTAGCATAACATAGTATCTTAATAAAGAGACTCAGATCAGTTATAATAATAATATACAATGCACTACATGATTTGAGCCATTTTGTTCCTGTATTGAAAAACACTAGAAGTAGTGTGGAATCCTAAACTGAACACATCCCGGCTGATCGTGTTTTAGAGTTGTTATAAATTGGGTATATTCGAGCGAGAACGATGTAACAAAATCAAGAGCGAGAGACACACACTTTAAAAGCCAATATTTTATTGAGAAGAAAACCTGATTACAATGCACGCCATGGCCACAACGGCCGCGGCGGCCACCCAATACAACACCCGCCCGATACACACACTTTAAAAGCTCTCAAACTCAAACCCACAAACTAATCTGTGTGTGCATGTGTTGTGTGAGTACAAAGGGAACTTTATATATCCAAAGTCCTTGTGAGTGTGGCGGCGGAATCACCATGCCCACAACCCACAGCCACATTGATTCAAGACCCAAGACTTTGCCTTGTGTGTGACTTTGCCTTGGACCCCAACCTGCCAAATTGTTTGCGAGTCAAACATAACTGATTGCAAGTCAATCTAACAAATCTCTACCTTGACTTGAACGTCTCTGCAACCCAAAACCAGAACCTGATTCTTCTCTCCTCAAACAAGAAACGAATGTGTCTCCAAAAACCTGAAATGAGCACGCCTCTCCGAACAGATGACCCTCGGCTGTATGAAAAACCTAAATTGCCAAATCATTTCTCCAACTACCATGCGTTCCTGCAATGACTGTGCCCAATGTAGATTCACTTCCTGAACCAAAAAACAAGCGCTCCACCCAGAACCAGACTCGAATAGATTCAGTGAGAAACATGACAGCCCGATGCGCCCAATTATGCCAGACAGATGCACCACAACAAGTGCCAGATGTGATTACTTACCAGACCCGATGCACCGAATCACAAGTGCCCAAACAGATTTATCGTGTCACATGCACCCCATATGACTCAGATGTGACACGCTCTAACCACAAGTGTATGGTTGTCGTGTGTAGTAATAAACCGGAAATCTGGGCTATCGAACCCAAGGGACTTTGTTTAAACTAATTATTATTCTAAACCTTATGTGGGTACGTCGCAAGTTGTGTTTTGTTCTAATTATACTAAAATAAAAGCGCAATATTCTCAATTAACCGAGTGAAATAGGTCACGATTAATAAAGAATGAATTTTAGGGTTTTTGTAATATAAGGAAAAATACCGGGAATTCTCTAGGTTCACTAGGTTGGTCTGAACTTATGTTTTGATTCGTAAAACAACCGCGTGTCTTTCACTATTAATCGAGCAATATTAAACTTACCGAGTTACCAAGCAAGTTCACTATACTTAAGACCAAAACTTACCGAGTTACCAAGTCTATTTTAGCGATAAGTATGCATTAAAACCATAATTCTACTCTAACGATCCTAGTTAACACTATCGATGTACCAAACATTGATTCAACTAGGTGGATTATTCAATTTACCGACTAACTCTCACGGAGTTACCACGTGAAAATTAATTAAAATTATCTTTCCGTTAGCTACTCGCAAAAATAATGTGATTACAAACGTAAACAATCCATAATAATGAAAGAACACGCAAGATTAAAGTTAAAACATGAATCACAATCTCAAAACATGATATTAAGATCAAACCCTAGCTACACCAAACGAGAATTCCCAGCAAATAAAGTTTATCTACTACGATTCATACTCAAAACAACGAGTTTCTTGAGTTTTAACATAAAAATCAAGAAAAGAGAAGAATTGAGAATCCAAACGGATGATCCAAAGCTCCTAAGCTCTCCCAATAGCTTCTTGATCTCCCAAAAGTGTTTCTAACAAGAGGAACTAATGAAAAAGTCGACCTAGAATACTTAAATACATTTCCATAAGACGATTACAAAGTTTGGATAAACTACGAAAAAGCCCCGCACAAAATCCTGACTTCCAGCGATGTCTTCGTACGAAGAGAATTTGTCTTCGTACGAAGACAAATGCTCTTCGTACGAAGGTCTTCCTATACAGATACTGCAAGCTTGATTAAGAAGACTACTTCAGAACCCTGAAAATTGGCTAAGTCTTTTGTCTTCTTACGAAGACAATTGTCTTCGTACGAAGACCCCCTTTCTCAGCATTCTTTCTTTGACTTTCTCCTTTCTTCCTTTGACTTCCTTCTTGCTTCCTTTGAACTTTCCTTTGAGTTCCTTGCTTCCGAAGTTCGTTTCCATCTCCCGCATGATCCTCCAAGCCCTGTTTTCCTGCGAATCACAACACGAAAACACAACCCGCGATTATATCACAATAAACGATCAAATAACTAAAGAAACGCCCGAATTTAACAAGTAAAGAACATGAACTCACAATATCACATTTTAGCTCAATTTACTCAAAAGACGACGAATTCTCCATGTTGAGCACGCAAAACGTAGAAATAAAAGGCATAAAAAAACTCCGAAAACGGAGTTATAAACTACCCCTACACTACCTTTTGCTCGTCCCGAGCAAATTTCCCTAGTCAATTCCATTTCTCAAGCAAAAACTTCTCTCACTTTCCCGCAATCCATCCAACTTTGCATACTAACCTAGTTATTCATTGCATAACTTCCCTACGCCATCTGCATACTTCCACCTCACATTGCATACAAAACCATCATCAATTGCATACTGGTCCGAGTAGATCAATCCACAAACCATCCTTTTTACTATTCGACACGACTCGATTATACACAATGCACCTATATGAAAATGCAATATTAACAATGCAAGTATTGAAATAACAAATTTTCTTTTTCTTTTGAGATTGGTCAATCTCCATTAGCTTGAACCGGTTCACACGAAGCGATGAGAAATCTAGATACAAGGCATGAGTTGAAATCAAATTCGACAACACGAATCTCCCCTAGCTAGTATAGAGAACCTAGATTTACTATGTACAAGAACGCAACACCTTTTCATGTGTGACACAAAATAAGAGGCTACGCTAGGCGAAGCCACGTTCAAGGTCCGAGCTCCTAATCCGCTAACGGGTTTAGAATGATGAGGCTTTAGGGACAAATAGGAAAATAATCAAGCACGAGTCCTAAAGCGTCACATTCTCACAAATACCACATCTCACACACCCTCACAACAATGATAGAAACCAAGCCCGAAACTCACCATCTCCGGCCCTCGATCCCCTCACACCCCGGTACAATTACGATCTCCGCGGCTATTGTCATGAATGATGCATAAAACAAAATTTCCCGTTCGTGAACTAGTCGCTTCTCCACTCGATCTTCCACAACGCATCTCATTCTTCCTTTATTCAACTCTCCTTTTTTTCTCTCTTTTCTTTTTTTTTCTGTTTTTTTTTTTTTTATTTATCTCTCAAATTTCTGCACAACTTCTTCAATATACATCTCGAGTGGTCTTCCAAGTGTCAAGCCAAATTAAGATGATACGGGGAGAGAATAACCAGATCAAAACATATGAATCACAAATAAATTTATGTCCCCCTAAATCGATGAAATCCTCGGTGTAACAAACGAAGCCGCTAACAGAATAAAGCACGTGTGGGGATGGAGTCGTCGCAAGCTCAATATCGATGTCCGAAGTCAAAAGTTGACACCCCCACACTCGAATGTAATCCTGTCCCCTCTCAAGTAGCCAATTGAATATATGTCTCGTGCCTAATCCAACCAAACCTCCTACACCAAGATGAGTGAGATCCGGTACCTAGCACGATCCACCTATTAAATTCCCCCAACCCAAGTTTTGTGTGTATTAAATGTTACACACTTACGGCTCTCCTCACTTGTGTCCATGTTGTAATGCCATGGAACACCGCCACACCGAAGTGCGCAAGCCTACTCTCACTCACCCTCGCATTCCCCTCGAAAATCACAAATGAAGTGCATGCGATATGTAAGACTCACACAAGTATATCATGAAGTACTCCCTCATCGAACCCCCTCAACTACAACACCCTCGTGACGCACTAAAGTGGTGATTCTAACCAATCAATGATGAAGGCCAATAATCGTCACCCTAAGTCCAGAGGTTATCAAAGAATCCAAGGTTCAAAACAGGGTTTACTAGTGGTCCTACAAGGTAAGTTCTATAAGCAGTGAGTGCTCTAATACACACCTCGCACAGCTGTTATGTGTGCCACTACTAGGCGGGTTGGCGACTACCTAAGACGTACACAAGAACGTTCGGCTTGTTTAGCTCACACCTAGCTCAACTCTTGTAAGAAAACTAGGCACACACTTTAGATTTGAAAATTAAGTCCGTGTATAAAATAGGTGTGTACGAGAGAATCCTGCAGAGAGAATTCAATATACACCAAGAGTAGAGGATAGAAAGGACACAGGAAGTGTAAGGCTGTGTGTAGGGAGAGAGTAAGGCAATAGTACTGTATGAGAGAGACAGGAGTTTGGCAGAGCTTCCGCGTATCTCAGGTTTGTTCTCCCTTTCATGGAAGGGTTAACGATCCTATATATAACGGAGAATGTGACCGTTGCAGTGTGGTTAATGCGCCCATAAATGGCGGCTTAATTAGCTTAACCACAACGACACGTTCGTCCGCGTATATAGGGACCATTACAGCACGTTATCCGCGTATACCGGAACCGGTACGAGGTTGACCGGGTTTGACCGGGTTGACCGGGTATATGGAGATCGTGCTATAAATCTCTCAAAAGCAGTTACTAGGGGTCGCGCGTGAGCTTGGTTGTCACTCGCGCGCGACAGGACTTACTCTAGCCTCCAAACCACTAAGTCCCTACAAGTCCCGTAAGGTGGTATGCGAGGGCCCTGTCTCGCAGCCCCCACGTGGATCAGCGTGGCTGGTGATCCAGTGTGTGTGGAGCACATTATGGTGTGCTGGATGATCCCCACGTGGCCAAGATCTGCTTGTCCATAAAGCACTATCTACATTAGCCCCCTTTCTGCGCGTGAAGATACATAGCCAGATAGGCTTCCATGCGCACGAACCAATGTACGCGTCGCCGCCACGCACCAATTCAAATGCACGCAAATTCAGCCCCTGTGCGTGTCATTATGACCTAAAATCCCTAGAGTCGTGTCGTCTGGTCTATTAGGGTTTTAGGCATGACGTCAGCTTGTCCTGTGATTGCGCGATTCGACGGTGATGGTTGCGATTCGACTACTGAAAGAACGCAACCCTTCATTGTTTTTGGATAAATACTCTGTGCTCTCCATTGTTTCAAAGCATCACTTCTTTCTCTTTAAGTGAATGATACCCGGAAGCCTTCAAGAGCAGATTCAAATAATCAATCATCAATTCTCTCTTGTCAATCGTCTTCTTCAACTGTCCGCATCCAAGCAAGTTTTACCAAAACAAGGTTGGCCTTGTTCAATTTTGTTTAATGTATCGATATGTGCTTTGAACTGTATTGGATCTGCAAACCCATGACTATCTGAAACATACCATCCATTGGAAACTGCGAAGGAGACCTTGCTCTTTAAACTCAGACTTGATTTAATCCCCAGATTGTAAGGGTTTTGAATGTAGGGTTTCTGAAATTCCCAATAATGCAAACGATTATGAACTTTCAAACCCCAAAATTGACACTGAACTGTTCATCTTTCTTCTGATAAAGCCTCGTTGCTTCAAACTGAATCTTGAAATTCAAACTAAAGTATGTGTATTTCTCCCCCCCTTTTTTCTTGCTTTTCCGCAGGAATGGCAAAGACAAAAGGAACAAAACCCGTTAAAGAGGTCGAAGAAATACCTGATCTTCCCCAGACCTTATGGCGGAAATCAACCTATCTGGGTGGCAAAGACTTTTACCATGCTAGGGTTAAGGTAAAGAACCTGCCAACCCCTGTTCCTGCTGAAGAATTGCAAACACTGACCCCTCCTGTTAATGCGGCCATGCTCGAATTGATCGATTCCAAGGATGTGGTTCGATTGGGGGTCGAAAATGGGTTTTTCCCGTATACTGCGATTTCCACTCAAGCGTTTGTTCAGACATTGGACTTTATGGATGAGTGGATTGACCATGTACTGAACCATCATGCCATTGCTTTGAACGATGCTGGCATATATTTTGCCGTCCGTGCTATGAAGGGTGCTGCCGTGAAGCTGGACCAGTCCATGCTTCTAAACCTTCTCTCGCGCTACTCGCCTGCGACTCACACATTCCATTTTGCTGAGTTTGAGGCCGCTCCCACTCTTGTAGATGTACACATGCTGTACGATCTTTCTCCTGTTGGTGAGGTGAACCCCCTGAGTCCCTTGAGGACTGATGCAGAGCTTGCTTTGTACAAGCAGATGGAGGAATGCTTGTCAGAGGTAAAGAAAATTTCCACCCGGTGGACACCTACGAAGCTTCTTCCCGACTGGAAACTGGTTGATACGTCTGCGAAGAACACTTGGGGCAAGTGGGTGCAGTACTTCTTCCGCGATTATGAAAGTAGTAGCATCACCAAGAAACTCCTGAGCCAGAACCCGAAGGCTAAAAATTATGTGAATGGGAAAGGCTATCATCTGACTTTGTCTGCCTTCCTCTGCGCCTGGTTATCGAGGTATTTAATTGATGGCCATCCCCATGATGGGGTTTTCAACCATGTCCTCCCACTTGCTGTGAAACTGACCCTTGGTGAAAAGGTCGCACTTGGGCCTCTAGTCTTGGGAACCATGTACCATTGATTGGACCAACTGGTTGTAGCAATCAAGGATTCGCACGGTCGCCTCGATGTGCTGACCTATGTCAATATTGCCTTTCTGACTATGTGGGTCTTCGAGCAATGGCCTTCTTATGCTCCTCTTCCTTCTAAGACCAGTAAGTGGTGTGTCCCGGGTGCGGAGGAAGAGCGTAACAGTGGCAGGGCTGCGAGATGGTTTGGAAGTCACTTTCCTAAGTGCACCTGGAGCCTGATATGCGATGATCGCAGCGAGTTTACAGCTAGGCCTTATGCCACACGCGTTGAGAATGTGCGATGGTTCCCAAAATTGTATCCTTCCAAGGCTGTTGCTTTCTCGGAAGATCTTCTTTTCGAGGGCGAGAAGCGTTTCCACGAGCGCTATTGATGGTGTCTGAGAGGTTCCCTTCCTGCTCTTGCGGAGTATGTTCGCGAGCTTACTCCTAGGTATAAGAGGATTACGGTGGATGTCAATCCTACTCGCATTTCTCCCCAGTTTGGCTTTGATGCGGTGGCACCATCGATCTGGCCGCAGTCCATCATACGGGGCTGCTACAAGCGACTGCTGTCTGGCGAGTGTAAGACAATCCTAAGGAGCAATCTTCCCTTCAAGCAGCCCCCAGGTGACCGCTTAGGTGGCTACTCCAAGAATTGGGTTGCCTATTGGAATACCCAGCAAGCAAGGTTTGAGACGCAGTCGACCCCTCGGCCGAGCAGAGCTCCTGTGATCAAGAGGAATTCTTTCCCTTTCCGTCCCAACTGTAGCCTTGACGACACCCAATATGGCTGCTATTCGTTGTTGGACTCACTTGTGTCCCTCTACCATCCTTGAAGAGAAGATGGCTGGAGTTAAGAAAGGTGATTCGCACGTCATCAAATACAGCGAAACTTTCGCCAAGGTAAACAGTCTCCTTTGCACGCATTAAGTTTCTTTATTTCGATGCGTCGAAACTTATGTTCCATTTTCTGTTGTAGTGCTATGTGAGGAGGTTCGCATCTGGTAAGCGCTCCAAGTCGCTGGTCACCACCATTGTTGCCGCGAGAAGGCAGGGTGAACCAGTTCGGCTAGCGATGAGAATGGCTCCCGCAGTTGAGGCCCGAATTCGCGAGGTCATGGATGTTTTTGCTGAATCGCTGATAGACAATACTCCAGCCTTGTCTCCACCCATGAACGATCCATCTCCTCCAGCAACTGCTGCTCCAAGGGCAAAGAGACCAAGGCAGAAGGGAATTACAATTTCTTCCCCTAGGAGTGTTCCAACTTCCCCTCCTCCGAGATCCCTTACTTCCAGGGATAAAGGTAAAGGTCGCATGCCAAGCAAGGCGCGGAAAGAGCTCGCAGTGGAGACCTTTGTTCCGTGTGGTCAGGAGGAAGAGGAGGGGGAGAGAAGGGAGGCGAGAGAAAGGGATGACGATGAAGAAGAAGAAAGAGTCGAAGATGTCAGAGAGGGAGAGAGAGATGAGATACAAGAGGAAGAGTCGGGAGGTATCTCAATCTTACTTCTCTTCTCATTATCTTAACTTTCGCAATCTTGATTGAACAATTTGTTCCTTTGCAGATGATGATGATGAGATCATCAGCGGCCTTTTGGCCAAGAGGCAGAAGAGGGGTTCTCACTCTGGTGTTTCCAATGAAACCATAGACGAGGACATCCTTGCGGAGTCTAGGAGAACAGCTGCAGAGGCTGCTGAAAGAAGAAGAAAGCGAGAGGAAGAGGAGATTGAACGCGTAAAGCAAAGGAGCTTGGAAGAGCAACATGTCGACGACTTGGTGCGTCAAACCGATGAGGAAGATGCGGTTCCAGAAGATGCGGCTCCTCAAGTTGATGAGGATGATGCGGTTCAAGAAGAAGATGCGGCTGCTCTGGAGCAAGTCCAAGAGGACTTCGAAGAGATCGCAGGCGGCAATGAAGGTGAGATTTTTAATCTTGCGGTAACTTACCGAGATGTGATTGTTGGTGCATTAAAGCATGGCTTATCGAAAGCTGGAATTCGCCGCTGGCTAGTAAGCAAGTGCGGTGAACCTTCAGGTAAGCATTTGAACAGCATTTGTGAACTAGGCTTAGTAACCCAAACATTATCATGACTGGTTTCTTCGCGCCCCAGGTCACGCTCACCTTAAAGATGTGCGTAATGAAGATACATTAATAGGACATGGTTCCGCGTCCTTAGCATATGACGAAGATGCTGCAATCCCACCCTCGCGTGGAGGTGCTCGCTATTGGTTTACCAAAATAATAAAATATTGTCCAACACAAGTTACCTTACATCATCCTGTCTTGTATCGCAGGTAATGCTGGTGAAGCCATGCTGGGACAGAGGAGTCAACCTTCTGCATCTTATGTCCCGGTGCCAAGTTCTCATACCGAGAAGCCCGTCGCAGCTGCCTAATATGCGGAAGAGCCCTTCGAGGACATCATTGAAGTTTCTGATGATGTTGAAGCTAACGCTGTGCTGATGGAGGAAGATACTAATGCTGCTGCTGAGGAAACAGAAGCAGATGCTGCTGAGGCTTTCGCATCCGAAGGCATCCCTAATCGAGCAGCAGCTTCTACTGTTGCCATGCCTCCAGCAAGGATTGAGCCTCCAGTGATTCCTCCTGCATGGAGATTTTGGAGTTCGCAGGTAGGAGCTTAAATCGCACCTGGTGCGACTTATACCCTTCCTGCCAACTATGAGGAGCTAGAGTTCACAGCTGATAGGAGAGCAATGGAGCGAGGACAGTCTTCAGCTGCCCCAGCAATGCGCATTCCTTCTTTGCGCGAAATCCTTGAAGGAACTGGTACGTTACCATTATTGTAGTTCGCGTCTTGCATTCTTCATTTCCAAGCTTGATATTCTAACTTGATTTAACATTTCTTAGGGTTGAAGCAAGCTGATGTGGACTGGCTGGTTCAGATGCGTCTCTCCTATCCTCGATCGTTTGCGAGGTCTCTGGAGATAGAGCCTTTCGATAGGAGGCTCTTCTTGACCGAGGCCATCTGGATTTTGGAGCAGCTGTCTGCAGCCACACCTGCGACCATCTCTCCTCAGAGCGCGCAGTTGCTTTTCAGCATGTGCCAAGGCCTTCAAGCCAAGGTTCAGGGTAAGCTGGGCTTCAGGTACCTTGTCAACAGAGTCACCCAGATTCGCGCGGCTGTAAATTTGAAGCGCGGCTTCCATAAACTCGCAGCTGAGGAGAAGAAGGTAGAGAAACAAAGGCAGAAAGCTAAAGAGGCTGTGAAGCTCTTCCGTGAGATGAGCGCCAACTACGAGCAGTTGAAGCGAGAAGTGGAGCAAGTGGCAAATTTGTCACGTCAGTTTACTCCTGATGACTCCCTGGTCAAAGGCTTATTTTGAACAATAACAAATTTGTTTTGAACAAAATGTTAAAACATTATTGTAATGTTGCTAGGCTTTCTCCCCCCTTTTTTTATTCAAAGCTTGAATGCCTGTTTTGCCCTTCCCGGGAATTGCTCGAATATCTTTGTGCGTATCAATTATGACGTCAGCCAGTGATATTCTGCCTTGATTTTCGCGCTAATTGCTTATCAGATAAGCACGCTTTCCTTGGGAAATCCATCCGTATCATGACCTTCCGTCATTAATTAGGAAACGCAACTGAATCGTCGTAGCCTTTAGTAGGGTAATTGAATGTTACCTCTTTTAAAGGCGTAAGTGATTGATTCTTACCCCTTTTCCAAGTTTTGCTGACTCAGCTAAGCAAGTGAAGGGTCTCAACTGGGTCTATATAAACCCTGCCTCCTACTGCTTGGGTTCTTCATCCCCCAATGTGGCTTGCCATGAGTCCCTACGACTGCTAGCTTCAACGCTTCTCTTTCGTTGATTCATGGCAACCTCAAGTTGTGAAAACTGAATTTGTACTTTGTGCCATAGAAATAGCTTCCAAGATCTTCTTTACGAGGCTTACTGATCTTCACAACCATCATAAAGAAGATGCACGTAATACATCATTCTTTCTCGAAGAATTTTCTTCGTCTATTATGTTTGCAGGTCATGTTTCCGGCCGCCTCCCGGCGAGGTGCAGCGCCGTACTGACCTTCTTACCAATTCGTAATGAACGGCAGATTTCTCCTCTAGCTTTCCCGGAGGAGAATTTCTTGCCTCCACGTTCTTGAACTCGGGGTGGCGAGCCATTGTGCTCGTCTCTGTGGACAAGGAGCCTGTTGCCCTAGGAGTTGCTGCTTGCCTGTTCTTCACTGCCGCATACGCTGGAACAGGTGGTTCCTCAGGCACATCTCTTGGGGTGATGATCAGACAGAGGCCTTGTCAGATCCTGAGATCTTGAGGGTGGCGTCGCATAGCCTTTGTGACGTTTGTAGGACGTTCATTTTACAGCAAGACCGTACTTGCGACAGATCTTTGGTCGCAGACTATCGTATCGCATAGCCTTTAGTAGATCCTGTAGGACGATCATTTTGCAGTAAGGATTTCCCTTCTGTGTAACTTTTGCCTGTAAGCTACTACTTAGATGAGTTGTAAGCCATGTTGGCTGTGTAATTAGCTCAGTTTGAACTTTTGCTTGTAAGCTGCTATCTAGACAGATAGATTGTAAGCCATTTTGACTCATAATAATAAATCGCTTTGTATGATTTGCTTATCTTGTCACAACAAATTGCAACATTCGCATGCGTATTTTCAAACTTCACTTTTTGTAGTGTCATATTCGCGCTTTGTGTTATCGCTACGATTTGCTATCCAATAGATAGGTTCGCAGGTTGAGAATCATTCATGAGAACTGCTATCTTAGCATATGAGTTTTTAGATCGTTCGAGATCGCATTTGCATAGCTTTGCTATCTTGGCAGATAGGCTGGAGAATCACTTAATATTAGACTCAAGTACGGCTGCTATCTTGGCAGATAGGCTTTGAAGATCACTTAAGATCATAGTCGCATAATGCTGCTATCACGGCAGATAGGCTTGAAGATCACTTAAGATCATATTCGCATGGTGCTGCTATCATGGCAGATAGGCTTGAAGATCACTTAAGATCATATTTGCATAGTGCTGCTATCATGGCAGATAGGCTTAAAGATCACTTAAGATCATATTCGCATGGTGCTGCTATCATGGCAGATAGGCTTAAAGATCACTTAAGATCATATTCGCATGGTGCTGCCATCACGGCGAATGGGCTTAAAGATCACATAAGATCATATTCGCATGGTGCTGCCATCACGGCGGATGGGCTTAAGGATCACTTAAGATCATATTTGCTTAGTGCTGCCATCACGGCGGATGGGCTTAAGGATCACTTAAGATCATATTTGCTTAGTGCTGCCATAACGACGGATGGGCTTGAGGATCACTTAAGATCATATTTGCTTAATGCTGCTATCCCGGCGGATAGGCTTTCGCTATTGAGAAATGAAGAAATAAATAAAGCAATAAAGACAGCTGAAATCATAAAGTTCTTCCCATTTGGGAGAAGTCTTTTATTATGAACAATAACAAGTGGCAAGAGTGCCCCTATAGACCTCGATGTCCGTGTACCTTGATTCTGCTGGCTGCACTATGCGAGAAATGTAGTAGATCGGCCTTTCTTGTCCCTCATACTCCGGCGCACTTCCCCCAGCAGCAGGAGGAGGGGTTGTTGCAGGCGGAGGCGACACATATGCCGCGGGAGCGCTAGGAACATATTGTGAATTCACGTTTCCCCACGTTGTCGATGGAGGAGGCAAGGGGTATTGTGAGGTCGGATTGGGTACCAGAGTTGGAGGTTGAGGAGTGTGAGTGGCAAGGGGCAATATTTGAGTTGTTTGCCCCTGAACTGAGGGTAACTGCACCGTTGCCGGTGGAGTTTGAAGGTTAGGAATATGTGGTGTGGTTGATACTCCCAAACCTTGAGTGGTGGAAGCTCCTCCTCCTTGAGAGACGGTGGTGGCTGATGCAGGATTTGGGGCGAGAGTCCCCAGAATGGTCATTATCCGTTCCAGCTACGGATAATGACCATCATTATCCGCAGCTGTAGCATCTAGAGCCTCTAGTTTCGGAGCTTCCGCGGTGGCTGTAGGAGTACGGCGGGTCTCCTCTCACGAGGTGGTCTCCGTGGAAGGCGATCTGTTACTGACATCATCTTCGTGAGACATGGTTGCTTGCAATGGTAAGTTCACGTCGGGTTCACCAAATGTGTATGAGAGAATCCTGCAGAGAGAATTCAATATACACCAAGAGTAGAGGATAGAAAGGACACAGGAAGTGTAAGGCTGTGTGTAGGAGAGAGTAAGGCAATAGTACTGTATGAGAGAGAGACAGGAGTTTGGCAGAGCTTCCGCGTATCTCAGGTGTGTTCTCCCTTGTATGGAAGGGTTAACGATCCTATATATATCGGAGAATGTGACCGTTGCAGTGTGGTTAATGCGCCCATCAATGGCGGCTTAATTAGCTTAACCACAACGGCACGTTCGTCCGCGTATATAGGGACCGTTACAGCACGTTATCCGCGTATACCGGAACCGTTACGAGGTTGACCGAGTTTGACAGGGTTGACCGGGTTTATGGAGATCGTGTCATAAATCTCTCAAAAGCAGTTACTAGGGGTCGCGCGCGGGCTTGGTTGTCACTCGCGCGCGATAGGACTTACTCTAGCCTCCAAACCACTAAGTCCCTACAAGTCCCGTAAGGTGGTATGCAAGGGCCCTGTCTCGCAGCCCCCACGTGGATCAGCGGGCTGGTGATCCAGTGTGTGTGGAGCACATTATGGTCTGCTGGATGATCGCCACGTGGCCAAGATCGGCTTGTCCAGAAAGCACTATCTACAATAGGCACGCATTTTCGTAAAGAAAGCTTCTCTATACTTACTAAGGGAAACTCACAATGTCACTCTCGATCGCAATTCATGCCCTATGCCTAAAAATCTCACAATTCTCGATTTCACCGAATTTTCAGCCTCTTTTGATTTCCCTTTCTCAAATTTTTTATTTTTTGTTGGTGTTTTTCACATTTTTAGTTTTTTTTTCTATACCTATACTACATGCACGGCCAACTCGACTACTGACTCGATAGTTTGGTGGGATGACTCAATAATAATAAAACGTTCACGCAAAAATATGAATAATAAAGAGAAAATAAGGACATAACCAAAAATTCCTAACTAAATGCTAACATGGGCGATGCAAAGACTCAATACTGACTAGTAAAAAGGTATCAACCACCCCCACACTAGGATGCATCGTTGTCCTCAACGATGACACGAGGACTCAAAAATCCTAGCATGAGGGTACACTCCACTACTCGTCTTCCTCTTCCTCCTCTTCTTCTTCTTCCTCATCTTCTTCTTCTTCGTCGACCTCACTCGGCGAAACCGGATACTCAAATTCATCCTCCTGGAACCACGGATGCGCCGTCGGGACTGGTGGAACAAACTCCCGCGCCGCCTGACCACTCGACTGAATCACCCACTGGCCCACCATCTGGATTAATCCACCCAGCTTTACCTGATTTTCCTAAGTGTGGGCAAACTGGCGCCTTCTCTCGAGTCTATCCCGGGCCATCTCCTCTCTCAAGTGATCATAAGCTACTTGGTTATCAAACCGAGAGGTGTTCATTCTCCTACCCTTTCCCTTCTTTCTCGCCGTCTCATCAAACCTATGCCATTTCCTAGCAGTGAACGGTTTCAAGTCCATCTCTCTCCCAATGACTACTTCGGAGGTTTTGTCTAGGTGAGTCAGCAAACAAGTATGACCGGGACCCAATTTGTTAGTCCTCGACACCCTCTTTAAACAATTTTCCCAAATCAACCTAGGGATATCGACCCTAACCCCGGTATAAAGACAGAGAGCAAAGACAGATAAGCGGAAAGTGTACTGAGGGTTCTGTGTGATTCCCAAAACCCAATTCTCGTCACAACACCACCTCGCCTCAGGCCTATAGTACTTCTTGTCGGCCTTCCACTGAGTCACCTCCCTTTTCCTGTCCCATGGATCTACCCCCTTCGCAAAACAAAATGCACTTAGACGAGACCAAAGACCCTCACTAGGCAGAGTAGTCTCGTACCCACAACCCTCTTTCAAACGGGGGAAACCCATGGCCAAGGCAATAGTCTCTGGCGTGAAGACTATCCACTGGTTCCGACAGTATACAAGACGGGGGGTCTCGGCTCTCACCATCTTTTGCATACCTCAAGTTGAGGCAAGACTCTCGCGCGATATGAGAACTAGACGGCCCTACAAGATTAAACCAGTTGGTAAGCTTCTCGCGCTCAAATATTTCCTTTATTGCTTGAGGCATGTCCTCGTGCAATGGAAATTCCTTCTCGGGTTGTCCGTTCTTTGTCAAGTATGTATCCTTTCGAGAGTCAAGATGGGCCTCGTAGGTGACAAAACGAAAAATATCATAACACGCGGGCCCAATACTCCGTTTCAAATTAACTTTTGCCGTTCGTCGGCTTACAATGCCCGGTTTAGTCGGGGGAGGGGCATTCAAAATAGCATATTGGGGTATGGGCGGTATTTCTAATTGCGGCTCGCCCGACCTGGATGCTTCTTGTGAGGTACCCTCTCCCGTCTTCCGTTTCTTTCCACCCGCCATTTAAAACTCAAATTCAAGTATAAACGAGAAATTCAACTTTGTGCACGTGACAAGTAGTGTATACAGAAATTAAGCACGTAAGCAAGTAAGCAAGTAATCCTAGGACTCTAAGCAATCACCCCCAAGCACGCTACTAAGCGCAACAAAAATTAAAATGGGCTTTTACTCAATTTGTGCCTAAGACTCGAATATTGAAATTGCTAGTTTTAGAGTGTACCTACGTGCCCGGAGCAAGTCTTACGGGCACAAAAATTTCAGAATTCCGACAAGACGAACTGTTTTGGAGGCCGCCGAAAATTTTTGTCTAAAACTTGAATTTATTGGTGCTCCGTACTCCTTGTGATGTCCCCGTTAACTTTGTCTTCTTGACCGCAAGCTGAATCAAGCTCCAACTCGTCCAATTTCTGAATTTATCTTCAAGAACCCTAATTCTTCTTCCTTTGATTTCTCCCTTGTATCTCAATCTCACTCAAAACCTCTTACCAATCCTTGTTCTCCTCTGAATCGCGAGGAAAACCGTTGGTTGCTTGTTGAATTTGGTGAAGAAACAAGTGAGATGAGAGATATGGGTGTCGCGGCTATGGAGGAAGCAAAGAACTGTGTGGGTGAAGAATGAAGAAGATGGACGGGGTTGGTTTCAGATGTCCTCAAAATTTCTTGCAAAAGGTCTAAAAAGTCCCTATTAACTAGCCTCATCTCTGTTCTCCGTGCGTGGACAAAACTGTCAATATGCCCGATGTCTTCGTACGAAGACAATTGTCTTCGTACGAAGAGTCTTCGTACGAAGAAAATTGCTCTTCGTACGAAGGTCTTCCCAGATAGATACTGGAAGGGTGTCTGGGAAGACAATTATTCAGACCAAAAAAATTTCTATGTACAAAGTCTTCGTACGAAGACAAATGTCTTCGTACGAAGACAAATGTCTTCGTACGAAGACAATGCTAGAGCTTGCCAAAAACATCCTTTTTGACGAACTTTCGCGTATCCGATCGTGCCTTTGCTTTCCGAAGGATCTCCTCGACCTCGAGAATTCTTTTTCACCTTAAAATACTCCCAAAATCCGGGGAGTGCTCTATTTGTTAATTTCACGCGTTCCAAGGCACGTTTTGCATATCCGGATGAGCATCCTTTTTGGCGTAACTTCCTCATCCGGACTCCGATATGCGCGATCCACCTGTCTAAAGAAAGCTCTCAACCACCCCCACCCCCACACGTTGGCACTGTTCAATTCTGTTTTCAGCCTGTTCTTCAAAATATCACCTCGTAATCCGTGCCGGCGTGCTAGCTTTCTCCGTTCATTAATCAAATCCTTGCGTATACCAAGACGGGGAGTCCGGGAACATGATCTTCCCCAGGTGCGTGTGTTGAATAAGTGCAGGAGTGGCTTCAATCTTAAATTCCTTCACTTCTGATCCCGATACACGTATTGGGCTGCAATTCTTCAATTTTCACTCTGTTTCGCAGGCGCGCATCAAGACGGGGGATCCGAAATAGGCCTTTCACCTCGGAATCCTGCACATACTCATTGGAAACATTAAACCCACTCTCTCGCACCTCTCAAATAAATCGAATAGAATAAAAATTACAAAACAGTATTAAAACCTAATCTACACCAATAAATAGGTTGGGTTGCCTCCCAACAAGTGCTTTGTAATTTAAGGTCGATGGCCCGACCCAGTTACCTCCGAGACTAATCAAATCGCGGGAGTTGCATGAAGCCATTCGATGACTCCAATGAAATTCCCATCCACGTACGGTTTCGCTCTCTGGCCATTCACCTTAAACCTGTTCCCATTTGCATCCTCCACCTCAAGAGATCCCCACGGAAAAACTGCAGTAATTGTGTAGGGACCACTCCATCTAGATTTCAATTTCCCTGGAAACAGCTTTAGTCTGGCATTGAAGATCAGCACTCTCTGTCCGACTTTGAAGTCTCTCGGGATGATGTGCCTTTCGTGCCACTGCTTTGTCCTTTCCTTATATATTCTCGCACTTTCATATGCCATTAATCGAAATTCCTCAAGTTCAAGTAGTGCTTGCTTCCGTAGCTCACCTGATAGCTTAGCGTCCAAATTGATCTTCTTCAAGGCCCAGAATGCCTTGTGCTCAAGTTCCACCAGAAGATGACACGACTTCCCAAATACAAGCTGATAGGGAGACATGCCTAAAGGGGTCTTGTACGCAGTCCTATATGCCCATAAGCTATCATCTAAATGCAGCGACCAATCTTTGCGTCCCGGATTGACTGTCTTCTCCAGAATCCCTTTTATCTCTCGGTTAGAAACTCCTGCTTGCCCATTCGACTGCGGATGATAAGCCAGTGATATCTTATGCGTCTTTCCCCCATATTTGCTCAAGACATTGGCAAAGACTTTGTTCACAAAATGCGATCCTTCATCACTGATAATGGCTCTGGGAGTCCCAAACCGTGTAAATATGCTCTTACGCACGAATCTCTCTACAGTAGCTCCATCATTCTTGGGGCAAGCCATTGCCTCTACCCACTTGGTCACATAATCCACAGCTAACAGTATATATAAAGATTTCCAAGTGAAGACGGGAACAGTCCCATGAAATCAATGTCCCAAACATCAAAGGGCACTTCCAACACGAAATTTTGAGGCATCTCGTTTCGGTTGGAGATATTGCTGGGTCTCTGAAATCGGTCACACTACTGTACAAACAAATGAGCATCTTTATGTAAGGAAGGCCAATAAAACCCACTTTGCAATACCTTTGCCACAGTGCGCGTTTTGCCAAAATTCCCTCCGCAATTCAGTTCATGGCAATGTCTAAGAATGTCCAAAGTGTCTGGCTCCGCTACACATCTTCTCAACACATTGTCAGCTCCCAACTTGAACAAATAGGGGTCATCCCAGAAATAGTGTCGTGCATCTGCGAAAAATTTCTTTTTCTGATGGAAGGTCATGTCTTTTGGGACAATATTGAGCGCCTTGAAATTTGCCAAATCCGCAAACCAGGGCACAGCTGCTACCACTACCATAAGTTGTTCATCTGGAAAATATTCTCTAATTGGCACATCTTCTTGTTTTTCATTCTCCAGTCGTGACAAATGGTATGCAACAACGTTCTCTACTCCCTTCTTGTCCTTGATCACTATGTCAAACTCTTGCATTAGCAAAACCCATCGGATCAATCTAGGCTTCGCATCCTTCTTAGTAAGAAGATATTTGAGGGCTGCATGGTCCGTGAAAATGGTCACCTGAGAACCCACAAGGTATGGACGAAACTTGTCCAATGCGAAGATAATAGCCTACATCTCCTTCTCCGTGGTGGCATAATTAACATGTGCAGTATTAAGAGTACGACTGGAATAGTAAATTACATGAGCTACCTTGTCTTTCCGCTATCCCAGTACTGCTCCCACCGCATAATCGCTGGCATCACACATAAGCTCAAACGACAAGGTCCAGTCTGGGGTGGCTATAATTGGAGAACTGATCAACTTTTTCTTGAGAAAATCAAAAGTTCTCTTGCACTCTTCATTGAAATAAAAAAAAGACATCTTTCTCAAGCAAACCAGATAAAGGCTTTGTGATCTTCGAAAAGTCTTTAATGAAACGCCGATAGAAACCTGCATATCCCAAGAAACTCTGTACCCCTTTGACAGATGTAGGATAAGGAAGCTTCTCAATCACCTCAATTTTCGCCCGATCTACCTCTAAGCCTTTGCTGGAAATGATGTGCCCCAACACTATCCACTCGGTCACCATGATATGGCACTTCTCCCAGTTAAGCACTAGGTTGGTGTCAATACATCTGTCCAGTCCCGAGCTAGCTGCTGGAGACAGTCTTCGAACCCATCACCATAAAGTGAAAAATCATCCATGACGACTTCGAAATGTTGCTCCATCATGTCTGAGAAGATAGACATCATACACCTCTGAAACGTGGCAGGGGCATTGCATAGCCCAAAGGGCATGCGTCTGAATGCAAAAGTCCCATAAGGACAAGTAAATGTCGTCTTCTCCTGGTCAGCTGGCTCAATGCTATCTGATTATACCCAGAGTATCCATCCAAAAAGCAGTAATGCGAATGACGTGCCAACCTATCAAGCATCTGGTCCACAAATGGGAGGGGAAAATGATCCTTCAAAGTGGCATCATTGAGTTTGCGGTAATCCATGCAAACTCTCCACCCAGTAACTGTACGAGTGGCAATCTGATCACCTTTTTCCCCTTCCACCACAGTTATACCTCCCCTCTTAGGGACACAGTGCACCGGGCTAGTCCACGTGCTGTCGGAAATCGGATAGATGATACCTGCTTCAAACCATTTAAGCACCTCTTTCTTCACACCTCCTGCATGTGAGGGTTGAGGCGGCGCTGAAACTGAACTACCGTCTTCTTTTCTTCCATGATCCGGATTTTGTGCTGGCAAACTGTGGGGCTGATCCCCTTGATATCCGCTATGGTCCATCCCATAGCTGCTTTCCTTTCCTGAAATACCTTGAGAAGCTGCTCCTCCTGTTCCCTGTCCAAACACGCCGAAACAATCACAGGTAAAGTCTCATCAGATCCCAAGTATAAATATTTTAAATGAGCAGGTAAAGGTTTCAATTCTAAATCAGGAGCAGTAATAAGACAAGGAGTAAGGATCTTCCTACTTCCCTCAATAAAGAGGGGTAGGGGTGAACGCCAGCTGGCTTCCATAGCTTGTTCTTTTTCACTCGAATCAAGTAAGGCAAGTTCCTCATACAACTGCTCCAATAAGATATCGTCCTCCTAATCCGGTGTGTATGCCTCCACACCAAAGCACTGCTCACTCACTGCATATGCAAGAAACTTCATAGCTTCAAAGACATTGAATGCCACCTTCTCATCGTTAATACGCATAGTCAATTCTCCATTGGCAACATCAATAATTGTCTTTCCCGTAGAAAGGAATGGCCGTCCCAATATGAGTGGGACATCATCGTCAGCATCCATATCTAGGATCACAAAATCTGCGGCAAAGATGAGTCCTTCGACTCTCACAAGCACATCGTCAAAAACACCCCGTGGTCGTTTTATAGTACGGTCAGCCATCTGTAAACACATATGAGTAGGTTTTGGATCTCCTACACCAAGTTGCTCATATACTGATGTAGGAATCAAATTTATGCTTGCACCAAGATCACATAATGCTCTACCATGGAACGCATCTCCCAATGTCACAGGAATAATGAAACCACCCGAATCTTTCATCTTCTTGGGTAACACTTTTTGAACTACGGCGCTACACTCCTCATTCAGAGTCACGGTCTCAAAATCATCCATGCGTCTCCTATTAGAGAGTAGGTCCTTGAGAAATTTTGCGTATTTAGGCATTTGTGAAATTGCTTCAGCAAAGGGGATATTGATGTATAACTTCTTGAAGATATCAACAAATTTCTTGAAGTTCTTGGCATCCTCTTGGCTCTTCAATCTCTGCGGGTAGGGAACACGAACACTATACACTTTCTTTGGCTTAGGATTTTCCTCCGACTTCCTACCCGTGTCCTTTGATTGGGGACTCACGGTAGGCACGGGAATTTCTTCATCTAATGCTTTTTCTGTGGTCTTAGTTGCTTCGGCTCGCGCGTGTGTAGGATATGGAGGATCCTTAGTAGTAGTCCCACTGCGAGTGGTGATAGCCTTCAATTGCTCAGGTGGAGTGATTGTGTTAGAAGGTAGTATACCTGGTGGAAGTCGAGTATTCTGATTAGCTATTTGGCCAATCTGTGTCTCATGGCTCTTTATCGAGGCTTCCATCGCGACACTCTTGCTCTCAATCTTATCATTGTAGCTAACAGTTTCCTCAACAATGCGTGTGTATCATGTTCTTCTGAGGGTGGAGGTGGAGCCTGTTGCTGTGGAGCCTGTCTCTGAGCTTGGTAAGGAACATTTGGCCATTGACCTGGCGCATATAATCCACTATTCGGATTGGCATAGCTGAAGTTGGGTTGATTGCGGTTGTTGGGATGATAGGTGTTTGGCCATTGTTGCTGTCTTGGTTGACCCATGTAGTTCACGTCTTCAATACAATCCCCATATCCCTGATTTCATCTGCTACCATCTATCCCACTGACTTCACCTGTGCCGATGGATTCAAATTACTGAAAGCCGAAATCATTACTGCCATTTGATGTTCAAATTTCTGTTCCACCATGGACTCAATCTTACTAACCAATGCCCCATCTGATTTCGTGTTTCTACGAGTCTCAGACCTCGTGGATTCACGTTTTTCTACATTATCCAGCAGATCACGACATCTCTGTAATCCCATTCCCATAAAATTTCCTTGAGCCATCATGTCCAGTTCACTAGCAGTCTCTCTATCCAAAGCATTATAAAAGTAGTGCAGAAGTTTATACCATGGCTCTCCGTGAGTAGGGCATCTGCGCAGGAGCTGGTTGAATTTTCTGCACGTGTCTCCCAGAGAGTCATCTTCCTGCTGTGTGAATTTGGTTATATCAGCCATCCGTTGAGCAACCTTGGATGGTGGAAGATACTTCCTGAGAAAGTTTGTGCTACAATCTGCCCATGTAACTATGCTGCCTGCTGGAAGTTCCATAAGCCATGTCTTTGCCTTTCGCGATAAAGAGAAGAGGAAAAGCACGAGCTTTATCGTCTCGAGTGGAACTCTCTGATCATACATGGTAGAAGTAATTTTCTCGAAATTGAGCAAGTGATGATGTGGATCATCACTCGGGGCTCCAGTGAATAAGCATTCATCCCTAACCATGTTGATCAGCGGTTGGCGAATCTCGAAATGTGCGGTATTAATCTGAGGTATGACAATAGTGGGTTGATATCCCTCCGGTGTAGTCCTGAAGTAGTCCACCAAACGACGTTCATCCTCCTCAGCATTGTTGATTTGCTCTACCGCATTCCGACCGTTATTGTTCCGATTATTGCCCCCATTATTCCCATTGCCACCGTTATTTCTGCCAACTACTTCCGCACCAGGAAGTTGTTGTGGATTTGGAGGGTTCATGCGATCAATCATCGCCTGCATCTTAGCCATTTGAGCCCTAAGTTGCTCAGTTTACGCGGCTCTGTTTGCAGCCTCCTCTACAGCAGCTGCTCTAGCTGCTTCCGCATCTTGCACACTTTTGCGGATTCTCTCAAACTCAGCTCTAGTTTCTTCATCCATGGTGACTGAGCTTGAATTCCTCTTGTCTCTACGTTGTGCTTTCAATAAGGATTCCGGGTTTTCAAACGTTGGATACAAAGGCTCGTCTCTAGAACGGGTCATGCACCGTGTGAATCAACCTGAAATCACAAAACATGCAAAACGTAGGTGAGTAACGGATATAAACAATAAATTAAAATCCCTAAGGCTGGGAATTATAACTAATTTAGCCGAATTCCCCGGCAACGGCGCCAAAAACTTGACACGCTCTAACCACAAGTGTATGGTTCTCGTGTGTAGTAATAAACCGGAAATCCGGGCTATCAAACCCAAGGGACTTTGTTTAAACTAATTATTATTCTAAACCTTATGTGGGTACGTCGCAAGTTGTGTCCTGTTCTAGTTCTACTAAAATAAAAGCGCAATATTCTCAATTAACCGAGTGAAGTAGGTCACGATTAAAAAATAATGAATTTTAGGGTTTTTGTAATATAAGGAAAAATACCGGGAATTCTCTAGGTTCACTAGGTTAGTCTAAACTTATGTTTTGATTTGTAAAACAACCGCATGCCTTTCACTATTAATCGAGCAATATTAAACTTACCGAGTTACCAAGCAAGTTCACTATACTTAAGACCAAAACTTACCGAGTTACCAAGTCTATTTTAGCTTTAAGTATGCATTAAAACTATAATTCTACTCTAACGATCCTAGTTAACAATATCGAATTACCAAACATTGATTCAACTAGGTGGATTATACAATTTACCGACTAATTCCCATGGAGTTACCACCTGAAAATTAATTAAAATTATCTTTCCGTTAGATACTCGCAAAAATAATGTGATTACAAACGTAAACAATCCATAATAATTAAAGAACACGCTAGATTTAAGTTAAAACATGAATCACTCTCAAAACATGATATTTAGATCAAACCCTCACTACACCAAACGAGAATTCCCCGCAAATAAATTTTAGCTACTACGATTCATACTCAAAACAACGAGTTTCTTGAGTTTTAACATAAAAATCAAGAAAAGAGAAGAGTTGAGAATCCAAACGGATGATCCAAAGCTCCTAAGCTCTCCCAATAGCTTCTTGATCTCCCAAAAGTGTTTCTAACGTGAGGAACTACTGAAAAAGTCGACCTAGAATACTTAAATACGTTTCCATAATACGATTACAAAGTTTGGATAAACTACGAAAAAGCCCCGCACAAAATCCTGACTTCCAGCGATGTCTTCGTACGAAGACATTTGTCTTCGTACAAAGAGTCGTCGTACGAAGACAAATTCTCTTCGTACGAAGGTCTTCCTATACAGATACTGCAAGGTTGTTTGAGAAGACTTCTTCAGAACCCCGAAAATTGGCTAAGTCTTTTGTCTTCGTACGAAGACAATTGTCTTCGTACGAAGACCCCCTTTCTCAGCATTCTTTCTTTGACTTTATCCTTTCATTCTTTGAATTCCTTCTTGCTTCCTTTGACCTTTCCTTTGAGTTACTTGCTTCCGAAGTTCGTCTCCATCTCCCGCATGATCCTCCAAGCCCTGTTTTCCTGCGAATCACAACACGAAAACACAACCCGCGATCATATCACAATAGAAGATCAAATAACTAAAGAAACGCCCAGATTTAACAAGTAAATCACATGAACACACAATATCACATTTTAGCTCAATTTACTCAAAAGACGACGAATTCTCCATGTTGAGCACGCAAAACGTAGAAATAAAAGGCATAAAATAACTCCGAAAACGGAGTTATCAAGATGCGCCAGACAAATTGCGCCAGAAAGGAGCTCAATGTCTGGCATGGTACACGCTCCAAAACAAACAAACAAAACACATGCATGCCAGAACAGAGTCGTGCATAATGCGCGCCAATATCAAAATCAGATGCGCGTGCCGGAAATCTCATGCGCTAGATGCTCAATGTCGTTGCTCCAACTCCAACGAGTTCCTGCAACGCATGAGCCATAACTAGATTCAATTCACACGCCAGATGCTCCACGCTGGGAGCCGGATTGCGCATGAACGTGAATCTCCAGAACGCTAGATTCGCGTGAACATCCAGATTCGTGCCAGTACGAAATGTGTGCTGGATTTGCCAGACCCCTTGCACCTAATCAGATGCGTGCCAGATTGTTCCATGCCAGGAGCCCATATACCCCCTCCATGGGGCTTCAGATGCTGCTCCTCCTATTTTAGAGGCCAACAAGTAGAACTTGCTTCTCCTCACAAACAGATCGATCTTGATCGACAAACCAGACATCGTTCTTGGCGGAATCTTGAAACCCAACCTCCGGATAGTCTGCTCCACCCGAATCGTGAAACCCTAGCTTTGAGTTCGACCAAAACAAGAAATCCTATCTCTTGGCTCCACGTAGATGTTGAAACCTGGCTCGGATACCCGTTTGTTATAACTTGGGAGCATTCGAGCAAGAATGATGAAAAAAATCAAGAACAAGAGATAAATTTAACGTGGTTCACTAACGAAATTCGCAACAAACCCGCTAGCTACCTCCACGGCTTAAAACCGATATTTTATTGAGAAGAGAACCCGATTACAATGCACGTCGTGGACACAGCGGCAACCCGATACAACACCCACCCGTACACACACTTTAAAAGCTCTCAAACTCAAACCCACAAACTAATATGTATGTGCGTGTGTTGGGTGAGTACCAAGGGACCATTATGTATCCAAATTCCTTGTGAGTGTGGCGGAGGAATCACCAAGACCACAACCCACCACCACATTGATTCAAGACCCAAGACTTTGCCTTGTGTGTGACTTTGCCTTGGACCAAACTTGCCAAATTAATTGCAAGTTGAACATAACAGTCTGCAAGTAAAACTAACGAGAGTGACTAACAAGATGAGGTTATTTAACATTTCACTTCAAATGGTTCTTTTTATGTCAAAATAAGGAGCTGTTGTGGTCATGGAACTGGATCCTTTGTTGCCTAGACAAGATTTTTGTTTGGTGCTTTTCCTTCGGATTTCTTTAGCAAGAAATATTTGAAAACCCTTTGAAAGGTTAAGCTGGTGAGACTAAGCCATAATGCTTTGACTATCATGGACAATTTATGGAGAACAAATTGTAAGCACTCCCCCCTCTGTCAAATTTGTAGAAAAGAATCGATGTTTGGATCATTTTCTTTGGCGGTGTCCTTGGTCCAAGACTTATTCTTTAAGTATGATAATTTTAAATGCTCCCTGAAATATCAAGTCTTGTCTTGTGGATATGGTCAATCAAGTTCACTCTAAGTCTCTAAGGTGGTGGAGGAGGTTTTGCTTGCAAAGCTTATTTTGGGGTGTTCGAATGATTAAATTGCTAAAATAGAGTTGTTTTTTTTCATAGAAGACATGAATCCTAACCTAGCTAGCAGGAGAAGCATGACAGCTTGGCACAACGTTCAGTTCCAGAATGATCATTGTGCAAATAATTCTTAGTCTACTTAGATTGGTCACTCTGTGGGGATTAGTGATGACATTAAGTGGGCACATCTTGACATTAACTCCCTCAAGTGTAACTTAAATGCTAGTTGGAACTTGAAGTCTCAAGTTGCTTGCCTAGGATGGATTTTGTTATGATCCGGGCAAAGCTTAGAGAACGATGAATTGATGAAAACAAGAACACAAGAACACACCCGATATAACATGATTCACTAGCGATGAGCTAGCTACGTCCACGACCCGAAAACCCTTGTTTATTAGAGAGGAACGATACGAATACAACCCACGACCTTAGCCTATCCCTATACACGTTTAGACCTACCAGGCTTGCTTGGTCCCAAAGAAACGTCCAAAACGGACCAAAAACGCATAAGGAAACAATTATAAATTGCCCAGCCCAAACTAGGTCGCACGACCTGCTACAGTACCCAAAAATAGCAACTTCTTTGTCTTCATTCTCTTCGTCTTGATCCCCCGTTCGGTCTTGTTTCCTTGCCCCTCTTCGTCGCCTAACTCCTCGCCAAGCTTCTCGAGCCTATTCAAGGCATATTCACAATAAATCTCCACCTTGCCTTGAATTCCCTCTTCGGTTTGCGCTTGAATTAGCGGCTTCTCTCCAATAGCCCCTAATTCACAAAATGTTCCATCTTCACCAAGATCCTACAACGAGTGCCCCCAGCGATGCTCCAAACCCCGTCTAGTTCCTGAAATCGAACCCCTTTCGACGCTCCAACTATGGACGAGCTCCTGCAATCGAATCCTCCTTTTGTTGTTCCAACTCCCACCGAGTTCCTACAACAAGTTTGTGTGTTGTTCCGACTCCCACTGATTCCCTACAACAAACCCCCCCAGCACGTGTCTCCTTCACATTCCATGTCTCTCGTCAGAGACTCCCCTATTCCATCCTCTGCCTCCTCGTCAAGTGAACGGATTCCCCTTCCCCCAACAGGGCCTAGAGCGTGAAGTCGTCCTTTGCGTCTGCAGCCAAGTCTGCAAACGCCTTCCCCTTCAGACACTCCCTCTTCCAGTGACCCTTCTCCTTAAACAGTGCACAGACGTCGTTTGGAAACTTAGAACCCTTGTTCCTCCTTTTTCCATAACCCCCATTTGATGCCACGAATGCACCCGGCCCGTACCCGTCCGTACCCCCATACGCGGCCCTCTGCCGCATTCCCCTTGTGCGAAGAGCTTATCTTACCTCCTCCAACGTGAGAGTCTCTTTCCCAACACAAGAACTCTGCACGAACCCATCATAAGACGGTGGCAGAGACACCAACAAAATCAATGCGGCATCTTCATCACTTATCTTCTCATTACTGTTTCGCAACTCAAGCAAAATAGTATTAAGACGATCCAAGTGATCTCTTAGATCCGTACCTTCCCCCATGCGTAGACCAAAGAGTTGTTGCTTCAACATCAACTTGTTGGTGAGCGACTTCTTTTTGTAGAGGGTCTCCGACTTGTTCCATAGTCCTTCAGCCGTCTCTCGATCCGCAACTTCCGTGATCACGTCGTCCGCCAAACACAACATCGTTGAGTGTGCTCTTTCCTCCAACGTCTTGTACTCCTTGGTGGTTGTAGAAGCCCCCTCCTTATCCCCCGCCAATGACAACGATAGGCCTTGCTGCTTCAACAAAGAACGTACCTTGATCTGCGATAAGCTGAAGCTGTTTCTCCCCGTGAACTTGTCGATCTTGGTCATCCCTCCGGTCATCTTCTCTGCATCTCCTTTTCCAGTTCCGTAACCCCCAAACGTGTGATCCACATTGATCGCGAAACCGTAGCATGAATTTCACATATTGTGTAACCCTAGCCCTATAGCTCCGCCTTGATCTTAGAACACCGCAACCTAAGCTCTGATACCAGTTTGTTATTATCCGGGCAGAGCTTAGAGAATGATGAATGGATAAAAAACAAGAACACACCCGATATAACGTGGTTCACAAGCGATGAGCTAGCTACCTCCACGACCTGAAACCCTTTTTTATTAGAGAGAAACGATACGAATACAACCCACGACCTTAGTCTATGCCTATACACGTTTATATAGACCTACTAGGCTTGCTTGGTCCCAAAGAAACGTCCAAAATGGACCAAAAACACATAAGGAACAATTCTAAATTGCCCAGGCCGAACTAGGTCGCACGACCTGCTACAGTACCCAAAAACATCAACTTCTTCGTCTTCCTTCTCTTCGTCTTGATCCCCCGTTTGGCCTTGTTTCCTTGCCCCTCTTTGTCGCCTAACTCCTCGCCAAGCTTCTCGAGCCTATTCAAGGCATATTCCCAATAAATTTTAAGAAATTTGAAAGGGGAGGTTGTCCATTGGGGTTGGCAGAAGACCAGAGCTGATTCTGTATTAAGTGCACAAGCTCAAGCCTTCAGGTTGACAGTGAATCAAACTTTACCCTGGCGTAATTATCCAATCTATTTTGAAGGTGATAACAAAGTGTTTATGGAGGCTATTAAAAACCATGAGAAGATTTGGGCTACTGAGGTGATTGTTAAAGATAGCTGGTAAAAGCTTAAAGCAATTTGTCCCACATCTTAGGAAATAGAGTTATTGTTTACTTTACATATGAAAACTCAATAAGATGAAATGCGCACTCACGCGCGTGCGCAAGGTGCAATGTGGCGCTTTAGTGGCGTTTTTGTAGGCGCACTTAGGCACCGTGGCAAGTGCGTATGTGGCGTAAGTTAGTTTAACCAATAACTACTTTTCCGTTTTTATTTTGCTGATAGTTGTGGTGGTTATTTTCGTTTGGTGAAGGGTTGTGTCGTTAGAAACAGTCGCAACTGTTATTAACAAGCACACCCTTTCATTCATGTTCTTTCGTAAATCATAAATAAGCCAAACACCCAGCAAATTAATCATCAGTTTCAATCACAGTGTCACAGAGAATTCTAGGGAACTTATGCAGATTGTTGGCTGTAAAATCGAACCACTTGTTCAACAAGACTTGTTGTATCCTTGAGGGAAATCGCCAGAACGTGGCAGCATAGTGGGGGCGATTTATCCCTTAAAGAAAACGTTTATCGTGCCTCAAATTGCGTTTTCTTTTTTTCATCATCCGTTATTTTGGCGTAAAAGTAATTCTAGATGATATATGGTCCTTTTTGCTAACACAAAGTTATTGTGGGGCTGGGTTCCGAGACTTGCAAATCTTGCTGCAGATCAAGTAGTGAAGGTCGTGTGGAAGGGTGTGAGCAGGTTTGATAGCGAGGCAGTACATGGCTTATCAGAGATTGTAAAAGAACAATGTAACGGTGATGTTTAAGTTTCATATATGATTCTTTCTTTGCACAAAAAAATGAACCTTCGCCACAGAGAATTTGATGCCAAGAGAATTCGATGTGCTAAAAGTAACAACCATTCAGTGGAAGACAAAAGAGAGGTTAGTGGTAACAAACCATTTCCTATTGCCAGTAGAATCGTTTGAACTTTGAACTGGATTACACTAGCGGGTAAAATAGTTTTCGGTACCCCAACCCATCGTTGACCTTAAGAACATGAGAATTCTATAAAGCGAAAAGGTCGTCGAATTGATACGTACCCTAAATATAAACTAATGCTTACATGCAAGCTGGGAAACATTAATGACTTTTTTGCCACAAACGTAAGACCGTGTTTTTGGTGAGATCACAAATGCTAATTTCCGTCCAAACTCGTTCAAGAAAAGCATAACTCAACTAACCTTAGCCTACCATGCCAGTGCTTTACCCAGTAGACAATATACTAATAGAGTGGGGGAATTATATTCCAGTGTTGCGAAACGAAGTTTCCAAGGAATGGACGTATTACCTCTTCACAGAAACAATGTTCACATTATTTCTTAATTAACTTTTAGCCTAGGTATGAACTGCATACATCAAATTTTACAGAATTGCCACATTTCAACTGCACCGTCAAAATACCCATATTGCAACTCTCATTTCCAATGAGACAGTCAGTCTTCAATCTTTGGCTTACTTACCGATGGGATTTTTTCACATTGCCTAACTTTGAGGATGTTATTTCACTCTAAAATAATACAAGAATTTATCAATATTTCCATAATGTGTAGAGCTATCATTCAAAAAAAAAAAAAAAAAAAAACATGCCTAGCTACAATCACTCCTCAAAAATAAAAAAATAAAAAAAAAATTGTAATCTCACAATCGTTTGACTAGTCAACACACATTTCGAAAAAGTTTTGAAAAAGCAACACACATATAAGCTGAGGAATTCATAAAAACGTAACAAAATTAAGCCTGATTTACTGTCGTTTCTTTACTTCTATTGAAGAATTGTGTGTTATTCAGTCTACTAATTACATGGTTTATTAATAAAGTTGCTGCTTTCATTTTAAGAAAGTCGCTATTTCTTCAAAAAGAAGCTAGACGGCAGGTAGCATCCAGAATGCTTCTTCTCCAATCTCTAAAGCGAAAATAGTTCTTATCCTAGTATTTTTGGTGAGTTTCACTTTCATTTACTAATACAAATATCAACAACTACATTTAATATTTCTATAGTTCCCTTAAAATAAATTTTATTTTTATAAACATCAACTACTGTAATATTCTAGATATTAAACAAAACTAATTGGTGGTTGTGAGATATGGTCAAGCTTCATTTCAAATTAAAAGAACTAGCGAAACAAACTCATCCAAAGAGTAGTACTAAACACACTTCTTATATATAACCCCGTCTTTGTTCCCCATCATATACCACAACAGATATCAGTTCAAGATGAGCAAAACCCAAGTTCTCACTTTAGCTCCATGGGTCTTTTTATCTCTTTTATTCTTCTTCTCTTCTCTCTCCCACCAAGCTTCTCCTCCATCACCTCCCACTATCCCAAACCCTAGACTTTTCAATGCCTACATAGCCCTCCAAGCATGGAAACATGCAATCACTGCAGACCCTAGAGGGTTCACCTCAAACTGGTATGGCCCAAATGTTTGCAACTACACCGGAATCTACTGTGCACCAGCACCTGATGACTCTTATATCACAACTGTCGCCGGAATTGACCTCAACCATGGAAACATCTCCGGTTCTTTGCCTGAAGACCTCTCTCTCCTCACTGATCTCACTCTCTTCCACATCAACTCCAACCACTTCTGCGGTACCATTCCAGAAGGTTTCCGCCACCTCCACCTCCTCCACGAGCTAGATGTCAGCAACAACCACTTCGCCGGGAACTTTCCTGACGTAGTTCTCTCTCTACCTTCTCTCAAGTTTCTTGATATTAGGTTCAACCAATTTAAAGGGAAAGTCCCGGAAAGCCTATTTGACCTTAAACTTGACGCCCTTTTCATTAACAACAATAACTTCCGGTCATCTTTGCCTAGAAACTTCGGCAACTCTCCTGTTTCCGTCGTGGTCATGGCGAATAACAACCTCAAGGGTTGTTTTCCGGCGAGTATTGGGAAAATGAAAGATACCCTACATGAGATTATTCTGAAGGATGTTGGCCTGAGGGGATGTTTGCCGCCGGAGATAGGGTTGTTGAAGAAGACAATAGTTTTCGATGTGAGCGATAATAATCTGACGGGGACATTGCCCGAAACGATTGGTGGGATGAAGAAGCTGGAGCAGCTGAATGTGGCGCATAACGAACTCTCTGGCACTATTCCGGCGACCATATGTACTTTGCCTAAGCTGAAGAATTTCACCTACTCCTATAACTACTTCTGTGATGAGGCGGATGTTTGTCTTAAGCTGCCGGCCAGGGATGACCGGGAGAATTGTATACCGTATAGACCGGAGCAGCGGTCGCAGGAAGAATGCAAGGCTTTCTACTCTCATCCGGTGGACTGTGGAGTATTTGGTTGTAGACCTAGGAGTCCTCCGCCACCATCCCCGCCGCCACCTTCGCCACCGCCACCAAGCCCTTACTATTACCCTTGATGTGTTATGATACTTGAGGAATTTGCTTTCTTGATTTCATTGTGAAACTTAAATCATATTTTAAGTAGGAAACATAGAGTAAATTAAGTGAAGGATGATTTTTGTTGTTGGTTTCATTTGTATGCTAAAGATTGACTTTTGAATATTTCCCACAAATGTATGTTTGAAACTTTGGATAACCTCTTTGGTGTATTGAATAAGTCGTATGTTTCTCTCCATGTTGGCTAATAGAATACACAAAATCTTATTTTTTTTTTTTTTTTTTTTTGAGAATCAAAGTTATATTAACCTCAGACCAAACTTGGCAAACAACCACTTACATCTTCCATAGCTAAAGCATTTAACCAATCTGGGGGGTCTTCAAACCAAACAATCTCTGAGGAGTTCCTTTTGTGCAAGTGAGCTAGAGCGTGCGCAGGGCCGTTTCCTTCCCTTCGAATGAACTGGACATCGTTTTGTTGAAATCTATTCAGGGATAACACTATCTCTTCAATTACCTCTTCGGCTTCAGTAATGTCAATAGGTGGATTACCCTTCAACCTACTTCGAATTTCTCGTATAGCAAGTTTTGCGTCTCCCTCTAGAATCACCCTTGTAAACCCGAGCCCCATTGCTAATTTGAGACCTTCTGTGGCAGCTTTTACTTCCGCCATCTTCGCAGAGTGACAAAAACCCAAGGATTTATGAGCAGCTGCCAAAATTGTCCCCTTGTCGTTCCTAACCAGCACTCCTGACCAAGCTCTCCCTTCTTCATGCTCCCAGGCGCCGTCAAAATTAACTTTAACCCAGTTTTGCGGTGGTGGTTTCCACGCAATAGAATGGTTTGCTTTTGAAAGATCCTCTGAGGCCTTACTGAGTTGTTCTTCCACCCTGTCCATAACCGACTGGGCAATGGAGATGACTGAGGTCTCCAAGTTGTTAAACCATTTATTATTTCGCGCTAACCAAAGAGCATGAACTGTGTAGAAAATGATCTGAAGGACCTGTGGAGTATTCGACATTATCTGGAGACTAATCCACTCACTAAACTCTCCTTTAAGCTTGGTGCAAAACTCATCACCCAGTAACCGGTTCCACACGGACTTGGCCTTTGAACAGTTCATAAACACATGGGAGATGGTTTCTTGTTCACTACCACATTCCGGACAGGTTGTGTCCAGGTTAATACCCCGTCTTCTAAGATTACAAGCACACGGCAGAGCTTTGTTAATTCCTCTCCAAATTAAGTGATTCACTTTCTTCGCTGCCTTAACTTTCCACAGCTTCGTGAACACCTTCGTGAGCGTCGAAGTGTCTTCAGCTGGTGCGTCCTCCTCACCACTTGAAAGAACGGCCACCTTATAACCCGACCTAACTGTATAATTGCCATCATAAGCATCCTCCCAAACTAGCTGGTCTGGTCTTTTGTTTCGTGGCAGGGGTAAATGTTTCACTCTGTGAATATCTACTTCCCACAACAGATTCTTCATTTTGTCCGCATCCCAACAGTTTACATCTTCACGAATTAAATCACTAACATGTAACTCTGAGTTAAGAGGGAAGGTCGTTATAAGCTTACCCGAATGAGTATTTGGGATCCATCTCTCTTGAATTTTTATACTACGACCATCGCCAATCTTCCATCGCAGTCCTTTCTTGAGTAGTTTCTTGCCCTCCATGATTCCACGCCATGCATACGACGGATTGTTTCCTAACTCCGCATCTTGGAACTCAGTCGTGGCAAAATATTTCGCCTTCAGTAGTCTGCTACATAACGAATTAGCGTTCCTCATAAGACGCCACCCTTGTTTAGCCAACATGGCTAGGTTGAACTTCTTGAGATCTTTGAAGTGGAGGCCTCCCCTCTCCTTGGATTGTTGCACTTTACTCCAAGCCACCCAATTAATGCCTCGGTCCTTAGCTGAATTACTCCACCAGAAACGCCGTATCATCATCTCCATTTTATTGCACACCCCATCCGGTAACTTGAAACACGACATGGCATAAGTGGGAAGAGCCTGAGCCACCGCTTTTATCATCACCTCTTTTCCGGCCACCGAAAGATTCTTTCCTTTCCAACCCTGCAACTTCTTGCCAAGTCCTTCAGTGAGCTTGTTGAAAGTGACTGTTTTATTTCTCCCCATGGTCGTAGGCAATCCTAGATACTGATCATGCTGGGGTACCTCTTGTATGCCTACTACTTCAAGAACACTGTTTTTATCTTCAGCTGTTGTATTAGGAGAGAAGACAATAGCAGATTTGTCCATATTTATTTGCTGACCCGAAGCTTTCTCGTACGAGTTCAATAATTGTGTAAGCACATTGATGTCATCCCTGTCAGCCTGTGTAAAAAACATAGAATCGTCAGCAAAAAATAGGTGGGAGACCACTGGTCCTCCCTGAGAGGCTGTTACACCCCTCAATATCCCTTCCTCCACCGCCTGTCCTACCACACGGGATAGCATATCACTACAGAGAAGGAATAAATAGGGTGAGAGGGGACATCCCTGTCTCAGGCCTCTCTCCGGCACTATGTGACCCGTCGGCCTTCCCTCTCTGAGCACTGAGTAGGAAACTGAGGAAACGCAGTTCTTCACCAGATTTCTAAACCGGACCCCGAAACCAAGATGGAAAAGCACTTCTAGCAAATACTTCCACTCAATTCTATCGTAGGCTTTACTCATATCTAATTTTAACGCCACAAAGCCCTTCTTCCCTTTCTTTCTTGTCTTCAAAGAATGAATTATCTCAAAAGCCGTTAGCACATTGTCGGATATAAGGCGTCCCGGAACAAACGCGCTTTGATTCTCCGAAATTAGATATGGCAAAACAGTCTTCAAACGATTAGCTATACACTTAGCAACAATCTTATAAATAACAGTGCATAAACTAATAGGACGGTACTCACTGGCCTTCCTTGGTTGTTTCGTTTTCGGAATCAAAGCAATAAGCGTATGATTATACTCCTTAATTGATCCTCCTTCATTCAGCACTTTCAGAACCTCATTGGTCACCTCATTCCCTACCAGCCCCCAGTACTTCTGAAAAAACCCTGCATTGTACCCATCCACCCCCGGTGCTTTATCTGGAGCCATTTGAAAGAGTGCTTCTCGAACTTCTAAGGCCGTAAACATTTCCTCCAACCGAGCACTGTCATTCGGCTGCACTAGTTCTGCCGAGTATGCCAAGAGGGGCTCGATGTCTTCCATGTCCGGTTTGGAAGATGTGAAAATCTCAGAAAAATAATCTCCAAGAACTTTGGTAACTCCTCCATCGTCTGTGATCCAAGTCCCATTACTGTCTTCTATCCCTTTGAAGCTATTTCTAGCTCTTCGGATTGTTGCTTTGAGGTGAAAGAAACGAGTATTCCTATCTCCATACTTTAGCCATTCAACTCTGGACCGCTGTTTCCACATTACTTCTTCTTTGTGCTGCAGGGTGTTATACTCAATAGATAACGCTCTTTTTTCTGCCAGGACAGCATCAGTTTGGGGGATCCCATCCAGATAATTGCCTCGGTCCCGAATCATATTACACCGCTTCGACACTTGACCAAACACTTCGCGATTCCACAAGGCGCATCGTTGACTCAGCCCTTTCAACTTGGCCGAGAGATTTTCCCCGCAAACAGCCCAATTTTCAGTCACGAACGAACTGAAATCCTCGTGCAATTCCCACATCTTCTCATATTGAAACCTTCTTTTAACCCTCCATCTAAGTCCTCCTTGCTTCCACTCTAGCAGAATAGGAAGATGATCTGAGTTTGGCCACCACAAATGTGAAACTTTGGATCCAAGATTAGCATCCATCCACTGAACATTAGCAACAACACGATCTAGTCTCCGACGAATATTATCCTCGTTACACTGGTTATTACTCCATGTATACGGATTTCTGTGAAACCCTAAGTCAAATAATCCCACATCACCTAACGCTTCTCGAAATTGATCAAGCTGACTGAAACTTACCCCAGCACCTCCATCCGATTCGGCGTATGACAAGATGGCATTAAATTCACCCGCGGCGCACCAAGGAATATCCGGTTGGGGTTTTAGTCTTCTAATCAATTCCCAGGACAAGAGCCGTTCGTTTCTGTTAGGATCGCCGTAGAACCCCGTGAATTTCCAACTCTGAACATCATCATCTCTTTTCACTATTGCATCAATGTAGTAAAAAGAATGACTAAGAACCTGGACCTCCATATTATTCTTCCACAACAATGCCAATCCGCCGCTTCTCCCTCTAGCCTCAACTGCGAAGCCCTCGTAGAAGCCCAGACCTGACACCTTTTGCTGCATTGCTTCTCGTGATAACTTGGTTTCCAGCAGAAAAACCAAGTCAGGGGATTTTTGCTTCACAATATCGCGAAGCGAAAGGAACGTAGCGGGGTTCCCCAAACCCCGTACGTTCCAACTCAAAAGACTCATTGATTTGGGCGGGACTGCATCGCAGCCGCCGCCAAATCTGAGTTGAGAGATCGTGACACCGTCCTCTCTACTAAATCACCACCCTCATGACTAGCACTATGGTTCTGGTCGTGTTCCACTGGAGACCCCTCTTCTACTACTGCTGTCTTTGTTGGATTAGGTGGAGGGCTGAATTCCATCGTATATCCCTTTCTCTTCCCCAAGTCGTTTTTCGTCACATTACCAGAATCCTTCATCATATTGGAATCATACATACTGATTCTGTCCCTGATTCCCACCCATGTCTGCATGGGTTTGGTAACAGTTTGCGAGCTACCTGTTTTAGTACTGTAATGTGGCATACCACTTAAGCTTCTCCCACTACCCTCCTCCATTGAGGGAAGCTGCTGTTGTTTGTTCCTCCTATCTCCCTCAGTTCCAACTTTTCCATCCTTCTTTGCGGCGAACTTGCTCCCCGTAGCATGGCTGCTCGAATTCTGTGCATCTACCAACTCCTTATCCCCACTGACCGGATTCTTCGTCGGCTTCCTGGGTATCCCTGTCCTACCGTCAACTATTCCTTCATCTTCTGTATTAACCTCCATGTCGTCTTCGGTTTCCCCTTGTTTCTGTTTCTGTATTTCCCATCTGCTCCTCATAGCTCTCCCCTTTGTTTCGATTACTGGGACTTCGCGTTGCTGTTCTTCGTAGACTTCGAGGGTGGCATAATAGAAAATCACCATACCCAGGATCAGTTTCCTTCTGGACATCCTTCGGGATTACCTCACATTCATCACTAGAATGGGTCACACACCCACACCACTTACAAACAGCGGGAAGCCGCTCATACTTGAAATCGATCCAAATATCTTCCCCTTTCACCACCAGATTTACACCTCGAGGGATTGGTTCTTTTAGTGGTAGCCGAGTTCTAGCGCGAATGTAGTTAATACCATCCTCACTTTCGATACGGCCATCTACATAAATCGATTCCGCCACCGAGTCTATAATCCTCTTGCCTGTCTCCTTCTTCATCAGGTGTATAGGGATATTACTCATTTGAATCCAAACCTCAAAGTCAGTAAATTCTACAGACTTAGTTGGTTCCCCCAAGAACCAGGGTTTAAGGAAGAGAATACTGCCATTGAATGCCCACGGGCCACCCGAGGCTACACGTTCCAGGCTCGTTTGATCCGGGAAAACAAATAAGTAAGTGTTGAAATCGACTTCAATGATGTTTATCTCGTTACCTTTGTTCCAGACTTTGCGGAAAACTGGTCTCATCGTTGATGCTATTATCTTCTCCTCCGTAGCAAAAGACCCTATCAACACATGGCGAAATCCTTGCTCAGCCTCTCTGCAAAAGTCTTCATCCAGCACTACCCTGGTTCTCTCCTTCTTAGTATACTCTGATCCTGCCATTGACGTTGATGTAGCGGTTCTTCAAACGATTGCAGCCTTTACTCAGAGATCCTGTTGTTGCGACGTTGGTTGCAGAGCCCACAAACCCTAACTTTCGCCTCACAAAACCCTAGCAGTCGCCTCCCCACATCGGTACAATGAGAGAACAAACAACGCCAGAACGAGTGCAATTCTCCTAAGATCAAAAGAAAATAAAGAACAACAAAAAAGGTCTCCTATTTAGCGCTTATTCATTAATTAATGTGTTTTTTTTTCATACTGACCCACATCGCCATATTTTATTCAGATTTAAATTTTCTTATACATTCTATATTTTACAAAAGTGTTATTAACTTTATAATAAAAATGTTCTTATACATTGTACCCAAAAAAAAAATTATTATACATTGTTCTACGAGATTGTCAATGCCAATGGACCCCTATGATCCCAATAGTAATAGCCAACTAACTGCAGTAGCGAGTTCGAAAAGCTTCCTAAGTCTGAAATGGGATTCGCAATGGTAATAGCTAGCTAACTTCAAGAGCGAGTTTCAAAAGTTAAGCTCTGTGGTTGTTTCTAGGATTGTAGCCGAGTCTAGCTGTTTGCGAGCAGCCCTATGTTTGGTTTGAAAGCTGATATAGAGTTTAGTAGACGATAAAAAACACACGAGTACGAGTCTGTCTACCAATCTAATCTCAAAAATTGCACAGCGGAATGCTATTAAACAAATAAAGTCATAGACAGGTCTTGCTATTTAATAAAAGAGATAATTAACAAGGTCATAATATCTAACCTATCTCACCAGGTCATAATATCTAACCTATCTCAGCATGGACATGCATAAAATTAGGATCTTTTAATGCTAACGATAATTGTATAGGACATCAACAATAAACTAAACAGTTAAAAGAGATAATACTTAATAGTCAAGAAAAATTTTAATTGAATAATTCATATCAATTTAATATATAATTTTTCTTTACCAATTAAGATTTTTTTATTAATAATCTCTCCACATTTCAAAAAAAATCTCTCCGTATTTCAAAAGTATTACTCCTTACTTGAATAATTCATATCAATTTACTATATAAGTTTCATTGTTATTTAAGAATTTATTATTAGTAATCTCTCTGTATTTCAAAATTATATACCGAAAATAAATTAATTGAGAGATAATGATTAACGATTTAGAAAAATAGAATTTCCAATTGATAAAGTATTTCCAAATATAAATAATAATACATAGCCATAAGAAAAAATCATATTAAATTCAAACTGTTAATGGTATATAGAAAAATAGATTTATAAGACTCTCCCAATTTAATTTAATTAGAAAATTACTTCAAAGTCATACAAGTTTAATAGGAAAATATCTCTTTATAAAATAAGTGATTAAAAACCTCTATTATAATCTTATTGAAAGGCAAATGGGTGCTAGCTCAGTGGTAGAGTGTTTAAAGCTCATGCATGAGGTTACGGGTTCGAACCCGGTTATCTGATGTAATTCTCAAAATAATCATATTGAAAGAATTATTTTAATTCCTATTTAAACTTTCTCATATGAAAGAACAAGTTTAGATACTTAGGAAATCTAGAAAGAAGAATTCTATATTGATTGCACGTCAAAAACAAACAAGAGAGGAAGTCCAAGGAGGTGAGGAGGCAAACCTTAGTCGTCCCACACTGGTCGCACCCCCTAGGGTTGTGTGTAATTGTGTGGGCTTGCTAGGTTGGTCGGCCCACTCCTTGTTTTCTGATTCTCTTTACTGTTTTCTCAGTTTAGTCCCCCAGAGTTGGGACTAAGAGTAGGGCTTCATACTAGGAAAATTACATGAATACCCCAACAAGGAAGAATGATCTCAGCTTGCTTCACAAAATTCAAGACGCTTGAATTATCGGCAACAATAGGTTGGCATTATAGAAATATCTAAACAAGAACTCCCAAATCAGGTATTAAATTCATATTGTTATGAAATAATACTAATTGATATGATGAATATTCCCTAATATTGTAATACCATATTTAGAGGATTGTGATTGACTCCCACACTCTATATAAAGAGTGGTTTGGTAGAGAATAATACAAGCTTTGATATTCCTCCATACTTTGTCTCCATCTTTTCTCTCTCAGTTTGTAACACGTTATCAGCACGATCGCTCTACCGGAAGAGGAGATCAAAAGACAAAGGTACCAATTATTTACTTATTTTATATTGTCAAGAAGAAGATAATCAAACAAAAAACTCAATTTTCGATTTTGATTGTCTCATGTCTTGCTTGTTTCAAAGTTGATTCAAATGAACAAAACATCGTATCTTTAATTTGTTTATGATTTCTTACTCATATCGGAAAAAGAAATCGGTCTATGCTATGGGTTTATGAAAAAAAAATTGCTCAAACCCTAGACCTCGATCTACAATTAGATCTGGAAAGTTACCAAAAACATTGTTTACTGACAAGATTCGCCCAAAAAAAATTGCACAACAGCAGGTTCAAACCTAGGGCAACAAGAAGGCTGCCTTGATGGCCTTAAGCATCTGCGAGCGACCATCTGGTCAGCCGCCTACTTTCTTTAAGTTTGCGTATTTTGTTTTTTTTAATGTTAGTGTTCAGTCGAAACAAAAGAAAAAAAAGAAAAAAAAAAGCTACTGCCCAGCAGATTCGAACCCAGGAACAAGGGCTTACAGATGCCTAAGCAACTGCGAGCGACCATCTGGTCCACCGCCCCACTTTTGGAAATCTTACCATTTTTATTTCTTTTCACTTTAATTTCCAGTCGAAAAAAAAGAAAAAGAACTTTCACTGCAGTGATTCGAACCACACCCGCGTGGGTAATCTAAAACACTAGCGCGTGTTCAGTAACCAAGTGGCCTCTAGCCAACTGTTTAGTTATCAAACGTTTTTTTTTTTCAATATAGTATGTGCCAAAAAAAGAAAAAACAAACGCAGCAAAGAAAATAAAAAGTGAGTGTCCGAGTTTTGAACTCGTGAACCCAGCGCGCACAATCAGAACAGTTATACCACTAGAAAAAAACAATGCTATGGTTTATTTGTTGTTGTTTTTATTTTGTTTATTTACGTAAATAACGGTAGTTTTGTTTATCTGTTTTTTGGTTAAATGTACCAATACAATTTTCTTGGTTATAATCAAGCTTTTGTATTATTTCTTTTTTGATTGACAATGTCAAACATCGCGAAGCTCGAGTTCACTGGACTTCATATAACTGGGAAAAATTATTTGTCGTGGACTCTTGATGCTGGATTGCACCTAGACTCAAGAGGTCTTTGGCACACTATAAAAGCAGACAATACTGCATCTGAAAAGGAGCGCGCCGATGCGTTGATATTTTTGCGCCGCCATATAGATGAGGATTTAAAAAATGAGTACCTTACTATTAAGGACCCCCTCATCTTATGGAATAATTTAAGTCTATCTTACTCGCCCAGGCTTGTTATGATTTGATACACCTGAGGTTTCAGGATTACAATACGGTAAACAGTTATAATCCGCACTCTTCAAAATTACATCCCTGCTAAAACTTTGTGGCGAGAACGTCACTGATGAGAAATTATTGGAAAATATATTATCCACCTTCCATTGCTCGAATATACTCCTGCAACAGCAGTATCGAGAAAAGGGATTCAAAATATATTCTGAATTGATTTCTTTTTTATTGGTTGCGGAAAGAAACAATGCAATATTGAAGAAAAATCATTAACAACGTCCGACTTGCTCGACCCCTCTCCCTGCAGTGAGTAATAATGCAATCACTGAAGCGAATGTTGTTTTACGTGGTCAAAATAACTCACCTGGTCGTGGACGTGGTCGTATACATGGTCGCCGTCGTGGACGCGGTCATGGTAAGAGCAATGTTTGGTACCGTGAGCCTCCACAACAGATGCCCTCCAATATCAACAAAAGAGGAGCACCACCACAAAACCGGGAGAGAAATAATGGTGGGAGACATCATAATTCACAAGCAGTTGCTGAAAAAGCACCTCCCAAACAGGGTCAAAAATGTAACAGATGTGGAACTGATGGCCATTGGTAACATGTTTGCCGTATACCACGACACTTGGTTGATCTCTATCAAGCATCCAGAAATGGGAGTGCTACATTTAATGAATCAAAACATGTTGAGTATGAGCAGCCAATGGATCTCAAAGCTTTTAATGTTGATGACTTCTTTTCTCCTGATCCGCAAGTCGATGGCCCCTTTGGAGAGCTTGATTTTGTTTAGACAACGCATTTAGAGAGTTTTTAAGTCATTTAATTTTGATTTTTTTTATTTCAGCTTAGGATGAATAATGTTCTTTGATAAGAACTTCAGACATTGTTATTTCTTTTTAGTAGGTTTGAAAGTTTAATATGAGAAGTTTCTTTTACTTCTCAAATATTTCTCTTTTAATAATAGATAAAATGATGACTTGTGAAGACACATGCTTGGTGGACAGTGAAACAATTCACACAATTTTGTGTCATAAGAAATATTTTTCGCAAATTTCCCCTAATGAAGCATATGTGCACACAATTTCTGGTACATCCAGTTTAAGTGAAGGCATTGGAAGGTCCTCTATCATATTGCCTAGTGGAACAATATTCCATGTCGAAGAGGCATTATACTCTAGCAAATCTAGTAGAAATTTGCTGAGTTTCAAAGATATCCCCAAAAATGGGTACCACATTGAAACTCTTAATGAGAATGAGGTGGAGTACATGTGTATTACATCCACTGTTTCAGACAAAAAACATGTATTAGAAAAACTTCCTGCTTTATCATCTGGATTGTATCATACAACAAGCAGTTGAAGTCAATGTCGCCATAAAACAAAAAGATCCCACAACTTTTATTCTTTGGCATAATAGGCTTGGGCACCCCGGCGCAATTATGATTCGAAGAATTATTGAGAACTCAAGCGGGCATCCACTAAAAGATTAAAATATTCTTTTGCCAAAAGAATATATATGCACCGCTTGTTCTCAAGGAAAATACATTGCTCGACCATCATCCATTAAAGTTAGTATTGAATCTCCTAAATTCTTGGAACGCATTCAAGGAGATATTTGTGGACCAATCAATACTCCTAGTGGTCCCTTTTACTATTTCATGGTACTACTTGGTGCCTCTACAAGATGGTCGCATGTATGCCTATTATCATCTCGAAATATGGCATTTGCTCGCCTTTTAGGAATGATTATAAGTATTAGAGCAAATTTCCCTGATCATCCTATAAAATCTATTCGTCTTGATAATGCTGGTGAATTTACATCGCAATCATTTAACGATTATTGCATGTCAGTTGGGATATAGGTTGAGCACCCAATCGCGCATGTACACACTCAAAATGGTTTAGCAAAATATTTTATTAAAAGAATTCAATTAATACCTAAACCATTGTTGATGAAAACTAATTTACCCATTTCTGCTTGGACATGCTGTTTTACATGCCGCAGCATTAATACGTTTACGCCCCACTACGTATCTTAAATATTCTCCCAACAACTTGTGCTTGGACAACCTCCAAATATATCTCATTTACGTGTTTTTGGGTGCGTTGTGCATGTTCCTATTGCACCCCCCACAAGGTAACAAGATGGGTCCCCAACGTAGACTTGGTATTTATGTTGGGTTTGATTCTCCATCTATTATTAGATATTTGGAATCCTTAACTGGTGATTTATTCGAAGCTCGCTTTGCATATTGTCACTTTGACGAATCGATCTTCCCGAAATTAGTGGGAGACATGTCGTAGCCTGAAGCTCGACAATTAATATCTTGGAATTATCCTTTGATAACACACTTGGATCATCGAACTAGCCAGTGTGAATTCGAAGTACAGAGAATCCTTAAATTGCAAAGCATAGGTAACGAAATGGCTGATGCATTCGTTGATACAAGCAAAGTTATAAAATCGCATATACCGGCTGCGATTTTTCCAGCACGGATTGATGTCCCTGTAGGACAAAATGCAAGAATACAAGCAAATGAATCTAGTGCACGCCAAAAGCGTGGCAAACCTGTTGGCTGAAAAGATTTGTTTCCTAGAAAAAGGAAGACAAATCAGACAACTGTGTTGAATCCTAAAGATTCCACAAAGACAATTGATGATCCCATTAAAATTGCTGATATGATCCCTAAAATGATTGATCTAAATTTAGCCCCTGAAGAGGGCGATATGGTAGCATAAAATCAAGAGATCTCAATAAATTATATATATCCCGGAAAAATATAGAATCGAAATAATGTTGTCATTGATGACACATTTTTCTTTAACGTTGCATTACATATAAGTGATGACAATCAGGAACCACGGTCATTTGAAGAATGTCGACGTTGTGATGATTGGCCAAAGTGGAAAGAGGCTATACAGGCTGAATTAAATTCACTAGAAAAACGTAAAGTGTTTGGACAAATAGTTCAAACACCCAATGACGTGAAACCCGTTGGATTTAAATGGGTTTTTGTGCGGAAACGAAATGAGAAAAACGAGATTACAAGATACAAAGCTCGACTTGTAGCTCAAGGTTTCTCGCAAAGACCAGGCATTGATTATGAAGAAATATATTCGCCTGCGATGGATGCAACTACTTTCTGATTCATAATAAGTTTGGCAGCATCAGGAAAGTTTAGATATGCATTTGATGGACGTGGTTACAGCATATCTATATGGTTCACTTGGTAGTGACATATATATATATGAAAGTCCCTGAAGAACTGAAATTGCCAAAAACAAACAAATCACGTACCGCTTATTCTATTAAGCTCCAAAGATCCTTATATGGACTAAAACAATCGGGACGAATGTGGTACAATCGCTTGAGCGAATACCTATTAAAAGAAAGGTTTGTCAACAATCCAATTTGTCCTTGTATCTTCAAAAAGAAGTCCACAAATGGATTTGTAATAGTGGCAGTATACGTGGATGACTTGAATATTGTGGGAACCCATGAAGAGATTACCCAAACTGTAACTTACTTGAAAAACGAATTTGAGATGAAGGATTTGGGAAATACGAGATTTTACCTCGGTATACAAATTGAACACTTTCCTGGAGGAATTTTACTTCATCAATCAAATTATACTGAAAAAGTCCTTAAAAGATTTTGTATTAACAAATCACATCCACTAACCACCCCTATGGTGGTTAGGTCTCTTTAAGTAAATAAAGATCCTTTCCGTTCTCAAGAGAGTGACGAGGAACCTCTTGGACCTGAAGTGCCACTCCTTAGTGCATGTGGTGTTTTGATGTTTTTGGCAAATTGCACAAGGCCAGCTATTGCATTTTCTGTCAATCTTTTGGCTATGTACAGTTCTAACCCTACTCGCATGCATTGGAACGGTGTTAAACACATCATGCGATATCTACGTGGCACTACAGACTTGGGTCTTTTCTATCCTCGTGGATCAAATACTCCCTCACTGGATATGCTGATGGTGGATACTTGTCGGACCCACATAAAGCAAGATCTCAAACAGGGTATGTTTTCACTTATGGAGGAACTGCTATATCATGGAGATCGATGAAGCAAACTATGGTAGCAACATCATCAAACCACTCAGAGATTCTTGCGATCCATAAAGGTATTCGAGAATGCGTGTGGCTAAAATCAGTAGTTCAACATGTCAAAGGGTCTTGTGGATTAAATTTCAAAAATGACAGCCCAACAGTGTTATATGAAGATAATGCAGCCTGCATTGCCCAACTCAAGGAAAAGCTTCATCAAAGGTGATCGAACTAAACACATATCTCCAAATATCTTCTTTACTCATGAGCTTCAAAAGAAGGGGGTTGTTTCCATCCAACAAGTGCACTCAAGTGAAAATCCAGCAGACTTGTTCACCAAAGCACTACCAGCATCAACATTGAAGTTACATGTTCAAAAATGTGGGATGCGTCAACTAAAATATCTTTTACGTTAATGTATCTTATTATGAGGGGGAGATGTAGTTTTAGCGTATGCACTCTTTTTCCTTAGTTGCGGTTTTTCCCATTGGGTTTTACGCGACAAGGTTTTAACGAGGCAGACTAGTAGTGAATATTCAAGGGGGAGTGTTATGAAATAATACTAATTGATATGATGAATATTCCCTAATATTGTAATACCATATTTAGAGGATTATGATTGACTCCCACACTCTATATAAAGAGTGGTTTGGTAGAGAATAATACAAGCTTTGATATTCCTCCATATTTTGTCTCCATATTTTCTCTCTCAGTTTATAACACCTATACATTAATCTATATGATATGTAATATTTGACCTATAATTGAGAATTAGTCAGAAATAATCAGATTAACATAAACAGTCATTTCCTGTTTCAATACCACCTTTTGTCAATTCTTGGACAAAAAATCTTTTTAATTTCTAAGAAACAATAGAAAGAAAGAGCTTCAATCTTATTGGTCTGAATTCTTAAAACTTATTTAACCATTACTAAATCAATTGTGTCTTCAAAGTTTGCTTCATTCAATCATGTTCGAATGATCCTGCAAGCACACTAGTACCGAAGATCAAGTGTTGATGCACATAAACAATGAAACGAATTCATAAGAAAATATTAGAGCAAGTATTATCTCCTTTTACTTAGTAAGAATCAAGTATTTTCGACTAAGCAAAAAATTATTTCGATATCTTGATCCAATGAACCTTCAGTTTTAGTAGCATGGATGATAAGAGATAAACAACAAGTTATCAATTGATTCATAAGTATGATTAATACATCACAGGATTCATAATCAAATTGATAAACATAGGAGATCATCAGTACTAGAGATGAAGGTTGTTCGTAAGGTCAAAGGTTTCATGGACATGAAATACTTAGTTATTTCAAGGCATTGAACCAGTTTTCAAAGCCTTGAATCAGGTTTCCCATGTTTGAAATAGCTGAGCTATTTCAAGGCCTTGAACCAGGATTCAAAGGCTTGAAACTGTCTGACCTGCATGCATGTTCTGAGGGGGAGTTTCTCTAAACACTTTTGATTTAATTCTATCCCTCTCACCCTTGTACTCGATGTGTTATTATATGATGATGAAAGACAAATTGTTTTGATACATCTAACATGGTTCAATCCATCAGTTTGACTTAGTTTTGCAGGGACAATTTATTTCCTAAATGTTGCATGATTTGTTTCCATATCTGGTTTTTACAGAAAGGGAAATACTTAGTGAAGATGATTTTGTGATCAATCAGAGACTCATGAGAGCTTCTCAGTGTGTTTAAAGACAAGATCACAACAATATCTCTGAAAATTGTGATCAACTATTCGTTGGAGAAGGCTGTTAAGAGAGTCAAAGTTTGTTGCCTAAAATAGGAAGTTGTTGCTGAAAATCTGGGAAGATTTGCAGAGCTTCAAACAGTATAAATGGAGCTCATTTTGAAGTAACAAAGACAACACTCAACGGGAAAAAATACAGACACAATTCTGGATTGACAAGCATAAAAGAAGTTCATTGCTTCTATATTTCATTATCAAGGATTTTTCAAGGTGAAAAATAGAGAATTATTAGTTAATAAGTTAGCTAGAGTAGGTACTAGATAGGTTAGGGAGAACCACAATCTGTAACAGATTAAGGAAACTCTCTGTGCTTGAGAGCTATGGCTTAGCTTTTGATTAATAAATATTGAGTTGAAATCCTGCAGGGAGAAGATCCTGGAGGTAGAGACGTAGGTCCAGCTGGACTGAACTCTATAAATCCTGTGTATCTTGCTTTTATAGTTCTTTTACATACTTAGTTTTTACAGCATTCAAACTTGTCTGTTTTCAAGGGTTTGAAACTCTTTTAAAGGCCTTGAAAAAAACTTGTCTGTTTCATTTTAAACTGTATCTCATTCCAAAGGCTTGAATTTGTGTTCAAGGCCTTGAAATTCATTGCTCTTGAACTAAAACTCTTTTCCTCCACAAGTTTTGCAAAAAGTTGGCATACTCTATTCAACCCCCCCCCCTCTAGAGTATATGTGTTGCATATCCATCTCAATAATCCCCTTTCAATTGGTATTAGAGCTTGTATCACTGTATAAGATTTAACCATCTGGTGATCATGAGTACTGCAGGTGATGGTGGTTTCTCACAGGGAAGAGCTTCCAACAGACCTCCTCTATTTTGTGGAGACAACTTTGCTCAGTGGAAAGCCCTAATGAAAATGTTCATCATTGATCAGGACATAGATATTTGGACCATTATTCGGATTGGACCTCACACTTTCTTTATAGAGAAAGATCGGATCAAAACTCCCAAATATAAAGACTCACTCTCCTCTTCTGAATTTGAACAATTCTCTAAGAATTACAAAGTTATTAACATCTTGTATTGTGCTTTGAGTACAGATGAATTCAACGGGATTTCAGGCTGCAAGACTGCCGAAGAAATCTGGGATAAGCTTGTGGTGACCTTTGATGGAACAAGTCAAGTCAAGCAAACCAAAATCAACATCTATCTCAGGCAATATGAGTTGTTCAAGATGAATGTAGATGAGTCCATTAGAGAGATATTCAAGAGGTTCACAGACATTGTCAACAACCTTGATTCATTGGGAAAACATATCTCCAATGAAGAAAAGGTGAGAAAGATGCTGAGAAGTCTTCCAAAATCCAAATGGGAACCAAAGACAACAGCCATTGAAGAAGCTCAAGATCTTTCATCACTACAACTTGATGACCTACAAGAGAAGCTCTTGAAACATGAAATATCCATGAATGAAGCTGATGGAGAGTTACCTGAAGGTGTCAAGAACTTAGCACTCAAGGCCAAAGAGAATGAGAAAAATCAGAACCTTGAAACTGAAGATGACGATGATGAAGATCCATTTGCATTGATTTACAAAGCCTTGACCAGAATCCTCAAGATAAAGAAAAACTTTGGAAAAAAAGACTTCAACAGAGAAAGAAACAGATCTTTCAGTAGCAAGGACTAGAAAGGTAAGTCTTCTTCACAGAATAAATCCAAAGTCATGAACTTCTTTGAGTGTGGTGATGCAGGACATTTGATATGAGATTGTCCACACAATAAAAGCAAGAACTTTCAGAAGAAAGACCATGACAGAAGAAAGAAAGCTATGATAGCTTCATGGAGTGATTCAGATAGCTCAAGTGAATCTGAATCTGAAGAAGAACATGCCAACCTATGCTTCATGGCCAATCATGAAGAAAGTTCCGAGAAGAACATTGAGGTAATGGTAAACTGTTTGATTTCAAAACCAAAAGATGCTCTTTAAGATTATCTTAGAACAATGCTTTTAAATGAAGAATATTATCTGAAAGAGATTAGACTTTTGAAAGAAAAAGTTCATGAGCAAGCGAAAGAGAATTTACAACTTGTTTGTCTGAATCAGAATTTAGAAATTTCTCAGAAGAAAACTGTCAGTGATTTTAAGGCCTTGAAAACCAGTTTCAAAGCCTTGAAAACACAAGTCAGGAAGTAGTCATTGAGAACTCTTTACTGAGTAACAAACTTGTTAATCTGAGACATCAGGTTGATGAATTAGATAAACAAAAGACTACTCTTGATGAGAAACTTCAAGAATCTGAATTAGTCAAATTCAAGCTTGCGGGCTCAGAACACAATATGTTCACAAAACTAGTATTGGATACAATCCAATTTTTCCAAGAAATAACAATACCATATTTGTGAAAGATGGAAGCGAAAATTCTCCTAAGTGTCATTTTTGTAACAAGATTGTTCATAAGAAGATGACTTGTCCTTTCAGAAGAAGAGACCCTCATATAATGAGGAACACATTACCATTTCAGCTTAAATGACAAGTCAGACTTGGGTTCCTAAAGGGGTCAGACCACCTAACATGGTTGATCCTGAGTATGAGTCCAAATTTCACACTTGGTCTAACAGCTGGGTATGGCAGTGATTGGTGTTTGCAGGTTGTCACCAATGTCAAAGAACAAAAGTGGTTTATGGACAGTGGTTGCTCTAGAAACATGAGTAAAAAGATATCTATATTCTCATAATTGAAAGAGCAATCTGAAGGTTCAATTACTCTTGGTGACAAAGGCAAATTCAACATTCTTGGTATTGGTAAAGTTGGTAAAGATTCTGAAAATTCTATTTCTGATATATATCTAGTTGATGGTTTGAAATTTAACTGGCTTAGTGTATCTCAGCTCTGTGATAATGGCAATAAGGTTATCTTTGATAAAGAGAAGTGTGTGGTGCAAAATAAGAAATCAGGCAATTGCATTATCACAGCCTCTAGATCAAACAACGTTTATACCTTTCAGACTTAGAAAGTTGCAGGTAAGAGCTTAAAGTGTCTCAAGGCCTTGAAAGATGATTCAAGGGTTTGGCACAGAAAGCTTGGTCATATTAGCTTGCATACTTTGAACAAGCTGATCTCCAAAGATCTGGTAAGAGGATTACCATCTATCAAGTTCAAAGATGATGAAGTATGCAAAGCTTGTGCTCAGGGTAAGAAGACCAGAAGCTCATTCAAACCAAATAAATTTGTAAGTACATCTTGACCTATTGAACTACTTCACATGGATTTGTGTGGTCCTATGAGGACACCAACTCCAAAAGGTAAGAGGTATATGCTAGTTATTGTAGATGATTATTCCAGATATACTTGGGTTATGTTTCTGAAAGAAAAATCTAAAGCCCTCTCTGAATTTTCAAAGCTTTGCAGAGAACTTCAAACCTTGAAAAACCTACCCATTGCTTCAATTAGAAGTGATCATGGTAGAGATTTTGATCATTTAGAATTTTATTTGTTCTGTGCTAAGTATGGAATCTCTCACAATTTTTGTGCTTCTAGAACTCATCAACAGAATGGAGTTGTTGAAAGAAAGAACATGAATCTTGAAGATATGTCAAGAACAATGCTTCTAGAAAATAAAATGCGAAAACATTATTAGGCAGAACTGTGAATACAGAAAATTACATTTGAACAGGTGCTTGATCAGACCTATCTTGAAGAAGACCCCCTATGAATTTTTCAAAGGGAGAAGCCAAACATCTCATACTTCAGAAGTGGATTATAGCTATGCAAAGTGAACTCAATGAGTTTGAGAAACAAACTGGATTATAGCTATGCAAAGTGAACTCAATGAGTTTGAAAGAAACAAGGTATGGAACCTAGTTCCTCGACCTACAGACCAGTCTGTCATTAGTACCAGATGGGTGTTCAGAAACAAATTGGATGAGATTGACAAGGTGATCTGAAACAACGCAAGGTTAGTTGCTCAATGTTACAATCAATAAGAGGGTATTGATTATGAGGGAACTTTTTCTCCAGTTGCCAGGTTAGAAGCAATTAGAATTCTGCTTGCATTTTCATCTTTCAAAAACATGAAACTATTTCAAATGGATGTGAAATGTGCATTTCTGAATGGCTACTTGCAAGAAGAAGTTTATGCTGCACAACCTCCTGGTTTTGAAAGTGATAAGTTTCTAGATCATGTTTATAAACTTGACAAAGCTCTTTATGGTTTGAAACAAGATCCAAGAGCTTGGTATGAAAGATTTTCAAAGTTTCTGCTTGAAAATGATTTCAAAAGAGGATTGGTAGACAAGACCCTTTTCATAAAGACTCATGAGAAAGATTTACTTGTAGTTCAGATTTATGTTGGTGATATTCTGTTTGGAGCTACTAATGATCTTCTATGCAAAGAATTCTCAAGTCTTATGAGCAGGGAATTTGAAATGAGCTTGATGGGAGAGTTGAAGAAGGGAATCTTTCTGCATCAAAGCAAGTACACTAGGGACTTGGTGAACAAGTACAACATGTGTCAATCCAAAGAGATCAAGACTCCAATGAGTTCTACACTGTCTTTAGATAAAGATGAATCAGGTAAGAGTGTCAACGTAAAAGAGTATAGAGGTATGATTGGATCATTGCTATACCTTACTTCTAGTAGACCAGATATCATGTTCAGTGTATCTATGTGTGCAAGATTTCAAGCTAATCCAAAATAATCACACTTGACTGATGTGATGAGAATATTCAGATATCTCAATGGTAGCAAAGACTTAGGGCGTTGGTATCCAATACATTCTAACTTCTCTGTGCATGGATTTTCATATGCTGACTTTGCAGGTTACAGAGTTGATAGGAAAAGCACTTATGGTACTTGCCAATTTATTGGATTATCTCTGATCAGCTGGCACTCCAAGAAACCAAACTCAGTTTCTCTATCAACAGCTGAAGCTGAATATATATCTGCTGGAGCATGTTGTTCACAAGTATTATGGATTTCTCAACAATTGAGGGTTCTTGGATTTGATTTCAGAAGTATTCCCACCAAATGTGAAAACACCAGTGAAATATCTATTACAATCCAGTACAGCATTCACGAACCAAGCATATTTAATTCAGACACCATTTCATAAGATATCATGCTGAGAAAGGTGATACTTTTCTTGAATTTGTTTCTACTAACATGCAACTTGCAGATATCTTCACTAAACCATTGTCAAATGAAAGATTTTCAGCTCTAAGACTGGAATTAGGCATGCTAAATAAAGATGCATTGGTTTAGGGGGAGCATCAATTAAGTAAGGTAAGCTATTATGTGTTTCAAATGTTTGAACTGATTTTCAAATCCTTGAAAATCTATTCAAAGCTTTGTATTATGTGTTTCAGCGTAACAGCGTTTCAAGACCTTGAAACTATTTTCAAAGCCTTGAAAATAAGTCTGATAACTGATTAGTGAATAATTTTGGATCATTCAGTATTGGGTGCTATCTTTGTAGATATTTTCTCAATATTTCCCCTACCTTTTTTAAAATAAAAAATTCAGTCAAATAAAGTATAAAATTATGTTTTTCCAACAGCTTCAAAGATTTGAATTTTTGTTGATCATTACACATCTTTTAAGATCAGAAAAATATTGCAGTTCATTTTCAAATACAAACTCTCTGAGTATTTATCTCTTTCACTTCTCCTTCCCTCTGTATCAAATCTACTTCTCTCTATTCTTCTCACAAACCCTAATGAGTACTAGAAGAGTCTCAGACTGAATCAAGATGGCCGGAGGTTTAAAACAGAGTATAGAGAAGAAGAGAAAGACAGTTGAAGAAAAACTTCTTACAATCAGTGAAGACTCGGAATCAAAAAGCTTTACTGATGAAGAACAGGAGTCTTCACCACCCAAGAAGATGGTGAAAAAGGACCAGATCCCAGCAACTGGCAAGAAGAAACAGTCTATAGTATCTTCACAAGAAAGGCATAAGGGAATCCATATTGGAAGCCCTAGGAGAGACAAGAAAAATATAGACACAGGGATCAAAGGAAAAGAAATGCTCATGCCAGACTGAGACTCAGACACTACTTTAGGATCCTATGGAGTGTATTTTGTGTCCAACAAGGGGAGACATGGGAAGGATCCATTAAAGTCTGTAGCTGCATAAAAAACTGGAAAGAAGGATAATAAAATTCCATATGCACAACAGTAGAGGGTGGATGTGATGAAGAAACTAAAGCATGGAAGAAAATCTTTGGAAGGACTCACTTTCCTGTTCAACAGTGTTATAGAGAAGATCAGTTCTTTCATTGAAGAACTAGATGTGGTTTCACAAGAAGTACAAGACAATCATAAAGACAGTGAGGAAGAAGAGGGAGATCAGGATGGAGATGAAGACCCAACCTCTTAATCCTGCCTATTCTTTCTTTCCCATTCTTTCTTTTTAAGTTTTTTAAGTTTTCAAAATTTTCAGACACTGATCCAAAATCTTCTCATTCTTTTTGATGAAATTCAAAAAGGGGGAGAAAAATCTTAGGTTGGTTTGATTTTATTTCTGTTTAGATGACATATCTTTTAGTCAGTAGGATTTATCAGCAACTTATTTGCAGTTTTTGCTTTTGTTCATTAATAAGTTGGATTTTTTGGAATTACTGTGTTATTACTATTTGTTTGAATTGTGTGCTAAACAGTATTTTTTTGCAGAAACTAAGAACCAAACAGATTGAGGTTTTGTCATTCATCAAGGGGGAGATTGTAAGGTCACAGGTTTCATGCACTTGAAATATTTAGTTATTTAAAGGCCTTGAACAAGTTTTAAAAGCCTTGAATCAGGTTTCACATGTTTGAAATAGCTGATCTATTTCAAGGCCTTGAACCAGGATTCAAAGCCTTGAAACTGTCTGACCTGCATGCATGTTCTGAGGGGGAGTTTCTCTAAACTCTTTTGATTTAATTCTATCCCATTCACCCCTGTACTTGATGTGTTATTATTTGATTATGAAAGACAAATTTTTTTGATACATCTAACATGGTTTAATCCATCAATTTGACTTAGTTTTGCAGGGAAATTTTATTTCCTAAATGTGCAGGATTTGTTTCCTTATCTGGTTTTTGCAGAAAGGGAAATACTTAGTGAAGATGATATAGTGATCAATCAGAGACTCATGAAAGCTTCTCAGAGTGTTTAAAGACAAGATCACAACAACATCTCTGAAGATTGTGATCAACTATTCGTTGGATAAGGCTGTTAAGAGAGTCAAAGTTTGTTGCCTACAAAATAGGAAGCTGGTGCTGAAAATTTGGGAAGATTTGCGGAGCTTAAAACAGTATAAATGGAGCTCATTTTGAAGAATCAAAGACAACACTCAACGGGAAAAAAGAGACACACAATTCTGGATTGAGAAGCATCAAAGATGTTCATCACTCTCATAATCCAACTCACAGAAATTCACTGCATTCGTCACTGCAGTTCTACACTCTAGTGTTCTAAAGTATTGTGCTTTATTGGTAGATCATTTCTTTAATACTTCTATATTTCATGATCAAGGATTTTTCAAGGTGAACAATAGAGAATCCTTATTTAATCAGTTACCTAGAGCATGTACTAGATAGGTTAGGGAGAACCACAAGCTGTAACAGAGTAAGGCAACTCACTGTGCTTGAGATCAAGGGCTTAGCTTTTGATTAATAATAATTGAGTTGAAAATACTGCATGGAGAAGATCCCTGAGGTAGAGACGTAGGTCCAAGTGGACTGAACTCTATAAATCCTGTGTCTCTTGCTTTTACAGTTCTTTTACATACTTAGTTTTTACAGCACTCAAACTTGTCTGGTTTCAAGGGTTTGAAACTCTTTTCAAGGCCTTGAAAAAGACTTGTCTGTTTCATTTCAAACGGTATCTCATTCCAAAGGCTTGAATTTGTGTTCAAGGCCTTGAACTTCATTGCTATTGAACTAAAACTCTTTTCCTCCACAAGTTTTGCAAAAAAATGGCATACTCTATTCAACCCCCCCCCCCTTCTAGATTATTTGTGTTGCATATCCATCTGCATACTCCCCTTTCATTGTTGATTAGGATGATGAAAGTGCTTTCCTGCAATAGATAACATATTAATAACAATACAAGTGATCGAGTATGAGAACACAGAGAGATGAGTGATGATGGAGAATGGTAATAAGCAGTGTATGTCACAAAGGGGAAAGACAGCTTGCTAGGTTTTTGAATGGTGAATCTATCAAACCTCTATGAAGAGTATAACCTCTCTCTATCTCTCTCTCTCTCTCTCTCTATACATATACACACACACACACACACACACAAACACACACATAGAGCTGATAGCAACAGTTGGGAGATATGACGTTAATTACGCCCCTCATTAAGTGGTCAAAGTGGATATCTCGGAACAATGTTGCCATCAAAATCGGGCATGTACGTACAGGAGGGTTCGCAAGTCTTCTCTATGACATATAAGAGTCTCAAATGAGACACCAACCACATGTGATAAGCCTTATTCCAGCCTTCAAGCCACTCGATACCCTGGTTCTCGTGCGACCTGCTATTTGTGAAGGGAACATGTCTCATGGTCCTATTATGCTGACATGGCACGATCTGATGTGTACAAAGTACTTGGAGTAGCCACCTAAATGTTGTTGATAGGTTCATGTGATTACATATTAGCACCGTTTTGAACTATTTAAATTAACCCCCTTGCGCATTAGTCGGACTTGCAAAGTCTATGTGCACATAAAGCCCCCTAATAATGATGAGTCAGTAGATGACTCAACCCTACTAATAGCTCGTGATTGTCAAGCAGTTATGGCAGGTTATTGGGAAGACCCACTAATATACGCAACCCTTCGGTTGTCTTATTTGATGGTTAGGAAGAGATATCGATTGGCATGGCCTATTTATGTGAGTGGAGGCTTCTACACACGCATTACCGTGCTTTTAGGCGGTTCAAATAAAGAGGGTTTCAAATTCGTTTGAAATTTGTTGCAGGATACTGGAGGTTTGGATTTCTTTTGAGTATTAAAGAAAAATTTCTAAATCCTTGGGACTCATTTACATTCATCCAAATCTATAACAAGAAAGAGAAAATTTTGGTAAATTTCTAACTCTATGTAAAAAAGCAAAAGGATTCTCACGACTTGAAGTTTTTTTCTCAACCCCAATCAAATTTTTAAAAAAAGACGTGCGATACTTTTCAAACCATGTATTTTAAACTAAGAGTAAAGTGATTTCAAAAACAAAAAAAACTACTTTAGGTACCTGTTAGGGTTTTAAATTTTTCTTTTGTGGAATCAATTGATTGTGAACAAGAACTCTAAAATGGGTAAAGCTACAGAAGAAGAATATGTAATCCTCCCAAAAATATATATGGAGGAAGTCTCTTTGGTTCGAATGGTATATTATAATATGTTGATTCAAAGACCCTTGAATGTGTTTTGGATGATAATTGTTTTAAGTGATGAAAGACAAAGACAAAGACAAAGACATAAGCAGCAAAGTATTTCAGTTACTCCAAGGCCTTGAGATACTGACAGAACTTCAAAGCCTTGAGAATTGTTTTATTCTGCTATATGTTCTAACAATTCTGTGTTGCAGATTGGTTATCTAATTATACTGATCAAGGATTTACTGCATATACTTATAATTTACACTGTTTACATATCTAAAAAAATTGCAGATGATCAGAACAGGAAGAATCAAATTTATCTGGGTTTAACTTTGAATATCTGTGAAGCAGGTTCAGAGCTCCAAGGCCTTGAGATGTGCCTTGAGCTGCTGACAGTTTTTACAGAACTAAGTTGATTCTTTCTTGCAGGTTGTGATTCTTATTATTGTGATTATTAATTGACTTCTAAGAGTCTTAAACTTGTTTTTCATAATTTATATGTATTAGAAGTTATACAGGTTACTGTTCTAATCTGTTAACCATTTTTATCAGAAATTGGGTAACCAAACAGTCATAGCACTGGTATCTTTTTGGATTTTGTTGTTGATATGTTTCAATGCTGTTGCAGGACTGTTAAACGTGCAAGAGCAATCTCAACAAACTCCAACGGATATCCACTTAGAGCTGTTTGAATTTCAGTTGAAAACAGAAAGAGGATTTGTAGGAACTGAGATCCTAAAATATCTCAATCAATTGCAGATGTGGATAAAAGAGACTGGTTTGAATTTTTAAGAAAGAGAGAGGCTTGCAAAATACTCAGAAAGGTGTGACAAATTCGTGGGAGATCATTCATACAAACACACAAGGATCCAAGATTCAATCCAGATTCCAGAAGATCAAATCAATCAAGTTTCCAGAAGAAATTATCCAGGCTTCAACAGCTTATCTCTTCTACTGTGTTCTTCACTTGTACTTTAATCTGTGTATCTTTAAATTATCTTAAACCTCACTTAACCTAGTGGCTGGTTGTTCAAGTGAACAACAAGAGATTCTTGTTAGCTCAACAGTTAGTAGCTGGAACTAGATAGGTTTGGAACCACAAGCTATATAGGTGTAAGGGAAATCACTTAGGCTTGAAGATCTAGGGTTGTTCCTGTGTGAGTAATAAGAAGTATTTGCCCAATCCTGGTGGAATTAGATCCCTCGGGCAGAGATTAGGTCCATTGGGACTGAACTCTGTAAATTGCTTTGTGTTCTTTACTTTACAGTCTGATTATTATCTGCTGCATACAACTCAAATCAAACTAGGGTTCATAAGCTGTTTAGAATTGATTATAGTTCAAGGCCTTGAAGCTTTCTTTTTTATCCTTTGAAAGTTTCAGACAGTTTACAAAAATCTCAAGGCCTTGAGATTTGAGATTCACACAAAGTTATTATGTTAAACTTTGAGTTTTGCAAAAGGTTTCCATACTCTATTCAACCAACCCCCCCCCCCCCCCTTCTAGAGTATTTAGGTCATGTATTTAGTATACATTACACACTTTCAATTGGTATCAGAGCGTGTGTCACTGTTTTAGATCTAACAATCTGGTGACTATGAGTAATGTAGGAGATGGTGGATTCTCACAAGGAAGGGCAGCCAACAGACCTCCATTGTTCTGTGGTGATAACTTCATGCACTGGAAGGCATTAATGAAGATGTTCATCATAGATCAGGACATGGAACTGTGGTCAATAGTTTAGAATGGTCCTCATGAGTACTATACTACAATTGATGGAGTCAGATGTATCAAGTCTGAAGAAAATCTTTCAGTTACTGAACTGGAAAATGTATTAAAAATTTACAAGGCTATGAATCTGTTATACGGTGCTCTTAATGCAGATGAGTTCAACAGAGTGTCAAATTGCAAGATTGCCAAAGAAGTATGGGATAAACTGGTGGTGGCATATGAAGGAACTAGCCAGGTTAAGAAGACCAAAATCAACATACTTCTGAGGCAATATGAGTTGTTCAAGATGAAGTCAGATGAGACCATCAAGGAGATGTTCAAAGATTCACTGATGTGGTGAACAACCTGGAGTCATTGGGAAAGAATTTATCCAATGAGGAGAAGGTCAGAAAGATTCTGAGAATCTTGCCAAATGCCAAGTGGGAGCCAAATACAATAGCCATTGAGGAAGCTCAGGATTAAGTCTTCTTCAGCTAGATGATCTACAAGGAAAGCTGCTCACTCATGAAATGTCTATGAAGGATGTGGAAGGTGATTTGAGTGAAAACATCAGGAACCTAGCACTTAAGGCGAAAGACAGTGAAAAGTCTCAAAGCCTTGAGACTGAAGATGAACCAGATGATGAAGAGGCTTTAGCATTGATCTCCAAGGCCTTGTCCAGGATTCTCAAGAAGAAAAGAAACTCTGGTAACAGGAATTACAAAAGAGAGAGATCAAGACCCTGAGGCAGCAAGGACTACAAAGGTAAACCTTCATCACAGTCACATAAAACTAAAGTAATGAATCGTTTTGAGTTTGATGATGCAGATCATTTAGTAAGGGACTGTCCACAAAAGAAGAAGAACAGGAACTTTCAGAGGAAAGACAGTGACAACAGAAGGAAGAAAGCCATGATGGCTTCCTGGAGTAATTCTGATTCATCAAGTGACTCAGACACAGAAGAAGATCAAGCAAACTTATGCTTCATGGCAAAGCATGATGAGGAAAATTCATCAGACAGACATATTGAAGATATGGTAAAAAATCTACTTGCTAGTCCTTCTGATGTACTTCCTGAAATTCTCAAAAGTATGTTTTTAAATGATGAAAGTTATAGAAATGAGATTTGTGCTTTAAAGATTAAGATTCATGAGCAGGTAAAAGAAAACCTGGACCTAGTTTTTTCATACAAAACTGTTGAAGTTTCTAAGACAAAGCTTGAAAAGGACTTCAAGGCCTTGGACAGCAGGTTTAAAGCCTTGAAGGTATAGATAAAAGAGGTTGTTTATCAAAAAACTCTTTTGACTGAAAGATATGTTGATCTAAAGACTCATTCTGAGAATTTAGAACAACAGATCTGTTCTTTGACTGAGAAACTTCAAAAGTCCAAAAAGGTCCTAGCTAGGTTTACAGGCTCAGAACATAATCTTAATCTCATTCTTGGAGGAAGTCTGAAATCAATACATAAAAGTGGGATTGGCTATAATCCAAATTTTCCAAAGAAAGGCCAAACTACTTTTGTCAAATCTGGTAGCAGACATTCTCGAAAATGTCATTACTGTGGAAAAATTGGTCATGTCAGATTAACTTGTCCCTTCAGAAGATCAGAACCTCACATTATGAGGAATACTTATCCTTATCGGCTTAAGGGACAGGTTAGGCAGATTTGGGTTCCAAAAGGAATTAGGCCACCAAACATGGCTGATTCTGAGTATGACTCAAAGTTCTGCACTTGGTCTAACAGCCTGTTGAGGCAATGATTTGTTTTTTGCAGGATGTCACCAAGGCCTTGAAAGATCGAAAATGGATATTAGACAGTGGATGCTCCAGACATATGAGTGGAATGAAGTCTCTCTTTACTGAACTTACAGAAAAATCTGGAGGAACAATCACACTTGGTGACAAAGCAAAATGCAATATCATTGGTATAGGTAGTATTGGTAATGGTTCTGCTAATTCTATACCTTATGTTTATTTGGTAGATGGACTTAAGTATAATGTGCTTAGTATCTCTCAGTTATGTGATAAAGGTTATAAGGCTATATTTGACAAGGAGAAATGTGTGGTGCAAGATGAGAAATCTGGTGATTGCATACTCACTGCTCCTAGATCATATAATCTATATGCTATGAGTACTAACAGTGTTGCAGGTGACAAGCTAAAATGCCTCAAGGCCTTGAAGGAAGATTCAAAGCTTTGGCACAGAAAGCTTGGGCATATTAGTATACATACCTTGAATAAACTCATCTCAAAGGACTTGGTAAGAGGTTTACCATCACAGAAATTTTCAGATGATGAGGTTTGCAAGGCATGTGTACAAGGTAAGCAAACCAGAAGCTCATTCAAGCCAAAGAACTTTGTAAGTACTTCTAGACCCTTAGAATTGTTGCATATGGAATTGTGTGGTCCTATGAGAGTTCAGACCCCAAAAGGTAAGAGGTATATGCTTCTTATAATTGATGATTATTCTAGATTTACTTGGGTGATGTTTGTTAGAGACAAAACTGAAGCTTTATCTGAATTTTCTAGATTGTGCAAAGAGCTTCAAACTTTGAAAAATTTACCTGTTGCATCAATTAGAAGTGATCATGGTAGGGAGTTTGATCAACTTGAATTTGATTTGTTTTGTGCAAAGCATGGCATTTCACACAACCTTTCTGCACCTAGAACTCCACCGCGAAATGGAGTTGAAATACCCCGTTTTGTGAATATGAGTATTTATGATATTACTATAATTATTGAGTGTAAATATAATATTATTATAAGTATTGGGTGTGAATGTGCTACTATTATATTTTATGATATTATTTGGTGTTAATATGACATTGGGATAAGTTTGGGTATTAGTTATTATTATTTATAAAGTTAATTTTAATGTTATAAACTACCTAGGTGCTTTTATGTATTTATTCATAACTTATTTAGTGTCTTTACCTAAAATAAGGGGGTGGTACTTGAATTATGCCTAAACCAGAGGGGGTGAAAGTGTCTTTAACCAAAAAGTATCATCTTCTCCACCTCCTGCAACTAGCAGGAGAGTTCTCACGCCTCCACCTCCAACTCCAACACAACCACCGCCCAATTCGCCACCAAAACATCCCATTTTCTGTCCCAATTCGATGTAAACTCGTCAAAACCCGATATTTTAGCTTCAAGCAAACTAATTTCGTCCAAAACCCAACCCGATTCGAAATCGAAAACTTCGCGGTGGGTCTCCTTCCACTCGCCGGATTCTTCAATTGGAAGCCTATAAATACCCACATCAAAATCAGAATTCTTCTCACACCAACACCACATCAATCTCTCTCTCACTCGCTCCTCTCTCTCCCGTCGGATTCGCCGGAATCCCAGTCGGGTCCGACCGAGCAGACCCAGCCGGAGCTCCGACCGAGCCCAGCTCGCCTCCCGTCCAGCTCGCCGTGCCATCGCCGTCCGCCACCGTCGGTCTCGCCACCGTCCGCCTCCCACCCGTCATTCCCCGTCGCTTCTCTCTCTCTTCGGGTAAGAAACCCGTCTGCTTTATTTCCTCTTCTTTTCTTCTTTGTTTTGTCTTTTATTTATTATTAATAGTAAACTGTTGGTTAAAGTTATTAGTCGGGTGAAAGAAAAGAACAAAAGGGCTCTTGGCCCAGTGGTCAATTGCTATAACTTAAAGCTTTGGTGAAGTTTGAGAAGAAGGTCATGGGTTCAAACCCCATAAGGGACAATTCTTTTTGCACAAGCTTAGAATGATCTTTTGGTACTCATCTTTACTCAAAAATAAAAATATAATATGTGGGTTATAAAATATATATTTCTAATTTATTTTTATAGGCTTATAAAAAATTAGAATAAGTTATTTTCTTCAAATAAATTTATTATTTCTTTTAAATAAAGTTAGTTTAAAACTTATATTCTTTACTAAGGCTTGTTTGGTTGGGAGGAACTACTATTAGAATTATTATTGTTTTTGGGAAAAAATAATATGCTTCCCTACCCTATAATAAGAGAAATAATTAGTTAATCTTATAAGTTATATTTTTATAACTATAGCTATGTTTTACAATAATAAACGTTAACTTTATAAAGTATATTTTCTATAAAAGGGGTTGTTCGCCTTAGTAAAGGTTGGGGAGAGTTAGTAAGGATTTATTTCATTTACCTATAGGACTTTGTGTGCATTGTGTTGATTAGGATATTATTTAAATTTGTAGGCGACAATTTCGTTGACGAAGGACACGTCGAGTATTACTAGGAAGTGATTTGCTTTGCTTGAGATTAATGGTAAGTAAATATGCCAAGCCTAGTTGTGCTTATCTCTTTCGTGTCAAAACGAATTCTTGTTTTACGACTCAAAATGTGTTTATGTGACGTGACATGCAATATGTGATTTCTACTTGATAAATGTTTTTCTTGGAAATATCACCATGTTAATGATAATGCATTAATACGTAAAGTGGAATAGTTGTGCGGGGACATTTATTATTATTGTGGTATGGTTACCATTGGCATTGGACGGTTTGATCTCGGTCTTCCGTTTCAATTTATTTTTATTTTAATCCGGTTGCAAGTCCCCGGATAGCTCCCTGTACTCACTCCTCTGGACGCTAGATTCTTTGGGGGGTGTCGACACTTAAGGTCTTGGATGCTTGCGAGATGGTTTGGTTTCCCCCGTCACAACTAATCAATAATGGATTTTTGGTTTTTTACGGAAAGAAGTTAACGATGGATGTTAGATTTTCCTAATGATTATGGAAATTGGTTGGAAATATTATGGAATTGGGAACTCTTATGTTTTAATACAAGAGTCAACTTTATTACCGCTGTGTTTGCGAAAAACTCTTACTTACAAATAAGTCATTTTTTTATAACTACCTCATCATCGTTTTACATGTTTGGATGTTTATTTACCAGTATTTCATACTTATTTTGTACCGTGGTGTTTCTTTTTCATTCCGCACCACAGGTTTAGAAGATGGTCATCTGGCATAGAAGGGGACGCGCATCACATAGAATAATAGAAGTAGTATTTCATTTGAATTTGAATTCCTTATTAGTTTAAACACTTTAGTTTGTTATGCCGGTTTGTGGCTAGGATGTTGGATTTTTAATAATGCAATATTTTCAATTGGATTTAATTATTATTGTGGATGTTTTGTGCTTGCGAACCATGTTATAAAATCTCCTTGTATCCGGGCTCCTCTCGGGTACGAAGTGACATCCCCGGGTTTCCGTTTTGGTCAATTTGGGGGTGTTACAGTTGGTATCAGAGCCAGGTTATCCAAAAAGGAATTAAAACATGTAGGGAAATTTAAAATGGACATAGGTAAAGAATTTAAAATTTGACAAGCCGTTGGGGATTTGGGTAGTTTTTAATAGGGTTATTATGTGTTTAGGTCTTCAGAAAATAGGCATAGTAAGCGAGTATACCCACCCACCCTCTCCTAGCTAAGAACTTTGACCTACCCGATTAGCTAAGTATTTGGATTTTGAGACTTTTCATTGGAGTTTGGGTTAGGTGTCTATTGTTTGGGTAATCAAAAGTTGTGAATTGTTTTCGAAAGTCTCGTATGATCAAAAATTGAAGTTTTGGGAGTATGTACTTATTTCATAAGGGCAAATATTTTTGGGTTATGATACAAATTGTGGAGTAAGAGAGTATATGGAGTCGTTTTCTTTTTATAGATGGCTAGAACTAAGAGAACCGCAAGGAAGCGTGTTATGCCAGTATTGTGAGGATAACTTTAATGCGTTGGAGTTTACTCGATATCGGAATCCCACTTTCCAAGCTTATTGTATGGTGAATGCCCTACCTATGGGGCCCATATTTAGGGATATTATGGCTAGGTTCAATAGGTTGAACTGTGAAGACTATTTCTATCAAATGAGTGGATGCTGAATGCCGAATTTATGTGTAAATGTTGATGAAGGCTCATGGCCAATGGCAAAGGATCGTAATAGATTCTAGTGAAGATGAGGATATTGTGGAAGTTCCTAGTTAGAATGATGAGTTCGAGGATAACCCTAGGAAAGACATGGAATCGGAAGCAAGTATGAATAATTGTGAGAAGTAGATATATTGGGCTTCTTTGATTTCTTAGACTTCTAATGCTTTTGGAGTTTTACTTTGGAATAAAACCATGAAGCCAAACAATACTTTAAGATTTCTTAGAATGTTTTTGCATAAACCACTTTTGGGCTAGAGATAATCATTGGTGAGTTGCATAGATTAAATATTGCTTTCATGAGGAGGGATAATACTTATCTTTTGAGGATCCATTTTGGAATATAATAAGTTTTTATATTATTGATTTGGAGTATGAGTTGGAGATTAAGGGTGGCTAGTTTTCGATTAGGGCATAGAAAGCGTTCATAAAGTTAGAACGCGAGAATGTTAAATTTGTGGCGTTTGAATTTGTGGCACAGTTGGTATTTAGTGTAGTAGACGTGTTTAAATGTTTCATTATTTTTCTCGGAATTTTTCCCAGGTAGTAAGCATGTACAGGCACATGCCATAAGAATTTCAATCCCAAATAAGTTCTGGAGATTTAGATACGAATTTTCAAAGTTTGTTGTTCAATAGCAGAATTTCATAATGTTCATCTGTAGTATTTTTGAGTTTACTTATCTTACAGATCTTGGATGGATCTCAAAATCTTTATGGTGGTGATTAGACACATATGGCTATATCTAGGTGAAATCCTATACCATTTTGAGAAAGTAAAAGTCAGTTTAAGACTTGATGAAGTTGAAGTTTCTGTTCTGGTGGCTTATAACAGCAGCTATGCTATTCTCTGTGTAACTTGAATTTTATAAATTATTTTGAGTTGATTCTTCTTGATTATGAAATTAGACTCAGAGAGGTTGTTTCACACCAAATTTCATAAACTTTTCTACCCGTTTGATCACGTTTATAGCTTTTAAAGAAGCATGAGAAATAAGATGTGTACAGTCTATGTGAAAATTGCATGTGTAGTCGACGGTATGATCAATGTGTTATATTACTTGCTTAGTTTCTCATTACGTGACATGTATTCAGTTGTACTCCATGATACTTATGAATGATACAATAGGTTATAATATAGGGATTTTACCAATAGACCACATTCATATAATACTAGAAATAGCTTTTACACAAAGAGGGTTAAAATTTCTTACATTTTCGAACCCGACAAATGAGGATTCAAAATAATTTTGGTGGTTAAGGAAATACCATTCAAACAAAGTTTGTATGAGCGGGAAAAGAGGATAAATGAGCTCGTATGGAGGAATTGTGAAGTACCTACGCATTGGGTTAATTACGAGTTTTATAATAATGTAGGAGGAACAAGATGTATTTATATTATGTCAAGACGAAAGTGTTTGAGAGATGTTTGGAGACTTGATTTCAATTTGGTGATTTTAGATACTTCTTAGCCAGTTTGTCGAAGTTTAGACTTTTGGGCGTTTATACGGAACCATATTGCGGTTGAGTTGGCTACTTTGGAGATTTCAATATATTATATTGTTATAGAGATTGTTTGAGAGTTTTGTGCTGGGAAATACTAAAATATTGACTTTATATTTGGAGCTCTATCGATCGCTAAAATACATGAGGAGTATAATTTTCTTTCATTGATGACAGTTTGCCACAAACATCTCATTAGAGTCTTGTTTTGCAGGGTATAGTCTTGAGCGTTTTTATCATTTATGATTGAATTAGAGTTGGGCCTCAGGGTTTCATTTTTGAAAAAAGTTTTGGGATCTTAATACATTACTTGAGAGTCTGATCTCCAGCATTGTGGTGTCTCTTATAAATGTCGTTGAGTTTGAGAATTCTTGGGTAAAATGTTAGATGGAAGTTGCTAAGTGTGTAATTGTTTGGGAGTCAGCCTTAGAATACCCTTATGGTAGATTAATATTTATGTTTGATGTCTAATAAGAGTATCCTTTAACTCGGGTCGATATGGCCGTCAACCTAGTGAATCCAATAGCGGAGAAATTTTCAGGTAAGCCACCCGACAAGAACACCTTTCTTGGAAGGTATGTCAAATTTGGAATTTATCGAAGAAGTCTTGGATAGGGGTGAGCATCGGGTTTTCACTTTTGTTGGAAGATGGGTATACAGCAACGTCCTGGTTTAGAGTTATTGCATTGTGGAGTCGTTACTTGATGAGAATTCTTTGATTTCCAATTAAGAGATAGTATAATGATTTAGCTGATGAGGGAGGCTGGTACCTTCCCAAGTAAAAATATTTATATCAAGGCCGATGGATGAGAAAACCGCACTTCATAAAGTGTATATTGTTGTTAGCTCACAAGACTTGGGAGGAACCTATGGAGGACCCATGGTAAATGATAGACTAAAGAGTTAGCATGGACTATAGAGGTTTCCCACCCACCCTCGCCTAGAAAGGTTTTTTTGAACCATGTCTTTCGATTTCTCCAAATGTTCAAATTTATTTTAGAGCCTATTTTAAAGTGGTTAGTGAAATGTAATCTTGGGATTCTAGTTGAGATGTCTATCAAAGAATATTGGAATTTCCATTTTGGTTGGAGTATTGTTACTTAGTTTTGCTAGATCACATTGTTGTACTAGCGCTTGTGTCTCTTCTTATCTAATCTCGTCTATATTTAGTGGACATTATATTTAACTTGTTTCTCTCCATTATCATCTATAGATGACCGTAAAAGAATAAGGAAAAGAGGGAATCACTCATGTGAAACTAAAATTTTGAGGTGAAGGGCTAAGTTATGTCTTTTATCTTTTAGACCATTGGAGATACCGAGTGCAGTATTCTAGGTCACTAGAATGTTAACTTTTGTGTTAGATATTTATGTTTGGAGCCTTGTTACTTAGCTATTATTTGAGGAACGACATATTTCTTTGTTCATGGTTTGCCTTGGAGTTACGCTAGTCGTTGGGTTGTATCATCATTCTTGTGTAAGCGTATTTTATTTATTATTTTAATCTGATTGGGAGTTCCAATGTTCAGCCTCGGACAATCTGAAGACCTTGTTTCTCGTGAAAAAATAGTTTATGATGTTGTAACAGTTATCATTAGAGTTATTGATTTAGATTTTGGAAGCTTTCTACTACCTTGGTGCTAGCAATGAGACAAAATTTTGGTATATTCAAACTTATTAGGGTATAATCTCACGTTGGGATAGTTGGCATATAACGTTGTTTGGCGTATATGATTGGAGCATTGTCACTAAACTGCTATTCGGGACAATTGAATTGTTATTAACCTCTAAAAGATTTGTCGAGTTTTATGCCTATATTGAATTTCTTGGAGTTACATAAATCGTTGGTGTACCGGGATAAATGGGCCCGCTCCGTTGTTGTAATCTTCTCGGGCGATGTACTTGGAGCTTTGTTAATAGAAATATGTTTTTAAGGATTTATCACCAAAGGTGAATTCGAATACTAGCTTGCGAGTCTCGTTATTGTTGAACCTATTTGAATATGAATAAGTTGCTTGGAGTATGTGCCTCAGTATCGTATTATTTTGGATACACATGGTTTATTTTTATTTATTTCCTTAGCTCGAGGCGAATTTTCAGATGATGGTAGGAAAACAACGGTAAAGGGAACCACCGGGTAACATCATATATCACAGGCTATGGTTAAGTGTCTAATGATAAGAGGAACCATGTCGCTTTGGAGTCTTGTGCACTATCTCTTCGATTCTCTATTTTGTTAGATAAGACGTTTTGTACCATTCAGATATAGTTTTGACTTCGGGAATCAATTTTGGAGTTCACTTAAATATTTTTAAAGGACGTGATATTTCCTTGTTTATGAATCGTCTTTAGAGCCATACAAATTCGTTTGGATGTGTTTTCATTGTTTAGGGAATCGTAATCTGGAATATTTGATTTGGTTTATGCTTAGGTTCACTAAGAGTACGAATTTCAAACTTGGGAGATTCTATGACCTTACTCTCTGGGAAGAACAACTTATGAGACAATAGCAATGGTTACTTGGGTAAATGATTGAAGCAATGAACATATTTTCTTTGGGCACCGATTAAGTTGTGGACGTGATCTCACTAGCCATGTTATAATCTAAAACTTGATGTAATTGAGGCACTTTGTCATAGGTTGTGTATTATTGGAGTCTTGTCACTCGAATCATTGTTCGATTCATGGGATGGATGTCCACGGAGGAGCTAATCTAAAAGTTCTGTATTTATATTGGGCTACTAGGGGTTCTACCTCTTGTTGAGTGGTTGTAAGAGTGTGTTTGTAATCATTTGGAAGGGGGATTATAATAAACACTATTATATAGGATACCGAAGACCGTGTTCAAAGGTTAGACCCAACAACTAATAGACAAATCCGCATGTGAACTTTCTTTTGACATTGTTGTTATATACTTGGAATACTCGAACAAATAAATTTATGTAGTAATCTTGACCCTGTCTCGGATTATTGTGATTGTTTTACGATGTTACTCCTACGTGGAGAACACTAATATTGTTGTGAGACCTGCTATGGGAATGTAAGCCCAGGAGCAATATTGTCCTTGGAAGATTGGTTATAAATGACCAATACTGATAAAATTTGAGTTGCATGATATATGTGATATTATTACATCTTCGTAGTGCTGCATGATAAGATAGAAAATGATCAATAGGCGATAGTTGTGATCTCTACCCTATAGCCTTACCACCTGATCATATGATCACATACGACTATGTCTTGAAGAGAAAGGTGAAAATTTTGGGGAATACCATGTCCCATGTGTAGCAACTTAGGAAGTGTTCTATACCATTTCATGTATTGGATCCCGAATCAGAAGACTGGACCATGTTAGGATTATAGATATCATGACAAGGGGCACGTGTACCAAGAGTGTTTGAATTTTAAAGGTCTTATGGACAAATTACCTCACAAGGGAGGCGAAATGTGAAGCGGTGGATGGTATGAGGAAGAAGTATCCTCACCTTTTAGACGAGATAGTTTGAGTTCCGAGGACGTCACTCCTTTAAGGAGGGAAGGATGTAATCCTTTGGTTTTGAAGCATTGGTTTTGAAGAACATCATCCTAGTACATCCTTATAGAATGTTGTTCATCGTGCATGACCTTGGGTTTGCATTTAGTGTTTACACCCTAAAGTGGAGAACCATACTTTACTGGTTATTGAGAAGTTGGTTTAAGCTTCGAGGACGAAGCTCTCTTTAAGGGGGGGAAGGATGAAATACCCCGTTTTGTGAATATGGGTATTTATGATATTACTATAATTATTGAGTGTAAATATAATATTATTATAAGTATTGGGTGTGAATATGCTACTATTATATTTTATGATATTATTCGGTGTTAATATGACATTGGGATAAGTTTGGGTATTAGTTATTATTATTTAGAAAGTTAATTTTAATGTTATAAACTACCTAGGTGCTTTTATGTATTTATTCATAACTTATTTAGTGTCTTTACCTAAACTAAGGGGGTGGTACTTGAATTATGCCTAAACCAGAGGGGGTGAAAGTGTCTTTAACCAAAAAGTATCATCTTCTCCACCTCCTGCAACTAGCAGGAGAGTTCTCACGCCTCCACCTCCAACTCCAACACAACCACCGCCCAATTCGCCACCAAAACATCCCGTTTTCTGTCCCAATTCGATGTAAACTCGTCAAAACCCGATATTTTAGCTTAAAGCAAACTAATTTCGTCCAAAACCCAACCCGATTCGAAATCGAAAACTTCGCGGTGGGTCTCCTTCCACTCGCCGGATTCATCAATTGGAAGCCTATAAATACCCACATCAAAATCAGAATTCTTCTCACACCAACACCACATCAATCTCTCTCTCACTCGCTCCTCTCTCTCCCGTCGGATTCGCCGGAATCCCAGTTGGGACCGACCGAGCAGACCCTGCCGGAGCTCCGACCGAGCCCAGCTCGCCTCCCGTCAAGCTCGTCGTGCCATCGCCGTCCGCCACCGTTGGTCTCGCCACCGTCGGCCTCCCACCCGTCATTCCCCGTCGCTTCTCTCTCTCTTCGGGTAAGAAACCCGTCTGCTTTACTTCCTCTTCTTTTCTTCTTTGTTTTGTCTTTTATTTATTATTAATAGTAAGCTGTTGGTTCAAGTTATTAGTCGGGTGAAAGAAAAGAACAAAAGGGCTGTTGGCCCAATGGTCAATTGCTATAACTTAAAGCTTTGGTGAAGTTCGAGAAGAAGGTCATGGATTCAAACCCCATAAGGGACAATTCTTTTTGAACAAGCTTATAATGATCTTTTGGTACTCCTCTTTACTCAAAAATAAAAATATAATATGAGGATGATAAAATATATATTTCTAATTTATTTTTATAGGCTTATAAAAAATTAGAATAAGTTATTTTCTTCAAATAAATTTATTATTTCTTTTAAATAAAGTTAGTTTAAAACTTATATTCTTTACTAAGGCTTGTTTGGTTGGGAGGAACTACTATTAGAATTATTTTTTTTTTGGGAAAAAATAATATGCTTCTCTACCCTATAATAAGAGAAATAATTAGTTAATCTTATAAGTTATATTTTTATAACTATAGCTATGTTTTACAATAATAAACGTTAACTTTATAAAGTATATTTTCTATAAAAGGGGTTGTTCGCCTTTGTAAAGGTTGGGGAGAGTTAGTAAGGGATTTATTTCATTTACCTATAGGACTTTGTGTGCAATGTGTTGATTAGGATATTATTTAAATTTGTAGGCGACAATTTCGTTGACGAAGGACACGTCGAGTATTACTAGGAAGTGATTTGCTTTGCTTGAGATTAAAGGTAAGTAAATATGCCAAGCCTAGTTGTGCTTATCTCTTTCGTGTCAAAACGAATTCTTATATTTCTTTACGTCTCAAAATGTGTTTATGTGACGTGACATGCAATATGTGATTTCTACTTGATAAATGTTTTTCTTGGAAATATCACCATGTTAATGATAATGCATTAATACGTAAAGTGGAATAGTTGTGCGGGGACATTTATTATTATTGTGGTATGGTTACCATTGGCATTGGACGGTTTGATCTCGGTCTTTCGTTTCAATTTATTTTTATTTTAATCCGGTTGCAAGTCCCCGGATAGCTCCCTGTACTCACTCCTCTGGACGCTAGATTCTTTGGGGGGTGTCGACACTTAACTTGCGAGATGGTTTGGTTTCCCCCGTCACAACTAATTAATAATGGATTTTTGGTTTTTGACAGAAAGAAGTTAACGATGGATGTTGGATTTTCCTAATGATTATGGAAATTGGTTGGAAATATTATGGAATTGGGAACTCTTATGTTTTAATACAAGAGTCAACTTTATTACCGCTGTGTTTGCGAAATACTCTTACTAACAAATGAGTCATTGTTTTATAACTACCTCATCATCGTTTTACATGTTTGGATGTTTATTTACCAGTATTTCAAACTGATTTTGTACTGTGGTCTTTCTTTTTCATTCCGCACCACAGGTTTAGAAGATGGTTATCTGGCATAGAAGGGGACGCGCATCACATGGAATAATAGAAGTAGTATTTCATTTGAATTTGAATTCCTTATTAGTTTAAACACTTTAGTTTTTTTATGCCGGTTTGTGGCTAGGATGTTGGATTTTTAATAATGCAATATTTTCAATTGGATTTAATTATTATTGTGGATGTTTTGTGCTTGCGAACCATGTTATTAAATCTCCTTGTATCCGGGCTCCTCTCGGGTACGGAGTGACATCCCCGGGTTTCCGGTTTGGTCAATTTGGGGGTGTTACAGGAGTAGTTGAAAGGAAAAATAGGACACTTGAGGATATGTCCAGAACCATGCTTCTTGAAAGTAATTTGCCAAAGTTCTTATGGGCAGAAGCTGTTAACACTGCCAATTATGTGCTGAATAGATGCTTGATTAGACCTATTTTGAAAAAGACCCCCTATGAACTGTTTAAAGGTAGAAAGCCTACTGTTTCTTATTTCAAACCTTTTGGTTTTGTGCATAATAATGGTAGAGACAATCTTGGTAAGTTTGATGCTAGAAGTGATGAAGGTGTATTTCTTGGATATTCTCAAACTAGCAAAGCTTATAGAGTTTATAATAGAAAAACCAAGATTGTGGAAGAGAGTATTCATGTAATCTTTGATGAAAGTACTAAGGATTCTCTGAGTGAAAGTTTTGTTGATCTAGATTTGAACAAGCATGAATCCAATGATGATGCTGTGAAAGAAGACAATGGCAAAACTAATGTGCAGAATCAATCAGCAGAATCTCAAGGCCTTGAACCTCCTGCAGAACCAAAATCTCAAAGCCTTGAGACAGAAGCTGAAACTTTCTATGATGCTCCCTCTACTGTTTCAAGGTCTCAAAGCCTTGAAGGAGAATATTCCTGGGTACCAAGAGGACAGTTGAAGAAATTGTGTGCTTTTAGTGCATTTGTATCTTTGATTGAGCCTAAAAATACCAAGGAAGCACTAGAAGATGCAGACTGGATCATTGCAATGCAGAGTGAGCTGAATGAGTTTGAAAGGAACAAGGTATGGAATCTGGTTCCCAGACCTAAAGAGAAATCAGTTATTGGAACCAGATGGGTATTCAGAAACAAGCTTGATGAGAATGGCAAAGTGGTAAAAAATAAAGCCATACTGGTAGCTCAAGGATATAATCAGGAAGAAGGTATAGATTATGAGGAGACTTTTGCTCCTGTTGCCAGGTTAGAAGCTATTAGAATACTTCTTGCATTTGCATCTCACAATCACATAAAGCTTTATCAAATGGATGTTAAATGTGCTTTTCTGAATGGATATTTATAAGAAGATGTTTTTGTAGCACAACCACCAGGTTTTGAAGATGAAAACTTTCCTGATCATGTTTATAAACTGGACAAAGCTCTTTATGGTTTAAAACAAGCTCCAAGGGCTTGGTATGACAGGCTTTCAAAATTTCTACTTGAAAATAATTTTAAAAGAGGCATAGTTGACAAAACTCTTTTCATTAAACATCATCAAAGTGATTTGATAGTAGTTCAGATTTATGTAGATGATATTTTATTTGGTGCTACTAATGATGCTCTTTCAAAAGAGTTTTCTAGTCTGATGTGCAGGGAGTTTGAGATGAGCTTAATGGGTGAACTGAATTTCTTTCTTGGACTTAATATCTTACAAATGAAGAAATGAATTTTTGTACATCAAGGAAAGTATACCAAGGACTTATTGAATAAGTACAATATGTAACAGTCCAAGGTGCTTAAGAACCCTATGAGTTCATCACTCTCTTTAGACAAAGATTCAAATGGTAAGAGTGTGAATCAAAAGGAATACAGAGGTATGATTGGATCAGTGTTGTATTTAACTGCTAGTAGACCTGATATTATGTTCAGTGTCTGTATGTGTGCTAGATTCCAAGCAGATCCTAAGGAAAGTCATTTAACTGCAGTCAAAAGAATTTTTAGATATTTGAATGGAACCAGAGACTTAGGGCTTTGGTATCCAAGAAGATCTAATTTTATATTGAGTGGCTATTCATATGCAGATTTTGCAGGATATAAAGTAGACAGGAAAAGTACTTCTGGATGCTGTCAATTTCTTGGATCTTCATTGATCAGTTGGCATTCTAAAAAGCAAAACTCTGTAGCATTATCAACTGCAGAAGCTGAATATATTGCATCTGGTGCTTGCTGTTCACAAGTGTTATGGATTGCTCAGCAACTTAGAGATCTTGGATACAATTTCAGAAATGTGCATATTCATTGTGACAACACAAGTGCTGTTTCAATCTCTAAGAATCCAGTTCAGCACTCAAGGACTAAGCACATAGATGTGAGACATCACTTCCTTAGAGATCATGCAGAACAAGGTGATGTTGTTTTAAATTTTATTTCTACTTCAATGCAGATTGCTGATATTTTCACTAAACCTTTGCCAGATGATAGGTTTTCATCTCTAAGGCTTGAATTGGGGATGTTAAACAAGGATGCATTGGTTTAGGGGGAGTATTAGTACTTATATGTGACTATGTGCTGAAATCTCAAAGCCTTGATTTATACTTTCTAAAGCCTTGAAAGTATAGCTCAAAGCTTTGAAGTTTCTCAAACTGAAGAAATTCTCAAGGCCTTGAGATTGTTCTCCCGGTCTTGCTAATATCTGTATTATTTTAAAAAAAAATGGATCATCAAATATTATATCTCATCTTTTTAGATAAATGTATAATATTTGAATTACTCAGAGAATTTTCTAAAATATCCAAAAATATTTTTCAAGATTCTATTTTGCATGTTGATTTAGCAGAATCCTTTATGACTCATCCTTTTCAACCTACTTAAGCTGAAAGTCAGGGCTTTTTCTTCTCATACTCTCTCAATTCTCTACGACTCTACTCTCTCTCTCTCAGTTTCTCTCAATCACATTCTCTTCTCAAAACCCTAAAACCGAAAATGGAGCTCAAATCAGCCAAAATTCAGCAACAGGGAAAGCCTTCTGGCAGATATAAGAAGAGGGCAAATAAGAAGGAGAAGATAGTGATTTCTGATTCAGATTCAGAAAACACTCAGAGCTTGCATGAGGACACTCCTCCTGCAAAGAAGTCCAGAACAGAGAAGGGAGATGAAGGCTCAAGCATTGATCCACAGCAGGAGACACAGACTCAGGGAGGTGATCAACCTAGGTCAGAGAAGAAGAAAGGGGGAGAATAGAAAAAGACTGGTGAAGAGGAAAAGGGGAAATCTGCTCAAGAAAGCAAGAAGAAACCATCTGAAGGAGAACAAGAAAAGACCAAACCCTCAGAGAAGAAAACTAGGGTTAAGCAGGTTGCTGATGCAACCAAGAAAGGTTATCAGGGTAAGAATGTACTTCCTAAAGACTGGTTTGTTAGTTCTGAGGTTAGAAATATATGGATGCAAGGTTATTCTTCATCTAAGGTAGCTTTCTGTAGTATGGTTTCTGAAGAATTGTTGGATAAATTGGATATAGACTGCATGAGAAAGTTAAGAGAAACTTCTGTTTGGAAGGTGTTAAATCCTAGTTCAAAGGCCTATCCTAGGTTAACTAGGTTGTTTTATCTGATTTTGGTTTCTGAAGGTGATGATAAAATGGTGTTAAATTCAAAAGTGGATATAGTAGATTTGAGGTTAGATCATAGGAATTTTGCCAAAGTCTTGGGCATTCCTAGGAAGTATAATGTTGGAGGTTACCCTGATAGGAAGGAGTGTCTGGATAAAGCAAAGGAGATGTTTCATTGATGGTGAACCCTCTGGTCCAAAGCAGTTGACACACTCTGTGCTCAACTGTGAAGCCAAAATCCCGTTTACAATTCTGATGAGAAGTGTAGTTCCTAGGGAGAACTCAAGGGAGATAGTGACTGATGAGGTTCTTATTTTGATGTATCTGATATCTCAAGGGTTTGAGATAGACTTGCCAACAGTTGTTATGGAGCATATGATTTATTGTGCAACCAGGACTAGAAACCATCCTCTTCCATATGCCAACCTGTTACCTCTTTTCTTTGAATACTTTGATGTACCTGTGAAAGGAGAAGAAAATATTACTGGAGGTTTTGGGTTGATTGATGAGACTGCACTTCAGAGGATTGGGGTAGTTCAGACTGGGAAAGGACATTGGAAGTTTTATTCAGATTTGTCTAAGGAGGAACTTCCAGAGAAGGAGTTTGTGAAGCCTAAGGGGACTACATCAGGGAAAGAACAAGCCAATGAGGATTACTCTTTGTTGGTTGAGAAGTTAGAAGATCAGCAGGTTGAGATTGAAGATCTCAGACAAAGGTTATTTGACCTGTCAGCTGAATTCAACCAGTTCAAGGGCTTGATGAATGTTATGAATGGAAAGCTGGATGCTGTCATCAAGGGTTTGAATTTGGAGAAGATACCTTCTGCTACTAGTCATGACACCAGTGTGGATTCAGATGAAAGGCTAGGAGATTTTCTGAAGAAGAAAAAGAAGCCAATTCCAGTAGTGCTTACCTCAAAAGATTTGTATGAACAAACTGATGAAGAAGATGCTGGTCAAGACATAAGTGTTGATGCAGCTACAAAGGGGGATTCAGTACAGGTTAAGAAGAAAGTGGATGAAATAATTCAAGAAGTTGTTGCAGAAGTGGAAGCTGAATAAGAAGGTAATCAGTCTGCTGAAGATGCTGCAAGTGAAGAAGAAGTAGGAGAAGGCTCAGAGAAAGGCCAGACTTCAAAGAAGAAGTGAAGATCAGAGAATGCCAAAGCCTTGACCTTCTATTTCTTTCTCTTCTTCTTTTCTGTTCTCAAGGCCTTGACTTTTTAGCAATACTTTTGTTTAAAATTTTTTTAATGACTATGAGTAATGATCCAACATTTCTTCATCCTTATTTGATGAAAGTCAAAAAGGGGGAGAAATTATGTGTTTTTGTGTTTGCTGTATCTGAATAATAATAATAATACTTAGCTGTTTTGGTTTAATCAGTTGTGTTATTATATTACTGTGATTTTATGTAAATCTGTATATGTGGTTATATGTAAAATATGGTTATCAATCTGATATTATTGTTTATTGTGTCTACATTTTGTGGTTATCTAATTTTAAATTTGAGTGGCAGGAAAATTTATACAAGACTGTAAGTTTTGTCTTTCATACAGGGGGAGATTGTTGATTCAAAGACCCTTGAATGTGTTTTGGATGGTAATTGTTTTGAGTGATGAAAGACAAATACAAAGACAAAGACATAAGCAGCAAAGTATTTCAATTACTCCAAGGCCTTGAGATACTGACAGAACTTCAAAGCCTTGAGAATTGTTTTATTCTGCTATATGTTCTAACAATTCTGTGTTGCAGATTGGTTATCTGATTATACAGATCAAGGATTTACTGGGTATACTTATAGTTTACACTGTTTACATATCTAACACAATTGAAGATGATCAGAACATGAAGAATCAAAGTTATATGGGTTTAACTTTGAATATCTGTGAAGCAGGTTCAGAGTTCCAACGCCTTGAGATGTGCCTTGAGCTGCTGACAGTTTTTACAGAACTAAGTTGATTCTTTCTTGCAGGTTGTGATTCTTATTATTGTGATTATTCATTGACTTCTAAGAGTCTTAAACTTGTTTTTCATGATTTATATGTATTAGAAGTTATACAGGTTACTGTTCTAATCTGATAACTAGTTTTATCAGAAACTGGGTAACCAAACAGTCATAGCACTGTTATCTTTTTGGATTTTGTTGTTTCTATGTTTCAATGCTGTTGCGGGACTGTTAAACGTGCAAGATCAATCTCAACAAACTCCAACGGATATCCAGTTAGAGCTGTTTGAATTTCAGTTGAAAACAGAGATCCCAAAATCTCTCAGTCAGTTACAGCTGTGGATAAAAGAGATTGGTTTGAATTTTGAAGAAAGAGAGAGGCTTGCAGAATACTCAGAAAGGTGTGACAAATTCGTGGGAGATCATTCATTCAAACACACAAGGATCCAAGCTTCAATCCAGATTCCAGAAGATCAAATCAATCCAGTTTCCAGAAGAACACGTCCAGCCTTCAACAGCTTATCTCTTCTACTGTGTTCTTCACTTGTACTTTAATCTGTGTATCTTTCAATTATCTTAAACCTCACTTAACCTAGTGGTTGGTTGTTCAAGTGAACAACAAGAGGTTTTTGTTAGCTCAACAGTTAGTAGCTTGAACTAGATAGGTTTGGAACCACAAGCTGTATAGGTGTAAGGGAAATCACTTAGGCTTGAAGATTTAGGGCTATTTCTATGTGAGTAATAACAATTGTTTGCCCAATCCTGGTGGGATTAGATCCCTCAGGCAGAGATTAGGTCCATTGGGACTGAACTCTGTAAATTGCTTTGTGTTCTTTACTTTACAGTTTGATTATTATCTGCTGAATACAACTCAAATCAAACTAGGGTTCATAAGCTGTTTAGAATTGATCATAGTTCAAGGCCTTGAAGCTTTCTTTTTTGCCTTTGGAAGTTTCAGACAGTTAACAATAATCTCAAGGCCTTGAGATTTGAGTTTCACACAAAGTTATTCTGTTAAACTTTGAGTTTTGCAAAAAAATTCCATACTCTATTCAACCCCCCCCCTTCTAGAGTATTTAGGTCATGTATTTAGTCTACATTACACACTTTCATAATCATCCTCTGATTAGAGTAGGGAAGGCATGCATCACAGTAGGAAAGGCTCGTGTTTTGGGGGAAATCCCTCACAACGATAGCTGGGATACCATGGAGCCTAAAGAAATATACGGTTTGGGTGTGGAGTTTGCGCATTAACCTTACTGTCTAGTTAATCATTGCGCCTATCATAATGGCATTGAATTGATGGAAGAGTGGACGGTCCATGTGCTTCAACACCATTAGAAACTGTTGAAATATGTAGGCATCTTTCACACGATATGTACCACCAAGGTGTATAAAATCTTCCCTGATACATATATGATAGGTAACCAAACCTCGAGATTGTGTAGAAAGGCGCATACTTTTCACTTTTTGAGTATGTGGGAGCAACCACCTTGGAGGATACCTTTGTATAGCTATCTAGATCCTCTTGATGCCTTGAAATGTCACGAGGTTCAATTGCATGTCTGAGTAAATGCCGAAAATGGAAGACTGTGTCTCCAAAATCGAACTCATCTCCAAAGAACACTTCAAAAGGGTGGGTCATGTACTTCTACAGATACAACTCGTCCAAGAAGGCGCAACGTGCCTTGGGAAAAGCAGATCGCTCGAGCTATAAAATGGATATAGGGTTCAAGGATGGATTCTTTGTGCATGTGCTTTCCTTGCCGGTGCGACCATCCTTGGGTCAGGGCGCGTGCTACCAATTTTTTCTTGGGCGTCTTGTATAGGATGTTGGATTAGATAGTTCCCTGTTCTGATCAATCTCAAGGGAGGTGAACTCTTCTTTGCTTTGTTAATCTTGGTATTCTGACCATGTGGGCGCACGAATGATGGCCAAGATTTTCCCTTGACCGTGCGATTATCAAGGAATGGGACACCGTCAAAGGGAGGGCTCTCCATTGAGAAAATCGTGCATGAGATGGTACGACACAAAAGGGCCGCGACGAGGATTTTCTTTGGTCTGCGATCCAGAAAATGAATATTCTTATACGTCTGATAACTCCTTTCAGGAGGTATATTATGAGTGCTGTTTACTAACGTCTGAAGAATATTTTAAAGGTTTTGAGCTTATAATTCAGAGAGCTTGATTCGTTTTACCATTTTTTCTTCATATGCTAGAGTGTTAGTCCGGGCACGTTTCACATTATATTCGAGCTTATTTTGAAGGATTCAATCGTTTGTTATGTTTCATGTTGTCTATGGTAGGAAACAGGAGCTTTAGGATGATAATGGAGGAGGACGTGAACTTTTGAAGCTTACGAGAGCGAGAAATGAGGCTCGAGAATGGAAGTAACCAAGAAGAGAGTAAGACAATTGAGAAAAGAGGGCCAGATTCTCAGACTAATCGTACGACCAGTATACTTGTCATACGACCAATTGTACTTCAAAACTTTGAACCAAAGCAGCCAGACAGTTCGCCTCTAGCTGGTACGACCAGTCGTAGGACCAGTCTTACCACAAGAACTTTTTTTTTTGGATTTTATTATAATTATGGGATAGTCATGAATGGGGATTACTAAAAAACATCAGACCTAGGGGTCTTTGAAGCATCACACAAGCTGGAGAGGCTAAATAATGCGAAGGATAGCAAGCTTGGAGCTCGAATCATCACGGGATTCATTGATTAATATCCCAACTAGACCCTCCAAGGATCACAGGAAGAGACATCATAACGATAGTAAAGGTTCTAGTAACAATTACCTTGTTTGACTCCTGGGATGACTTAAAATGCAAAATATTTCTTGCATCTCTACGGCTAGTCCACGCCTAGGATCAAGATCTAGATTCCTCCACGTCTTGTGCTAGCAACCGATGGAAGAAGGAATAATAATCACGCACACAAACGAACCAAGAGGAGGTCGCGCCTCTCTTGGTGGCCGACGGGGTAGGGGCGGACAAGGGGGTTCGGCCCTCTTGTCTTGCTCTCTCTCCTTTCTTTGTTCTCTCGCACTCAATGTATGTTATGAGCATTAGTGAGAAAATAATCTAGGAGTGTCCTTTATATAGTCTAACAACTCCTTGTTAACTACATAAAGGCCCCTCTCATAATCCTGTCCATACACGGATTAGTCCATCTTGCAAATTAGTCATACTAATTTTGCAAGCAGTTGCGCATTGATCCTTCTATTTAATGAATCATATTGATTAATTACCAAGTCTAGTTTAATCCATAAGGCGTGTGACCCCATACGTCTCTACTTAGTTTGTAGTAACGATTACTAACATGGAGCGGTGTCTAGCCACAGATCCATGCCACCCAACTAATAGAAATAGTCTGTAATACGACAAACCTTGTGCAAGTATTGTCTCATCCCTTTGTCTTTATATCCGTATTGGACACGAGAAAAAAAAGTTACACTCGTATATCCAATCCATAATTTCTAGATCCCGGGAATAGTCTTATCCATGCAGATCTCCTATATTGATTTATATGAGTCCGGTCATATAATCTATAAGTACCATCCCTCGAGTGGTCGTGGATATTTTCTCCCGTTATGTGGGAGGGACAAATTCTATCTACATTACTACCATATCTAAGCTTGCTTTCTATTGTGTCTGATATGCGCCTTTATTGCTACCTTGTTACGGTGTAGCGTTTTACGATATCGAAACACAATATTTCACAACTAGAGGATCTAGTGACTTCAAGTCTAAGGATGACAATACCGTTGTCACTACGAGAAGAACTCGTGACTTCATATAACATGTATGTATCCTCCTCGTTGTGGGTCAATCCAGTATGCTATTACCTCTAATGCATACTGAAAGTGTGAGTGTGTAGGTGGTAATGCAGCTAAGATACTCTAGAAGAGGGGGGTTGAATAGAGTATGCCAACTTTTTGTAAAACTTGCTAGGAAGATGAGATCTTGTGAAACCTAGTGAATTTCAAGGCCTTGAAAATAAGTTCAAGCCCTTGGAAGAGATGTAGTTTGTGCTAAAGAAAATAAGCCTTTTTCAAGGCCTTGAAAACAGCTTCAAACCCTTGAAAAACAGTCAGTTTTGTATGCTGCAAAAGCTATGAAAGTGAATGAACAGTAAATTCAAGAGACAAGTGATTTATAGAGTTCAGTCCACTTGGACCTACGTCTCTACCTCAGGGATATTCTCCCTGCATTATTTTCAACTCAATTCTTATTAATCAAAAGCTAAGCCCTAGATCTCAAGCACAGAGAATTGCCTTACTCTGTTACAGCTTGTGGTTCTCCCTAACCTATCTAGTACCTGCTCTAGCTAACTGATTAACTTAGAATTATCTATTGTTCACTTTGAACAATACTTGAGAATAAAGATAGAAATAATACATAAATGATCTTCCAATGAAGTACAATACAGAAGAACACTTAGAGTGTAGGAATTGAAATGAAGTATGCAGTGATCTTCTGTGAATGGATTGTGAGATGAATAAACTTATTCGATGCTTTGTCAATTCAGAACTTTGTCTCTCTTTTTGCCCGTTGAGTGTTGTGTCTTGTTGCTTCAGTATTGAGCTCTATTCATACAGCTCTGCAAATCTTCCCAGATTTTCAGCAACAAACTTCCTATTTTGTAGGCAACATATTTTGACTTCTTTGACATCTTCTCAAACGGTTGGATGATCACAATTATCATAGATTTTTATTTTGATCCATCGTTTAAACATCTTGAGAAGCTGTCATCCAATTCTGATTGATCACATGATCAAATTGTCCAACTGTTTCCAAATCTGCATAAGTTCAGTTTAGGAAACAATCCTGCAGAACTTGGAAATAAAATTTCCTGCAATATAAAAGTGAAACATATGATATTCTATGTTCAAACGTGTTAGAATAATTTTTATTTCATCATCTAATAACAGTAAGACAATCATATCAATGAGGGATAAGAAATCAACTTGGAAGAGTTTACAGAAAACTCCCCCTGATAATGTTCATATAGGTTAATCAGTTTCAAGGCATTGAATACAGTTTCAAGGCCTTGAAAATAGCTAAAATATGATAACTGATTCAAGGATTTGAAAGCTAGTTCAAGGCCTTGAAATAGTTAGACTATTCCAAGCCTTGCACAACCTGATCATACAATCGCCCCCTTGATGAAAGACAAAACCAAATTTGTTTGATCCTTAGTCTCTGCAAAAAAAATACTGGATAGTTCACAATTTAAAATAACACAGTAATTCCAAAAAGATCCAACTTATTCACATTACCAATAGAAAACCAACCGAAAGTAAACAATTCAGCAAATAGCAAATTACACCTAAGAATGAAACATAAAACCCAGAATTTCTCCCCCTTTTGACTTTCATCAAAAAGATAGAAGATGTTGGATCAAGTGTCTGGAAAATTTTGAAAGGAAAACTTTAAAAAAATTGAAAAGAAAGAATTTGGAAGAAAGAATAGGCCAGATTAAGGGGTTGGGTCTTCATCTCCATCCTGATCTCCTTCTTCTTCCTCACTGTTTTCATTGTTGGCTTGAACTTCTTGTGAAACCACATATAGTTCCTCAATGAAGGATCTGATCTTCTCAATAACACTATTGAATAAGAATGTGAGTCCTTCCAGGGCTTTCTTCCCATGCTTCAGCTTCTTCTTTACAGCCAATCTTTTCTGTTGAGCAGAAACAGTTTTATGATCCTTCTTTCCTGTTTTGAAGCTTCTAAAGACTGGGACGGATCCTTCTCATGTTTTCCCCTTGTTGGATATGGAGTACACTCCATCGGATCCTGAGGTAGTGTCTGAGTCTCGAATGAGGATATCTTTTTCCTTTTCCTTTGACTTATGTGACTAACTTTTTCTTGTCTCTCTTAGGGCTTCCAATATGAATTCCCTTCTGCTTTTATTGAGTGGATACCGTAGCCTTTTTCTTCTTCGCTGGAAATTGGTCATTTTTCACTATCTTCTTGGGTGGTGAAGACTCTTGTTCTTCATCAGTAAAGCTCTTTGAGTCAGATTCTTCACTGATCTCTTGAACTTCATCCACTGCTGCCTTTCACTTCTTCTCTGAACCAGGTTTTGATCCTCCTGCCATCTTGATTCTGTCTGAGGTTCTCCTTGTTCTCATTAGGGTTTGAGAGAATAATAGAGAGAGGTAGGAATGATACGGAGAGAAGAGAAGAGAAGAAGATAAATACTGAGAGAGTTTGAGTTTAAAAAGGAAACTAGAATATCTCTCCGATCTCAAAAGATTTTCAATAATCACAGAGAATTCAAATCATTTAGGCCGTTGGAAAATAAAATATTCGAATGCTATTTTTGGCTAAAGCGTATTTTTGAAAAAGGTAGGGGTTATGTTGGGCAAATATCTACAGAGATATCACCCAATACAGAATGATCCAAGTTTATTGACTACTAGTATAGCAGACTTATTTTCAAGGCTTTGAAAGGTTTTCAATGTCTTGAAACGCTGTAACAATGCAACAGATAATAATCAAAGCTTTGAAGTGATTTTCAAGGCTTTGAAAATCAGTTCAAACCTTTGAAAACACATGCAGCTTACATTTCTTACCTGATGCTCCCCCTAAACCAATGCATCTTTATTTAGCATTCCCAATTCCAATCTTAGAGCTGAGAATCTTTCATCTGCTAATGGTTTAGTGAATATATCTGCAATTTGCACACCTTTCTCAGCATGATCTCTGATGAAATGGTGTCTGACATCAATGTGCTTGGTTCTTGAATGTTGAACTAGGTTCTTTGTAATTGAAATTTCACTTGTGTTAACACACTTGATAGGTATGCTTCTGAAATCAAATTCAAGGTCTCTTAACTGTTGAGAAATCCATAGTACTTGTGAGCAACATGCTCTTGCAGCTATATATTCAGCTTCAGCTGTTGATAGAGCAACTGAATTATGTTTCTTGGAGTGCCAACTGATCAAGGATGATCCAATAAATTGGCAAGTTCCTGAAGTATTTTTATTATCAACTTTGTAACCTGCAGAGTCAGCATCTGAAAATCCATGCAAATAGAAGTTAGAATGTCTTGGATACCAAATCCCAAATTCTTTGGTACCATTGAGATATCTGAATATTCTCTTCACAGCAGTAAAGTGTGATTCTTTTGGATCAGCTTGAAATCTAGCACACATACATACACCAAACATGATATCTGGTCTGCTTGCTGTGAGATAGAGTAATGATCCAATCATAGCTCTATACTCTTTCACATTGACAATATTACCATATTCATCCTTGTCTAAGGATACTGTAGAACTTATAGGAGTCTTGGCTTCCTTACAATGAGCCATTCTATAGTTGCTTAACAAGTCTCTTGTGTACTTGCTTTGATGCAGAAAGATGCCCTTGTTCAATTGATGTATTTTGAGTCCTAGGAAGAATTTCATCTTTCCCATCATGCTCATTTCAAATTCCCTGCTCATAAGACTTGAGAATTCTTTCCACAAATGACCATTAGTAGCTCCAAACAAGATATCATCAACATAGATCTGAACTACAAGCAAATCTTTCTCATGAGTCTTTATGAAAAGAGTTTTTTCTACTAATCCTCTTTTTGAAATCATTTTCAAGCAAAAACCTTGACAATCTGTCATACCAAGCTCTTGGAGCTTGTTTTAAACCATAAAGAGCTTTGTCAAGTTTGTATACATGATCTGGAAAAATGTCATTTTCAAAACCAGGAGGTTGTGCTACATAAACTTCTTCTTGTAAGTAGCCATTCAAGAAAGCACACTTCACATCCATTTGAAACAGTTTCATGTTCTTGTGAGATGCAAATGCAAGCAAAATTCTAATTGCTTCTAACCTGGAAACTAGAGTTAAATTTTCCTCATAATCAATGTCTTCTTCTTGGTTGTAACCTTGAGCAACTAACCTTGCTTTGTTTCTGATCACTTTGCCACTTTCATCCAACTTATTTATGAACACCCATCTGGTACCAATGACAGACTGGTTTGTAGGTGGAGGAACTAGGTTCCAAACCTTATTCCTTTCAAACTCATTGAGTTCACTTTGCATAGCAATGATCCAGTCTACTTCTTGTAATGCTTCCTTCACAGTTTTAGGTTCTACAAGAGAGATAAAGGCATTAAAAGCACACAAGTTCTTTAACTGTGATCTAGTTTGTGTACCAGTGGTTGGTTCTGAAATGATGTTATCAACTTGATGAGATGAGAGATATTTGAATCTCTTTCTTAAAGACCAGGGTTCAGGTTTTCCATATATCTTCTCTGGTCTTGAAGTGGTGTCTTTGTCACTTGTATCCTTCTGATCATCTTTTTCAAGGCTTTGAGGTTTATTTTCGAGGCCTTGAGCACCACTTTCAAGGTCTTGAAAATGTCTTCTTTTTTCCTCTGAGCCTTTCTTGAATCCCATTGGATTCTCAATTTCTTCCTCTTATTCATGCTTGTTCAAATTCAAGTCTGCAAAACTTTCACTCAAAGAACCATCATAGCTTTCATTAAAAATAACATGAATGCTCTCTTCAACCAGTTTGGTTCTTTTATTGTAAACTCTATAAGCTTTGCTATTCAGAGAGTAACCAAGAAATATACCTTCATCACTTCTTGCATCAAACTTACCAAGATTGTCTTTTCCATTGTTGTGGATAAAACTTGTACAACCAAAGGGTATGAAGTATGAAATGTTTGGCTTCCTCCCTTTGAAAAGTTCATAGGGGGTCTTCTTCACAATAGATCTGATCAAGCACCTATTCAATATATAGTTTGCTGTACTCACAGCTTCTGCCCAATAATGTTTTGGCAGTTTGTTTTCAAGAAGCATTGTCCTTGACATATCTTCAAGAGTCATGTTCTTTCTTTCAACTACACCATTCTGTTGAGGAGTTCTTGGAGCAGAAAAGTTGTGAGTAATACCATGCTTATCACAGAACAAATCAAATTCTAATTTATCAAATTCTCTCTCATGACCACTTCTAATTGAAGCTACAGGTAGGTTTTTTCATAGTTTGAAGTTCTCTGCACAGTTTTGAAAATTCAGAGAGGGCTTCAGATTTTTCTTTGAGAAACATAACCCAACTATATCTAGAAAAATCATCTACAACAACCAGCATATAATTTTTACCTATTGGAGTAGGAGTTCTCATAGGACCATAGAGATCCAAATGAAGCAGTTCAATAGGTCTAGTTGTACTTACAAACTTCTTTGGCTTGAAGGAGCTTCTGGTCTGCTTGCCCTGAGCACAAGCTTTTCATAATTCATCTTCTTTGAACTTAGTGGATGGCAATCCTCTTACCAAATCTTTGGAAATCAAATTGTTCGAAGTATGCAGACTGATATGACCAAGCTTCATGTGCCAAATCTTTGAATCATCTTTCAAGGCATTGAGACACTTCAAAATCTTTCCTGCAACTTTGTTAGTCTGAAAAGTATAAACATTGTTTGATCTAGAGGCAGTGAGAATGCAACATCCTGTTTTCTCATTTTGCACCACACATTTCTATTTATCAAAGATAACTTTGTTGCCATTTTCACAAAGCTGAGATACACTAAGCAAGTCAAATTTCAAATCATCAACTAGATACACATCAGAAATAGAGTTTTCAGAATTTGTATCAACTTTACCAATACCAAGAATATTGCATTTGCCTTTGTCACCAAGTGTAATTGAACCTTCTGATTGCTCCTTCAGATCTGTAAATAGAGATTTCTTTCCACTCATGTGTCTTGAGCAACTACTGTCCATAAACAACTTTTGTTCTTTGGTGACACCCTGCAAACACCAATCACTACCTTACCCAGCTGTTAGACCAAGTGTGGAATTTGGATTCATATTCAGGATAAACCATGTTAGGTGGTCTAACCCCTTTAGGAACCCAAATCTGCTTAACTTGTCCTTTGAGTTGAAAAGGAAAGGTGTTACTCATTATGTGAGGGTCTCTTCTTCTGAAAGGACAAGTCAATCTTAACATGACCAGTTTTACAGCAGTAATGACATTTAGGAGAGGTTATGTTTCCAGCCTTCACAAATCTAGTATTGTTCTTTCTTGGAAAATTTGGATTGAATCCAATACCAGCTTTGTGAAATGACTATGAACTTCCTCCAAGAATCAAGTTCAACTTGTGTTCTGATCCAGCAAGCTTAACTTTGACTAATTCAGATTCTTGAAGTTCTCAGTAAGAGTAGTCTTTTGTTTATCTAATTCATCAACTTGATGTTTTAGATTAACACGGATGTTGCTCATCAAAGAGTTTTCAGTGACTACTTCCTTGAATTGTGTTTTCAAGGCTTTGAAATTGGATTTCAAGGCCTTGAAATCACTTTCAGTCTTCTTCTGAGAGATTTCAAGATTCTGATTTAGAAAAAGAAGTTGTAAGTTCTCTTTTGCTTGCTCATGAACTTTTCTTTTAAAATTCTGATCTCTTTCAGATAATCTTCCTCATTTAAAAGCATTGTTCTGAGATAATCTGAAAGTGCTTCTTTTGATTTTGAAATTAGACAGTTTACCATTACCTCAATGTTCTTTTCAGAACTTTCATCATGCTTGGACATGAAGCATAGGTTGGCATGTTCTTCTTCATATTTTGAATCACTTGAGATATCTGAATCACTCCATGAAGCTATCATAGCTTTCTTTCTTCTGTCATGAACTTTCTTTTGAAAGCTCTTGTTTTTCTTGTGTGGACAATCTCTTATCAAATGTCCTGCATCACCACATTCAAAGCATTTCATGACCTTTGATTTATTATGTGAAGAAGACTTACCTTTTTAGTCCTTGCTACTGGATGGTCTATGTCTTTCTCTGTTGAAGTCTTTGTTTCCAAAGTTTTTCTTCCTTTTGAGAATCCTTGTCAAGGCTTTGGAAATCAAGGCATATGGATCACATCATCACCATCCTCAGTTTCAAGCCTTTGAGTTCTCTCATTCTGTTTGGCTTTGAGAGCTAAGTTCTTGACACTTTCTGGGAGTTCTCCATCAGCTTCATTCATAGATATACCATGTGTCAGGAGCTTCCCTTGTAGGTCATCAAGTTCTAGAGTTGAGGGATTTTGTGCCTCTTCAATAGCTGTGGTCTTTGGTTCCCACTTTGCCTTCGGAATACTTCTTAGAATCTTCCTCACCTTTTCTTCATTAGAAAAATTCTTTCCCAGTGAATCAAGGTTGTTAAAAATGTTTGTGAACCTCTTGAACATGTCTCTGATGGATTCATGATGGACCCTATAGCCGAAGCATAGGGAACTCGACTCATGCGGTCCTTCTCAATCTCATTGGAAGGACAAACATTCTTTGAAACAGTGATTCCATGTGAGGCAAGAATCCCTTATTGGAATCTTGCATGTTGAACCGATTCAACACCTTATCTATATATGTACTTTGACTTAGTCCTAGCATCTTCCTCGATATATCCCTATAGATTTTGATACCTAGTATAAAATCTGCATCCCCTAAGTCCTTCATTGAGAACACTTTCCTAGCCACTCTTTAACAGATTGCAGCATAGAAATGTCGTTTCCAATGAGTAGTATGTCATTCACATACAAGACCAGATATACAACAGAGCTCCCACTAACCTTCTTGTAGGCACAAGATTCATCTTCGTTATTGATGAATTCAAACTCTTTGACTGCTTCATCAAAACGTCGATTCCAACTCCTATAAGCTTGCTTTAATCCATAAATGGATTGTTGCAGCTTACAGACTTTATTTGCATGCTCTGGATCCACAAAACCCTCAAGTTGTGTCATGTACACATCCTCGAGGTGGTTTCCATACAGAAACACTATTTTGACGTCCATCTGTCAAATCTCATAGTCGTAGTAAGCTTCAATAGCAAGTAGGATTCGAACGGATCTCGTCATTGTGAATAGTGAAAAGGTTTCATCATAGTCTATAGCATGAATATGTCTGAATCCTTTTGCCACAAATCGGCCCTTATAGGTAATCACGGTACCATCAATGTCAGTCTTCTTCTTGAAGACCCATTTGCTCCCTATGGGTCGCACCCCTTGGGGTGGTCCCACCAAAGTTCATACGTTGCTGGTATACATGGATTCTATCTCGGATTCCATGACTTTAAGACACTTCTGAAAGTCATGCCCTTTCATGGCCTCTCCATTGGTAGTAGGCTCATCATCTATGAGCAACGCGTTACCAGGCTCAGTCACGAGAAGTCCATACCTCTCTGTCTCCTGGCGCACTCTACTCGACCTACGAATCACCTGTGTTACTTGAACAGGTTCATTCAAAACATCATGTGGTTCCTGTTCATGTTCCATAGTAGGATCAATGGTTTGTGGTTCTTGAATTTCTTCAAGTTCTACAGTCCTCCCACTTGCTTCTTTAGAGACAAACTTTCTTTCTAGAAACACGCCAGAACGGGCAACAAACACTTTGTTCTCGGTTGGATTGTAGAGATAATATCACTTAGTTTCCTTAGGGTATCCCACAAACTTACACTTATACGACTTGGGCCCGAGCTTGTCTGATTGTAAACGTTTTACATAAACATCGCTGCCGCAAATCATCATGAAGGACACTGTGGAACGCCTCCCACTCCATATCTCATATGGATTCTTCATGACTGATTTAGATGGAACACGATTAATGGTGAAAGCTGCACACAATAGAGCTAGCCCAAAAATGATAATGGAAGATCAGTTTGACACATCATAGATCGAACCGTGTCTAGCAGTGTTCGATTCCTCCTCTCGAACACGTCATTCCATTGTGGCATTCCGGGTGGAGTGAGTTGGGACAAGATCCCATACTATCTAAGATAGTCGTCAAACTCTTGGCTCAAGTATTCTGCTCCACGATCCGATTGTAGAGCTTTAATACTTTTGCCAAGTTGCTTCTCTACTTCACTCTTGAATTCGTTGAACTTTTCAAAGGATTCGGATTTGGCCTTCATAAGGTATACAAATCCATATCTACTAAAATCATCAGTAAACGTAATGAAATAGACGTAACCACCCCTGGCAGGCGTGGCAAATGGTCCACATACATCAGTATGCACGAGCGCCAATTTCTCACTAGTCCTCTCACCTTTCTTATTGAAAGGGGACTTTTTCATCTTTCCTAATAAAAAAGCTTCCCATGTCTCTTATGATTCAAAATCAAATGAGTCTAGAAATCCATCCTTATGGAGTCTAGATACACGTTTCTCATTTATAGCCTAGAAAAAAGTGCCACAGATAAGCTGGATTTAAATCATTCATTTTAGTTCCTCTCGGTATCTATGTTATAAACAGGACTGCTTAGATCAAGGATATATAATCCATTAAATAATTGTGCACTACAATAGTGAATATTATCAAAATAAATGGAGCAACAATTGTCCTTTATTGAAATAGTAAAACCTTCCTTTTCCAAACAAGAAATATAAATAATGTTTATGCTCATAGCAGCACAACATAGCAATTATTTAATTCTAAAACAAATCATGATGGCAAAGAAAGCTCGTACACGCCCACGGCCAATGCAGCAACCTTTGCTCCATTCTCAATGCGCAAACCTATCTCCCCTTTAGCCAATCTTATACTTCTATTTAGTACATTTCAAAAAATGTGAGATCCACATCCATAATCCAATACCCAAGATTAAGAGATAGTTAAATTGACATCTATAACAAAAATACATGGTGGTGGTGGAATCACTATTTCAAGCTTCTTATGCTCCAGATACTTTGGGCAGCTCCTTTTCCAGTGTCCAGGCTGACTGCAGTAATGAAAATCACCCTTAGTCACGCCCTTGGCAACGCCACCAGCAGGTTTAAGGGCAGCTTCCTTAGGTTTGGAAACTGACTTGCCTTTCCCTTTGGAGGTAGAAGCAAACATTTTTCTCTTTCCTTTGTGAACTCTCATTATGGACTTTCCCTTTCCCTTGTTGATGCTTTGCTCAGCTGTACTCAAAATATTGAGTAGGTCTGGCAGAGACTTGACGATCTTATTCATGTTATAGTTCATGATAAACTGTCCATAACTATCAGGCAACGATTTCAAGATGAGATCAGTCGCCAGCTCTTGGCCCAAGGGAAACCCTAGGAGTGTGAGGCTCTCCAAGTACCCGATCATACGGAGCATGTGAGGCCCCACAGGGTTTCCCTCTTACAGATGACAGTTGAACAATTCCTTGGAAACTTCATACCGCTCAACCCTTGCCTGCTCTTCGAAGAGCTGCTTCAAGTGAATGATCATATCAAACGCAACCATGTTCTCATGTTGCTTCTGAAGTTCAGATTTCATGGTGCAAAGCATAAGGCAGGCCGCATCATTAGCATCGTCAACGAACTTCTTATGCGCCTTCACGGCGCAAGGGTATTATTTTTCTGGACCTGCAGGAACTTCTTCCTCTAGAGTGTACATTTTCTTTTCTTGCAACGATTCTCAATTTCCTGTACAAGTCTAGAAAGTTTTTTCCTGAAAGCTTGTCCTTCTCAAGGACGGCTCGTATGGTATGTAATGAATTCCATGAATTGTTTGCCATTGGTATTCTACAAAATGAGAAATATACAAGTTTTAGTATTTTATGAACAAATAACTGTATTTAATTATGGCTAGATTATTAAACATAGCTCCCACTATTTTTCTCGAAATAATAACCCTCAATAGTAAAATATCATTATAGTTTCTAGTGGGGTCGATCCATATTTCACTTCTTTTTTAGCTTGCTTGGCAAGTCACCCAAAATTAGTTATTTAGGTAGGAACAATTTCAATTGCATCCTTATGCAACTCTTGGTTCAATTGGGCAAATAACTCCTTATTTATCTATCCTAATGATAATCCCAATTGGTTGTCTCTAGGCCTTAATCTTATTAAAATCACCAGTTGCGTCCAACGTCTTACTCAAACAGTTGCACATTACTTGATTGTGCCATCGCATCACATCATGATGAACCAAGTCGCCCTGCTTTGGCACGCACGAGATTGGTAAAGCATGATCTTCATGAGTGTTTAAGTAACGAGAAGGCAAAACTTAATATTTAAATTTGAGGGATTTTTCCGTTCAATTGTAATTTTTTTTTGTTAATCCATATCAACTGATCTAGTTATTTGGGTTGGGCAATCCCAAAATAAAAGATTCGGGTTGTTAATTATCTTATTATCAATTTTGCATGCATCGTCCATACACCAACGATAAATAATAAGACAAATAAATAAACAACCACACAAAAAAATTAAACGTGATATGGATATGGGCTCTAAACTAAGATATTCCCAAGACAATGAGAATATCTATGAACCCTAAAATAGCAAGCTCATCTCCATGTACCTCCATCTTTTGGTCCGTGCTCCATAGCTTGTGTGAATCCTCCATGCTCCTTAGCCTTTTGGAATGCTCCATCTTGTGGTCCTACAATTCTTTAGGCTTCTTCTTCTCCATGTCTTGACTATCATCTATTATATCTAATACTAGCTAGCATCTATACTAAATAGAAAGATCTCACAACTTGAGAAGACGACCGACTTGTAGGCCGTAAAACCTAATAACGATTACATCAATTTTACCGGATCGCATACCGTAAAAAAACCATAAAAATTAAACATTCACAACATCCACATCTAAGTCCATATCCAAATCACCATGCGAATATAAAATAAACAGTTAAAATCCAATTTTAACGTGCTTGGAAATGTTAGTTGATTTTTGACATACTAGTGTCAAAACGGTCCGAGAGGGTCCACCATCACTATGGATGAACCCCTAAAGGATCGCCACAAGCCTTGGGCCGGCCGCCTTCCTAGCCCACACGGCTGGGCCGTGCGCTAAGGAGGCCCGACTCCTCCGGCCGTGGCTACCTTGGGCGGCAAGGAAGAGGAGGGGCGGTCCCTTAGGGGGGGGGCGAACCTCTTGGGAGTTGTTTCCAAAACAACTCTTTCTTCCTTGTTGCCAAATTTTAGTTGTTTCCAAATTGAAAAACCCCTTTTCCAATTTGTGCTGAAACCCTAGTTTTTCAAGGTCCAAAATTACACATCATATATGATCCCAATTCACTAATTTCTACATTTTATGTAAAATTAGGTCTTGTTTGGTTGAATCACATTGATATTGTATCAATTATGCTTGATTTTTCTGTTTTACGCGATAAACAATAATTAAAGTGTAAAATAGACATAATCGTAACACACAAACTACGTTATGCTCTACAACATGTGGCTCTGATACCACTGTAGGGTTTTGTAACGGATTACGCAGCAGAAAAACAATAATTAAGATCCACACAAGACCCTCCAAGGATCACAGGAAGAGAGATCATAACGATAGCAAAGGTTCTAGTATCAATTACCTCGTTTGTCTCCTAGGATGACTTCTAACGCAAAATATTGTTTGCGTCTCTACCGCTAGTCCACACCTAGGATCAAGATCTAGATTCCTCCATGTCTTGTGCTAGCAACCGGTGGAAGAAGGAATAATAATCACGCAAACAAACAAACCAAGAGGAGGTTGCACCTCTCTTGGTGGCCAACGGGGTAGGGGCGGACAAGGGGGTTTGACCCTCTTTTCTTGCTCTCTCTCCTTACTTTGTTCTCTTTCGCTCAATGTATGTTATGAGAATTAGTAAAAAATAATCTAGGAGTGTCATTTATATAGTCTAACAACTCCTTGTTAACTACATAAAGGCCCCTCTCATAATCTTGTCCATACACAGATTAGTCCATCTTGCAAATTAGTCCTACTAAGTTTGTAAGTAGTTGCGCGTTGATCCTTATATTTAATTAATCTATTAATTAAATCCCAAGTCTAGTTTAATCCATAAGGTGTGTGATCCCTTAGGTTTCTACTTAGTTGTTAGTAAAGATTACTAACATGAAGCGGTGTCTAGCAACACATCCATGCCACCCAACTAATAGAAATAGTCAGTAATCTGACAAACCTTGTGAAAGTATTGTCTCGTACCTTTGTCTCTATATCAGGATTGGACACGATACATACAAGTCACTCGTATCTACAATCCATAGTTTCTCGATCCTGGGAATAGTCTTATCCATGCAGATAGCATTAGTATCCAATATTGATTTATCCGAGTCTGGCCAGACATTCTATAAGCACCATCCCTCAAGTGAACGTGGATATTTTCTCCCGTTATGTGGGAGGGAAAAATTCTATTTATATCACTACCATCTCTAAGCTTGCTTCCTGTTGTTTCCGATAAGCGTCTTTATTACTACCATGTTACTGTGTAGCGTTTGATGATATCAAAAGACAATATTCCACAACTAGAGGATCTAGTGACTTCAAGTCTAAGAATGACAATACCCTTGTCACTACGAGGTGCACTTGTGACTTTACATAACATGTATGTAGCCTCCCCGTTGTGGTTCAATCCAGTATGCTATTAACCCTAATGCATACCCATGTGTTGGATCGTGATATCTCCATATCAATCCAACCTCATACTAGTGTATAGTTGATCGTCCTATTAATTAGTATAGGGATATTTAAGATAAACAACACATTTGCAATCTGAGGACTTCATTATATTAAATATCTCCATAAATAATACAATGGATATTCTAGTCAAAAGTAATGTTCATACTAAATAAATTGCCTCTAGGGCATCTATTCCAACACAATAAAAATTGTTTTTCATCATGATCATGTTCTTTGCTTAAAGTTAATGTCTATTTTATTTATCGTTCATATTCTGCGCATAATCCTTAGCAAGAAAGTAGTCATGACCTGGACTTGTATCTAGTAAGTGCTTGAAAGAGACTAGGCCTAGTTGTGATGAGATATGAACATAATCCCAAATCAACGAGACTGAAAGGAGAGTTGAGTAGCATTGGCCTAAGTGGGTAGATTCGGTACGAGATTTCAACTGTTTTGTGCAACAGTGGACCGACATGACCCGTTTCCGTGCACGTCGTTTTCCTTCTAGAACAAATCGATAGAGGGTAGTGGACCGAAAAAGACTTGTAGTGGACCGTGAAGTAGAACGACATGATACAAATAGGAGATTGTCAGTGCAGTTACCCGGCTAAGCTAGAATTTTGTCAGCGTGTTAAATTACAATATCCGGAATCCTCTAAAACCCTAGGTGGTCTTAATAATAAATTAGCTAAAGAAATGGGGTATAGATCGCCTAGTATTTCTCCATAAATATTAAGATAATATTTTAATTACAAAACTCCTGGAAATATTGTCTTTTCCGCAATTTGTTGTAGTCACTTTTTTTGGGGTGACAACTTCACCATTCACACATTTTCCTCCCAGTTACTTACTGAATTAAATTACTTCGTTAATTAGAAATAGTTACAGATTGTCCATGTGGGTACGACAACCCCGAGTCCTAAAAATACTCCACTCTTAATACATGATTGTGCACTTGCGTTATACACGCTATGTCACCCCCCCCCCCCACTACCACCACAAATTCCACCCCTTGAAAATTCAAAATGTGTCACTCCGCACTCGGGAATCCCTGCCGGAATGCAAGGTTTAAAAGACGGCAAGTATCCTACTACTATTAATTCATAATTAAATAAAATACTAAATGTACAATTATTCGAAATTCAATGCCACAAAGTAGCATGAAACATTACCAACTAAAGTTAACGTCTAATCATTTGCGTAATTATTACTAAGCAATATGAAAACTGAAAATCTCTCACTAGACCATGCCTCCATCATCGGAACTTGTGGTGTGGAAAGAAAACAAAATAAAGGGCAGTTTGAAAATCGGCAACAAATACTGAGTGAGATATACCCAAGCTTGTAAACACGAACGGATAAGTAAAACATTATTTAAGAGAAATAGTAAGAGCATTTTAATATAAAAACAACTCTTTAAACTTATTCACTTGCCAATCCACTTCCTTTATAATTGCAAAAATCATTCATTACGAAACCTTCTTGTTAATATTTTCCAAGAAAAGAAACATATCATTCAACAACATCATGTTGTCCCTTGCTTTATTATGTTACACAGTGATGAGTAACCACACATCATCTATCCTGGCATCCCATACCTTAAGTGTCGACACCCCCTAAGAATTTCTAAGGCCAGAGAGGTGAGTACAAGGAGAAAAGGCTCATTAACAACTGAGTAAATATATAAAAGTATTAAGAAGGCGTGTGACCGTAGCCAACATGTCAAGTGTCGTTCGAGTGACCATACGCCAAACGATACAAAAATGAAGAAATCGAAAGACCGAAGTCAAACTGTAAACTCCTATTATGTCACGTTATTAACGTATGTACATCATATAATCATGAAACACATTTTGAGACGTATTAATTAAACATGGTGTAGAAACAAAAGAAGATAGAGCTCAAGTGAAATACCTCGTTTTGTGACTATGGGTATTTTGGGTATTTTGTGATATTATTTTATGTGTTGGGGAGTTAAATTCAAAGATTGGGAGTTAATTATAATGGTTTGCTAGTGTTTGGGGGTCTTTGTGACTTTAATCAAATGTTCTTAGTGCCTTTTATTAAATTGGGGGGGGAGGTAGTTGCCTTTTTGCCTAAACTAGTGGTGGAAAAGTGTCTTTCTACACTGATTAGTATGATTTTTGACCCAAAATCAATAAAGACGTGAATTTCATTCATTCCATCGGATTTCAATCCGATTTCTTCCCAAATTGGTTTGATTTCTTCCCCAAATTCTCATCAATCTCTCAATCTCTCTATCTCTCGCGTCTTTTCTCTATGTCCCTCTCTTCTCACCCGAACCCTCCTCTCTCGCTCCCTCACGATCTCTCTCTCCGTCCCTCTGCCCGACGACAACAACAGCAGCAGCATCAGCGGGTTCAGCCACTGGCACCGCCGCCGTCTCTCTCTTTCTATCCGTTCAGGTAATCTCTCTCTCTCTCTCTTTTTCTTCTTCTCTTCTCCTTTTCCTACGTCCATGCTCTGTCTCTGTTTTTCTACTTTTATTTTCTTCTTCTTTTCTTGCGACTGTATTCTTTTTCTCCTTCTCCATGTGTTGTTTATTATCTCTTCTAATAGCCATTGTTTTCGGCAGCCCTTGATCCGCCGCCAACATCTCCATTTCCGCCACTCAATCTCTCATATCTCCCACGTCTCACGTAAGTAGCAAGTTGTTCCTTGATTTCTGATTTGTAGAACCCTTCATTTCGGATTGTTATCGCGTTATTCTTCACAAATCATCATAATTGTTCATGTTCATGTCACACCCATAAACCCTAGTTTATGTGAGGGGTAATATTAAGCCGAAACAATAGGATTAACTAGTAACTACCACTTGTTCGTTGTGTTGGGTTGGTAAGACGAGTTGTATTTGTCGGGTAATTAAATTGGATTTGAAACCGAGACCGTTAGACGCATATTTGGATGTCCTAAGACTTATGAACAATATGTCCGTTCACAAAAAGGTTGAAATTTGTCGCTATAGGGCTATTTTTGGTAACTGAAAGATGCTGATTTTGTCGCTAATGCTGTTGGGTTTATTAAATAGTGTCTTGACGTTGAAATTGGTTGGAATATTGGAGTTTTAACACTCGTTTCGTGACCTTGACACTAAGTACTTGTGTTTGAGTGAATTTGTGAGTTGTGACAAGTATAATGTAAGTCTAAGTTAGTTGGTAGTCTCCTTGTTCTAATTTAAATAGACTAGTGGATGTGAAACTTGAACCGGCTAGAAGAATTGTGTTGTCGACCTAGGGCCAGTTGTCCTAACCACTTGTGTATCGGGTTACTTGGTAAGGTTAGGTTGGTGTTAGAATCCTAAACCGTTGAGCGTCATATGCATGTAATATAGTTAGAACTTATATTACTAAAATATATTGTACTTGATTAGAGTATTGTTAACTTGTAGGCGACGAGTTCGCAGACGACACGTACGTCGAGTACTACGATTGAGTCGCCATAGTTGCTTGCAATTGAGGTGAGTAAACATGCCAGGCCTAGTTTGCCTAACTCCCTTCGTGTCAAATGATTCTTCTTACATGTCTCAAAATGAATTTACGTGTTATGTGCTTATGTGTCATTTAAACATCTGATTTGTACTCGTAAATGCTTTTCTTGAAAATGACATGATAAGTTAACAATTCACAATAACATAAATTGGAAGAGTTATGCGGGATCGTCTCATGGTTACTATTGGGATTGGTTGGGTTATGCCCGGCGAATTAATTGTATTTAATCCGGTTGCAAGGCCCCGGATCGCTCCTTCTACTCACCCTTCTGACTGCAAGAATTTTGTAAGGGGGTGTCGACACTTAAGATCCTGGATGCTTGCAAAGTGATTGGTTCTTACCCGTATCAACTAATTGTAATTGTGAACTTGTGAATTTGATGATCATTAATAGGAAAAGAATGAGTATGAAATTGAGATTTCCCATCTTGGATATTGAATTCGAATTTGCGAACTGTAAACTCTCATGTTTTCTTACAAGTGTCAAACTCAAACTTCCGCTATGTTTAAGATAAATTCTTACTCGAAAAACTGGTCACTGTTTTATAATTGTCTCATCCTCATTTTACATGCTTGGGTGTTTGCTTGCCAGTATATATTGCTGATTTTGTACTGTGGTGTTTCTTTTTATTTCTGCACCACATGTCTAGATGGTGAGAATGTGGCTTAGCAAGGGACGCGATTCATCACCGAGTTAATTAGTCTTTTTATTTCAATAAGTTGGAACTTTTTTTGGTTAGTTAATAATGCACCAGCTTGTTTTATGCCCGGGTTTGAGGTACAAATATTTAAATTGTAATAAGTATTGTTTTAAATACTTTATGGATGTTTTGCTTGGGAAACACTTTTAAACGTCCTTGTATCCGGGTTAATCTCGGGTACGGAGTGACACACCCCGGGCCTCCGGGTTGGTCGTTTTGGGGGTGTTACAGGTGGTATCAGAGCGGACAATCCAAAAAATAAAAAAAAACATGTTAGGGTAACTAAAATGAACATAGGAAAAGTGATTAAAATTTGACAAGTCGTTGGGGATTTAGGTAGTCTTGGACAAGACTATTATGTGTGTAACTGCTTAGAAAATAGGCTAGAAAGCAAGTACACCCACCCACCCACTTCTAACTAAGAGCTTTGGCCCACCCGAGTAACTTTGTGATTGGGTTTTGAGGCGCTTCATTGAAGTTCGGGTTAGAAGTCTACTGTTTGGGTGATCAAAGGTTGGGGGTCCTTTTCAAAATTCTTGTGATACAAAATTAAAGTTTTGGGAGTACATATTTATTTCATGAGAGTAGTCATTTTGTTTACGATATATACTTTGTGGAGTAAGAGACTTATGGAGTTATTTTCTTTTGTAGATGACTATAACCAAAAGAACCGCAAGGAAGCGTGTGCTGCCCGTCGAGAGACACCCGGTCGTGACTCCTTGGGTCGAGGGTGAGGATTTCCCGGCGTTTCGTGATCGCTTGATTTAGTTTTGTGAGCATAGGTTCGTTGCATTGGATTTTCCTCGGTATCGGATCCGGCTTTTCAGGCTTATTGTATGGTGAAGGCGCTACCTATGGGGCCCATATTTGGAGATATCATTGCAAAGTGCAGCAACATTATGGGTAGGTACAACAAGTTGAATGCTAGGGATTATCTCTGTCAAGGTGAATGGAGGGCAGACGCCGATTTCATATGCAAACTATTGATGGAGGCCTATATTAAATGGCAAAGCTACACAGTGATTGAGATAGACTCTAGTGACGACGAGGATGTGATCGTTATAGACTCTAGTGATGATGAAGAGGTCGAAGAAGATCCAATAGAAGATGATGAAATTGAGGAAGACCCCATGGAATATGATGAAAGTGAAGAAGACCGAAGTGAGGGTGAAGAGTTCGAGGATGATCCCAATGAGGATGTGGAGTTTGATGTGAACGATGATGACGAGGAGTAGCCAAATTAGACTTCTTTAATTTCCTAGACTTTGATGTATTTTTGATTTTTATTATTGGTTTGAATAAGGCTATGATTCCAAACTATACTTTGAGGTTTCTTGAATGATTTGTTTTTGTATAGCCACTTTTGGGATAGAGTTGAATTCGTAGCGATTTGCTTTAAGGATGATGAATAATGCTCATGTTTTGAAGACCCGATTTGGGAGTTTAATAAATTTAGTTTTCTGAATTTGGAGTATGATTTGATAAATTAAGGTTGTATAGTGTTTTGTTATCGTTAATTAGGTGCATAGAAAGCGTTCATGGAGTTAGAACGCAAGAGCAATGATTTTGGTGTTGTTTGATTCTGCGCAGCAGTTGGCATTTTGCGTAGCAAACATGTTTATATGTGGAGTTATTTTTTTCTCAATTTTTCCCTGAAAGTAGACATACACAGGTATCTCCCATGAACAGTTCAGCCCCATATCAGTTTCTGAGACTTAGTTATGAATTTTCAAAGTTGGTTGTGTAGTACCAGAATTACAAAGCGACTAGCTGTGGAATTTTCGATGTTTACTTATATTCCTGACCTTTTTTGGTTCTCAAATTTTATGAAAGTTATTAGACACGTATGGCTAAATCTGGGCAAAATACTAGCCCATTTTGAGGAGTTCAAAGTCCGTTTAAGACCTTTCAAAGTCAAAGTTTATGTTCTGGTGGTCTGCGACAGCAGCTATAGTGTTCTCTATGCACCTTGAGTTCTACAATTTATTTTGAGTTGAAATTAGACTCAGAGAGTTTGTTTCACACTAAATACATAATTGTTGCTTGTCCGATTGATCATTTTTCCAATATTTGAAGAAGGATGAAAGATGAGACGTGATCAGTCTATGTGTAAATGCATGTTTAATTGTGTAATTGATGATCAATGTGTGACATGACTTGCCTAATTGCGTGTTACATGCCATGTATTAATGTTTAATTGTAATTCATGATGACTTATGAATAATACAATAGGCTATAGTGTAGGGATTAGGACAATAGACCACATCAATACTACACCAGGAGAGTTTTGTGCCAACAAAAGGCCAATCAGCGTATTTGCATTATATCAAGGACGTCTCGAAGGAAGAGACACGGCTTAGAAATTAACAAGTGCTCCCCACGGTGACAGAGGAGTTATCTGGTGCCGACACCATCTTAGACTGAGACTCTAGGTTTAGATTACCTTTAGAGCACCAGTATTGTTTGTGAAGAAGAAAAATAGAAGCTTGAGGTTGTGCATCGACTACAGAGAGTTGAACAGCGCAACGATCAAGAACAAATACCCTTTACCCTGAATTGATGACTTGTTCGATCAGTTGCAAGGGGCGAGTGTCTTCTCAAAGATAGATTTGAGATCAGGGTATCACCAGCTTCGGGTAGCCGAAAAGGACATCCCGAAGACAGTCTTTAGAACGAGGTATGGCCATTATGAGTTTACTGTTATGCCTTTTGGTCTAACTAATGCTCCTGCAGTATTCATGGACCTAATGAATTGTGTTATGAAGACGTTTCGGGATCGGTTCGTGTTCGTCTTTATTGATGACATCCTCATTTACTCAAAGAGCGAGGAATATCATCAAGAACATCTATGGGAAGTGCTAGAAACTTTGATACATGACAAGTTGTATGCTAAGCTCTCGAAATGTGAGTTTTGGCTAAATCATGTTCCATTTCTGGGTCACATAATCTCCAGGGAAGGGATATCCGTGGATCGAGGAAAGATTTCAGCAGTTAAGGACTGGCCAACTCCGAAAAATGTGTCGGAAATAAGAAGTTTTCTGGGATTAGCAGGATATTACAGGCGTTTTGTAAAAGATTTCTCGAAGATCGCTAGACCGCTGACTACGCTAATCAAGAAGACGATAAATTATCAGTGGAGCGAAGATTGTGAAGAAGCATTCCAGACATTGAAAGAAAATTTGACTACATCACATGTGTTAGCTTTACCTAATGATTCTGGCGAGTTTGACGTTTACAGCGACGCATCGAAGAAGGGTTTAGGATGCGTGCTTATGCAGGAAAGAAGGGTTATTGCCTATGCTTCGAGACAGCTGAAAACTCATGAAGAGAACTATGCTACGCATGATTTAGAACTGGCGGCAATAGTTTTCGCACTAAAGATATGGAGACATCACTTATATGAGTCAGTGTGTAGATTGTATACTGACCACAGCAGTCTCAAGTACATCTTCACTCAGAAAGAGCTAAACAACAGGAAAAGACGTTGGTTGGAGATCATCAAGGATTATGACTTGCGTATCCAGTACCACGAGGGGAAGGCAAACTTATTAGCTGATGCGTTAAGCCAAAAATCGAGCCAGACTTTAGGTACTATGCTAGTTTTGCCAGACTGGCTATGTCATGAGTTCCGAAAGCTCGAGATTGAAGTGGTGGAACAAGGTGTAGTAAAGAATATCCTTGGGAATACGAAATTTGTGCCACATGTCTTAGAAGAAATAAGGAGTAACTAGCCAGGAGATGTAAAGCTGGAAAGGATAAGGAAGAAGCTGGTAGAAGGGAAAGCAAAGGATTTTAAGATCCATGAGGATGGAAGTATCCGCTACAAGGGGAGATGGTGTGTACCACATAAGTGTGCAGAAAACAAGGAGAAGTTGATGTGTGAAGCGCACAACGCACCCTACTCAGTACATCCAGGTGGTGACAAACTCTATAAAGATCTAAGGAAGAATTTTTGGTGGCCCAACATGAAAAGGGAGGTAGCATAATTTGTGGCAAGATGTCTGACTTGTGAGAAGGTGAAGTTTGAACATAAAAGAATGGGAGGCTTAGTTCAACCATTGGATGTCCCAAATTGGAAGTGGTATTTAATTTCGATGGATTTTGTGACTGCTTTACCAACATCAAAGAATGGACTGAATCAAATTTGGGTCGTAGTCAACAGATTGACCAAGACAGCAAGGTTCATTCCGATGAAGGATACATGGAATAAGGAACAAAGAGCCGATGCGTATATAAAGAAAATTGTGAGGTACCATGGAGTCCCAAGCTATATAGTTTTCGACAGGGATCCCAACTTTCTTTCTCACTTCTAGAAAGCACTCCAGGAGGCATTGGGAACCCAGTTGAAATTAAGCACGGCATTCCCCCCTGCTACTGATGGACAAACCGAGAGGACGATTCAGAAATTGGAAGATATGCTAAGGGCTTGTGTTATGAACTTTCAAGGTTCATGGGTTGATAGATTACCTTTGGGGTAAATTACAGATAGGTGACTTGAGGTTTGGGCTCGGTTCACTTAACTGACCCGAGTTTTAAAAATTTACACTTAACTGACATGTGGTTTGCTCCGTTATCACTTAATTATTTCGTCCATATATTCGTTAATAAACAGTACTGTTAATTGCATTTGACCCCTTTGATTCAAATTTATACTCAACTTAACTCCGAAAAAGTACAAAAATTAAAAAAAAAAACAAAAAAAACAAAAAAAACAAAAAAAAAAAAAAAAAAAAAAAAAAAAAAAATTATAACCCTTGTAGTTTGATTGAATGAAACTTATTCACCATTTCCAGAATAACCAAACAACCACCGATTGTTTTTTTAAACAAAACTATTACAAAAGAAACTTGATAGAATAAACGAAAATAAGCAAAATAAAAGAAAAATCTAAAGAGGTCTGCTAGAACATGCAAGAACAAAGAGAAATGAAGTGGAAAGAAAACGAAGAACGGAGAAAAAGGAGGACCATCTTCTTCCTTTCTTCTCATCATCTTCCATCTTCTCATCTTAATTTGTCCTCCCTCCTCTCCGTTCTTCTTCGTTTTCTCTCCAATTCCTTTCTCTTTGTTCTTGCGTGTTCTAGCAGACAATTTTATATTTTCTTTTTTTTTACTTATTTTAGTTTAGTCTATTAAGTTTTCCTTTGTAATAGTTATTTTTAAAAAAAACAATCGGTGTTTTTTTTAATCAAAACAATCGGTGGTTGTTCGGTTATTCTGGAAGGGGCGGATAAGTGTCACTCAATCAAACTACACGAGTTATACTTTTTGTTTTATATTTTCATACTTTTTTTTGGGTTAAGTTGAGGGTAAATTTAAATCAAAGGGGTCAAAATACAATTAACAGTTTTGTTTATTAACTGATTTATGGACGGAATACATAGTGATAAACGGAGCAAACCACGGCTCAGTTAAGTGTAACTTTTTAAAACTCGGGTCAGTTAAGCGAACCGAGCCCAAACCACAAGTCACCTATCTGTAGGTTACCCTTACCTTTGATAGAATTCTCCTACAATAACAGTTACCATGCCAGTATTGGAATGGCACCTCACGAGGCGTTGTATGGATGAAAGTGCCGAACACCACTGTTTTGGAGCGACATAAGCGAGACAATGGTAATTGGTCCACAGCTAATTGAAGAGATGACAGATCAAGTAAGACTTATCCAGCAACGAATGAAAGCAGCTCAGGATAGGCAGAAATCCTACGCTGATCATAAAAGGAGACCATTGGAGTTTTAAATTGGAGAAAAGGCATTCCTTAAAGTTTCGGCCACTAAGGGAGTCATGAGGTCCAATCAGAAAGGGAAGTTGAGCCCAAAATTCATTGGACCATATGATGTCATAGAGAATATTGGTGAAGTGGCTTATCGATTGGATCTACCATCAAATTTGGGTCGTGTTCACAAAGTCTTCCACGTATCTCAGCTGAAGAAGTACGTTCCTGGCCCATCCCATGTATTAGATCACAAACCAGTAGAATTGGATCCGTCTTTAAGTTATGAGGAACATCCTGTTAAGATTCTAGACACCAATACAAGGTACACCTGCAACAAGAGTGTCAAGCTTGTAAAGGTCTCATGGACAAATCACCTCACCGAAGAGGAAACTTGGGAAGCGGAGGATGATATGAGGAAGAAGTATCCTCACCTTTTTGACGAGGTACTTTGAGTTCCGAGGACGTCACTCCTCTAAGGGGGAGAGGATGTAATCCTTCGGTTTTTGATACAGTACTCCTTATAGTATATTGCATATCATTCATGATCTTAGGTTTGCATTCAGTAGTTGTACCCCTGAGTGGAGGTTCATACCTTATTGGTTATTGAGGATTTAGTTTAAGCTTCGAGGACGAAGCTCTCTTTAAGGGGGGAAGGATGAAATACCCCGTTTTGTGACTATGGGTATTTTGTGATATAATTTATGTGTTGGGGAGTTAAATTTAAATATTGGGAGTTAATTATAATGGTTTGCTCGTGCTTGGGGGTCTTTGTGACTTTAGTCAAAAGTTTTTAGTGCCTTTTATTAAATTGGGGGGGAGGTAGTTGTCTTTTGGCCTGAACTAGTGGTGGAAAAGTGTCTTTCTACACTGATTGGTATGATTTTTAACCCAAAATCAATACAGACGTGAATTTCATTCATTCCACCGGATTTCAATCCGATTTATTCCCAAATTGGTTTGATTTCTTCCCCCAATTCTCATCAATCTCTCAATCTATCAATCTCTCAATCTATCAATCTCTCTATCTATCACGTCTTTTCTCTCTGTCCCTCTCTTCTCACCCGAACCCTCCACTCTCTCCCTCACAATCTCTCTCTCTCTCTTTCCCTCTGCCCAACGCCAACAACAGCAGCGGCGGCGGCTTCAGCCACTGCCACCGCCGCCGTCTCTCTCTCTCTCTCTCTCCGTTAAGGTAATCTATCTCTCTCTCTCTCTTTTTCTTCTTCTCTTCTCCTTCTCCTACGTCCATGCTCTGTCTCTGTTTTTATTCTTTTTCTTTTCTTCTTCTTTTCTTGCGGCTGTATTCTTCTTCTCCTTCTCCATGTCTTGTTTATGATCTCTTCTAATAGCCATTGTTTCCGGAAGCCCCTGATCCGCCACCAACATCTCCATCTCCGCCACTCAATTTCTCAAATCTCCCACGTCTCACGTAAGTAGCAAGTTGTTCCTTGATTTCAGATTTGTAGCACCCTTCGTTTTAGATTTTTATCGCGTTATTCTTCAAGAATCATCATATTTGTTCATGTTCATGTCACACCCATAAACCCTAGTTTATGTAAGGGGTAAAATTGAGCCGAAACAATAGGATTAACTAGTAACTACCAGTTTTTTGATGTGTTGGTTGGTAAGACGAGTTGTATTTGTCGGGTAATAAATTGGAGTTGAAACCGAGACCGTTAGACGCATATTTGGATGTCCTAAGACTTATGAACAATCTGTCCGGTCGCAAAAAGGTTGAAATTTGTCGCTATAGGGCTGTTTTTGGTCACTGAAAGATGCTGATTTTGTCGTTAATGATGTTGGGTTTATTAAATAGTGCCTTGACGTTGAAATTGGTTGGAATATTGGAGTTTTAGCACTCGTTTCGTGACCTTGACACTAAGTACTTGTGCATTAGTGAATTTGTGAGTTGTGACAAGTATAATGTAAGTCTAAGTTAGTTGGTAGTCTCCTTGTTCAAATTTAAATAGACTAGTGGATGTGAAACTTGAACCGGCTAGTAGAATTGTGTTGTTGACCTAGGGCAAATTGTCCTAACAACTTGTGTCTTGGGAAGGTTAGGTTGGTGTTAGAATCCTAAATCGTTGAGCATCATATGCATGTAGTATAGTTAGCACTTATATTACTAATATATTGTAATTGATTAGAGTATTGTTAACTTGTAGGCGACGAGTTCACAAACGACGCGTACATCGAGTACTACAATTGAGTCACCATAGTTGCTTGCAGTTGAGGTGAGTAAACATGCCAGGGCTAGTGTGCCTAACTCCCTTCGTGTCAAATGATTCTTCTTACATGTCTCAAAATGAATTTACGTGTTATGTGCTTATGTTTCATTTAAACATCTGATTTGTACTCGTAGATGCTTTTCTTGAAAATGACATAATAAGTTAACAATTCACGATAACGTAAAGTGGAAGAGTTGTGCGGGATCGTCTCATGGTTACTATTGGGCTTGGTTGGGTTATGCCCGGCCAATTAATTGTATTTAATCCGGTTGCAAGGCCCCGGATCGCTCCTTGTACTCACCCTTCTGACCGCAAGAAGTCTGTAAGGGGGTGTCGAAACTTAAGGTCGTGGATGCTTGCGAAGTGATTGGTTCTTCCCCGTATCAACTAATTGTAATTTTGAACTTGTGAATTTGATGATCATTAATGGGAAAAGAATGAGCATGAAATTTGAGATTTCCCAACTTGGATATTGAACTCGAATTTGCGAACTGTAAACTCTCATGTTTTCTTACAAGTGTCAAACTAAAACTTCCGTTGTGTTTAAGTTAAATTCTTTCTCGAAAAATTGGTCACTGTTTTATAACTGTCTCGTCATCATTTTACATGCTTGGGTGTTTGCTTTCCAGTATTTATTGCTGATTTTGTAATGTGGTGTTTCTTTTTATTTCTGCACCACAGGTCTAGATGGTGAGAATGTGGCTTAGCATGGGACACGATTCATCACCGAGTTAATTAGTCTTTTCATTTAAATAAGTTAGAACTCTTTTTGGTTAGTTAATAATACACTAGCTTGTTTTATGCCCGGGTTTGAGGCACACATATTTAAATTGTACTAAGTATTATTTTAAATACTTTACGGATGTTTTGCTTGGTAACCACTTTTAAACGCCATTGTATCTGGGTTATTCTCGGGTACGGAGTGACACCCCCCGGGCCTCCGGCTATGTCATTTTGGTGGTGTTACATCAAGACTTAGCATATCAACTCACCTTGATTCACAAGCATAAGAAAATTACTTCCTAATAATACTCGGTGTATCCTTTGTCAACGAAACGTCTCCTACATATTAAATATGCACTAATCTAAACACAATTTTACATATAAATAAACAATGCATATATGATAAGTTAGTGATTCTGTTAAGTTGATTTCAATTTTTATAGATCACCCCTTATGCCATGCTCCAAACACAATCCAATACTTCCTCCAAAAGTTTCATAACTAATATGCACATAACCTAACATAACTTTACTATTTTATTACTACAACTTCCCAAACAGATCGCGAATCAAAAATAGTCTAATTAGTTATAAAACACTATGAATAATAAGTCTACCATTAAACGAATTCAAAGTTCGATTCGCGGATCAAAAGATATGATCATTTAAACTTTTTAGTCACGCGTCCTTTACCAATACGGAAATTTAGGATTTCCACATGAACTAACATATAAAACATCTAGTTAATCATCCAGCCTTAAATCCAACTTTAATTTACAATCAATATCCACTTCGGATAAAGTTTGAAAGTGTGAGTATGCAGATGTTAATGCAGCTAAGATAATCTAGAAGGGGGTTGAATAGAGTATGCCAACTTTTTGCAAAACTTGCTAAAAAGATGAAGACTTGTGAAAACAGTTGTGCACAAGAGATTCCGGCAGGGAGACCTCCGTGTACACCGTACGTAGTGGATCAGGGATCGCACAGGAAGAATAGGGGTGTGTGTAGGGAGAGAGCAAGTCAGTACCAATGTCTGAGAGAGAGACAGAAGTTTGGCAGAGCTTCCGCGTATAGCAGTGTCGTCCTCCTTTGTATGGAAAGGTTAACGATATATATATACTGGAGAACGTGACCGTTGTAGTGTGGTTAATGCGCCCATTGATGGCGGCTTAATTAGCTTAACCATAACGGCACGTTCGTCCGAGTATATAGGAACCGTTAGAGCACGTGGTGCGCGAGTACCGGAACCGTTACGAGGTTGACCGGGTTTTGACCGGATTGACCGGGTCTAGGGAGCTCGTGCCATAAATCTCTCAAAACAGTTACTAAAGGTCGCGCGCGGGCTTGGCTCGCACGCGACAGGGCTTACTCTAGCCTCCAAACCACAAATCCCTACAAGTCCCGTGCAGTGGTATGCGAGGGCTCTGTCTCGCAGCCCCCACATGGATCAGCGCGGCTGGTGATCCAGTGTGTATGGAGCACAATATGGTGTGCTGGATGGTTGCCACGTGGCCTAGATCTGCCATGTCATAAAGCAGTATCTACATTAGCCCCCTTTCTGCGCGTGAAGGCTTGTAGCTGTATAGGCTTCCATGCGCGGAAACCAACATGCGCGTCGTCGTCACGTACCAATTCAAATACGGGTAGATTCAGCCCCCGTGCGTGTAATTATGACCTAAAACCCCTAGAGTCGTGCCATCTGACCTTTAGGGTTTTAGGCGTGACGTCAGCCCGTCCTGTGATTGCGCGACACGACGGTGACGGTTGCGATTCGACTACTGAAGGGACGCAACCCTTCATTCTTTTGGATAAATACCTTGTATCCCATCATTGCAAAGCATTGCTTCTTTCTCTTAAAGTGAATGGTACCCGGAGACCTTCGAGAGCAGATCCAAATAATCAATCATCAGTTCAAGACTGCAAATCGTATTCTTCAACTGTGCATATCCAAGCAGGCTTCAAGGAAACAAGGTTGGCCTCGTTTACTTTTTGCTTTTAAAGTACCGGCGTTTGCCTTGAACTGCGTTGAATCTGTAAACCCATGAAATCTGTGAAGAGGCTTTGATCTTTAAACCCGCTTCGCTTTACTCTTTCGACGATATTGGATCTTGCAATTACCCAATTTCTGAAATCGGCACCGGAACTGTTTTCATTCCTTTGCATAAGTCTCGAATTCAAAATTCAAACTGACTGGTGTGGTATTTCTCCCCCCCTTTTTTTTTTTGCCCTTTCGCAGGAATGGCTAAAACAAGGGTAACCAGACCCGTTAAGGAAGACGAAGAGATGCCGGAGCTTCCGCAGTCTCTGTGGCGAAAAGCCCCCTTTCTGGGTGGGAAAGATTTTTACCACGCGAGGGTGAAGGCGAAGAGGATGCCTGATCCTGTTCCCGTTGATCGGTTGTTGACACTGACTCGCCCAGTTAACTCAGCCTTGCTCGAGTTAGTTGGCTCCGAGGATGTGGTTCGATTGGGAATCGAGAACGGGCACTTCCCATACACTGCGATTTCTACTCAGGCGTTTGTCCAGAAGTTGGACTATATGGATGAGTGGACTGACCACGTGTTGGGTAATTACGCCGAAACTCTTGATGAAGCCGGCATTTTCTTTGTTGTTCGTGCTATGAAGGGTGCTGCCGTGAAGTTGGATCAGTCCATGCTTCTAGACCTTCTGTCCCGCTATTCGCCTGCGACTCACACGTTTCACTTTGCTGAGTTCGAGGCTGCCCCCACGCTCGAGGACGTTCAAATGCTGTATGAGCTTTCCCCCATGGGCGAGGTGGACCCCTTGAGTCACTTAAGGACATCTGCGGAATTAGCCTTGTACGCGCAGATGGAGGAGTGCCTAGCAGAGGTGAAGAAAATCTCCACTCGGTGGACTAGTACAAAACCTCTTCCGAACTGGCAGCTGGTTGATACGTCTGCGAAGAATACCTGGAACAAGTGGTTGCAGTACTTCTTCCGAGACTATGCGAGCAGCAGCATTACTAAGAAGCTTTTGAGCGAGGACCCGGAGGCCGAGAATTACGTAGAGGGCAAGGGTTATCATTTGACCCTTTGCGCCTTTCTTTGTGCTTGGCTGTCGAGGTTTCTGATTGATGGTCACCCCCATGATGGGGTCTTCTACCATGTGCTGCCACTTGCCGTGAGACTCGCTCTTGGCCAGAGAGTCGCACTTGGACCCTTGGTCTTGGGCACGCTATATTATAGGCTGGATCAGCTGGTTCTGGCGATGAGGGAATCGCGTGGCCGCCTCGATGTTCTGACCTTTGTCAATATCAGCTTTTTGACAATGTGGGTTTTCGAGCGTTGGCCGTCTTATGCTCCAACTCCCCTCCCACTTGAGAAGTGGTGTCCCCCAGGCGAGACGAAAGCGCTCAACAGCGGAAGGGCTGCGAGATGGTTCGGGGCAAGCAACACCAAGTGTACTTGGAGCTTGATATGCGACAAGCGAAGGGAGTTCACTGCCAGGCCTTACGCCACACGTGTTGAGAATGTGCGGTGGTTTCCAAAGCTATACCCCTCCGAAGGTATGGTCTTGTCAGAAGACCTTCTCTTTGAAAAGGGATCGCATTTCCACGAGCGCTATCGTGAGTTCTTTTGCTGGTGTCTGCGGGGTTCTCTTCCTGCACTTGCAGAGCATATTCGTGAGCTCGCGCCACGATATGAAAGGCTTACAGTGGATGTTGACCCCACTCGGGTCTCTCCTCAATTTGGTTTCGATGCGGTGGCCCCATCAATCTGGCCCCAGTCTATCGTTAGAGGGTGCTACAAGCGCTTGCTGACAAAGGAATGCAAGACGGTCCTTATGAGCAATCTTCCCTTTGAGCAGCCTGCGGGAACTCGCAGGGGTGGTTGTTCCCAGAATTGGATCGCATACTGGATTGCCCAGCATACGAGGATGGAGACGGAGGCGGCGGCGCAGCCAGGAAGGGCCCCCTTGATCAAGAGAAACTCTTTTCCGTTTCGCCCCAATTGCAGTTTGAGCGAGTCTGAGTACGGTTGCTACTCGTTGTTGGACCGCGAGAATCATTTGTGCCCCGATTTCATTCTGAAGGAGCAGGTCGATGCAATCAAGAAGGGTGACACGCAGGTCATCAAATATAGCAAGGCGTTTGCTGAGGTAAGTAGTCTCCTTGTGTGCTTTGAGCTCTTTGATTTGCTTGCACTGATGCTTTTTGTTCTGTATTGTCTAGTGTCATGTGCGGAGGTTCGCAGCTGGTGACCGTTCCAAATCGCTGGTGGATACCATTGTTGCGACCAGAAGAAGGGGGGAGTCGTATCGGCTAGCATGGAGGATGGATGCCGAGGTCGAAACAAAAGTTCGCGGGGTCATGAACACTTTCGCTGACTCGCTGATAGACAACCCTCCGGCTCCGTCTCCTCCTAGAGATGACCCGTCCCCTCCAGCGACTGCGGCGCCGAGAGCGAAGAGACCTAGGCAAAAGGGGATTACGATTTCTTCCCCTAGGAGCGCTCCAGCTTCGCCCCCAGTGAGGTCCCTTTCTGTCAAGGACAAAGGTAAGGGTCGTATGCCCGGCAAGGTGCGAAAAGATCTCGCAGTTGAAACCTTCGTTCCATTCAATCAAGAGGAAGAGGAAGAGAGGCAGGAGCCCCAAGCAAGTAATGAAGAAGAAGAAGAAGGAACAGTTGTGATGCGCGAGGAAGAGTCAGGAGGTACTTCCGTCGCCTTTCCTTGTCCTTTATCATGACTTTTGTACAGTTCTTGTCTTTGAACCAATTTTGTATTCGCAGATGATGATGATGAAACTGTTTGTGGCCTCGTGGCCAAGAGGCAAAAGAGAGATGCCCATTCTGGCATTTCAGATGATCCTGTAAGCGAGGATGTTCTTGCTGAATCCCGGAAGACAGCCGCGGAGGCTGCTGCGAGAAGAAGGCAGCGAGAGGAAGAGGAGCTCGAGCTTGTGAAACAGCGGAGCCTCGAGGAGCTGCATGTTGACGACTTGGCGCGTTCAACTGGCGAGGAAGACGAGCTTCCCGAAGAAGTGGCTCCTCATGTGGAGGAGGAAGATGAGGTTCCTGGAGAGGACGCAGCAGAGCTAGAGCAAGTCCAAGCGGACTTCGCAGAGATCGCAGGTGGCGATAAAGGTGAGATCTTCAATCTCGCAGTTACTTATAGAGATGTAATTGTGGGTGCGTTAAAGCACGGTGTGTCAAAGCCTGACATTCGCCGTTGGTTGGTAAGCAAATGCGGAGAACCCTCAGGTAATTATTTTGAGTGATATGCGCATACTAGGCTTTAGTCACTTGAAGCAAAATCATGACTGGTTTACTCGCGTCCCAGGTCACGCTTCTCTTAAAGATTTGCTTAGTGAAGATACACTGATAGGGCACGGTTCCACGTCCCTAGTGTACGATGAGGATACCTTAATCCCACCTTCGCGTGGAGGTGCTTATTCTTAGCTTTAGCAAAGATAGTGAAATAACTTATAACACAAGTTACCTCATATTGTCGCATTTGGTATCGCAGGTCATGCTGAGGAACCTGAGCTGGAGCAGAGAAGTCAGCCTTCTGCATCCCATGTTCCAATCTCGAGCTCTCATACTGAGAAGCCCGTCGCGGATGCTGGACACGTAAGTGAGCGTTTCGAGGATGTCATCGAACTCTCCGATGATGTCGAAGCTGATGCTGTGCGGATGGACGAAAGTGTCCGTACTGGTGGTAAGGAGGAAAGGACAAGCGATGCTGCCATTTCCGCATCCGGGAATGTCCGTCCAGCGACCTCGGTTGTGCCTCCGGCGATGACTGAGCCAGGAGCACCTATTCCTGCGTGGAGCATTTGGGGCTCGCAGGTTGGGAATGTAATCGCAGCTGGTGCAGCTTACACTCTTCCTCCTAACTATGAGAGTTTGGAGCTCGCAGCTGATAGGAGAGCCATGGAGCGAGGGCAGTCTTCGAACAACCCGGTGACTCGCATTCCTTCTATTCATGAAATTCTGGACGGGACCGGTAAGCAGAGGTTTTACCATTCGTACGTCGCATTATTTGCTTGCTAGTTTTGACATCATGACTTGTTTTTGACGTCTCAGGTTTGAAGCAAACCGATGTAGACTGGGTGGTTCGAATGCGCCTCAGATACCCCCGATCGTTCGTGAGGTGTCTGGAGATCAGTCCTTTTGACAGGAGGCTATTCCTTACTGAAGCCATCTGGATACTAGAGCAGCTGTGCGCGGCTACACCTGCGACCATTTCGGCCCAGAGTGCTGAATTGCTGTGTGGCATGTGCCAAAATCTCGTGCTCAAAGTCCAAGGCAGACTTGGCTTTAAATTCCTCAAGGACAGAGTTACACTGATTCGCGCAGCTGTAACTTTGAATCTCGGTCACCAGAATCTCGCAGCTGAGATGCAGAAGGTGGAGCAGCAAAAGCAAAAGGTTGATGAAGCTGTAAAGCTGTATCAGGAAATGAATGCCAAGTGCGAGCAACTGAAGCAAGAAGTGAAACAAGTGGAGAAGCTGAGCGAGCAGTTCGCACCCCAGGACTCCTTAGTCAAAAATTTGTTTTGACTTTTCGAATTTTTGAAAAGAAAACAGGAAAATGGCTGAGACATTAATGTAATGTTTTGAACATTAATGTGATATTGCTAGGGTTTCTCTCCCTTCTTTTTTAACAACAAACAATGAGTTTGCCCGTTTTGCCCCTTTCGGGATTTGATTGGACATTTCTGTGCATATCCAATTATGACATCAGCAATTGATTCTTTGCTTGATTTTCGCGCTAATTTTTCGGCAGATAAGCACGCTTCCGTTGGGAAGTCCATCCGAATCATGACTATCCGTCATTTATTAGGATACGCAACTGAATCGTCGTAGCCTTTAGTAGGGTAATTGATTGTTACCGCTTTTCAAGGCGTAAGTGATTGAACTTACCCTCTTTTTGAATTTGCTGACTCATCTTAAGCAACCGAAGAGTCTCTACAGGGCCTATATAAACCCTGCCTTTGTCATTTGGGTTCTTCATCCCAAACATGTGCTTTGCCGTGAGTCCTTACGACTGCTGGCTTCAACGCTTGTTTTTCGTTGATTCATGGCAACTTCAGGCTTTGAATCCTGAGTTTGCGCTTTGTGCCATAGAAATAGTTTCCAAGATCCACTTTATGAGGCTCATTGCCGTTTATAACCATCATAAAGAGGATGCAGATAATACCTCATGTGTGTTCGAAGAAATTTCTTCGTGTATTATGTGTGCAGGTCATGTTTCCGGCCGCCTCGTGGCGAGGTGCAGCGCCGTAGTGACCGTGCTACCGTCTCGTAATGAACGGCGGAATTCTTCTTCAGCAGTAATGAAGAAGAATCCGTCACTTTCATGTTTGTGAGCCCGGGGTGACGAACCGTCGCGTTCATCCCCGTCTACAAGGAGCCCTTGCCCTTTGGAGCTGCTGCTTGCCTGTAGATCGCCGGAACCGGTGGCTCCTTGGGCAAATGTTATGGGGAGCCTATCTGACAACGGTCTTGTCGGATAGCAGAATGTCGAGCGTATGGTTTCATGTGGCTCTTTTCAGAGCGAGATCCCCTTTGCTACAGATGTCACCCACAGATTTGGGCATCGTGTAGCCGGCACTCGAAGCCAGGGCGTTTCATTCTTTGCAGTCCGGGTTTCCGTATCACGTTTCTGCTGGCTTATCAGCCATTTTTCGAATGTATTGTAAGCCATGTTGGCTGTGTAGTTAGATGCGAGCTTTTCGCTTGTAAGCTGCTATCTAGATAGATAAATTGTAAGTCATTTGACTCGTAATGATAAATAGTATTTGTATCATCTGTTCTTTGCAACAAAATACAATTTCGCATGTGTTTCGGCTTGTTCTGCCTTGCATAATGACATGTAATGATTTCACATATGCGATGTCAATTTATAGATATTTCGCTAGATCATTCGAGATCGTTATTTCGCAGCTGTGCCATCTTGACGGATGGGCTTGTAGTTGGTCGTTGTAAATCGTATGAGATCACGTTCACAACGTTGTTATCGTTCCAGATAATTTTCCAGAGATCAATCAAGATCGTCGAGCTGTGCAAATTGCTATCATAGAAGACAGGCTTCGTTTGAGATCGTTTCTCGCATAAACTGCTATCACAGCAGACAGATCTTTAGAAGATCTAATAAGATAACTCTGCACTCGTGTTGCCATCATATAAGACGGGTTTGGATAATTAACCAAAATTGCTATCGTAACAGATAGGCTTGAGAAGATCATTATAAGATCGCATCTGTATAACCTGCTATCCCAAGAGATAGGCGTTAGATGATCGATTGAGATCATTTTTGTATTTCGCTGCTATCGCAAAAGATAGGCTTTGGATGGTCGTGTAAGATCGTTTTTTTTTTCGTTTGGGTGCTATCGCAAGAGATAGGCTTTAATGATCATTTAAGATCGCATTTGCATTTGATTGCTACCATGAGAGATAGGCTTTGGATGATCACTTAAGATCGCATTTGCGTTTGGCTGCTATCGTAAAAGATAGGCTTTAATGATCACTTAAGACCGCATTTGCATTTGTTTGCCACCGTGAGAGATAGGCTTTAGATGATTACTTAAGATCGCATTTGCGTTTGATTGCTACCATGAGAGATAGGCTTTAATGATCACTGAAGATCGCATTTGCATTTGATTGCTACCGTGAGAGATAGGCTTTAATGATTACTGAAGATCGCATGTGCATTTGATTGCTATCATGAGAGATAGGCTTTAATGATCATTGAAGATCGCATTTGCATTTGATTGCTACCATAAAAGGTAGACTTTAATGATCACTGAAGATCGCATTTGCATTGGCTGCCATCGTAGGAGATGGGTTTTAGATGATCACTTAAGATCGCATTTGCGTTTGGCTGCTATCGTAAGAGATAGGCTTTAATGATCATTTAAGATCGTATTTGCATTGGCTGCCATCATAAGGGATGGGCTTTAGATGATCAATTAAGATCGTGTTTACGTTGACTGCTATCGTGAGAGATAGGCTTTGGATGATCGATTGAGATCGCGTTTGCTATCGTATGAGATAGGCTTTGATGATCAATTAAGATCGCGTTTGTGTTTGGCTGCTATCGTAAAAGATAGGCTTTAATGATCGATTGAGATCGCATTTGCTATCATATGAGATAGGCTTTGATGATCAATCAAGATCACGCTTGTGTTTGGCTGCTATCGTAAAAGATAGGCTTTGATGATCGATTGAGATCGCATTTGCTATCATATGAGATAGGCTTTGATGATCAATTAAGATCACGCTCGCTATCGTAAGAGATAGGCTTTGATGATCAGTTAAGGTCGCATTTGCTATCGTATGAGATAGGCTTTGATGATCGATTAAGATCGCGTTTGCTATCGTGTGAGATAGGCTTTGATGATCGATTGGGATCTTGTTTGTATTTGTTACTATTGCAGCGAATAAATCATTGTTAACAGTTGTAACAAATTAGATAAAGCGATATAAACAGCAATCAAATATGAACTTCTCATTTGGGAGAATTCTTTTATTATGACATTCTCATATGGTAGAGATAGAATTACAATCCTCTCATATGGGAGAGGAGATTGCGAATATCGTAGCCACATGAGACATTAAGCAACGTTATCATAAAACGTATGAAACAAGAGAAGTCAGGGATAGTACTTCTTGATCCAGCGCATGTTGACTGAGTTTGGAGTTGAGGCTGTGCCGTGCAACCTTCGTATGCTGCAGTAGCCGCTATCGAAGACTTCTGTGACTTCGAAGGGTCCCTCCCAATTAGCTGCGAACTTTGGGTGGGTTGCCTCTCGCATGCAGTGGTCAGATGCGCGCAAGACCAGGTCGCCAACTGCGAAATCCCGTCGCTGGACTGTCTTGTTGTAGGCGCGCGCGATTCTCTCTTGGTACCGCTTGTTAGTCCTTTTGGCTTGTTCTCGCTTTTCTTCCAGCAAGACTAAATCATGATCGCGTTTGTTTTCATAGAGCGCATGGAAGGCCAGCCTTGCCGAATTGACTCTGACCTCCGCAGGTACCACCGCTTCGGCCCCATAACATAGTAGAAATGGAGAGGCCCCTGTGGGTGTCCTTGGAGAAGTTCTGTAGGCCCACAGAGCTATGCTAAGAGAGTCGGCCCACTTCTTGTGGTCATCTGCGACCATCTTGCTCAGAATTCTCAGCAGCGTTTTGTTGGTCGCCTCGGCTTGCCCGTTTCCCTTTGGATAATAGGGGGTAGAGCATATCTGCCTGATATTGTACTCCGCAAGTTTTGTAGCTACCTGACGATTAACAAAAGGAGTACCGTTATCTGAAAGAATAGTATTCGGAATTCCGAACCTGCATACGATGTTTTCCTGGATGAAGTTGACCACAGCCAGCGCATTTGCCGTCTTCAGTGGTATTGCTTCCACCCATTTGGTGAACAGCTCAGTTGCGGTGAGAATGAAATGGTTCCCATGTGACGTCGGCCGGATGGGGCCAATGAAGTCCAAAGCCCATGTGTGAAATGGCCATGGCGTTCCTAGCGCATGTAGGTCCACGGCGGGAGCGTGCACTAGGTTCCCTTTGAATTGACATTCTTGGCAACGTCGCACTTTGGTGCGGCAATCGACTTCCATCGTGGGCCAGAAGTATCCGATTGAGAGGAGCTGTCTGCATAATTTAGCACCTCCCTGGTGTTCCACCTGATGGGAGAGGTCCATGACTTCTTGTGCTTCCCTATCGTCTAGGCATCGCAGCAAGTTGCCTTCGTGACCTTTTCGCCAAAGCAGATTTTCTTGAACCACATATCGAGAAGCTTTCCTCTTTAATTTGTCTGCCTCTTTTCTCGATTCGGGCACGGTGCCCTTGGTGAGGAATTCAAACAATGGCTTTCTCCAGTCTGTGTCGTCGTCGATTAGAGCGACAAGTAGAGAATCTTTGATTAGTGCACAACTCTCGCACTTCCCTTGTATCAGGGCTGCAGCTGTTGACATGCCTGGCCAATGAATGCCATATCTCTGAGCTTTCCTGTAGATTGACACCTCGCTTTCTCCGCAAGCGTGTTGGTGAATCTTTTCTAACAGCTGTTGTCCCTCTTGTTCGGAGACACATCGCATGAGTATTCCTCCGGGACCCTTGTAGTAAAGGGTGTTGTCGTGGATGCAGTATCCTTTCGTGAGTACCCAGCTTTCGCTGCTGGTGCCTTTCGCAATAGCTTGCAGGATTGCTTTTCGCCAGTCTGCGTCGTCCATGTGTTCGTCGTCGCACGCATCTTCTGTTAATGCCGACGATGTTCGCACTTCGATGGAAATCCTCGCAGGGCATTTGTCTATGCTGACCTTAGATCCCAGAGTTGCTAAGGCGTCTGCATGCCTGTTGTCCGCTCGGGGTTTGTGCTCGTATTTCACGTCGCAGAATTGCTGCATCAGCTTTTGCACTAGGGTGCGGTATGGCAGGAGATTGATCTCCTTTAAACCATATTCGCCCGAGGCCTGTTTAACAATCAGTTTGGAATCTCCCATGACTGTTAAGTTGCTCACCTCCAAAGCTTTCGCCGCACGGAGTCCTGCGATCAGAGCCTCGTATTCCGCCTCGTTGTTCGTGACTGCGAAGTTGAGTTTTGCGGACATCTGTATGACTTCCCCGTCCGGCTTTGTCAAGACTATCCCAATACCTCCGCCTTTTCTGGTTGACGAGCCATCGAAGTGGAGGGTCCAATAGGGCACGTCAATCGCGTAGATTTCAGGGCCTTCGAGTTCTTCCTCGATCACAGGTTCATGACTGTTGTCAGGAAACTGTGCTAGCAGATCTGCTACCGCCTGCGACTTGATCGCTCTTGGTTTTACGCATGTGATATCGTATTGAGAAATGGTCATGTACCATTTCGCCAATCTCCCGCCCGGAGTAGTGTGGGTTAGCAGGTATCTTATGGGGTCGCTTTTGGTGACCACCACTACTTTGTGCGATGCAAAATAGTGTCTCAACTTCTCTATTACGAAGAATAAGGCAAGGCAATGACGTTCGATGTCCGTGTACCTTGATTCAGCAGGCTGCACAATGCGAGAGATGTAATAGATAGGCCTCTCTTGTCCCTCGTATACCTGGGCCAAGAGTGCTCCTATAGATCTCCTTGTTGATGTAAGATATAGCAGCAGCGGCGATCCCAGTTGAGGCGCGATCATAATCTTCGGGGATGTAAGTATCTCCTTTAGCTTTTCGAATGCCGCTTCATGGTCAGGAGCCCAGTTGTACGCGGCGTCCTTCCTGAGAAGAGTGCTGAAACAGCATGTAATCTCGGCGATTGCTGGGATGAATCTCCGCAGATATGACAATTTTCCCAAGAATGTTTTCAAGGCACTTTGGTTGTGAGGTGGCGTCATGCTGGTGATGGCTGACACTTTCGCAGGGTCAGGCTCGATCCCTTGGCGATGGACCACGCACCCCAAAAACTTCCCCGAAGTTACGCCGAATGCGCATTTCATGGGGTTCATTTTCAGTTGAAAGCTCCTGCATCTGTTGAATACCTTTCGCAGGTCTGCAAGGTGATCTGCTTCATGCCTGGATTTGACTACCAGGTCATCCACATAGAATTCCACTTCTTTGTGCATCATGTCGTGGAATAGGGCCATCATGGCCCGCTGATAGGTTGCGCCTGCATTCTTGAGACCGAATGGCATTACCGTATAGTTGAATACCCCCACGGGAGTGATGAATGCAGTTTTCCTTGCATCTTCGGGATCCATCTTGATTTGATTGTACCCGCTGAAGCCGTCCATGAAACTGAACATGCGATGGCCTGCTGTTGAATCAATGAGCAAATCGATGTTAGGCAGCGGGAAATCGTCCTTAGGACAGAAGCGATTAAGATCTCGGAAGTCCACGCAGATGCGGAGCTGTCCGTTCTTCTTCACCACTGGCACGATGTTGGCCAACCATGTGGGATGGTGATTGGGCTCTATGAACTTGGCATCTAGGAGTTTGACAATCTCCTGTTTGATCTTCACGTTGAGCTCTGGCCTAAAGCTTCTGGTGCTTTGCTTGACCGGTTTAGACCCTGGGATGATGTCTAAACGGTGCATGGTGATGCTCGTGTCCAGACCCGGCATCTCGTCGTATTCCCATGCGAACACGTCCTTGTATTCAGTTAGGAGCTGCAGCAGTCCTTGTTCTTCTTCGCTTGCGAGGTCCGCACTCAGGAAGACTGGTCTTTTCTTTTCCTCGTTCGGGCTGAGGAACACTTCCTTAAGCTCTTGCTTTTGTGGTCTTGGCCTGTCTTCCATGCATTCGGGGGCTTCTTTAAGTTTCTCCTCTGGAGTGCCCTGTGTTGGCTCTTCTGTGAGCGCAACTTGCTCGATTTGATTGATTTGCCCGGGGACATCCCCATGCCCGTGTGAGGACGTCCCCGCGCACCTTCATATGCGATAGCATTTCTTCCCGTTGGCGTAGAAGCTCTCTATCTCCTTGCCCTCGGGGTCGTGCTTTGCGATCCTCTTCAGAGTGTAGACACTCTTGCGATGATATGCGATGCGCGGCGCCTCTTCATGGGTAGGCGGCTTTTCTTCGGTGTCTCCCCTTGTCACCATCACGCCTGCAGGTGACTGGTCCTTGATGTCCTCCCAGAGAGGTAAAGGAGTAGGGTTGAATGGTCCGGGTGTTTGCTCGTCCGCCATCTCGGTGAACCACACCGCCTCGCTGAGATGCGCTTCGTCCAAGTTGAACGGGTTAGTTGAGGCCGGTATCTCGACAATCCTGTCGTTCCAGATAGCTTTCATCACTTGGTGAGCCGTTGAAGGGATTGCGTCAAAGCGATGAATCCAGGCCCGACCTATGATCATGTGGTATGTGGTGTTCGCGTCTATGACATAGAACTTCGCCGAGCACTTGATTTTGCCGATCTGAACGCCCAGGCGGATCCACCCGATCGTCATTCTGGAATCGCTTCCGAATCCCACCAGCGGGGATGGACGCTTGACTACCTTGTGCTCGGGGATCCCTGCTAGCTTCAGTGTGTGGAGTGGAACAACATTGACCGCTGCTCCTCCATCGACGAATGCTCGCTTGAATTCGACGCCGTTGATGATGGCGGTCACGTACAGGGGCCTCTGGTGGCTCGCATCTGTCTTTTTGTCGCTGGCAGAAAAGGTCATAATCTTTTCTGTGGAACGGGATGCCCTGACGACTTTCCCGTTGGAGACCACGAGGTCCTCCTCGTAGTCTTCTGCTACCCTTAAGATTGCTTTTGTCATGTCCGCTCGACATTTTTCGGAGAAGTTCATCTCGTTGAAGAATCTGTCGAAGCCGTGCGACCCTTTCATGCGGTCGGCACGCTCATCTTCCGTGTCCATGCTGTAGTCTTCATCTTCATGGACTTCAGCAACGATGGGTAGACCATCCTCTGCGACTTCTTCCAAGTCGACTATCGAGATCATGGCGACCTCTTTGCCTTTTGAGCCCGAATCTGTATGGGCAGGCAGCGGGTTGTTGCGCACATCCTTCCGATGGTCGCTGACGATGAGTTCGCCGCTCTTCATCTTCTGATCGAGCGTGAATCTGAGCTTCTTGCACTCGGCTGTGGGGTGCATGACCTTACCGTGGTATTCGCACCACTTAGGGTCCCTCGTCATCTCCTTGGAGGGTGTTTTCTCGAGCGGTGGGAGGACGCCGTCCTTGCGCCACTGTCTGCAGAGATCGCTCGCTTCCTCCACCGAGCATGGCAGAGGTGGTGCGTCGAAGTTTGTAACCTTCGCTTGCTTCTGGGGCGAAACTGTATTGACCTCAGCTTCGCGTCCCCGCTTGTAGCCAAATCTGCCGATCTTGTAGGTGGTGCCGCTCGCAGGTCGTTCTGGAGCGCTCTTCTTTCTCTGTCTCTCGACGATGGGCTCGATGTTCATCGTGCACTCGATGAGCTTTGAAAACGTGGGTGTTTGCAAATTGATTAGCATGCTCTTGTACTCATCTCGCATGCACTGCAGGCATATCTCTACGAGCCGACTTTCGAGCATCGGATCCTTGCATTCTAAGGATTTCGCTCTGAATTTCTTGATGAAAGTGATTCCATCTTCCTCGCGTTTCTGATACATCCGCGAGAGATGGATCATCGTCACCTTCTCTTCCATCTGGAAGAACTTGGTGTAGAACTTCTGGACCATGTCGTCCCAAGTCTTCACAGATCCGGGCTCCAACGTCCGGTACCATTTGTATGCTACATTCCCAAGAGTCTTTGGGAACTCTCGCATCAGCAGTTTGGGATCGGCTCCGTACGGACCCATGACATCGATGAAACGCATGACATGCTCATGAGCGTTTCCATTGACGTCTTCGAACTTGTCCCATTTGGGAACCTTGTACCCTGTCGGGTTAGGCATGAGATAGATCTCTCGTGGAATGGGTGGATCGTTGTCTAGCTTCGGGATGATGGTATCCGCGAGCGATTGATGAGCTAGGATGGAGTCCACGCGCTTCTGCAAGGACGTCATGCATTCTGGGAGGCTTCCCTCGGTAGCTGCCGGAGGGGTTGCCGTAGGCGGTGGCGACACATATGCCGTCGGAGGATTGGGAGTGTATTGACCGCCCGCGTTTCCCCAGATCGTCGCTGGTGGAGGCAGAGTGTACTGCAAAGTAGGGTTAGACGCCAAAGCCGTGGGCTGAGAGGCGTGAGCGGCAGGGGGTAGCATTTGCGCTGTTGATCCTTGGATCGAAGGCAGCTGCGCGGCTGACGGTGGAGTTTGCAGATGAGGGTTGGGAGGCGTGGCCGATACTCCCAATCCTGGAGCAGTAGGGGTTCCTCCTCCCTGAGGGGTGGCGGTACCTGGTGGAGGATTTGGCGCAAGGGTGCCCAGAACGGCCAAGATCCGCTCCAACTGCGCAGATTGAGACTTGAGAGCTTTTGCTTGACTTTGGACAGTGGCATCCAAAGACTCCAAAGTTGGTGCCTCGCCGGGAGTCGTCGGAGTACGGCGGACTTCGTCTCCCGAGGGAGTTTCGGTGGAAGGCGACCGGTTGCTGACATCATCCTCCTGAGACATGGTTGCTTTTGCTGGTAAGATTCACGTCGGGTTCACCAAAATGTGCACAAGAGATTCCGGCAGGGAGACCTCCGTGTACACCGTACGTAGTGGATCAGGGATCGCACAGGAAGAATAGGGGTGTGTGTAGGGAGAGAGCAAGTCAGTAGCAATGTCTGAGAGAGAGACAGAAGTTTGGCAGAGCTTCCGCGTATAGCAGTGTCGTCCTCCTTTGTATGGAAAGGTTAACGATATATATATACTGGAGAACGTGACCGTTGTAGTGTGGTTAATGCGCCCATTGATGGCGGCTTAATTAGCTTAACCATAACGGCACGTTCGTCCGAGTATATAGGAACCGTTAGAGCACGTGGTGCGCGAGTACCGGAACCGTTACGAGGTTGACCGGGTTTTGACCGGATTGACCGGGTCTAGGGAGCTCGTGCCATAAATCTCTCAAAACAGTTACTAAAGGTCGCGCGCGGGCTTGGCTCGCACGCGACAGGGCTTACTCTAGCCTCCAAACCACAAATCCCTACAAGTCCCGTGCAGTGGTATGCGAGGGCTCTGTCTCGCAGCCCCCACATGGATCAGCGCGGCTGGTGATCCAGTGTGTATGGAGCACAATATGGTGTGCTGGATGGTTGCCACGTGGCCTAGATCTGCCATGTCATAAAGCAGTATCTACAACAGTGAAGTTCAAGACCTTGAAAACTGGTTCAAGCCCTTGGAGGAGATGCTGATTATATAAAGCAAGTAAGCCTTTTTCAAGGCCTTGAAAACAAGTTCGAACCCTTGAAAAACAGACTGTTTTGTATGTTGCAAAAAATATGGGAAAGAATGAACTGAAAATGCAAGAGACAAGTGATTTATAGAGGTCAAGCCAAGAGAGTTCCCTTACTCTGTTACATCTTGTTGTTTTCCCTAACCTGTCTAGTACCGGCTCTAGCTAGCTGATTAACTAAGAATTATCTTTTTTCACCTTGAACAATCCTTGAGAATAAATGTAGAGATAATACAAAAATGATCTACCAATACAGCTCAATACAGAAGTACACTTAGAATAGAAAACTGTAGTGAAAAATGCAATGAACTTCTGTGGAATGGATTCAGAGTTTGATGTTCTTATTTGGTGCTTTGTCAATCAAGAAACTTGTCTCTCACTTTCGCCCATTGAGTCTCGTATATTGTTGCTTCAAAGTGAGCTCCATTTATACTGTTTGAAGCTCTGCAAATCTTCCCAGATTTTCAGCAACAACTTCCTATTTTGTAGGCAACAGCTTTGACTCTCTTTAACAGCTTTCTCCAACGGATAGTTGATCACAATCTTCAGAGATATTGTTGTGATCTTGTCTTTAAACAATCTTAGAAGCTGTCATAAGTCTCTGATTGATTACGGGATCAAAGTGTCCAACTATTTCCAAATCTGCAGAAGCTCAGTTTAGGAAACTATCTTGCAAAAATTGGAAATAAAATTTCCTACAATATCAGAGTCAAACATATGATATTTCTATGTTCAAAAGTGTTAGAATAATTTTTCTTTCATCATCTAATAACAGTGAAACAAACATATGAAAGATAGAAAGGGAATCAACTCAGAGAGTTTGCAGAAAACTCCCCCTGAGAATGTTCACACAGGTTAAACAGTTTCAAGCATTTGAATTCAGTTTCAAGGTCTTGAAAATAGCTAAACTATTTTCAAGCCTCTGAGAACTGATTCAAGGCCTTGAAATAGCTGAACTATTCCAAGCCTTGCACAACCTGATCTTACAATCTCGCCCTTGATGAAAGACAAAACCAAATTCTATTTGATCCTTAGTCTCTTCAAAATAACCTGATTAGTTCACAATTTATAATAATACAGTAGTTCCAAAAAGATCCAACTTATTTAAATTACCAACAGAAAGTAAACAGTTCAACAGATAGAAAATAAAAGCTAAAAACTAAATCCTATAATTTTCTCTCCCTTTTTGACTTTCATCAAAAAGATAGAATATGTTGGATCAAATGTCTGGATAATTTTGAAAACTTAAAGAAAAAACTTTTAAGAATAGAGAATAGGGAAGAAAGAGGAGCAAGATAAAGGTTCTGGGGCTTGATCCTCAGCTTGATCTACTTCTTCTTCACCACTGTCTTCAGCATCAGTCTTATCTTGTGCTTCATGTTCCTCTTCAATCCTACCAGTAGTAGTCACTTCTTCAGTCTTATCCTTTGTAGCAGTCTTTGGATATTTCTTCTTCTTCTTCAAGGTAATCAACAGATCATGTGAGTCAGGGCTATTGACTTCATCTTCTTCCTGTGAGGCCTGTTCTGCTACCTTCTTTCCCTTATCTGAGCCTCGAGCAGCCTCTTCCTGGTCTGAATGTTCACTAGGCAAATCCTTGTCAGAGTCTCCTTTCTTTGTAACTTCATCATCCTCAGGAACATCAAGCAAAGCCATGCTTCTGAAGATTCTTTCCACCATGTACTTGACTTGCCCAATTTCACTTGCAAGTCCATAAACAGTTGCCTTGATATCCTCCATGTCCAACTCCAAACCATCAAGTCTCTGATTTTCTGTTTGCTGAGAAGTCTGACTTGAAGTGGGATTCAAGATCTTGGTCTTAGGAAACTTCTTTGCACCTAGTTCTTCTTCAGGTAAATCTGAGTAAAGCTTCCATACTTTTTCCTTGGTTTTACCACTCCAATTTTTTCAAAGGCTTTCTCATTAAATACTCCAAATCCAGAAGTGACTGATTTCTCTCTTGTAGTTGGAATCTCAAAGTGTTCAAAGAACAAAGTGAGCAAGTTTGCATAGGGCAGAGGGTGTATCCTTTTACTTGTAAGGCTAAAGAGCATATGTCCAATCACTAGTTTTGAAGATCAATCTCATAGCCATGCATAACCAGATACATGATGTGCAGCATTCTTTCAGTCACCAATTCTCTAGAATGCTCTCTGGGGAAAATACACCTAACCATGATGGTATGAAGGACTTTGGCTTCAACATTCAACACATTATGTGTTCATTGTTTGGCTGAGGTGGAGATGTTTGGAAGAAAGAACTCATCTTTGGCTAGCTTCATGGTTTCTGACTTTGGTGGATGGTTGCTAGTGTCATATCTCTTTGGACAGCCTAGCACATTGGCAAACTCAGAGTGATCCAATTCAGTTACTATCCCAGCAACTTTAGATTTGATCACCAAATGTGCAGATCTCTTAACTTGTGTCAAATTCAGGTAGAAGAGTCTGGTGTGTCTAGGGTAGGCCAATTCTCTAGGATTCAGCATAGACCACAGAGAACTCTTCTTCAACATAGAGATGAACTTAATTTTCATGTGTTCCGCCACATGCTTATTGATCATACTACAGAAACCAATAGATCTTGAAGCAAAACCATCTAACCACTGACCTTTAGAGATTTTTGAGACAAACCAAGTCTCATCTGGAGCTGAGTTCTTTGTTGAGGCCTTTGAATAGATTTGCAATGCCTTCTCCAATTGATCTTCTGGTTGTTCTTCTGTCACATCTCCTTTCCCTTTTTCCTCCTGAGTTGCTTTATTCTTAAGTATCTTTGAACTAGTAGGCTCTGTTCCTGGTTGCTTCGCTGTAACAGCTTTCTGCTTCTTTTTCTTTTCTGGAGAGGAAGTTGTAACCTTCTTGTTCTTATTCTTGGGTGGATGAAGATCTGGAACTGCCTCTGCAGTAGGAGTTCTGGAGCTAGAGTCCCACTGACTTCTTGAACTTCATCCACTGCTGCTTTTCTTTTCTTTTCTGAAACAGGTTTCGATCCTCCAGCCATCTTGATTCTGTCGGAGGCTCTCCATGTGCTCATTAGGGTTTGGGAGAAGAATAGAGAGAGGTGGAATGATACGGAAAGAAGGAGAATAGAAGAAGATAAATACTGGAAGAGTTTGAGTTTCAAAAGGAAACTAGAATATCTCTCTGATCTCAAAAAGATTTGCAATAATCAGAGAGGGTTCAAATCTTTTATGCCGTTGGAAAATAAAATATTCTAATACTGTTTTTGGCTAAAACAAATTTTTGAAAAGGGTAGGGGCTATATTAGGTAAATATCTACAGAGATATCACCCAACACAGAATAATCCAAGATTATTGACATAAGTGTAGCAGACTTATTTTCAAGGCTTTGAAAAGGTTTTCAAGGTCTTGAAAAACTGTAACACTGCAACAGATAAAGATCAAGGCTTTGAAATGATTTACAAGGCTTTGAAAATCAGTTCAAGACTTTGAAAACACATACAACTTACCTTGCTTACCTGATGCTCCCCCTAAACCAATGCATCTTTATTTAGCATTCCCAATTCCAATCTCAGAGCTGAGAATGTTTCATCTGCTAATGGTTTAGTGAAGATATCTGCAGTTTGCATGTTAGTGGCAACAAATGCAAGAAAAATATAACCTTTCTCAGCATGATCTCTGATGAAATGGTGTCTGACATCAATGTGCTTGGTTCTTGAGTGTTGCACTGGATTCTTTGTAATTGAAATTGCACTAGTGTTATCACACTTGATAGGTATGCTCTTGAAATAAAATCCAAGGTCTCTTAGCTATTGAGCAATCCATAGTACTTGTGAACAACATGCTCCTGCAGCTATATATTCAGCTTCAGCTGTTGATAGAGCAACTGAATTCTGTTTCTTGGATTGCCAACTAATCAGAGATGATCCAATATATTTGCAAGTTCCTGAAGTGCTCTTGCTATCAACTTTGTAACCTGCAAAGTCAGCATCTGAAAAAACCATGCAAAGAGAAATTGTAATGTTTTGGATACCAAAGCCCTAAGTCTTTGGTTCCATTGAGATATCTGAATATTCTCTCAACAGCAGTTAAGTTTGATTCCTTTGGATCAGCTTGGAATCTAGCACACATGCATACACTAAACATTATATCTGGTCTGCTTGCAGTGAGATAGAGTAATGATCCAATCATACATCTATACTCTTTTACATTGACACTCTTACCAGATTCATCCTTACATTGAGCCATGTTATATTTGTTTAGTAAGTCTCCTGTGTACATGCTTTGATGCAAAAAGATGCCCTTCTTCAACTGATGTATTTGAAGTCCTAGGAAGAAGCTCAACTCTCCCATCACGCTCATTTCAAATTCCATGCTCATAAGACTTGAGAATTCTCTGCACAGTTGATCATTAGTAGCTCCAAACAAAATATCATCAACATATATCTGAACTACAAGCAAATATTTCTCATGAGTCTTTATGAAAAGATTCTTGTCTACTAAACCTCTTTTGAAATCATTTTCAAGCAAAAACTTTGATAGTCTTTCATACCAATCTCTTGGGCTTGTTTCAAACCATAAATAGCTTTGTTAAGTTTGTAAATATGATCTGGAAACTTGTCATTTTCAAAACCATGTGGTTGTGCAACATAAACTTTTTCTTGTAAGTAGCCATTCAAGAAGGCACACTTTACATCCATTTGAAAAAGTTTCATGTTCTTGTGAGATGCAAATGCAAGCAAAATTCTAATTGCTTCTAACCTGGAAACTGGATCAAAAGTTTCCTCATAATAAGAGGTGTCAAACGCGTGGGTTCGGGTGGACCCGACTCGTTTATAAATGGGTTCATTGTACATGGGTCCAACCCGTTCCACCCGTGTAAATGATACGGGTTTTATGGGTGGGTCATAAACGGGTCAATGTGACCCGTTAACCCATTTCTAACCCGTTTTGAACCCGTATATGCTAAAGTATGAAAAGACACATACAAGTGTTTCTATTAATAGGTTTTTTGAAAGACACTTCTTATTTTCTTTTTGAAACTATCCACTTAACTATTTTCATTTTTCTACAAAAGGGGACTGAATTTAACAAATTATAATATATAAATAAAACACCCAACAAGAAAAATCTAAAGTTCAGCCCTAGCACTGGGAGAGAAATAAATCATAGCCTCTCTTGAAAAAATCACTTTCTGGTAAAAAAAAGGACGAAGAAAAAAAATAGACAATCTCGCTCTCTTGTTCTCCCAAAAGACGATCGGTCTTCACCTTTCTCTATCAGCAGTTCTAATGCTTGATGTGTCTTTCCTTCGATTTGAAGCCTTGTTATAGTCTTGCTGTGTACAGAGAGAGGCTAGTGAAGGAACGGGTTTAGACGGGGTCACTTCTCAACCCGCGTAACCCATGTAATTCAGCGGGTTGAATGAAACCACCCATTTCAACCCGTTTGTACAAATTAGCAAGACCCAAACCCGTTTAAACTTCGCGGATACGGGCGGGTTGACGGGTCTGGGTCAACTTTGCCAGCTTTACTCATAATCAATACATTCTTCTTGGTTGTAACCTTGAGAAACTAACCTTGCTTTGTTTCTGATCACCTTGCCACTATCATCCAACTTATTTCTGAACACCCATCTGGTACCAATGACGGACTGTTTTGTAGGTGGAGGAACCAGGTTCCAAACCTTATTCCTTTCAAACTCATTGATTTCACTTTGCATAGAAATGATCGAGTCAGCTTCTTGTAAAGCTTCTTTCACAGCTTTTGGTTCTACAAGAGGAAGAATTAAAAGCACATAAGTTCTTTAACTGTGATCTAGTCTGTGTACCAGTGGTTGGATCTGAGATGATATTATCAACTGGATGAGATGAGATATATTTGAATCTCTTTCTTGTAGACCATGGCTCATGCTCTCCATAGATCTTCTCTGGTCTTGAAGTAGTGGCTTTGTCACTTGTATCCTTCTGATCATCTTTTTCAAGGCTTTGAGGCTTATTTTCAAGGCCTTGAGCACCATTTCAAGGTCTTGAAAATGTCTTCTATTTTCTTCTTAGTCTTTCTTGAATCCTAGTGGATTCTCAGTCTCTTCCTCTGATTCATGCTTGTTCAAATTCAAGTCTGCAAAACTTTCACTCAAAGAACCATCATAGCTTTCATCAAAAATAACTTGAATGCTCTCTTCAACCAATTTGGTTCTTTTATTTTAAACTCTATAATCTTTGCTATTCAGAGAGTAACCAAGAAATATACCTTCATCACTTCTTGCATCAAACTTACCAAGATTATATTTTCCATTGTTGTGGATAAAACAAGTGCATCCAAAGGGCCTGAAGTAAGATATGTTTGGCTTCCTCCCTTTGAATAGTTCATAGGGGGTCTTCTTCAGAATAGGTCTGATCAAGCACCTGTTCAAAATATAGTTTCTTGTATTCACAGCTTCTGCCCAATAATGTTTTGGCAGCTTGTTCTCAAGAAGCATTGTCCTCGACATATCATCAAGAGTCATGTTATTTCTTTCAACAACACCATTCTGTTGAGGAGTTCTTGGAGCAGAAAAGTTGTGAGTAATACCATGCTTCTCACTGAACAAATCAAATTCTAACTGATCAAATTCTCTACCATGATCACTTCTAATTGAAGCTACATGTAGGTTTTTCATGTTTTGAAGTTCTCTACAAAGCTTTGAAAATTCAGAGAGGGCTTCAGATTTTTCTTTGAGAAACATAACCGAAGTATATCTAGGAAAATCATCAACAACAACTGGCATATACCTTTTACCTTTTGGAGTAGGAGTTCTCATAGGACCACAGAGATCCATATGAAGCAGTTCAATAGGTCTAGTTGTACTTACAAACTTCTTTGGCTTGAAGGAACTTCTGGTCTGCTTGCCTTGAGCACAGACTTTGCACATTTCATCTTCATTGAACTTACTGGATGGCAATCCTCTTACCAAGTATTTGTAAATCAACTTGTTCAAAGTGTGCAAGCTGATATGACCAAGCGTCCTGTGCCAAAGCTTTGAATCTTCTTTCAAGGCCTTGAGACACTTCAAACTTTCACCTGCAACTTTGTTAGTCTGAAAAGTATAAACATTGTTTGATCTAGAGGCTGTGAGAATGCAATCTCCTGATTTCTCATTTTGCACCACACACTTCTCTTCATCAAATATAACTTTGTTGCCATTGTCACAAAGCCGAGATACACTAAGCAAGTTAAATTTAAAACCATCAACTAGATACACATCAGAAATAGAGTTTTCAGAATTTGTACCAACTTTACCAATACCAAGAATATTGCATTTGCCTTTGTCACCAAGTGTAATTGAACCTTCTGATTGCTCCTTTAATTCAGAGAATAGAGATCTCTTTCCACTCATATGTATTGAGCAACCACTGTCCATAAACCACTTTTGTTCTTTGATGTTGGTGACAACCTGCAAACACCAATCACTTACTTACCCAGCTGTTAGACCATGTGTGAAATTTGGATTCATATTCAGGATCAACCATGTTAGGTGGCCTTACCCCTTTAGGAACCCAAATCTCCTTAACTTGTCATTTGAGTTGAAAAGGAAAAGTGTTCATCATTATGTGAGGGTCTCTTCTTCTAAAAGGACATGTCAACTTAACATGACCAGTTTTGCAGCAGTAATGACATGTAGGAGAAATTATGTTTCCAGCTTTCAAAAATCTGGTATTGTTCATCCTTGTAAAGTTTGGATTGAATCCAATACTGGCTTTGTGAACAGACTGTGGACTTCCTCCAAGAATCAAGTTCAACTTGTGTTCTGATCCAGCAAGCTTGAATTTGACCAATTCAGATTCTTGAAGTTTCTCAGTAAGATTAGTCTTTTGTTTACCTAATTCGTCAATATGATGTCTTAGATTAACAAGGATGTCACTCATTGAGGAGTTTTCAGTGACTACTTCCTTGACTTGTGTTTTCAAGGCTTTGAAACAGGTTTTCAAGGCCTTGAAATCGCTGTCAGTTTTCTTCTGAGAGATTTCAAGATTCTGATTTAGGCAAACAAGTTGTAAGTTTTCTTTTGCTTGCTCATGACCTTTTTCTTTCAAAATTCTGATCTCTTTCAGATAATCTTCCTCATTTAAAAGCATTGTTCTGAGATATTCTGAAAGAGCATCTTTGGTTTTGAAATCAGACAGTTTACCATTACCTCAATGTTCTTCTCAGAACTTCCATCATGTTTGGCCATGAAGAACAGGTTGGCATGTTCTTCTTCAGATTAAGATTCACTGGAGCTATTTGAATAACTCCATGAAGCTATCATGGCTTTCTTTCTTCTTTCATGATCTTTCTTTTGAAAGCTCTTGCTTTTCTTGTGTGGAAAATCTCTTATCAAGTTTCCTCCATCACCACATTCAAAGCAGTTCATAAATTTTGATTTATTTTGTGAAGAGGACTTACCTTTGTAGTCCTTGCTACTTGAGGGTCTATACCTTTCTCTGTTGAAGTCTTTGTTTCAAAAGTTTTTCTTCATTTTGAGAATCCTTTTCAAGGCTTTGGAAATCAAAGCAATTGGATCTTCATCATCACCGTCTTCAGTTTCATGGCTTTGTGTTCTCTCATTCTCTTTGGCTTTGAGAGCTAAGTTCTTGACACTATCTGGGAGTTCTCCAACAACTTCATTCATAGATATCTCATGTGTTAGGAGCTTTCCTTGTAGGTCATCAAGTTGTAGAGTTGAGAGATTTTGAGATTCTTCAATAGTTGTGGTCTTTGGTTCCCACTTTGCCTTTGGAAGACTTCTTAATATCTTCTTCAACTTTTCTTCATTGGAAAAAACTTTCCCAGTGAATCAAGGTTGTTTACAATGTCTGTGAAACTCTTGAACATGTATATGATAGATTCATATGGATTCATCTTGAATAGCTCATACTGTCTGAGATAGATGTTGATCTTGGTTTGCTTGACTTGACTGGTTCCCTCAAAGGTAACCACAAGCTTTCCCAGATTTCTTTAGCAGTTGTGCATCCAGAGATCCTTTTGAATTCATCTGTACTCAAAGCACAATACAAAATGTTAATAGCTTTATAGTTCTTATAAAATTGCTCTAATTAAGAAGAGGAGAGTGAGTCTTCTGTTTTGAAAGTTTTAATCCCATCTTTCTCTATGTAGAAAGTATGAGGTCCATTTTGGATAATGGTCCAAAGCTCTAGACCTTGATCAATGATGAACATTTTCATAAGGGCTTTCCAGTGTGCAAAATTTTCTCCACAAAATAGAGGAGGTCTGTTAGTACCTCTTCCCTGTGAGAAACCACCATCACCTGCAGTACTCATGATCACCATATGGTTAAATCTATACAGTGGTAGAAGCTCTGATACCAATTGAAAGTGTGAGTATGCAGATGTTAATGCAACTAAGATACTCTAGAAGGGGGGTTTAATAGAGTATGCCAACTTTTTACAAAACTTGCTAGGAAGATGAAGACTTGTGAAAACAGTTATGTTCAAGTCCTTGAAAACTAGTTCAAGCCCTTCGAGGAGATGCTGATTGTATAAAGCAAGTGAGCCTTTTTCAAGGCCTTGAAACAAGTTCAAACCCTTGAAAAACAGACAGTTTTGTGTGCTACAAAAACTATGAGAAAGAATGAACTGAAAATGCAAGAGACAAGTGATTTATAGAGTTCAGTCCACTTGGACCTACGTCTCTACCTCAGGGATTAGATCCCTGCAGGATTTTCAACTCAATTCTTATTAATCCAAACCTAAGCCCTAGAACTCAAGCCCATAGAGTTCCCTTACTCTGTTACAGCTTGTGGTTTTTCCTAACCTGTTTAGTACCTGCTCTAGCTAGCTGATTAACTAAGAATTCTCTATTGTTCACCTTGAACAATCCTTGAGAATAAATTTAGAGATAATACAGAAATTATCTACCAATACTGCTCAATAAAGAAGTACACTTAGAATAGAAAACTGCAGTGAAGAATGCAGTGAACTTCTGTGGAATGGATTGAGAGTTTGATGTTCTTCTTTGGTGCTTTGTCAATCCAGAAACTTGTCTCTCACATTTTCCCGTTGAGTCACGTATATTGTTGCTTCAAAGTGAGTTCCATTTATATTGTTTGAAGCTCTGCAAATCTTCCCAGATTTTCAGCAACAACTTCCTATTTTGTAGGCAACAGCTTTGACTCTCTTTAACAACTTTCTCCAACGGATAGTTGATCACAATCTTCAAAGATATTGTTGTGATCTTGTCTTTAAAAAATCTGAGAAGCTATCATAAGTCTCTGATTGATCACATGATCAAAGTTTCCAACTATTTCCAAATCTGCAAAAGCTCGGTTTAGGAAACTATCCTGCAAAACTTAGAAATAAATTTCCTGCAATATCAGAGTCAAACATATGATATTTATATGTTCAAAAGTGTTAGAATAATTTGTCTTTCATAATCTAATAACAGTGAATCAAACATATGAAAGATAGAAAGGGAATCAACTCAGAGAGTTTGCAAAAAACTCCCCCTGAGAATGTTCACACAGGTTAAACAATTTCAAGGCTTTGACTCCAGTTTCAAGGCCTTGAAAATAGTTTAAACTATTTTCAAGCCTCTGAGAACTTATTCAAGGCTTTGAAAGCTGATTCAAGGCCTTACAATAGCTGAACTATTCCAAGCCTTGCACAACCTGATCTTCCAAAGTTATAATCCACATGCTACGATTACCAAATCACCCAAATCCAATAATTAAACGTCCCATATAAAACTAGGTTTTTGCCCAAAAACTTTAACACAATTAATCCCAACACTTGATTATTAATCCTAAAATAATAACTGACATCTTAATTTTTTTCCAGTATATCAGGAGTTTGAATACAAGAATTAAGATAATTCAAATAAGTTAAATGTTGGAGCATACATCTTTATTCCTAGTTCTTTTTTTACCCCCGTCTTTGAAGGTTAAAAGTAATGGATATAATTTTAATAGGAAATGCATGTAAAATTATCTTAAATAGGGGGTAGACCAGTCCATAGCTGATTTATTAAGTCACATCATTCTTAAAATCTTGTCCACTCTGCAAAAAAAGTGGAACCGGCGAGAGTTTCTCGATGGCACCGGAGAATCCAAGACAGAGACTGTTGTAGAATGCCCTAGAGGCAATCTATTTCTTGTGACATTTACATAGATTTACTACTCATTATGTTATCGATATGGAGATGTGTTGACATGGATAAAGTCTTAGAATATAAATGTTATATTCTTAAATAACCCTGGTCGATAATATTGATTAACGGACAATCAACTATAGACTAGTATGGGGTTCGATTGATATGGAGATATCACAATCGAACACATAGGTATGAATTAGGGGTAATGGCATAGAGGATTGACCCACAACGAGGAGGCTACATACAAGTTATGTGAAGTCACAAGTGCTTCTCGTAGTGACAATGGTATTGTCATCCTTAGACTTGAATTCACTAGATACTCTAGTTGTGGAATATTGTGTTTTGATATCGTCAAACACAACATCATGATTGGGTAGTAATAAAGGCGCATATCGGACACAATAGGAAGCAAGCTTAGAGATGGTAGTGATGTAGATAGAATTTTTCCCTCCCACATAACGGGAGAAAATATCCGCGGCCACTCGAGGGCTATGCTTATAGAATGTTTAGACAGACTTAGATGAATCAATATGGGATATTGATGTTATCTGAATGAATAAGACTATTCCCAAGATCTAAAAACTATGGATTGGATATACGAGTGTGACTTGTATGTCTCTTTTCCAATCCGGATATAGAGACTAAGGGATGAGACAATATAGGCACAAGGTTTGTCGGATTACTAACTATTTCTATTGGTTGGGTGGCATGGATGTGTTGCTAGACACCGCTCCATGTTAGTAATTGTTACTGCCTACTAAGTAGGAACCTATGGGGTCACATGCCATATGATTAAACTAGACTTGGGAATTAATTAAAATGATTAATTAAATAGAAGGATCAATACAAAACCACTTGCAAACTTAGTAGGACTAATTTTCCAGGTGGACTAATCCATGTATAGACATGATTAGCACTAGTTTGCAAAGAGAACTAATCCACGTAAGGACGTGATTAGGAGAGGGACTAATATGTAATTAACAAGGAGTTGTTAGACTATATAAAAGACACTCCTAGCTTATTTTCTCACAAGTTTCATAATAGTTATAACACAATAGAGAGAAAATAAAGCAAGGAGAGAGCAAACACTAGAGGGCCAAACCCCCTAGTGTCGCCCCCTACTTGTCGGTAACCAAAGAGAGGTGCGGCCTTCTCTTAGTTCGCTTCGGGTGATCTTCTTCTTCCTCCTTTCATCTATTGCTAGCACAAGACGTGGAAGCACTCTAGACTTGATCCTAGGCGTGGACAATCAGTAGAGACGTGAACACTATTTCGCGTTTGAAGTCATCCAAGGAGACAAACAAGGTATTTGATACTAAATCATTTCATATCTTTATGAGAGCCATAGGTCGTAGAGAAAGTTGTTTAAGTGTTACGTTAATGTTAATTTTACACCTTAATTGTTGATTATCGCGTAAAACTGAATAATTAAGCATATTGATGCAATTATGAATATGATTCAATCAAATAATATCTAATATTACATAGAATGTAAGGATTAGTGAATTTGGATCACATATGATGTGGAATTTTGGATCTTCAAAACTAGGGTTATGGCACAAATTGGAAAAGGATTTTTTCAATTTGGAAACAACTAAACTTGGGAAACAAGGAAGGAAGAAGTTGTTTTGAAAAAAACTCCTAAAGGGGTTCGGCCCCTTATGGGACCGTCCCCCTCTTCCTTGCCGCTCAATCATGCCATGGCCAACGGTCGGGCCTCCCAAGCGCACGGCTTGGCCGTGCGGGCTAGGCTCTTGTGGCGGTCCATTAACGGTTCGGCCAAAGTGTTGGTGGACCCTCTTGGACAGTTTTGAACCTAGTTCTTCCCAAATTAACTAAAATGTACCAAGCACTATTTTCATGGTGGTTGGATATGGCCTTAAGTGTGAATGTTGTGATTGTTTTATTTTGTGGTTTGTTTTTACGGCCTGCGAGCCGGTATAATTAGTGTAATAGTTAATTAGGTTTTACGGCCTGCGGTCCGGTCTTCTTATCAACTTGTGATATCTCTCTATTTAGTATAGATTCTAGCTAATATTAGATAGAGTAGTTGATAGCCAAGAATGGAGAAGATGCCTAAAGAATAGAAGAAACCACAAGATGGTGACATTCCACAAAGCTATGGAACATAGACTAAAAAACGGAGGCGCAAGGAGATGAGCTTGCTATTTTTGGATTCATAGATATTTTCATTGGCTTGGGAATATCTTAGTTTAGAGGCCATATCCATATCACGTTTAATTTTTGTTTGTGGTTTTTTAATTTTTATCTTGTTATTTATTCTTGGTGTATGGATAATACAAGCAAATTTGATAACAAGATAAAACAACCCGGATCTTTTATTTTGAGTGTGTCCAACTCAAATAAGTAGATCAGTTGATATGGATCAACAAAACAATTAAAATTGAAAGGAAAATCCCTCAAATTTAAATATTACTTTTTGCATTCTCGTTACTTAAACACTCATCATGATCATACTTTACCAAGCTCGTGCTTGCCAAAACAAGGCGACTTGGTTCATCATGATGTGATGGGATGGCACAAGCAAGTAATCTGCAACTGTTGGAGTAAGAGGTTGGACGCAACTAGGTGATTTTAATGCGATTAAAAGCCTAAAGGCAACCAATTGGAATTATCTTCGGGATATATAAATAAGGATTTATTTGCCCAATTGAACCAAGAGTTGCATGGGGATGCAAATGAATGGTTCCTACCTAAATAACTAATTTTTGGGTGAATTTCCAAAGCAAGCTAAAAAAGAAGTGAAATATAGATCTTGGCCCACTAGAAAGTATAATGATATTTTCCTCATTAATATGGAGGGTTATTAATCCGAGAAAAATAGTGGGAGCTATTTTTGACAATTTAAGTCCTTGTTGAATATAGTACGACGTCACAATACTTTGCATAATCCATTTTTGTTGAATACCCATGGCATTAAACAAACAAAACGCGACTTTATGTCTTTACGAAAGACAAGCTGTCTGGAATCTATTTTCTAGACTAGTATAAAATTGAGAATTGTTCTCAAACAAAACAAATGAAAAATGTTGTACGTAGAGCATAAAGTTCTCCTTCCACCAACTACCAATAACACTAAAGCCTATGGAAATAACATAAAATAATGGTTCTTTGTATGTAACTTGCCTCATGTCGGCTACCATGAACTCTGATATTTGGAAGCAAGATAAGAAAGTGGAGGCGTATGATATGATCATACATTATGAGAACATATTTCAACAACAAGCTGGACATGAAAGGTTTGAAGTGTTGCTCCACTTTGCACTATCTTGCTTAGAAATCGTCATGATCAATATGAATGAGTTCGGGATTGCCAAAGCAAGGCGACTTGATTCATCGAGATATGACGCGACGACCCAAGCTAGTAATGTGTGACTGCTGAAGCAAGTGGTCAAGAGCAACTAAGCTGCTTCACTGGGACTGAAAGCTTAGAGACTGGGAGTTATCTATGAGATAGATAAATAATAAGTAGTTATTCGTCCAATTGGACTGAGAGTTTCATTGGATGCAATTATAGTTTTGATCAAAGTTGATTTACTCAATATGATTGTGAATCGCTAAACAAAGCACTCATAAAGGGCTAAGGCAAAATATGTTAATGGTTAACAACATGGGTAAGAGCAAAAAGGTTTGCGCCGACCCCACGGTTATAAAGCAAGTTTGTTGCTAGAACCAAATTGCCTTAAAGTCCCATAGGTGGTATAGAGGAAGAGAGACTGCCCAAAGTACCTGGATGGAAATAATAAAGGAATTATGAATTCCAATTTATGTATTTTTATAGAAGTAAATGTGTCTATCTAATCATCATGAGTATATGATACTAGATGAGGATCTCACGTTTATAAAAATGTGTAGGATCTCAAGAGATGTAGACAATTAGATAAGGAATAAATAAACATACACGTGGGGCAATGAGGCAAGGGGTTACTGAATTAGCCGCACGGAATTATCTTTACCTTTTTGAAATTATCCATGAATTAGACAAATACGATTACGTCACTGCTTTGAGTGGGGAAAGTATCACAGTTTCTTCTTTGGACAAGAAACATATTTTATTAAAATAATGGAAAATTTTTTTTCCATTTATTTTGATAAGATGCATTATAGTAATGCACTTTTGTCTAATGGATTATATATCCTTGATCATGATAAATTCATCTATAACATTAATACCAAGAGGTTTGCATATATTGGTATGAACCTCACTTGTCTTTGGCATTGTTGTTTAGGCCACATGAATGAGAGATACATATCTAGGCTCCATATGGATGGATTTCTGGACTCATTTGATTGTGAACATATGAGACATGTAAGACTTGTTTAATGGGCAAGATATGATCTTTGGGAATCATACATATTGATGTATGTAGGCCGCTAAGCACAAATGCTAAAGGTGGTTTTCAATAATTCGTCATATTCAGTGAATATGGATTTGTGTATCTTATGAAGAAACAAATCAGAATCCTTTGAAGAGTTCAAGGAATTCAAGAATGAAGTAGAGAGCCAGCTTGGCAAAAGTATTATGGCTCTACGATCGGATTGTGGAGGAGAATACTTAAGCCTAGAGTCTGACAAGCATCTACGGGAGTGTTGGATATGATTGAAACTCGCACAACCTAAAACGCCACATGGTTATGGCGTGTCTAAGAGTAGAGATCGGACCTTGTTAGGACACGGTTCGGTCCATGATGCGTCAGACAGAACTTCCAGTTTTCTTTAGGGGCTATGTTCTAATTACAGCAAATTTCTCCCTTAACCTTGTTCCATCTGAATCAATTATGAAAGCACCATATGAGATATGGACTAAGAAGTGTCCTAGTATGTCATTCATAAAGAATTAGGGTTATGAAGTTTATGTTAATAGTTTACAGATAAACATGGTCCCAAGTCGGATAAATGTACTATGTGGAATCTCCTGAGGAAACAAAGGATATTATCTCTACAGTCCAATCGATAACAAATTGTTTGTTGCTCGAACTGCTGTGTTTCTAGATAGAGATCGTCTCTAAAAGAAACAGTAGGAGGACAGTAGAACTTGAAGGAGTTAAAAAACCACAACAGAACATTGATCATTTTGATGGAACATGAGCAGGATAACAAGGTGTTGTGGAGAAACCTACTCAGGTAACACAAGAACCTCATAGGTTAAATATGTCAAGGGGCTAGAGAAATATGGATTTCTCATAACCCGTTGATGTTTTGCTCATGGAGATGAGCCTACAACCTATGAGGAGGTCACAAGTGGGCAATACTCTCAAAAATGGCTTGGAGCCATGAGATACGAAATGGAATCCATGTATACCAACAAAGTATGGACTTTGGTGGAACCACCGAAAAGGGTAGGACCCATAGGGTGCAAGTGGGTTATGAGGAAACCAAAATGGATGGTAATGGGATTACTTTTACGGGACGACTGGTGTCTAAAGGTTTCGTGTGAGTTCATAATATATACTATGACGAAATATTTTCCCCATTTGTGATGCTTAAATCCATTCGCATCTTGCTTGCGATTGTAGCTTGCACAATTTGGCAGATGGATATAGAAAGCTCCTTCAGGATGTGTATGACACACCTAAAGGATTTTTGGATCTAGATCATGCCCAAAGGTGTGTATGTTACAGCGAACTTTCTAAATATTGAAGCAAGATTTTAGAGTTGGAATCTTCGATTCAATGATGCAATCAAAAAGTTTGGTTACATTAAGAATAAAGATGAAGCTTGTGTTTACAAGAAGGTTAGTGGGAGCACAGTTATATTCTGGTCTTGTATGTAGAGACATACTAATCATTGAGAATGGTTTCCCTACTCGGAAATCTTGTAGAGATTGGCTAGGAATTGATTTTCAATAAAAGACTTAGGCGATACAATCTATAAAGATCTATGGAGATATATCAGGATAGTTGTTCGCCTTGAGTCATGGTACATATATTGACAAGGTGTTGAAATGGTTCAACATGCAAGAATATTGATTCTTACCCATGTCACATGGAATTAGTCTTTGGAAGACTAATTGTCTTTCCAATTAGATTGAGAAAGGACCGTATGAATAAGATTCACGAGATACGCTATGTTATGTACTAGGCCAAACATGTCATATGGTATGACATAAAGATACCACTCAAATTCGGGTGAGTGTCACTGGATAATTATCAAGAATATCCTTAAAGTACTTGAGAAGAACTTAGGATGCATTCTTGGTATATGGAGGATATGAAGGGTTCGCTGTAAAGGGTTACACTAATGCAAACTTCTAATCTAACAAAGATGATTTCAGATTATGGTCAAGTATTGTCTTTTGCCTTAGTGGGAGGAACTTTGAGCTGGAAGGGATTCCATGCAAGATACAGTTACCGATTTTACCACAGAGGACTGAGTATATTACTGCATGGGATGCACTTATTCAGAATATTCAATCTCAATCATTGTTGATAGAAGTGATGTGAATATGTGCAAAAGTACCAGCAGACGTCTCGCCTACTACACCCCTTGCGCAGCGATAGCATGAGGGATGTACTAAATCAATAGGCATATGATGCACCAGATTGACTCTAGTGCTAGTGGGAGACTGTTGGAGAATGCCCTAGAGGAAATCTATTTCTTGTGACATTTATATGGATTTACTATTCATTATGTCATCGATATGGAGATATGTTGACATGAATGAAGTCTTTAGAATAAAAATGTTATATTCTTAAATATCCCTAGTCGATTATATCGATTAACAGGACAATCAACTATAAACTAGTATGAGGTTGGATTGATATGGAGATATCACGATCCAACACATGGGTATGCATTATGGGTAATGGCATACTGGATTGACCCACAACGAGGAGGCTACATACAATTTATGTAAAGTTACTGTTGGAATAGATGCCCTAGAGGCAATCTAGTTTAGTATGAATTTGTAATTGGCTAGAAATTCATTTATTATTTATTGGATATTTAATATAATGAAGTCCTTAGATTTACAATTGTGTTGTTTATCTTAAATATCCCTAGTCAAGTATAATGATTAAATGGGACAATCATCTATAGACTAGTATGGGGTTGGATTGATATGGAGATATCACGATCCAACACATAGGTGTACATTACGGAATGTTGCACTGGATTGACCCATTACCGAGAAGGCTACATACACGTTATGTTGAGTCACAAGTGCTTCTCGGGTACAATGGTATTGTCATCCTTAGACTTGAAATCACTAGATATTCTAGTTGTGGATCATTGTGATCTTGGTAGCGTTAAACGCTACACCGTAACTGGGTAGTTATAAAGGCGTGTACTGGATACAATGAGAAGCAAGCTTAGAGATCGTAGTGGACGTAGAGAGGATTTGCCCCTCCCACATAACGGGAGCAAATATCCAAGGCCACTCGAGGATAGTGCTTATAGAATGTCTGGCCAGACTCAAATAAATCAATATATGGGATATTGATGTTATTTGCATGAATAAGGCTATTCCATGGATCGAGAAACTAGGGATTGGATATACGAGTGTGACTTGTATGTCTCGTGTCCAATCCGGATATGGAGGCAAAGGGATGAGACAATTACTTGTACAAGGTTGTCTAGATGACTATTCTATTAGTTGGCTAGAATGGATGTTTTGCTAGAAACCGCTCCATATTAGCAAAGAGTTGCTACCAACTAGATAGAACCTATGGGGTCACACGCTATATAGAGTTGTACTAGATTGTGGAATTAATTAATTGGATTAATTAATTAGAAGGATCACTTTGCAAACCCTTGCAAATTTAGTAGGGACTAATTTGCAAGGAAGGGACTAAATTGAACTCTAGTAGGACTAGAATAAGTCCTTTAGGTAGTTGACAAGGAGTTGTTGGACTATATAAAGGACCCTCCTCCTTCCTTCCCTACACACTTTTATGCTCTAGAGAGAACATAACAAGAGTAGGAGAGAACAAAGGAGAGAGAGAGCAAGCAAAGAGGGACGCCGCCCCCTATTGCCGCCGCCCCCTTGTCCCCGACGCCACAAAGGGCCGAGCCCCCTTTTGGTGTCTCGTTTTGCGTGATTTCTTCACCCTCCTTTCAATCCGGGCTAGCACCAAGGAGATTGGAGATCAAGGAACAACTCTAGGCGTGGATCAACTATAGAGAACGTGACACTATTCGCGTTTGAAGTCATCAAGGAGAACCCAAAGGTGTGTTTATGATTTCTTACCTTCACTATCGTTATGCATCTAGACTTGTGATCCTTGGAGGGTTTTGCATGGTTGTTTGTTTGATTATGCTTCCGTTTGCGCGATCCATGAATCAAAACCCTACAGTGGTATCAGAGCCACAGGTCATAGAGCATAAACGTAGTTTATGTGTTACATTCTTGTTGTTTTACACCTTAATTTGTTGTTTATCGCGTAAAACAAGACAAATCAAGCATTGGATGCAATTTGTCAAAGAATTAATCATAACAAGACCCAATTATTGCATTGGATGCATGAATTGGTGAGTTTGAGAAATTTTAGGATCTTAGATCTAGGGTTTGGGCATCCTTGGGGAAGAAGGAGTTCTCCCACAACAAGGAAACAACCAAACTTGGGCTCCAAGCAAGGAGGTTGTTTTGGAAACAACCTCCACAAGGAGGTTCGGCCCCCTAGGGAGCCGCCCCCCTTGCTTGCCGCCCAAGCTTGGCGCCCTAAGGGGCCGGGCGGCCCTAACCCGCGGGCCTAGCTTGCGGGTTTTGGGCCGGGCCGGCCCTAGGGCTTTATGGTTCACTTATTTGGGCCCGGGCAATTGGATTGTTGGGCCCATGGACCGTTTTAACCCTAGAAATCCTAAAATCAATTAAAATTGACCAAGCGCGTTAAAATTGGATTTTAACTGTTTATGTGCAAATCGCATGGTGATTGGATATGGCCTTAGGATGTGGTTTGATGTGGATGTTTAATTTTGTGGTTTGGTTTTACGGCCTGCGAGCTGATCAATTAATTGTAATAATTAATTAGGGTTTTATGGCCTGCGTGCCATTTTTTTCTCAACTTGTGAGATTTATTCTATTTAGTATAGATATTAGCTAGTGCTAGATAAAGTAGATTGTTAGCCAAGATTGGAGAAAAGAAGCCCAAAGCCAAAAGGAGCCACAAAAGATGGAGCATGGAGCATGGAGCACACCACATGACTATAAAGGATGGACCAAAAGATCAAGACGCATGGAGATGTGTTTGTTTAGGGTTCATAGATAATTCCATTGGCTTGGAATTATCTTAGTCTAGAAAAGGCCATATCCACATCACGTTTAATTCCTGTTTTGTGGTTGTTTATTTATTGTCTTATTATTTGTGTGGTTGGTGTATGGATGATGCATGCAATTAGGATAATAAGATAATTAGACAACCCGGATCTATTATTTGGAGTTGTGCCCAAACTCAAATAGATAGATTAGTTGATATTGATCAACAAAATAATTAAAATTGAAAAATCCCTCAAATTTTAAATATTGTGTTCTAGCCTTCTCGTTATTTAAACACTCATTATCATCATTATTTATCAAGTTCGTGCGTGCCAAAGCATGGCGACTTGGTTCATAATGATGGAATGCGATGGCACGTAACAATGTGCAATTGTTTAGATAAGAGGTTGAACACAACTAGGCTATTAATTTGATTAAGAAACCTAGAGGCAATCAATTGGGATTATCCATAAGGATGGATAAATAAGGAGTTATTTGCCCAATTGAACCAAGAGTTGCATATGGGATGCAATTGGAATTGTTCCTACCTAAGAAATAATCGAATTATGGGTGACTTGCCAAAGCAAGCTCATAAGGAGATGAAAAAGATGGATCTTGGCCCACTAGAAAATATAAGGATATTTTCCGCATTAATATCTTGAGGGTTATTAATCCGTAGTAAAATAGTGGGAGCTATATTTAATAAACTAGCCATTATTAAATATAGTCAAAAATTCACAAATACTAAAACTTGCGTATTTTCCTTTTTGTAGAATTCCAAATGGCAAACAACTCATCGAGTTCACAACATTCCCTACGATCTGTCCTTGAGAAGGACAAGCTCTCAGGAACCAACTTTCTCGATTGGTACAGAAACTTGAGAATTGTTCTCAAGCAAGAAAAGAAGCTGTACGCAATAGAGGAGCATGTTCCTGAAGGTCCAGAGAATCAGACACCTGCTGCCTTAAAGGCGTATCAAAAGCGTGTTGATGACGCCAATGATGCGGCCTGCCTAATGCTTTGCACCATGACCTCTGAGCTTCAGAAGCAACATGAGAACATGAATGCTGTCGATATGATCGAACATCTAAAGCAGCTCTTCCAAGAGCAGGCGAGGGTAGAGAGGTATGAGGTCTCAAAGGCACTGTTCAAATGTCATCTGGCAGAAGGGAACCCGGTGGGACCCCACGTACTCCGAATGATCGGGTACTTGGAGAATCTCGCCCGGCTTGGGTTCCCGGTCGGCCAAGAGTTGGCAACCGATCTCGTGTTGCAATCGTTGCCCGAGAGTTATGGACAGTTCATTATGAACTATAACATGAACGAGATCGTTAAACCACTGCCAGATTTGCTCAACATGTTGAGGACGGCTGAACAGAGCATCAATAAGGGTAAGGGCAAAGCCATTATGATGGTGCATAAAGGAAAGGGTAAAAAGTTTGCCTCTTCCTCCAAGGGCAAAGGCAAGTCAGTTGCCAAGTCCAAGGAACAAGCCCTTAAACCTGTTGGTGCCATTGCCAAGGTCGTGACTAAGGGTGAATGTCACTACTGTAGTCAACCTGGACACTGGAGGAGGAACTGCCCAAAATATCTGGAGGACAAGAGGCTTGGAATAGTGATTCCACCACCACCAGGTATTTTTGTTGTAGATGTCAATTTAACTGTCTCTAGATCATGGGTATTAGATACTGGATGTGGATCTCATATTTGTCGAAATATGCAGGATCTAAAGAGAAGTAAAAGATTGGCTAAAGGGGAGGTAGATCTGCGCGTTGGGAATGGAGCAAAGGTTGCTGCGTTGGCCATAGGCGTTTGCGAGCTATCTCTGCCTTCAGGATTAGTTTTAGAATTAAATAATTGCTATTTTGTGCCTGCTATGAGCAGAAACATTATTTCTATTTCTTGTTTGGACAAGGAAGGTTTTATTATTTCAATAAAGAACAAGTGTTGTTCCTTTTATTTGAATAATATTCACTATTTTAGCGCGCAATTATTTAATGGACTTTATGTCCTTGATCTAAGTAATCCTGTCTACAACATTAATACCAAGCGGATTAAAATAAATGATTTAAATCCTGCTTATCTATGGCACTGTCGTTTAGGCCACATAAATGAGAAACGTGTATCCAGACTCCATAAGGATGGATTGCTGGACTCATTTGATTTTGAATCATATGAGACATGTGAGGCTTGTTTATTGGGAAAAATGACAAAGTCCCCTTTCAATAAGAAAGGTGAGAGGACTAGTGAGCAATTGGCGCTCATACATACCGATGTGTGTGGGCCATTTGCCACGCCAGCCAGGGGTGGTTATGTCTACTTCATTACGTTTACTGATGATTACAGTAGATATGGATTTGTGTACCTCATGAGGGCAAAATCTGAATCCTTTGAAGTGTTCAAAGAATTCAAGAATGAAGTAGAGAAGCAACTTGGCAAAAGTATCAAGGCTCTACGATCGGATCGTGGAGGAGAATACTTGAGCCAAGAGTTTGACGACTATCTTAGAGAGTGTGGGATCGTGTCCCAACTCACTCCACCCGGAACGCCACAATGGAATGGCGTGTCCGAGAGGAGGAATCGAACCCTATTGGATATGGTTCGGTCTATGATGTGTCAAACCGATCTTCCATTATCATTTTGGGGCTACGCTCTATTAAGTGCAGCTTTTACCATTAACCGTGTTCCATCTAAATCAGTCATGAAGACACCATATGAGATATGGAGTGGGAGGCGTCCCACACTGTCGTTCATGAGGATTTGGGGCTGCGATGTCTATGTAAAACGTTTACAATCAGACAAGCTAGGGCCTAAATCGGATAAGTGTAAATTTGTGGGGTACCCTAAGGAAACTAAGGGATACTACTTCTACAATCCAATCGAGAACAAAGTGTTTGTTGCTCGGACCGGCGTGTTTCTAGAAAGAGAGTTTGTCTCTAAAGAAGCAAGTGGGAGGAATGTAGAACTTGAAGAAGTTCAAGAACCACAAATCACAGAACCGATTATGGAACATGAACAGGAATCACAAGCAGTTGTGGATCCACCTGTTCAGGTAACACAAGAGCTTCGTAGATCTAGTAGAGTGCGCCAGGAACCCGAGAGATACGGACTTCTCGTAACTGATTCCGGTGACACGATGCTCATAGATGATGAGCCTACTACCTATGAGGAGGCCATGAATGGCCCAGACTCGCAGAAGTGGCTTGAGGCCATGAGATCCGAGATGGAATCCATGTATACCAACAAAGTATGGACTTTGGTGGAACCACCTGATGGGGCGCGGCCCATAGGGTGCAAGTGGGTCTTCAAGAAGAAGATCGACATGGATGGTAATGTGATTACCTATAAGGGCCGATTGGTGGCTAAAGGATTCAGACAGATTCATGGTATTGACTATGATGAAACCTTTTCACCAGTCGCAATGACCAAATCCATCCGAATCCTACTTGCAATTGCAGCATACTACGACTATGAGATTTGGCAGATGGATGTCAAAACAGCATTCCTTTATGGGAATCTCCTCGAGGACGTGTATATGATACAGCCGGAGGGTTTTGAGGATCCAAAGCAAGCCAACAAAGTCTGTAAGCTGCAACGATCCATTTATGGATTGAAGCAAGCTTCTAGGAGTTGGAATCGACGTTTTGATGAAGTGGTCAAAGAGTTTGGCTTCATCAGAAACGAAGATGAGTCTTGTGTCTACAAGAAGGTTAGTGGGAGCTCTGTAGCTTTTCTGGTCTTGTATGTGGATGACATACTGCTCATTGGAAACGACATTCCCATGCTGCAATCTGTGAAAGATTGGCTAGGAAAGTGTTTTTCAATGAAAGACTTAGGGGAAGCAGCCTATATACTCGGTATAAAGATCTATAGAGATAGATCTAAAAGGTTGCTAGGCCTAAGTCAAAGTACATATACTGACAAGGTGTTGAAACGGTTCAACATGCAAGATTCCAAGAAGGGATTCTTGCCCATGTCACATGGAATCACTCTTTCGAAGAGTGGTTGTCCTTCCAATGAGATTGAGAAGGAACGCATGAGTAGGATTCCCTATGCCTCGGCCATAGGATCCATCATGTATGCCATGTTATGTACTAGACCAGATGTGTCATATGCCTTGAGTATGACAAGCAGATACCAATCCAATCCAGGTGAGAGTCACTGGATTGCTGTCAAGAACATCCTAAAGTACTTGAGAAGAACTAAGGATGCTTTCTTAATGTTTGGCGGTGAGGAAGAGTTGCGTGTAAGGGGTTACACTGATGCAAGCTTCCAAACCGATAGAGATGACTTTAGATCACAGTCGGGATATGTGTTTTGCCTGAATGGAGCAGCGGTGAGCTGGAAGAGTTCCAAGCAAGAGACGGTAGCTGATTCTACAACAGAGGCTGAGTACATTGCTGCAAATGGCGCAGCAAAGGAGGCTGTTTGGATCAGAAAGTTTGTTTCTGAACTTGGTGTGGTCCCTAGCATTGCGGATCCAGTGGAGTTGTTCTGTGACAACACTGGGGCGATCGCGCAATCAAAGGAACCAAGATCGCACCAGAAGTCCAAGCATGTGCTCAGGAAGTTTCATCTGATTCGAGATATTATCGATAGAGGAGACGTTCGGATATGCAAGATTCCTACAGATGATAATCTGTCAGACCCGCTTACGAAGCCTCTCACGCAGTGGAAGCATGAAGGGCACACTAGGAGTATGGGCATACGAGATGCGCCAGATTGGCTCTAGTGCAAGTGGGAGACTGTTGGAATAGATGCCCTAGAGGCAATCTAGTTTAGTATGAATTTGTAAATGGCTAGAAATTCATTTATTATTTATTGGATATTTAATATAATGAAGTCCTTAGATTTACAATTGTGTTGTTTATCTTAAATATCCCTAGTCAAGTATAATGATTAAATGGGACAATCATCTATAGACTAGTATGGGGTTGGATTGATATGGAGATATCACGATCCAACACATAGGTGTACATTACGGAATGTTGCACTGGATTGACCCATTACCGAGAAGGCTACATACACGTTATGTTGAGTCACAAGTGCTTCTCGGGTACAATGGTATTGTCATCCTTAGACTTGAAGTCACTAGATATTCTAGTTGTGGATCATTGTGATCTTGGTAGCGTTAAACGCTACACCGTAACTGGGTAGTTATAAAGGCGTGTACTGGATACAATGAGAAGCAAGCTTATAGATCGTAGTGGACGTAGAGAGGATTTGCCCCTCCCACATAACGGGAGCAAATATCCAAGGCCACTCGAGGATAGTGCTTATAGAATGTCTGGCCAGACTCAAATAAATCAATATATGGGATATTGATGTTATTTGCATGAATAAGGCTATTCCATGGATCGAGAAACTAGGGATTGGATATACGAGTGTGACTTGTATGTCTCGTGTCCAATCCGGATATGGAGGAAAAGGGATGAGACAATTACTTGTACAAGGTTGTCTAGATGACTATTCTATTAGTTGGCTAGAATGGATGTTTTGCTAGAAACCGCTCCATATTAGCAAAGAGTTGCTACCAACTAGATAGAACCTATGGGGTCACACGCTATATAGAGTTGTACTAGATTGTGGAATTAATTAATTGGATTAATTAATTAGAAGGATCACTTTGCAAACCCTTGCAAATTTAGTAGGGACTAATTTGCAAGGAAGGGACTAAATTGAACTCTAGTAGGACTAGAATAAGTCCTTTAGGTAGTTGACAAGGAGTTGTTGGACTATATAAAGGACCCTCCTCCTTCCTTCCCTACACACTTTTATGCTCTAGAGAGAACATAACAAGAGTAGGAGAGAACAAAGGAGAGAGAGAGCAAGCAAAGAGGGACGCCGCCCCCTATTGCCGCCGCCCCCTTGTCCCCGACGCCACAAAGGGCCGAGCCCCCTTTTGGTGTCTCGTTTTGCGTGATTTCTTCACCCTCCTTTCAATCCGGGCTAGCACCAAGGAGATTGGAGATCAAGGAACAACTCTAGGCGTGGATCAACTATAGAGAACGTGACACTATTCGCGTTTGAAGTCATCAAGGAGAACCCAAAGGTGTGTTTATGATTTCTTACCTTCACTATCGTTATGCATCTAGACTTGTGATCCTTGGAGGGTTTTGCATGGTTGTTTGTTTGATTATGCTTCCGTTTGCGCGATCCATGAATCAAAACCCTACAGTTACAAGTGCTTCTCGTAGTGACACCGATATTGTCATCCTTAGACTTGAAGTCACTAGATCCTCTAGTTGTGTAATATTGTGTTTTTATATCGTCAAAGAGTACATCTTGACTGGGTAGTAATAAAAGCGCATATCGGACAAAATAGGAAGCAAGTTTAGAGATGACAGTGATGTAGATAGAATTTGTCCCTCCCACATAACGGGAGTAAATATCCGCGGCCACTCGAGGGTAATGCTTATAGAATGTTTGATCAGACTCAGATAAATCAATATGGGATATTGACGTTATCTGCACGGATAAGACTACTCCCAGGATCGAGAAACTATGGCTTGGATATACTAGTGTGATTTGTATGTCTCGTGTCCAATCCTGATATAGAGACAAATGGATGAGACAATATAGGCAAAAGGTTTGTCGGATTACTAACTATTTCTATTAGTTGGGTGGCATGGATGTGTTGCTAGACACCGCTCCATGTTAGTAATCGTCACTGCCAACTAAGTAGGAACGTATGGGGTCACACGCCATATGGATTAAACTAGACTTGGGAATTAATTAATATGATTAATTAAATGGAATGATCAATACGCAACCACTTGCTAACTTAGTAGGACTAATTTGCAAGGTGGATTAATCCATGTATAGACATGATTAGGATTTACAAGGTGGATTAATCTATGTATAGACATGATTAGGACTAGTTTGCAAAGAGAACTAATCCATGTATGGACATGATTAGGAGAGGGGCTAATATGTAGTTAACAAGGAGTTGATAGACTATATAAAGAGACTCCTAACTTATTTTCTCACAAGTGTCATAATTTTTATAACACAATAGAGAGAAAATAAAGCAAGGAGAGAGCAAACACTAGAGGGCCGAACCCCCCTAGTTCCGCCCCCTACCCGTAGGCCACCAAAGAGAGGTGCGGCCTTCTATTGGTTTGCTTCGCGTGATCTTCTTCTTCCACCTTCCATCAATTGCTAGCACAAGACGTGGAAGGACCCTAGACTTGATCCTAGGGTGGACTTTCCGTAGAGACGTGAACACTATTCGCGTTTGAAGTCATCCAAGGAGACAAACAAGGTATTGGATACTAAATCATTTACTATCATTATGATGTCTAGTCATGTAATCCTTGGAGGGCCTTGTGCGGATCTTAATTATTGTTTATTCCGCTGCATAATCTGTTACAAAAACCTACAGAGACCTTAATGGGCAGATGGTCAGATCCGGCAGATTGTACTACTTCCACAAAGCTGTAAGGAAACAGCGAATCCCAACTGACCGAAGCGGACGCCCTGTCCAATCATTCTTGCACATTGAACGGGTCTGCTCTAACATTATTCCATGCATATTTCGTACCCCGATAACCCATATCAAACACGCATAGTCACTTAAAACATCACTGACATCATGAATCTGACTCTAATAACGATAGTTACAAGTGATTTTCTCATGGGTTGATAAAATTTCATTGAAATCCCCAAGGACCAACCAAGGTTCCCCACCATAAGTTTTAGGAGGACGTAGAAGTTCCCAAGGATACTGGCGACGACTCGTAATAGGATCACCATAAAAACCGGTTAAAAATACGTCGTTATTGCTATTTCTGGAGATCTACCAAAACCATAAATATTCTATCGGCTAAAGGACAAGATTTGAAGATCAATAGAACGATTCCTAAATATTGAAAGGCCACCTAAAAACCCAACACAAGGAACATGCAAACCATTCCCAAAAAACAGTTTAAATTTAATAGCATCAGCCTTAGGAGACAGTAACCTTGTTTCCGAAATGAACACATTATCTGGTTTCTTCTACTTCACATGGGAGTTTAAGATCTGGACCTTATAAGAACCCCCTAAACCTCTAATGTTCCACCTAAAGAACCTTATGGTGACCATCAGGGTTGGCTTTTGCCTATTCTTGCCAATTTTTCAAAAAGAGAAAAGTCTTGATTTAGAGATTTTAGTTTTTTAACGCTCCCAGTAAGTAACTCATCATTACAACCCCTTTTGTCTCCCAAAACAGTAGAATACATAACATAATTTGTATCCACAATAATAAAATATTTTAACCTATTGAGATTAGGACGGGAATTATCAGTGTTTGAAGGCTCTTCCACAACTTTTTTCCCTTACCCGCCAACGGGTCATAGTCCACAGAGTCATCTTGAAAAACATCAGTATCCGCCATCTCGTAAAGACACCCTGTTCAGATTCCTTGTCACATTGGCGCTGAAAGAATTGTCCATCGTCTGAGTTTGGTTGAAGTTCATCATCACTTTCTTCCACACTACCTTCGGTTCAATCATTTTGTCTCGACATATAGGCACCTCTTCAGAAGGAACTCCCAAGGCCATTGTGAAAATGCATTCTCTTATTTCGTGTCCCATAATTCCGCGGAACTTATATAGATTGAGTAATTTACATACCAAATAATTATTCATTATTGTCGTTCATCAGAGAGGGTCGCACAAGTAGTTCGGCAGAGAGGCTCTTGGATGTTGACAAGGAGTTTAACCCTCATACAATGTCCAACCAAAGCCTATCTACACCCTTGATTTTCCCCAACGATGATCCCACATCATAGCCGACTATTTTTGTGTGACAATGTGGGATAAGTCCCCATAAATGAATCCACAAAACGGCTTCATCATACGCCAAGAGAATCATCTTTTTCCATGGGAACCAGTCTTCCAAGATGATCATATCTCCCTCATAAAGACAAGGTTGCATCTAACACGAACTGGTACACATGAATTCCTTGTGGGAGAATAATAAATTCACCAGGGTCTTTCCAAGCCCGAGCCATAATAATCCGAAGGTGACTGGGATTTACATTTTTGTAGTGATGACTTTACCATATACACTTCTATGGCACATAGTTTGTCCTTCCGCCAATGATTCCGAATGAATTTTACATCCGTACTTTTCCTTGTCAGTGAGTTGGAGATGGTAGAGAACTTTCTCAATTCTGCCAGGGAATCCCAGCATAAGGAGAGGGACGATGCGATGTATTTGGTTTGAAACTCAATGTAAGTGGTGAATGAAGCTAGTTAGAAAGAAAGACCATAATAGGTGAAGATGAAAAAAGACAGCCCAGAAGGCTAGTAATATATCACGTATAAGCAGCGTAAATCGCTCAAGAAATGATGAAATTCTGGAAATATCGACAGCTATCTCCAGCCGAATGAGACAACTACCAAATTAAAAAGATGAGATGAAGCAGTTATCGCCAAGGGACGGGAGATAACTGCTACTGAAAAACGTCCTAAAAGGTAGGAAGCAAAGTAGGATTAGGAGAGAGGAGATAGCTTCTTCTTTTTTTTTTTTAACTTTTCTATATACAACCCACTACTCGTTGTTCTCTTTTATTATTTGTTATTTAATTTTTTTAAATCCACCACATTATCCATTGTTTATCCATGCATCGGCTGGGGACCAATACTAGTTCAGATTTATATACTAACAAAATGCTTGATTATATGGCGGGAACATAAGAGTTATTGATTGCATGTCTTGCAAAACTGTGATAGCAGACTCCTAAATATTTGAACTTTTTTTCCTCAAAAAAAAATATATTTGAACTTTAAGGTTCGGTTAAGAGAAATTAAGCACACTATATGTATGATTCTTCATAGTACACGTGCATTTAGGCATGTTTTTAAAGTTGGACATCTCATTCGGCACGGCTTTCCAGACGGTAAGATAGCCGGTGATCACAGAAAGATGAGTTACAGTATTGTTCAATTCAGAGAACTGGTCTGTCAGGATGTCAGCTTCTAAGAAATGCAGGACATGTCACTTAAAAAAAAAAAAAAAAAAATGTATAAAGAGAGATTAACCAGAACTATCTTTCAGAAGCAAAATTTATACTCTCTTTTGGAGGGGACACAACCCAGTCCCAATAGAACCCTCCATCAATGCCTATTCTAACTATCCGATCTGCCACTCTATTGGCTTCCTTTTAATCCAAGTCACCTCTGTTCCTTCTTCCATCTGATGGAGATACATTTGGATGTCTTTCACTACCTCTGCCACCTCCCAGTAAGGCTCTCTTTTCCCTTCTAATCATTTCTACCAGAACATGATTATCAGATTCCGCCACTAGCTTCATGCCCAGGTCAGTATTACATCGACAAGCTGACCTTATAGCCAATGCTTCTGCTATTAAGGCAAAATTTGCAGTCATCTTACTCCGTTGGCCATTATGAGTTCAATAGCATCCACGTCAATATGAACGTGCAAGCTGATCTTGCAGGTCATCTTCACTCGGTTGAACAATTACACTTGTTACAAAGTGCCACAATCGTATATCTACATCAAGTGTAATATCAAAATCTTGAGAAACGAGATCCATACACAGATTGTTCAATGCAAAGTTATAACAGGAATGGGTCATCTATTCCGACAGTACATTATGGTTTCATCCATGACCATTTATTCATCTTATTGGTTGAAGAATTCATGCCGTATTATGATTTTAACAGAAACAATCCTTGGTTCTACAAACATTCAATGCAAAACCAAGAAAAACAAATAATTGATGTAATAGAAAGCCCAACTTAAGGCGGCATATTATTCAAATTAGATTAGGTCTAATTCACAAAAGTGCCTGAAAGGTAAAGACAAACAGTTTCTATCAAATACTCGACAAATGGTCCTTGCAAAAATCACAGGGAATGTTTGGAAGGGGAGAATACTGATTACTAGTAGCTGAATTAACTAGAAACATTAAAGTTGGTACCATCTCTACTTGTTGAAGATCTGAAACAACCCCGAAGACATCCCTTTTTCATTCTTGGGCTACTCGTTCCACCATGGTAAATGAAATCCCTCATAATAATACTTGTTTTGTTCCTGCCAAATCGGTTTTTAGCTTTACCTTTCCTTTCATCTTCTAGTTTCAACAAGACAAATTGGATCTTTTGAACCTCCAGCTGCAACCTTCCAATCTTTTCAGACCCTTTTCGTGCCTGCTCAGAGACTTTCTTTCGCTGACTCTTCCGGGCCACGTCTGACTCCTCTGAAGCCTTCTCATCCAAATGCAAGAAAGCTTCTTCGGCACTCCTTTTCAGCTCACCATTCACCTCCACCAGCTCCACTATTGTTTCCTCAACTTCTTCTATTTGTTCCTTCATTGTTTCAACATCAACATTTACCTTCTTTTTCTTCAAATTATTATTTGCCTGCATTTTACTTCGAAGTTCATCAACTGTTGTCTGGATGGTCTTCAACTTCTGGGCATCCGAATCAAGTCTTTCAAATACCTTTCTCTTGGTCCCCTCTTGCTTTAGCTTGGTGGCGACGACGCCTAGTCTGTCAACACCCAGCTCTCTTTCCATTTCCAACTCGGAAGATGGATTTTCACTACTTGGCTTTACGAATTGAAGTCTTTGCCTTGTTGAATCATCCTCCTTCAGTAGATAGTCTTGCTTGTGTGGACCTCTGAATGTAACATCAAGGGCAACATCGTCCTCAGCAGTTTCCCATAACTCAAGCATCTGATCACTAGCACCGTGACTCTTTCTCTTGCTTCTCGCACTAAATGAACTGTTTGAAATATGATCCAGCGGAATATCTTTCATCAGTATCCCATTCTTCATTTCAGAACATTCTGGTTTTATTTCCTGCAACCTGCGTTTGTCGCTGATCTCATTTCCACGTTCTGTTTGTTCATTCTGATTATCATTCTTCAGGTGAAAGCTGTGGTTGGATTCCGACTCTTTGATCTCTTTCCTGGAAGCTTCAAGAACCCGGTCAGAATTTTGGCATTCCTTCCTTGCCATTTGAATCTCTTTTGTTACAACTATTTCAACTGCCTTTAGCCTATCCTGTAACTTCTTCAATTCAGGAATTCCAGTTGGGATCTTGAAGACACAATCTTCCGCAACATCCTGAAAGCCTTCTCCACGGAAGTGATTATCCAGTTCCACATCCTGAACCATGTGAAGGAATTAAAAAAAGGAATTATATCTTGAAACAAACAATACATAAAACTGGTGCAGATAGGGTGACCTTGGTCAAAAAAAAAAAAAAAAAAAAAAAAAAAAAAAAAAAAAAAAACAACTTTATGAAGATTGATTAATAAAAAAATTAGAACTTCGGAGGAAAATCCACCCAAATAGAGTTTCAACTGACAAGTAAAATTTTGCTAGTTGCAGTATTTGGGAATTGCGGGCAACATGCAAAGACAACTTCGTAACAAGAGAATCTCCAACAAGTTCACTGAAGATGGGGAATAATAACTTCTACGTATTGAAAAAATTATGACAAAGAAAGTTACCTCTGGTTCAGGGTTACCACTGAAGTCAAAAAGTGGATCAGAGAAGACATTGAGTTCAAATGATGCTACATCATCTTTCAATGATTCTATTACAGGGGCATAGGCAGATAGCTGGGCTTCTAGCCCTCCAATTTTAGTCGACATGCAGCCAACTGCTTCTTTCATCTGCTCAATTGCAGAAGTTTTAGAAGCATTTTCCGTTTCAAGACTTTGACATAGTTGAGTGAGCTCTTGAACCTTATTTTCAAAGAGAGCTTCACGAATGGATGATATATGAAGATCAAAATGGAAAGTTGCAGCCTCAGCTTCCCAAACCTCAAACTCATTGCTTATCTCATGCAACTCCGAACTCAAGACATCCTCTCTTGATCTACGTTCTTCAATTTCTTCACGTAATATACCCAGTTCAGATTCCAAGTTCTTGTTAGCTTCATTGAGACCTTCAATTTGTCTGCTTTGGCATGCATTTTCTTCCGATATTTCGAGAATGAACTTCTCTAATTTTTCTTTTTCAATATTTGATTCTTCAGACTGCCTCTTCAGTTCCTCCACTGCTCCACAAAGTTCAGAATTTAGCTCCTCTGCAGCTCTGAGCTTCTTTTCTGATTCTGAAGCATCAATTTTGTTCTGATGTAAGAGATCCTGTCCAACTGAAACTTCACGAGTCAACTGGTTATTCAAATCCTTGGTCTCATGCAGATCCTTCTCAAACCTCGTTAACAAATCTTTCAAGAGTAGATTATCTGCATCTCTTATTTCAATCTTTCCTCTCAGAACATCAATCTCCTTCTTGAGGTCGGTATTGATACCATAAAAGTAATGCAGCTCTTCCGATTGTGATTTCAGTTCCAAAACCGATTCTGCCACAAAGTTCTTCAAAACCACTGAAGCATTGTCAAGAGCTAATGTTTCTAGGAGAATGTAATCGTTATCCTCTTCTAAGGTACAATTTTCGTACTTTAGCTGAGACAACTTTGTCAGCATAGACTGATTTTCTTCAGCTACTTGAGAATATCCCCTTTGTAATTTTAGATAAGCCTCATGTAAATCTCCATGCTGCACTGATAGTTTCTCCAATTCAGCCTTTACAGCATTTGCTTCTTGGTCTGCTGTGTTTACTTCGGACTTCAACTGGCTGTTTGTTAGTAGAAGTTCTTGTTTCTCATTTTGCTCTTTCCGAAATTGCTCATTCATGGCATTCAAATCCTGCTGTAGGATTTCTTTTGCTGACTCAACTCCAGAACCGTCTTCTCTTAGTTGCATAACTAAAGTCGAAAGAACAGAGTTCTCAACCACCAACTGCTGCTTATCATCTTCAAAATTTGAGAGGGAACATTTCATAGTGTCAATTTTCTCTGTAATATGATGCAAAAGTAACTGCTCGTTTCCAATCTTGGTGACTGTCTCATTAAATTCACCATCTTCAAGAGTCATGAACACTCCGTAAACACCCTTCCTCAGCTTCTCAATTTCGTCTAACAAATGTTCAGCTTCCATCTGCTGCTCAAGATTTTCATCCTCCAATTCTGATATTACTTCCTGTGACAATTTTGAGGCCTCAGCATGCTTCTGGCACTCAATCAGTAGAGAATAATTCTTCTGTTCCATATCTTGAACAAATTTCTGTAGGATGAAGATCTCTAACTGGGCATTCACTGCTCTATCAAGTTCTTCTTCGAATTCCCTCTTTCTCCACTTACTCTCATCTTGCACGAGTTGGAGATTATTTTCCAGACAAGCCAGCCGGACCCCACTAGATAATGAAAATGTTTCTCGTTCTTGTTTCTCCTCGTCTAGAGAAACCCTCAGTTCTTCTACCTTAGATAGCGTGAATTCTTTTTCTTTTTCCAGTCCAACATATTTTGACTCCAGGAGACAAAATCTATTTTCGAGATTCTCTAGCCTCCTCTCGACACTGTCCAACTGAACAACCAGGGCCTTTCTTTCATTGAGCAGATTTGACTTGTCATCAGTCAGTAATTTGCAGATCTCTTCTAAGCCCTTTGATTTTGCCCTCAGACCTTCAAGATCCACATTTGCACCAGAAAGAGAATTCTCAAGAACAGCATTTTTCTCAAGCAGTCGCTTCATGTTCTCAGTAATAATTTGTAACTGACTAAAAATAGCTGCTTTCTCAGCAATCAGAAGCGATTTTTCTCCATTCAGAAGTTGGCACGAATCTTGCAACGCCTGAACCTTCTCTCTCGTCCTGTCCAACTCAGTACTCAAAGTCGATACTGAACTTTCCAGAACATTCTTTTCTTTCAAAATTTGATCCATGTTATCTAGCTTCTTGATAAGAACAGTTCTATCATTTCTGTCTTCTTCGCACATTAGTCTCAGCTTTGTGTTCTCATCCTGCAAATTTTTTACCGACGACAGAATGCAGTCTGGCTTTAACCCTGCTGCCTCTACTTGTCCCATCAAAGCCTGATATCTCTCGCTCAAAACATCCATATGCCCCTTCAGACTACAAATCTCTTCTTGGAGGGAGTTTATTTGGATCGTTTGTGCTCTGACAGCTTCCTCAAGCCTCTCCTTGATCTTTGTCAACCCAAGAATTTCACTTTGCAAATCATCCATGGAAATGGATGAAGATGAACTCTTTTCATTGAGGATCCTGTTTTCATCCTTTACGTGGCGAAGCTCATTCTCTAGACCATTTTTGTGGATTTCCAAGTCCTTCAACATTTGGAGCACATTTTTAAGCTCCGATGCCAAAGCCTTCTGCTCCTGTTGGGATTGAGAGTGCAAATCCTGCAATTCTTGAAGCGTGGCTTCAACTTGAACAAAATGCAAATGCTCATCCTGCACGCACGCCTCAAGTTTCTCCAACGCCTGGAGCTTCTCAGAAAGTTCTTGATCTTTCAGGGTAATCTTCTTAGCTAGATTATCTGCTTCTAACCGTAAGGACTGATTTGATGTCTCAAACAGTGAACACTTTTCTTCAGCATTCTTGAGTTTTGAAGTCTCCAACAGAAGCATATGGTTAAGGCTTTTATTTTCCTCTTGGGCATATGATAGTTCCCTCTCCATCTTACACATCTTCTCCAAGCAACTTTCGTACTGACGCCCTGCAGCCTCCTTTTCTCTATTTACTTGAGAAAGAGTTTCCTTAAGTTCTCTTACTTCACTCTCAGCTCTACGGGCTCTCTCATCACACAGTCTGGCCTCCTCTTGAGCAAGTAAGAGTGTTTTCTCCAAATTCAGTATGTTTTCAAGACACTGTTTGTACTGGACAAGACCCTCATTCTTTTCAGTCTCTACTCTTGCTAGTTCCCTCTCTAGATATTGAGCTTCAACTTCAGATCGAATGGCGCGTTCATTTGAACCTTGTGCATCCTTTTGAGCTTGACAAACCATAGACTCCAAATTCAATATTCTGTCAGATAACTCCTTCTGTCTAACAGAACCCGACTCTTTTTCCTCCTGCAGCTTAACAAGGGTTTCCCTCAAAGATTGAACTTCGGCTGCAGCTTTGCTAGCTTGGTCATCAAGGCCCCTGGAATATGTTTCTGCACGCTGGAGTTCTCCCTCCAGATTGGATACCTTCTGCATACTCAGCTGATACTGAAGAAGAATACTCTCCTTTTCAGTGTGCATTTCAGCTAGAGATTTCCTCAAGTCTTCTATTTCAGATTCTGCTCTACCTGCCCGTTCAGATTCTGAAAGGGCGCGATTCTTGAGGTTCTGGTTCTCATCCGATAATTGCGAGACTTGATCATTCAAAATCTTCTCTTTGCCTTCGTTCTCAGGTTCAGGACTATCTTTTGTATTTCCTTTAGCGAATTTCGATTCTAGTGCCCCATCTGCCACCCCAAAGATGTCATGTAGTTGTTTCAAACCCCTTTTGCCCATAATAGCCAAGGATTCTGGTGAATCAGGTCCATATTTTTTAATGGCATGCAAGTCTGCAGAGAGTCCCAGCGCATCCTTATGCAAGTCATCTAGATCAAACAATGCGCGAACTGGATGTGACTTTTCTGGTGTATGAGGCTCCCGCTCATGTGATATAGTCCCCGAAGGTGAATCATCAGGAAGTGCAAAAGGAACTTGGTTGGGAAATGCTTCTGCCATAGTTCGTTGCGCCTGCCGGAGCTCCCCAGTTGCATGATCATACCTTTCTGCCAAGGCACGGTATGCTCGGTAGAACTCCTCAACCAATTTCATGAGTTCGGGGCGTTTTTTGTAGTACATCTCTGCCCTTCTTGCAAAGGAATCTGCATCTTCTTCGATGAGCTTAATCATTGCTTTGACTTTGGCATCCATATCTATTAAGCAAAATACGAGAGAAACAATAAGTATCTTGCTTCCAAACTTATTTCAAAGTAGACCACTAACAAATTCCTTGGAAGCCAACCAATTAAGACTATTACTAAACTTTTAGGAACACAACTGATGCTCAAAGAGATGTGACAAATGTACAGAAATTCCAATCTAAGAATCGATGCAAGAGACTTCTATCTACTAGTAGTGACGTTCGTGATTAAAGAAGAAGAAACTAGTTGTTCAACCTGTTATTACGTTTCCGGGACAAATTTGGATGACCTAAAAATGAATGAATATATTCGTCAAATCGGTGAATGCATACATCTTATGACATTATGGAGTATGCGAAGATATGGAATACATTAATTAGTAAATGGTTGGAAAGATATTGTTGTTACTCAAGTTTGTTTCAACTAAGCAACTAAATTGTGGACCTAGGCAAGGAGAAGAAGGAATTGAAGTTCAAGGACATATTTTGTAGGGAAGAAAAACAACTACTGCATTTGACATGCTATGTAGCAAGCACATGCTTTAGACAACAAGTACACGTACAGAGACATAATAATGATTATCAAGCCACATTAGAATGCGCTAGAATTGCTAATCCAGTGATCTACTCCTAACACAAGCTAGGAAACAATCTGAGATTGTAGAGTGAATTTGTTTGAGATTAAAACTATCTGGAACTTTCTAATCTTGTGCGGTGGGGTTGTTGCAATCAGTTTCTATTGTACCTAGGTTAAGGGACACAAAAATCAGCTCAAAGAGGCTCACTACTATAATTACGGAAACATACATTTTCTTGCATTACTTAGGTGCCAATAGGATTTTCATCAAAGCTCTCAAGAGCTCGAGTTAATAGCATAACAGTCAGAAATCTTCCTCTGTAAAAAACTATTTTGAGATTTTATAGTAATATACCCTTCTCCTGGAATGAATTTACTAATTTAGTCTATAATATTCGATGCTCCAAAGGAGATGTTCTTCGTGGAAGCTTAGTGGTGGAAAGAACACAGAGTTTATAGATGTACCAGACTTTGATGGTGAACCTCTTGGAGTAGAATTAAGATACTAATGCAAGCATAATTTCTTCTACATTTTATTTGAGTTTATATAGACTTGTTAGTACTTCATAAACCACAAGTTCCTCTATACTCCAATATGGCCTTGAAGAAGGAAATTCAATCGACTATCTTAGAAGCTCAAACTTTAGAAGACAGACATATAACCCTGAAAACGATGAGACTAATTTTTGGGGATCAGGAGGCCTGATGACTTCTAATCAAAAAGCGACATGTCAAAACTTCTCTAGAGAAAATTACCAACCGGAGAAAAAGGACTGATCAGGAATCTTTACCGTCAACGTAAATCAATGACGATGGTCAATCAAAGAAAAGACGTGTAAACCATGGAAGTGCCAGCCTGAAGTGGAAGAAACTTTGCATGTATCCATACAATGAAAATGTCATCAATATCTTCACATGAACCCAGTAGTTGACTTCACAAGACTTCTTTTATTGAACTGTTCCCCAATGAAAATGATTGCTGGTGGATGATAAACATTTATACACTCTTTTGGACAATGAAACAGATTAAGGATTGAGCTTAGGTTTGGCAGCAGCATTCTTAGTTAGCATTGAAAATTCGCAGCTTCTCAGAAGAATAAAATTTTAGAACCACAACAAGAATACAGTAGCAAAAGCCTTGAGTTAATTATTATGCAGGAGCTCAATACCATTACGGCGTCCCTTTATCTCACTCTAAAATACAGCCTACCTCCACAATTACACATCAGCAACGAGGAAAACTGATTAATCATGTAATACAATCAACAATACCTAAAGTCAAAAACCTTAGGTCATCATGATTTTAGTCTTAAAACTCCCATCAGGGCCAAACTTCCATAAATATTCCCGAACCCCTTTCCTGTCATCCTAAATGAAGTTGAGCTCAAAAGATCAAGCTGCTTCTATAAATGAAGTCATCAATTGATACAACAATAAATCAAATTCTATTACAAAGTGGAAACAGACAACTGAATAAGACCATCCATGGTCTGGACCATAAAACAATGATCCTTTAAAAAACTAGAAGCAAAAAGGTATAGAAAGTGCAAGTAATACCTGTAAGATTTTCTTGGAGCCACTTTGAATTTTTTGGGATGTGGCTGTCCCACCACCAAGAGTACAAGCGCCTGGAATCGGAATTCAGCAGTGTTGTTGCCATGACACCAACTATGACGATTACTAGGACCGGTTTCAACCTTACAAAGCTCTGGTCACCCAGATAAGGGATCCAGGCCAGTATCAAAACTTCACAATCCCCTAAGCTCTCATATCTATAAATAGAAAAATCAAGGAAACAAAAACCCGGATAAAAATGTTAGAAAGATCTAATAGTACAACCCATTCAACAAGATAAAATGTGATGGAGGAACCTTGTAGAGAACTCACATGAGTCAAATCAAGTGCTGTTGCTACTACTACTCTTTGAAGCTCCAAACTTGTATTGCAGATGAACTGATGGAGAATTAGAACGAAATAATTTAATTAGATCTTAATCACATTATCATATCAAAGCCAAAAGGGCTGCTAAAAACAGACAAATTTTTGTAACATCTCATCAGTGAGATAAAGGGTAGCAATTCAACAAACAGTTGGAGTGCATACCTGATCTCTCCCTGATCCCAGAAAATGCAGCAGTGAAATCAAGCTAATCAACAAGACCCAGTAATTAAAAAACACATACAAGTCACCAATCAAGCAAACAAGTGAATGATCAAGAAGTTTACCAGAGATGAATGAAATCTGAAAATGGGGTTGTCGGCTCAACACTGATAGCAGACACCCATCTACCATCTCAGCCCATTTCTCTCTCTCTCTCTCTAGACTCTAGAATTGTAGAGACAGCTTGTTTCTCTTCTCTTCTCTTCTGTTCTCTCTCCTGGTGAGGTTTTTATTCTTCGAGTTGGTACTGTGTCAGTGTGACGGAACTGTGTGAAACGACAGTGAGCGACCCCAGAAAGCGAAAGCACTTCTTATTTCATCTTTACCTTTCGAAGACTCGCAAAGAATACGTTTCCGTCTATGGAATGTATTGTGATTGTGATGTACGCGTATACAGATTCGTATTTCAAGCTCTATTAGTGAGATTTTAAAAAAGAATGCCATTTATGATTTACTTTAATGGGGATTGTGAATTCGAAAATATTTCTATGATAGTGTTAATTTACCTTCTATAGCCGTTGGTAATTTTCGTTTCTTTTTGCGCATGTGCTAAACTTCTCATGTAGTCATGTGGTAAGGAATCAATTGCAAGTTTCAAAGATAAGTGTAATTAGGTTAATCTTGTTCACCAAAAAAAGAATAATATTAATAATTATTAGGTTAACCTTCGGTTAAGATCTCAATAATGTTCTTTCTTGGGTTTACAAATCCTTTTTTTTTTCTCCAGTGGTTTCATTACTTGTTTATTGTCTGAACACGAGATTGGTGCACAATGATGACTTTGGACTATCATTAGGATTTTTTTTTTTAGAAAACTATATTATTAGGAAGTTGCTCGTGTTCTTAGGTAATTATCTTAAAGGCACGTTTGATGCAGGGATAAAGAAATTGTACAGGTTCGATTCGATCCGATATTTGACATGGTCCGACCATAATGAAGCATATCCGATCCGGCCAATTTACAAATAGACTGGATATGGATCACATATTTTGTGATATGTGAAACCCGATGTGATCGGATTGATTATCATATCTAATAAATTCAATAATATACATGTAATAATATAATTACTTTATATAACGTTCTAACTTTGATATATCTTTTTGCAAAAATAAACTTTGATATATCAATATTTTATTGTGAATAAATTAATAAAATTATAGATGTATATTATAAGTTAATCCAATTTTGATTCTAATTGATAATAATCTTAGGTTATATGAACTAAAAACATTGTTCGCCATGATCTGATGGATATTCCGATCCGAATCCGGCAAAATTATGTCCGTCTCCGATATGATCCAAAAGCTCATGAATAGGATCTAGATTTAGGCTGATCCAATTCAAACCTGGTTTGCTGTCATCCCTAGAGATAATAACTGGTGTTTGGTGCAGGGACAACTTCAAGGGGGATTCAATGAGTAATGTTACATGGATATAATTTTAGACATAAATGTAGACATAATTTTTACATGTAATAAAATCAAACTCTACTATGGAAATGCTAGACACGTACTCCCTTCGTCCCTGCCAATTGTTTAAATTAACAAATGGGTATTATTTGAGTCTAGCAATTTGGTTAGCAAAACACTCTGTAGAATTTGACATATATTGCATGGTCTTGTAGAGTAAACGTTACACTACAAGACCATGCAAAAATTATTAAATTCCTACCTTATTTTTCTAATCAAATTGCTAGGCCCAAATGATGCCCGATTGTCATTTTAAATAACTGGGTGAGACGGAAGGAGTAGGAAACATTGACACCTGATCGAAATCACTAAAAGTGAAAATTATGTCTAACATTCTACCTAAAATTATGTCCGTTTAGAATTATTCGGGATTCGATCCCCTTTATTATTTATACCCTTATATGCATAAAATCTAATCTCACAAAGCCGGTGGGATTGAATAATAAAGTCTTAATACCCTTATTTATAGTAGTGCAAACAAACATATTATATATCCTCCATATATAATTAATACTTCCTTAATATCAATAAATTTTATAATACTGAAGAGTCAGTGTACCCCCAATTTTTAATCCCGACACCAAAAGTGCCTAAAAAAGAAACAACATTAAAATGAACTTTTGGTGAGATTCATGTTTGAGTATTTGATAACAAAAAAGATCAACTCACATGTCCACGATATCCCCTACAAATGCGATAGAGTATTTTTTTTTAAATGTTTGCCAAAGTCCTTATTGTGTTTGATCAATCTGTAACTTGAAATTACTTACTTCACGTGAATTATTAAGAGAGATGATCAACATCTAAAGTGAAAGTAAACACATGTTACACAAAAAAATTAATTTTCTTTTTTGAGTTATCACAAAACGATAGTTGGTTCTCTCAACAAAAATAAAAAATTATAATTTGTAACGAAAATTCTATAGAATAGTTGGTAAGGTCGCAAAACAATTTAGTTATGAAATTTATTATTTTGAACTCTCTTCAACATTATTTTGGTCCCCAAAATATTTGTCAACTTTTCTATTTAGTGGCTCACAATATTATCTTTTTTTTTTCAAGACTTAAAAAATGTGAGAAAATCATTAAGAAGAAAAGAACATGTAAGTATTCAAATTAAAAACATGGTTGCTAAAAAACACGGTAAGTTAGTAGAGATGTAATGATTACATTTCTCATTTTACCAAATCCATTTTTCAAATAGGGTGAAACGGTTATTATAAATATGATTAGATTGTTATGAACTCAAAAGTAGATAAAAGAGAACAATGTATGGAGGAATATTTAAGTGTGTATCATTCTCCACCAAACCACCATTTATATAAGGTGTGGGGGTCAATCAGTATCAACTAAATATGGTAATATGATATGTTATGAATATTCACAATATCAATAATATATCTCATAACACTCCCCCTTGAATATTCACTAATACTAACATGATGCCTCGTTAAAAACCTTGTCGAGCAAAACTCGTTAGGACAAAAATTCTGACGAAGGAAAAAGAGTACTTCTTATGAGAGGGAGTTTGGTTCAATCTTGAACTCATCCATGGCTGCATGTCTCGTTAAAACCTTGCTTGGAAAAATTATGTGGGATAAAAAACTCAGCTAAGGAAAAAGAGTACAGCGCCTTGTAATTTAGTCTCCCCCTCTTTGCATCATCTTGATATCACACTTCATACCTGAAAAGTAAACTTATAGAAAATACATAATGTGTAACATAATATGATGCTTCATGATAATTATAAATAGTAATAAAAACTATTAGTATGACATGTTATATACTCGTGACATTTTTCATACTAAATAATATGCATATGCACCTAAACTACTCGCGAGTGTGTGTCTTCAATTTGCTTTAGCAAAGAAGTATATCTCATGGGCAATAGCCTCCATGAATTTCACATATAGTGATGCGTACGATCATTTTGTGTAACTAGTTACTTTCATATTCGTAGTCTTCTAAAATAAACGAAATATCATAATCACTCTAATCAAAAAGAGGATTTGTTGGTTATAATTATGGGCATTGCAATATAGCATGTTTATCTATCAATAGACTTACGCATTCATGTTGGGTTTTGACGTAGGTAACGCAATGGAATAACAAAAATTTAATCCTACTCCAAACCCACCACGGGTCGTCAGGAAGAGATATCATAACGTGATAAGGGACATAGCAATTATGTACCCTTTGGTTTGAGAGATCACACGAAGAATGATGTCCTCGTCTCTACGGTTGATCCACGTCTAGAGGTGAGATCTAGATTCTTCCTTCAACAAGTTCTAGCTTGAACCGGAGGAAGAGGTAAGAAGGAATCAAACAACAAAGGGACAAGGAGGGGTTCGGCCCTCCTTTTGCTCCGACGGGAAGGGGCGGACGGGCCTAGGGGCGTGCGCCTCTAGGTCTTGTCTTTATCTCTCTCTTTTACTCTCTCCCACTCTCTTTGTTATGTCTAATAACATTAGTTGTGGGAAGGAAGCTAGAGCCTTCTTTATACACTCCAACAACTCCTTGTTGTTTCCATAAAAGTTCCCTTCCTTGCACAACTAGTCCTACTAAGTTTGCAAGGTGTTGCATAATGATCATTCTCATTAATTAATCATATTAATTAATCCCAAATCTAGCTCTACTCTATTTGACGTGTGATCCCATAGGTTTCTACTTAGTTGGTAGTAACTTATTACTAACATGGAGCGGTGTCTAGCAACACATCCATGCCACCCAACAAATAGAAATAGTCAGTGATCCCGACAAACCTCTTGTGCCCAATATCTCATATTTCACTATCCCTTTGCCTCCATATCCGGATTGGACACGAGACATAAATAGTCACACTCGTTTATCCAATCCATAGTTCCTCGATCCTGGGAATATGCTTATGCGAGCAGATAACATCAATATCTCCATATTGATTTATCTGAGTCTGGCCAGACATTCAATAAGCCTCATCCCTCGAGTGGCCGTGGATATTTACTCCCATTATGTGGGAGGGACAAATTCTCTCTACATCACTACGATTTATAAGCTTGCTTCCTATCATGCCCGATAGCTATCTTTATAATTACCCAGTTACGGTATAACGTTTGATAACATCAAAGCACGATATTTCACAACTAGAGTATCTAGTGACTTCAAGTCTAAGGATTGCAATTATATTAGAACTACGAGAAGCGATTGTGACTTAACATAATCTAATGTATCCTTCTCGTTGTGGATCAATCCAGTATGCCATTACTCCTAATACATACCCATGTGTTAGACTTGATATCTCCATATCAATCTAACCACATACCAGTCTATATTTGATCGTCATATTAATCAATATAATGGACTAGGGATATTTAAGATAAACAACACATTATATCTAAGGACTTCATTTTATATCACAATATATAATAAATGAATATTCTAGCCAAAACAATGTTCATACTAAATATAAGATTTCCTCTAGGGCATCTAATTCAACAGTATCCCACTTGCACTAGAGCCAATCTGGTGCATCTCGTATGCATATAGATATGGTGTGCCCTTCATGCTTTCGCTGCGCAAGAGGTTTTGTGAGCAGATCTGAAAGATTGTCATCCGTTGGAATCTTGCACATCTTCACATCTCTTCGACCGATCATATCACGAATAAGATGGAATCTCCTAAGTACATGCTTTGATTTCTGGTGTGATCTTGGTTCCTTGGCTTGTGTGATCGCCCCGGAGTTGTCACAGTACAAATCTATGGGATCCAAAATGCTAGGGACCACACCGAGCTCAGTGATAATCTTATTTATCCAAACTGCCTCTTTTGCTACTTCCGCAACAGCAATGTACTCAGCTTCTGTTGTAGAATCAGCAACTGTCCCTTGCTTGGAACTCTTCCAGCTCACAGCTCCTCCATTTAGGCAAACACGTATCCAAACTGCGATATGTAGTCATCTTTGTCGGTTTGGAAGCTTGCATTAGTGTAACCCTTTACACTTAGCTCTTCCTTACGTCCAAATATCAAGAACGCATCCTTTGTTCTTCTCAAGTACTTTAGGATGTTCTTGACAGCAATCCAGTGACTCTCACCCGGATTGGACTGATATCTGCTCACCATACTCAACGCGTATGATACGTCTGGTCTAGTACACAGCATGGCGTACATGATGGATCCTATGGCCGAAGCATTGGGTATCCTATTCATGCAGTCATTCTCAATCTCATTGGAGGGACAGTCATTCTTGGAAAGAGTGACTCCATGCGACATGGGCAAGAATCCCTTCTTGGAATCTTGCATGTTGAACCTCTTCAACACCTTGTCTACATATGTACTTTGACTTAGGCCGAGCAACCTTCTAGATCTATCTCTATAGATCTTTATACCAAGTATGTAGGTTGCGTCTCCTAAGTCCTTCATTGCAAAACACTTCCCTAGCCAATCTTTAACAGATTACAAAGTAGGAATGTCGTTGCCAATGATTACTATGTCATCCACATACAAGACCAGAAACACTACAGAGCTCCCACTAGCCTTCTTGTAAACACAAGGCTCATCTTCGTTCTTGATGAAGCCAAAATATTTGACTGCGTCATCAAAACGTCGATTCCAACTCCTTGAAGCTTGCTTTAATCCATAAATTGATCTTTGCAGCTTACAGACTTTATTGGCATTCTCTGGATCCTCAAAACCCTCCGGTTGTGTCATGTACACATCCTCGAGGAGGTTCCCATAAAGGAACGCTGTTTTCACATCCATCTGTCATATCTCATAGTCGTAGTATGCTGCAATAGCAAGTAGGATTCGAATGGATTTAGTCATGGCGACTGGTGAAAAGGCCTCATCATAGTCAATACCATGAATCTGTCTATACCATTTGGCTACCAATCGCCCCTTATAGGCAACTACCTTTCCATCCATGTCGGTCTTCTTCTTGAAGACCCACTTGCACCCTATGGGCCGAGCCCCTTCGGGTGGTTCCACCAAAGTCCATACTTTGTTGGTGTACATGTAATCCATTTCGGATCTCATGGCTTCTAGCCACTTCTTAGATTCTGGTCCTTTCATGGCCTCCCCGTAGGTTGCAGGCTCGTCATCCATGAGTGGTACGTAATCGGGCTCAGTCACGAGAAGTCCATATCTCTCTGGCTCATGACGCACTCTTCCTGATCTACGGAGTTCCTGTGTTACCTGAACATGTTCCTCCACGACAACTTGTGGTTCCTGCTCTTGTTCCATCATCGGTTCAGTGATTTGTGGTTCTTGAATTTCTTCAAGTTCTACAGCCCTCCCACTTGCTTCTTTAGAGACAAACTCTCTTTCTAGAAACACGCCGGTCCGAGCAACAAACACTTTGTTCTCAGTGGGATTGTAGAAATAATATCCTTTAGTTTCCTTAGGATATCCCACAAATTTACACTTATCCGCTTTGGGCCCGAGCTTGTCTATTTGTAAACGTTTTACACAAACATCGCAGCCCCAAATCTTCATAAACGACGCTATGGGACGCTTCCCAGTCCATATCTCATATGGTGTCTTCATGACCGATTTGGATGGAACACGGTTAATGGTAAAAGCTGCCGTCATTAGAGCATGTCCCCAAAATGATATCGAAAGATCTGTTTGAGACATCATAGATCGCACCATATCTAATAGCGTACGATTTCTCCTCTCAGATACGCCATTCCATTGTGGCGTTCCGGGTGGAGTGAGATGGGATACTATCCCACACTCTCTAAGATACTCATCAAACTCTTCGCTTAAGTATTCTCCTCCACGATCCGATCGTAGAGCCTTAATACTTTTGCCAAGTTGCTTCTCTACTTCATTCTTGAATTCTTTGAACAATTCAAATGATTCAGATTTGACCTTCATAAGGTATACAAATCCATATCTACTGAAATCATCAGTAAATGTGATGAAGTAGGTGTAACCACCTCTGGCAGGCGTGGGGAACGGCCCACATACGTCGGTATGTATGAGTGCCAATAACTCACTAGTCCTCTCACCTTTCTTGTTGAAAGGGGACTTTGTCATTTTTCCTAATAAACAAGATTCACATGTCTCATATGATTCCAAATCAAATGAGTCTAGAAGTCCATAGTTATGGAGTCTAGATATGCGTTTCTTATTTATATGGCCTAAACGACAATGTCATAGATATGTAGGATTTAAATCATTAGTTTTAATCCTTTTAGTACTTATGTTATAGATTGGACTGTTTAGATCAAGGATATACAATCCATTAGACAAATGCGCACTACAATAGTGCATACTATCAAAATAAATGGAGCAACATTTGTCCTTTATTGAAATAGAAAAACCCTTCACATCCAAAGAAGAAACGGAAAACAATGTTTCTGCTCATAGCAGGCACGTAAAAGCAATTGTCTAATTCTAAAATAAGTCCAAAAGGCAAATATATCTCATAAACGCCCACAGCTAATGCATCAACTTTTGCTCCATTCCCGACGCGAAGATCTATCTCCCCTTTAGCCAATCTTCTACTTCTTTTCAAATCCTGCATATTTCAACAAATGTGAGAACCACATCCAGTATCCAATACCCAGGATGAAGAAATATAAAGATTGACGTCTATAACATAAATACCTGGTGGTGGTGGAATCACTATTCCAAGCTTCTTATCCTCCAGATATTTAGGGCAATTCCTCCTCCAGTGACCCGGTTGGCTGCAGTAGTGACATTCACCTTTAGCAACGCCTCCACTAGGCTTTAGGGCTTCCTTGTATTTCGCAACTTTCTTACGCTTTCCTTTGGAAGTAGAGGAAACTCCTTTGCCCTTCTTCCTATGCACCATCATTATGGCCTTGCCCTTGCCTTTGTTAACGCTATGTTCCGCTGTCTTTATCATGTTCAACAAGTCTGGCAGAGTCTTACTAATCTCGTTCATATTATAGTTCATGATGAACTGATTATAACTGTCAGGCAACGATTGCAAGACAAGATCAGTAGCCAAATCTTGGCCAAGTGGGAATCCCAGTCTCTCAAGGTTCTCAATGTACACGATCATTCGGAGCACATGAGGCCCTACTGGATTCCCCTCTGCAAGACTATTCTAGAATAATGCTTTAGACACCTCATAGCGCTCACGCCTTGCCTGTTCCTGAAACAATTGTTTTAAGTGTATGATCATATCATATGCTTCCATATTCTCATGCTGCTTCTGAAGCTTAGGAGTCATGGTGCAAAGCATGAGGCAAGTCACGTCATTAGAATCATCAATATGTTTCTGACGTGCCCTCACATTCGCTACAACAGATTCATCTTGTGGTGGGGATGGAATTGGAGTGTCCAAGACGTACATCTTCTTTTCTTGCTTAAGGACAATCCTTAAGTTTCTGTACCAGTCAAGGAAATTCGTTCCAGATAGTTTATCCATCTCAAGGACAGATCGTACGGATGAAGTCGATGCGTTGTTGTTTACCATTTGGAATTCTACAAAACGAGAAATGTGCAATTTTAGTATTTTGAACAATTTAACTATATTTAATGATGGCTAGATCATCAAATATAGCTCCCACTATTTTTCTTGGATTAATAGCCCTCACCATTAATGCGGAAAATATCATAGTATTTTCTAGTAGGTCCAAGATCCCTTTTTGACTTCTTCTTGAGCTTGCTTTGGCAAGTCATCGAAGAATAGGTTATTTAGGTAGGAACCATTCCAATTTCATCCCAATCAACTCTCGGTCCAATTAGGTGAATAACTCTTTTATTCTTTATCCATTGGATAACGCCTAATTGTCATGCATCTAGGCTCATCAAGCCAATTGAGTCTTACCCATTTGCGTCCAACCTCTCGCTTCAACATACACACATTACTAGCTTGTGTCGTCCTCAACACATCATGGTAAATTAAAATCGCCTTGCTTTGGCAAGCCGGAATTTTAATAAACCTTGATTATGAAGGGTGTTTTGGCAAGAGAAGGCAAAACGCAATATTTGATTGAGGGATTTAATTTTTTTTAATTTTTTTGGTTGATCCAATCAACATGATCTACTTATCTGGATCGGGCAATCCACAATAAAATACCATCCTTGTTTATTATTATCTTGTTAACGTTTTGCTAGTATCGCCATACACACAAAAATAAATAACAATACATAAATAATAAAAATCCACAAAATAAAAAATGTGGCATGGATATGGCCCCTAGACTAAGATATTATCAAGCCAATGATAATATCCAACTGCCCTAAAGTGACAAGCTCATCTCCATGTGCTCCACCATAGTCGCACGCCTAGGAGGGTGTCTTCTTTGTCTTTTGGCTTCTTTGGTCCTCCGATCTTCTTCTCCATGCTCATTGCTATCATCTAAATATTTCTAATTCTAGCCTAACATGTAGAATAAATAATAAAAGCCTCACATGTCGAGGAGAAAAGACGAATCGCAGGCTGTAAAACCGAATTAATTATTACATTAATTTGATCAGCTCGCAGGCCGTAAACCAAACCACAAAGCAATAAACATCAACAATCCTAGGCCATATCCATCCACCATGCAACAAAGCACATAATACAGTTAAAACCAATTTTTAACGCGCTTGTTAAATTTTAATTGAATTGGGTAATTTAGGGTTACAACGGTCCAAGGGGTCCAACCTAAGCCTAGGCCGAACCCCAAGGACCGCCGCCCGCCACTAGGCCCGGCCCAAGGCCGGCCTACCCATGTGGCCCGCGGACCTTGCTTGGCGCGCAAGGAAGGGGGCGGACGGCTAGGGTTTTGGCCCTAGCCTCCTTCCCTTCTTCCTTGTTTCCCAAGCATGGTTGTTTCCTTATATGGATGTTTCCATAAAATTGTTTCCATAATTGAAAACTCCTTTTCAACTTTGTGCCCATGAACCCTAATTTTTCAAGAACCCAATAATTCACATCCTATGTGATTAAAGTCACCAATTCTAACATCCAATGTTAAATTAGATCTTGTTTATGTTGAATCAGATTCAATTTGTATCTACTATGCCAATTATTTTCAGTTTTCGCGTAATAACAATAATACGGTGTATAAAATGAAATCGTAACACATAAAATCATGTTATGCTCTACAACCAGGCTCTGATACCACTGTTGGGTTTTGACGTAGGTAACTCAGCGGAATAACAAAAATTTAATACTACTCAAAGCCCACCACGGATCGTCAGGAAGAGATATCATAGCGTGATAAGGGACATAGCAATTGTGTACCTTTCGGTTTGAGAGATCACACGAAGAATGATGTTCTCGTCTCTACGGTTGATCCACGTCTAGAGGTGAGATCTAGATTCTCCCTTCAACAAGTGCTAGCTTGAACCGGAGGAAGATGGAAGAAGGAATCAAACAACAAAGGGACAAGGAGGGGTTCGACCCTCTTTTTGCGCCGACGGGAAGGGGCGGACGGGCCTAGGGGCGTGCGCCTCTAGGTCTTGTCTTGCTCTATCTCTTTTGCTCTCTCCCACTCTATTTGTTATGTCTAATAACATTAGTTGTGGGAAGGAAGCTAGAGCCTTCTTTATATACTCCAACAACTCCTTGTTGTTTCCATAAAAGTTCCCTTCCCTGCACAACTAGTCCTACTAAGTTTGCAAGGTGTTGCATAATGATCCTTGTCATTAATTAATCATATTAATTAATCTCAAATCTAGCTCTACTCTATTTGACGTGTGACCCCATAGGTTACTACTTAGTTGGTAGTAACTTATTACTAACATGGAGCAGTGTCTAGCAACACATCCATGCCACCCAACTAATAGAAATAGTCAGTGATCCCGACAAACCTCTTGTGCCCAATATCTCATATTTTACTATCCCTTTGTCTCTATATCCGGATTGGACACGAGACATAAATAGTCACACTCGTTTATCCAATCCATAGTTCCTCGATCCTGGGAATATGCTTATGCGAGCAGATAACATCAATATCTCCATATTGATTTATCTGATTCTGGCCAGACATTCAATAAGCCTCATCCCTCGAGTGGTCGTGGATATTTACTCTCATTATGTGGGAGGGACAAATCCTCTCTACATCACTACGATTTCTAATCTTGCTTTCTATCATGCCCGATAGTTATCTTTATAATTACCCAGTTACGGTATAACGTTTGATAACATCAAAGCACGATATTTCACAGCTAGAGTATCTAGTGACTTCAAGTCTAAGGATTGCAATTATATTAGCACAACGAGAAGCGATTGTGACTTAACATAATCTAATGTATCCTTCTCTTTGTGGGTCAATCCAGTACCATTACTCCTAATGCATACCCATGTGTTAGACTTGATATCTCCATATCAATCTACCCACATACTAGTCTATATTTGATCGTCCTATTAATCAATATAATGGACTAGGGATATTTAAGATAAACAACACATTGTATCTAAGGACTTCACTTTATTAAATATCACAATATATAATAAATGAATATTCTAGACAAACAATGTTCATACTAAATATAAGATTGCCTCTAGGGCATCTATTCCAATAATTCAACCATTAGGGTGCAGACATTTGAATATGTTGTTCTATACAAACCTGGATGCTTGAGGCATCTCAAGTACTTTAAAGTACTTCACATATATGCTCGATGCATTAACTGCAGAGCTCGTGTATATTTACACACACGATTGTTGACTTTGATTTTGGCCAATATAGTCAACACATTTCCACTTTTAGTGGTGTAAGGATATCATATGATTTCAAGCGCTTTTCAGAGTGAATATCATTAATGCTCATCATAGACTCAAATGTAGGTAGCTCTTCATCTACATGAGTTGTTGCATCTTCAAGGGCATTGATTTCATCATTTATTGATGATTCTCTTGTGTTCTCAATTTCTGCAGAATTGGAACTATAAAGATGATGATCTTTATAGAGGATATTTGTAGTTTCATAAACAACTTTTACATGCTTCATAAATCTCATAATTTATATGAAAGTTTGGATCAAGTTTGAATATGATATTTAAATTAAAATTCATGTCTTGTAATAGGGTATCTCCTCCCCATCATGACATGAACCATATGATCAATGTCATAAAAATATGCTTTCGGCATGTTTACATACTCGAGCCAAAAAAATCTAGGCAAGAATATATATGCTTAGGAGATAGAATTTGTCATAAGTCAAACTTGTAGTTCTCTAGAACTCTAAAATACTATCCTCTTTGGGATAAGAGTTCTACTTATGAGAATAAACTAATCCCATGCTCCTCTTTTGAAGGGGTTCAAAAGAGATAGTTAATGACATAGAGCATGTAGATATAAAAACTCATATAAAAATTTATATGAGTGGATAATATTACCCAATTCCTAAGAAGTGCATATATAGTCAATCTAAAATAATCATGAAGAATATTTGAAGTCTTCTATCTATTATTCAAGCAATCAATCACTTTAGTGATGCCAACGGTGGCGAAATCAATCTTGAATTTTCTGGACGAGTGCATGTCCAAAAGCATTGATCTCTTCTAGAGGTAATATGTCTTTTAGGTGCTCGATATAAGATATGCACGTTTTTCAAATGTGAGAATGACAACATCCACGCCACTTAGGGCCTGAACAATAAAATTTTAGATTTTCTATGAGATTTTATATGGAATCACAACGCATAAACTAGGCATCGGTTGGACGATGCAATGCATCAAGACATTTTTATGACAAAATTTTCTACATTGGATATGCGATGTAATGCATCAAGCCAATTTTTATGAAGGGATTGTCTACGGATAATGTCATTATAAAGTTTATACAAAACCACTTGGCATGTCCATAAATCAAGTATAAAACTTAAATAGTTTTATTACTTTGAATCTCAATATTCAAGGGGATCATTTGCGTTTCCTGAAACACACGGTGATAAAAATCTACCGTTCTGAGCCTTAAAAGTTCTCATGAGTATCCTTGAATAGAGTTTTTTTTTTTTAAAAAAATTTATCGAAACTTCTAGTTTGAGAAATGTAGGGTACCTTATCATAACTCAAATATTTCATAACTTTGGGAATGACATATGATGTCAATAAGAACACTGGGGGGCTTATGCATTTTCTTCTATTTTTATTTTCTTTTGTGAGCCAAGAAGAAATTGAGACTTCATTACAATCAAGAAAAAAATAAATACGAAGAGACAAAATTATTAAAAGTAGCTAACATTGATACTAATGAACCCATGAACCACATATTAAGTATGATTTCTCTCAAAGAACTCCTTTAAGAATCCTGAAATGAGAAATTAATGATTTCTAATCTAATTGTGTTGCGCCCAAAAAGATGGCGTGGCAAGTTCATTGTTGGTCTTGGAATTGTCAAGGAATTGGGAGGATCATGGATCACTCAACCAAAAAAATTGCATAGGTATGAGCAAAGCGTATCGGCGTATGACAAGTACGCGATCATGACCACTTAAGGGGTGGCTTATTTTTAACCTTTTTTTCTCCCCCTGATTTTATATAGTGTATTACTACAAATGGTATTATAGGGGATCAATATGGGATCCTCATGGTACCAAGACCATACAACAATCGTAACTAAGTATGTGACTGGGCAGATTGTTTCAACGATATAATTTATAGGATTGACTTCAGGAGATGTCTCGCTATTCGCTTAAAGGAATAGAGTGGAGCATAAAATAAAGCATCCACTCCTGAGATCCGCTACAATTCACTCCTGGAAATGAAGTAAAATTGAGCAGATATGAACTCGATGACGTGATTTTTTTTTCTTTTTCCATAACTGCATGTTATAGGTAAAATTGTATCGTGCATCAAGCAGCAATAATAATTGCTTCGATGTCCATATCCGTCAGTGATAACCTCCCGAGGACTTTCTTTTTCCTTTTTTCGTAGAAGTGGAAAAAATAGCAATACAAGAGGATAAGAGTTAAAATCGAATATTCCAATTCGATTATATAACTCTCACTGTAGGGAAAAGATATATATAAAAAATACTATAATTCTTGGCTATAGTTAGTCATTATGTGCTCTATAACGTCATGTATAAGAACATGATTTAACTAAGCGTGTAAGTAGCTTAGGATTTATGAAAACGGGGGTTAAACCTCCCATGGAGTTTCCACTTTTCCCCACATAGATCAAATTGCTTGATCTTTCCACTTTGTCCAATAGGGGAATATAATTTAAGACAAAGTCCATAAAAAAATGATAAAGAAATTCCATCAAGAACGATCTGCGGTGATAGGCTTAAGCCTTGGCACATTTGTTCTTCTTCTTTCCAAACGCAGATGTAAAAGAAAAATATAATCATGGAGCTTAACCATTTGAAGAGACTTATTTTTTTTTACCTCAAAATGGTCACGAGTTCAATGCGAACTTCAGTTTCTCTTTCTTATTTTCATAGAATAGAAGTATATTTGAGGTATTCTGTATTGCGCAGATGATATAACGGTTGATATGGCACTACACTGAGGAGGGTAATTATACGACAAAATCTGGATACGTTCCGAAGAAGTGGATTTACCATACTTGGAGAGCTTGGCAAGATTCGCTTCGGACAAAGGACAAGATAAAGAAATTCAAGAACATTGATAGCTCATGTCCTCTCTGTCATGCCATGGAGGAATCATCTATGCACATCTTCACGGAATGCTCGCACTCAATTTAGGTATGGACTCTCCTCTTTGGGACTAATTATTTTGCAGAAACGGATTGGTAGCACCAAAGAATGGATCCCAAATTTTTCTTGAAACTAAGAAACGATAATAGAAGTAATTTTTGCATTGCATTTTGGCTAATTTGGCAAAACCGCAACCATTTTGTGTTACTTAGTCGATTGAAAGACCCACAAGAAATGGCTGCTCATATTCAACGGTACCTACTGGACTACGGCGCCGCAAAGTTCTCGGTGATCGAACCTGGTAATGGCCCATCCAGAGCTTCTCCGCAGCCTCCAAAGTGGATCCCCCCCCCCGCTCCAAATTGGATGAAGTGTGACTCCGATGGATCATGGGTGACAGGAACAAGGATTGCAACTCCTATAGCATTTTTTCGCGATAGTCGTGGTTCGTTTCAGTCGGGCTTCTCAACTCCTCTGCCATCAGCCTCCTCGGCCAGTGAAGCAGAGGGTCCCAGTGTCCTGTAAGCAATAAAGATGGTCATTCGTCACAAAAACACACACTTCATATTTTTAATATGATTCCCTCGTTCTCATCCTCAAGCTCAACTCAGGAAGTTAGAAATGCGATGTGATTTACTCGGATTCAGATCAAATTATACAAGACTGTATTGATATCTCAAGGAAGATCAACGTGGCTTTATTCCAAAATACTGAATGACGATCCAACACAGTTGCACATGAATTTGCAAAGCACGGTCTAAGTAGAGACTCGATGTGTATTTGGCCTATAGAGCCCCATTGGGCCATCCAACTGCGTCATAACGATGTAACATGTTCACCTGGGCTACATTAATACAACAAGTAGTTTTCCCCTAAGAAAAAACTTGAATAGTAACTATTCAATTTGTGCCTTTTTTAATACCCGAATATTTATGACTATTAAAATTGATATTAGATAAATTATTTTATATAAGTCTAAATTCGAATACTTGCAACTATTCAATTTGTACTTTTAAAAAATGTATCTTTATTATCATAAAAGGAGTCTTGATTAACTAACCATTTCACTCATTCTTTCCAACTCTCTATCCCTCATTTTATTCAATATTTGTTGACTTTCTTGGAAAATTCAACAATTATTCTTGAGTACACATATTGGCTTGGTATCGCCCGTGAGCGTAAGAGGACTATGATATCTGAATTAACTGTAGAATGATGTAATTTATCGCTAGAGACATTTTTTCTGATCCACCTGCACCCGCGAGCCTAAGTGGACTACGCTATCCAATTAAATGAACATCTTTTCTATAAATTAATTTTATTTCTTACTTATTTTCTCATATCAATATGAAGAAGAAGATCATTTAAGTTTATGTTACTAAAAATGAAAAAAATGTATGTTACTATGATTAAAAAAAGTTCATAGTTATAGAGTTTTTAGAGTTTTGGCTCTGAAAAATTTCGGAACTCTAATAGCGGCTATCACGACGCAGCCTTGTGAATAAACGACGTTCTTCGAAGGATCGGAGGTCTGCTTCAGTAGTTATGGTGGCTTCAGCATCAAGGACGGCAATCCTATTCTCTCCTGGGGAAGATTTTGTCGTGGTTTTTTATTATGGGCGGTGCATGGACGCACTATAGGCTCTTGGTCTGTGTTTAATCGGCTATTTTCTAATCCCACTGAAGGTGAGTACTTGGGAAATGAAAATTCTTTTCAAAAAGAAATGGCTGGAAGGAGACGACATCCAAATGCACGAAGCTTCCCAAATCGCTCCGTTTTCAACATTTGGTCCAAAGCTTCAATGGAAAAAGTGCATAAAGGTGGACCTTGAATCTTGGATGGAAACATTCTGGTTCTTAAACCATGGGTGGGGGAGCTAGAACTGACCAAGTTGTCTTCAGTGCGATGGAAGTTTGGGTACAAGTGAAAAGTATCCCTATTTTCTTTGTATAGTCGATGTTTGGAAGAAGGCAATTGGCTGCATTGGCGAGATAATCAATGTGGATGATAGAGTTATTTCAAGCCCCGGGGGGATTATATGCAGGCTAGGGTGGAACTTGATATCACCAAACCTCCTAGGAGGTCAAACCCAAGTTTTTGGCCTAGAAAATTTGGTTGGATTTTGTTTATGAAAGAATCCCCACAGTTTGTCAATGGTGCGGAAGATACAACCATTACTCAGGGAGCTATAACTACAAATCCATACAGCCCAGATTTGGTGAGTGGTTACTCTTTAAACCACCACCAAGAAGAAACCCACGGCAGTGCCGAGAAATACTCAATTCAGAGAGTACGTCGGCGAAAGGAATAAAGGGAAAGCACCAGTGGCATCGCACCCTCAAAGGCAAAGGAGAGCTTTGGGGGCTGGCTGGCCAAAGTGTTTTGATTCGGAGAGAGACGGCAAACTCTAAATCCGACAAGGAGTTGTCAGACTCCTTTAGTGGTTCGGATCAAGACACAACAACGACGAACAATAAAATGTTTAGTAACCCCCTAGCTAAGCATAACTATAGATGAGGCGGAATATCAAAAAAACGAAAGCCAGTTAAAACTATCTCTCTTACTCACCCGACAGTAAGGTTAGGGTCAAAGAAAACTGTGAGATCGGATGGAGACAAGTCTGGGTCGGAGACAAGTATTAAGTGAAAGACTGGCCACATCGTTCTGATCCCAGACCTGAAAGAGAAGGTACAGGATCGAAGGATGAGTACATGCAGATTTTAATGAATGTAATAAATGTATGGGTTTTGCAATAAATGAAATCTCAAACGGGAAAGACGGTGATGATGAAAGGAGGTATACAACTAATCCAATGGCAGTAACAGCTTCGCAGTCTCGCCAATCGCAATGAATGCGATCAGTTGGAACACATGGGAGCTTGGGAACCTCCGTAACGTTCTAGAGCTTCAAAAACTCGTTCGAGGAAAGTCCCCCAAATTCTTCCTCTTGATGGAGACTCGGTCATCCGCGGAGATTGGGCGGATTAAACAACGTTTAGGTCTTAACGCCTTTTTACATTCATTGTGTGGGCGTAGTGGTTGATTGGCACTTCTCTTTGATGATATTCTTAATGTCAGAATTTAGAAGAGTTTGAAAATTTTCATTAAATGTTTGGTTTTTGATCCAGTCTTACAAGTTGAGTGGCAGCTTACGAGGCTCTATGGGGTTCCAGATCACAGTGAAAGACACCATTCTTGGGAACTTTTGGAACGATTTCACAGCCCGAACAATCTCCCATGGTGTGTTATTGGCAATTTCAACGCCTACGTCTCAGAGTACAGGAAGCAAGGAGGGCATCCAGCCGACCAGCGGTTGATGCACGAGTTCAGGTCAGCTCTATTTTCTTATGAGCTCCTTTACTTAGGCTTCGTGGTAACAGGTTCACTTGGATTAGCAATCCCATAAATTGATTTCGTATTCATGAATGACTCGACAAAGTGGTGGCTAATGTAGTTTGGCTCGAGCTATATGAGGGAGCAAAGGTAACACATCTTACCGCATCTTTTTCCGATCATCTTCCGATTGAACTCTGTTGGTTTCTTATGCAGAAAAAGTCTCCCCGATTCCATTTTGAGAAGATGTGTCTCAACCATGAGGAGTGAAAACCCTTCATAGAATGTTATTGGACCTCCAATCCGAACCCTGATGTGAAGAGGAAACTGAAATTAACGGCAAGCGACTGAAGCAATGCAATCGTACTACTTTTGGCAACATTAAGGAACTTCAAGGATTGGCTAATATAGATGAAGTGGAAAACAAAGTCAGTGCACTGAAAATGGAACCCAACACGTTACTTGGGAATGAAGAGGTTATGTGGCTCTGAAGTTCTAGAGTGCAATTCTCAAAGATAGAGACCGCAATACTAGTCTCTTCCATCGTAGAGCGTCGATTTGGAAGTTGCATTACTATCTTTCAAGACTCAAGGATTCTCAAGGAATCTGGCATTCATCGCCTGAAAAAATTGCTGACATTCTTCAGGACCACTTTTGGGACTTGTTCAGCTCACAGAGGCCTTCAGCTGAGATGATGGCTAAGATGCTACGATTTGTTGAGCCGAGGACCACGGCTGCACAGGTAGCAGCTCTTGACATTGATTTCACAATTCAAGATATTGAAAGTGCACTCTAACAAATGGTCCCAACTAAAATTCCAGGTCCCGATGTGCTCCCGACACTGTTCTTCTAGGAAAATTGTGACTTGGTGCGCACAGATGTTTCAAATACGTGTCTAGAGATCTTGAACAATGGTAGATCCCAAGGGATCTATGGTGCAAAGCCCCCTACTTGGGAGGCGAGTATTTTATCTGGAAACAATTAGGGAGAAGAAACTTGAAAGTTCCCCAGTCCCAAATGCTCTAAAGTTGACACTTAAACCAGAGAGAGAAGACTGGGATTTCATCAACATCCCTGATGAATCGTCTTGGTCTCGAAGCGGGATTGTATCCCTTTACCGACATTTTCCACCAGACTTTCAAGGATAAGCTGGATTGGATGGAAGAATGGACGGAGTACATCCTCGAGCACCACGGGTCTGTGCTTCTTCGCGCCGGAATATACCACGCCGTCCGCACGACCAAGGGGTCGAGCATCAAGCTCGACAACGAGATGCAGATGACCTTGTTTTTAAGGTACTCGAAGAAGACCTTACACCTTCCAGTTTGCAACATTTGAAGCTGGTCCTACTCTTGAGGACACATAGATGTTTCTAGAGCTACCTTGCATGGGGAATGCAGACCCCTTGGCTCCTTTTGAGCAAAGATGAAGAACTTATGATCTTCGAAGAGCTGAGGGAATACATAGGGGAGTTGAAGAAGACAAACACCAAGTGGACTTCAACCAAACCCGCAGAAAATCACCTGTTGGTCACCGCGGGAGCAAAGAACATGTGGTCGAAGTGGGATCACCTACTTCTTCCGCAACTTTGCAAAGCAAAAGATGGCCCAGGAGATTAAGAAGAAGGATCCGAACGCGGCGACTTCTCTTGAATGAAGAGGCTCCACGTACTCCTTGGGTGGATTCCTTTGTGTTTGGCTATCGAGGTACCTCATTGATGGTCATCCTCATGACGGCGTCTTCACTCACGTCCTCGCGCTCGCGGTTCGTCTTTCACTTGGTCAGAAGGTGGCATTGGGGTCCTTAGTCCTTGGGTCTTTATACCATCGTTTGGACTTAGAAATGGCGCATGTTGAGCACTACCAAGGCCGGGTTGACATAGTCTCATATGTCAACGTCACATTCTTGTCCATGTGGGTGTTCGAGAGATGGCCCTTGTACGCTCTGATTCCCGTGCCTGTTAAAAAATAGAACGTGTCCAGCGCCAAGAAAGATACCTCTGTCCTCGCGCATGGCGTTGGTACAAAACCAAGGGCGGGCAACGTTCTTTTCCATTTATGTGCGATGACGTCAGCTACTTTGTGGCGAGGCCCTACGCGCGAGCCTTGGTGAACATTGTGCACCAAGAAGCTATGTACCCTGAAGAAGATACCGTGTTTTCTTCTTCGCACATCCTCAAGGGTTCGAGGAGCTATTCCAGATTCGTTAGCTTGTGTAGAAGGGGATATATGCCTGCTTTATCTGAGTATGAAGCCATCCTGAAAACTTCGAGCTACATACCCATAACGGTTCACTATGATCCGGTTCGGGTTAGCCCCCAATTGGGATTTGATGCAGTGGCTCTTTCCTTGTGGTCATCTGACTCAGCCGTTCGCGGCTGCTACAGGAGACTCTTTTAGGATGTAGGAAGTGACCTGTTGATCAAGATGTTTCCTTTGACTCAACTTTCGCGAGAAAGGCAAGGGGAATTGACTCCCAACTGGGTCATGTTTTGGAAATATCAGACTCTCTTTCAAATGAGGTCTCGTCTTCAATTCCAACCTGCTAAAGCCCCTACCCTCAAGATTGGGGAATATCCCTTCAAGACGTCGGGCTCCAGGGATGGGACCCATTACGGACTCTACTCACTCTTGTACAAAGATCATCACTTGTGTCCAGAGCTGATCTTGGGAGATAAGGCAGAGGCGGCAAAGAAATAATCCTATACTGCAAGGATGGATTACGCCAATGGTTTTAACAAGGTAAATTTGATGAACCTCTCTCTCTGAACGCTCAATAAACACTTTTGATTATAAAATCTTCTTATATTACAGTGTTGTTTCCGGAGGTTCGCGGATCGAAGCACAGGGCTTGCTGATATTCTCCACACGAAGGATAGTGCCAACATCTCTATCGAGCATGAGATGGTGATGTCTCAATAAATTGAGATCCACATTTGGAATGCTCTTTTGAGATACATTGTGTCAATCACTGGGCTCAGCGAAAACTCAAAGAAGAAAAAGGCTTCTGAGGAACTTCTGACAGATGTTGGAGCATCGCAGCCGGTAAAGCGCCCAAGGACTCAACCTGCTCCGAGGAACCAACATGCTCCTAAAGAGACAACGGTGACCAGAGGAAAGGGCAAAGTTCAAACTTCATTTGCAGCAGCTCCAAGCAACACCCAACAAATCAGGAAGGATGTTGAGGCAGCTGAGACAGACATGCCTTTCACACCTAGATAAGGTAATGTTTCACACTTTGAGCTTTCTATGAATTAGATAGACATTTTCCTTAGAGAACATACATGTATGCGTCATAGATAGTGATGAATCAGTGGAGGAAGTGGGAGGCATCACTTAAGAGGAAGCTTTTGCAGAGACTAGATCCACGGTTGCGGAGAGGGCCAAAATGTGAACTCAGAGGAGGAGCGCCAGGTTGTCGAAGCTCTGCAAAAGAGTCTTGAAGATCAACAGCAACGTTCACAGTCGACCGTTGGTCAATTTCAACGTGCGCAGGAGGACTTCCAGCAGCTACTATCTTCAAATTTTCCTTAACATATCAAGATATTATCTTTCAAGCATTAAGCCATGGGGTATCTAAAAGAGAAATTCGTCACTGGATAGTGGATCATTGTGGTGAAGCATCAGGTAAACAATTCCCTCAGAGTTGCCATGCTCAAATTCATCATTTTCAAGCAAAAGTAATGATAACCAACTGCGAGCATAACCCAGGTCATGCAACCTTAAAAGGAATTGATGATAATCTCCAACCTAGTACTTACACAATTCCATATGCATGTGGAGGTATTCTCTACCATGAGCTTTTCAAATCTTGGCATCATGCGCTTTCGAATTTAAACTTAATAAAATTTGAATCTTAGAAGAGCCAGAAGACCGTTTATTCGTAGAAGAAACCCTAGGCTTCGCAGCGCAGTGGTTCGCGTTTCTTAGTCCGTTATCGAAGCCAACCAGGAGGGCACAGTGACGGAAGAGCCAGCCACAGTCGCACCTCCCGCGCCCCCAACTGGAGAAATCATCCATGGAGATGAGAGTCTGGAGCTTATTATCGAGCAAGAGATAGAGGACCTTCAGCAGGTGCGCGAGCATGAGATTGCCCTTGGCAAAAATGCTGAGCAAACTGGCTCACTTCAGGAGACCATCACTTCGCCTGCTACAGTTGAATCAAATGTCGCGCCTTGGGCTGTCTCAGCCAACAGATAATACTGCAAGGGGTCCTCCTCAGTTAGAGAGCAATGAGAACAGCGAGCGAGCTGATCTTCCCCAGGGTATAGAAAAAGGTGCTTCAAATGCCATTGTTGAGGATGTCCCCCTAACAGAAGCCGAAGGTGGTAAGACAGAGCAAGCTGAGACTCAGCTAGAAGTGAACACTTCAGCTGTAGTGTACCAAATTGATGTCACGCCTACAAGTGCATTGCAGATTGATGAGCCATGGACTCAACCAGAAGTGAACACTTCAGCTCCAGTGGACCAAGTTGCTGTCGCGTGCCCTGATGGAGCTTCAAACGCAACTACTAAAGGGCCAGCTCAAAATGCTTCCTTAAGGTCAAACACTCATGTGGCCACAACTGCGGTTTCAGGGAGAGATAACTTGGCAGCTGGCACTCCAAGCTTATCTGATCTTATGAGCGAGGAGCTTCCTGATGTAGAGTTCGAAGCACTCTTTGCACAAAATACTTGGGCATTGTGGGCTTCGCAAGCTGCTGAAGCTATAGTCTCTGAGGAAAGTTGTGCCATCCCTGAGGAATATCTTGCGCTCGAGGCCCTTGCAGATCAACGACTAGTAGATCAAGCAGCATCTTCTAGCAATCCGGCGACAACAGCTCCCATCCCTCTCTTTGCCAGATCATTGAAGGAACTGGTAACTACTTTTGCCTTCTGTGCATAGTTATGATTGGATGAATGTATTTTGTTATCGAAGATCTTATTTTTGAAACTCAAAATGTCATGTGTAAAGCAATCTTGTCTGGGCTAGCTGATGAAATTGCGCCTCTCATATCCTTAGGACTTCTCAAGAGCGATGGAGTTGATACCAAAATACAGGAAGAGCCTCCTTTTCTGAATTCGCAGAATTCATGGAGAGAGTGCACGAAAAAACTCATGTTAGCATTTCTTTGACGAACGCGCAACACTTCCTGAGGGCTGTTCAAAGCATCCAAGGTCTTTCTGAAGTAAAGTTGAACTTCGACTTCCTAATCTATAGGCTTACAAAAGTTTACAACTCCGTCCGGCTCAGGTTTGGCATTCCAGATGTTGCGAGGGAGAGCCATAGACTCTAACACAAAAAGGAACCAATTAGAAGGCCATAGAGCAGTACAACATTGCAAAGGCCAAGCAAGACGAGATGAAAAAGTACATCATTCATTGGAGGCAAGACTCGATCGATCTGGAGCCTCACGATTATATTGTGAAGGGCATGTTTGAAGAAGATTTTGCTTGTAATCTGCAGCTCAATTTTTTTTAACTCCATTTGGTTTTGATGTAACAGACGGGAGTCTTTGTTATAGCTTGTAGTTTTGCAACATGAACTTTATTGATATTTAATAACTTTGATATCTCTCTTAGATATAAGTATTGATGATGCTTAGACAAGCTCATTGTATTCTGCTTTTCGCATTGACAGGCTTTTGATCGCGTAATACTATTAGAACATCAAAATTTAGAGCAAAGGCTTACTGCTTGTCTACATGAACATGCTTTCAATATTGCGTGTATGCTATCTAGACATATAGGCTTTAGATAGACGATGTTGTTATCTAAAGATAGTCTCTGAGCATTCGCAATTGTTTCAATGTATATCTACAATCGCGTATAGCTGCTATCCAAAGGTATAGTTTAACATCTGCTATCTGGATAGACAATATTAGAGCAAATGAACATGAATTCACCCATCAAAGCTGTCTAAGTGTATAGACTTGATTTAAATAGTTGCTATCTAAACGAATAGATTAAGTTTTGGTCTTTGCTGCCATCTAACAGATAGGCTTTTAATCGCATACAACTACTATCTCGTAAAATAGGCTTTAGTTTTTGCTGCTATCTAAACAGATGGCTTAAGATTGTGCGTTTCTGCTATCTAGACAGATATATTTTAGCTTTTAGTTTCGCTTCTATCTAAACAGATAGGATTATGTTCGTTTGTGGATGCTATCTAGACAGATAGGCTTTAGTTTTTTATTTTGCTGCTATCTAAACATATAGGCTTATGTTAGTGTGTGGCTGCTATCTAGACAGATAGGAGTTAGTTAAGAATTTAGCAATTCGATTATCAATCTTAGTTAATGTAGAAACAAAGTAAGACAGACACTTTGATAAAAGATCTCTCATATGGGAGAGTCATTATCATTAAAGGAATCCTCATATGGGAGGATGTAAGCGTAGTACGAAGCAAGGAAATAAGAAACAAGGCTAGGGAAAATAATTCTTAAGCCATCGCATGTTGACTGGATTAGGGGTCGTGGCAGTTCCATGGCAACGTAAAATGGTGCAATAGCCACTGTTAAAAACTTATTTTACCTCGAAAGAGCCTTCCCAATCAGCAGCGAACTTGGGATGAGCTGCTTCACGCATGCAGTGATCAGAAGCTCGCATGACCGAATCTTCCACAACAAAATCTCGGTGCTGAACTGAAACAACCCGGGATCTCGGTTCAGTGTTAAAGAGACAATCGACAACCAAAAGTAGAAATCTACTATTAAGATTACATTTCGCTTAATGTACATAACAAAATTTCGATAATAAGTACAATTTAAAACATAACATTTGTGATCTACTATGTGATCTAAGTTAAGCTATACTTCTTCGTCTCGTTCCAGCGTTCCCATCCCCCACTTTGATTGACGACATGCGGTTTTAAAATGACAAAAGCCGACGCAGTTTTGAAGAAATTGATCAGTAAAAACTGCGTAAGTACACACTACGACATGTAAATCAACGAGTGGCACGGAAGCATGATTTGAAACAAATCAGAAGATTTAAACAGTAAAACTATCATATTGGAAAATTTGGATCAACTTGAAATAACCGAGTAACAAAAACCTCTCAATTTAATAACATTGAGAAACCACGAGTAGTTGGTAAAATATCCAGAGTGAACAAAGTTCATTGAATTGATAAAGATAGTAGTTCATGAGTAGCCAAGATTTACAATTAATTTCAATCGATTAGGGCATATCAAGAGCCACAAACAACATTAATAAGTAGTCAATTTTTAATTTCGACTTCAATCAACAGTTTAATTTAGCTGAGGCGTGTCAAGAGCCACCAGCAGGATCGATGTAAACAGAGGGATCACGAAATAATCACTAAGGGTTCCTTCTAAGGTCTATCAAACCCTATTTCACCCGAGCGTTAAGGGAGCCCATTCGTCAACCCCGCTCACAACATTAGCTAAAAGGCCTTAAGTGTCGACACCCCTATATCGTAGTGACCCTTACAAGTATAAGTAGCACTCTATAGCTCTATAAAACCCTTGGCCTCAATAACTTGGTACATTTTGGCTCATCGGGGGCGGATTTTTGAACATTGACGTTCTATCCAATAATAAGAAGCATTGCTTCAATGGTCTTAGCCATAAGAAAATGGAGGATCGCTTGACGAGTCCCAATAATAACAGTACTATGTACATCGTCCTAAGTCTATTAGAGGTATTTTATTTCTTCTCTTTCACATAACCAGAATCGGAATATCAAAATTTCACAAGTAATTTCCGAGAGTTCTCAAAGGAGATGAATAAAATAGTTTAACAACTTTTGAGTGGAAAACATGCATTCTCATACTATTTCATATAACAAACATTCATTTGACACATCAAGCACATACGCAGATTTTGATATAAAAAGGCCGTACATATGTACTTACCTCTGAGCCATGAAAGGCGCAAAGCAACGCTAGCACTCCTACAACGCTCGTCTCCGAATCTCACAGTAAATGCAGCAACACGAATACGTACGTCTACTTCGAACGATCCTTAATAACGGCTGGATATACACAAGTCAAGTATACAACCTATTAGCATATATCCTCTATATGAGGTTTTATGCAAGAATGCAATGACATGAAGGTCATGCAAGCTAACTTGACCAAAATGCCCCTGATACTCCAAAACCGTTTAGTACAGTGTCTGAAACTTCCTAGATCCCAAATTATACTCATATTGGCCCGAAGACATGCGAGAATTAACTTCAAACTCTTCCATATGGACTTAGCAACGAAATCTACAACTTTCAATAAATTGCACTTAGGCCCCTAAAGTTTGCTTAAATTGCAAAAAGACCCCAACTATTGATTTGGTCACTCCCGAGTCAAATACTTCCTTCTTAAGGCTCCAAATATCCTTCTAAGTCAGGTTGTTGGTCTCAAAACATTAAATTGTCTCAAGTAGTTCAAGTGTGAAATTTTAATTAAATGCACATAGGCCCCCCGAAGTTTAGTAAAACTGCAGAAAAAACCCCACATTTGACTTGGTCAACCCTAGCCCAGAATTACATACAAGTACTCCAAACACGCATACAAGACATGCTGACAAAATCCAAATTACTAAACTAACCTCAATTCAAAGTTTAAGTGAAATGACTATTTTGCCCCTCCTATACAGTTCAGTCAAACTAGGGTCTTCGGAAAGTTAAACTTGGTCAAACTTGATATGTAGACTTAGAATATGAATACGAACAAGTTTCGTGAAGAGTCGTTTCAAGTAGTCAACTTTGCGACTGATTTCTGATCAATTGAGAAGGAGTTTTAAGAAACTGGAAATAGGGTTTTGAAGATGAAAGTGCAAGGATTCCAGAACATATTTGAACTCCTAAAAACTCCAAGTATTCAAAGAAATTTCGCTAGCCCAATTGGATGAAAATTACGATTCAATACTTAGAAAAATTCGATAGTGCTTTGCGAGTTCAAACTAGCAACTTGTAGATAGTGCTTTCTGAGCTGACAGATCTCGGCCACGTGGCAACCATCCAGCACACCATATTGTGCTCCACACACACTGGATCACCAGCCGAGCTGATCCATGTGGGGGCTGCGAGACAGAGCCCTCGCATACCGTTGCACGGGACTTGTAGGGACTTTGTGGTTTGGAGGCTAGAGTAAGCCCTGTCGCGTGCGAGCCAAGCCCGCACGCAACCTTTAGTAACTGTTTTGAGAGATTTATGGCACGAGCTCCATAAACCCGGTCAATCCGGTCAACCTCGTAACGGTTCCGGTATTCGCGCACCACGTGCTGTAACGGTCCCTATATACTCGGACGAACGTGCCGTTATGGTTAAGCTAATTAAGCCGCCATCAATGGGCGCATTAACCACACTACAACGGTCACGTTCTCTGCTATATATAGGACGTTACCCTTTCCATACAAGGGGGAACACACTTGCCATACGCGGAAGCTCTGCCAAACCTCTGTCTCTCTCTCAGACATTGCTACTGCCTTACTCTCTCCCTACACACAACCCCACTCTTCCTGTGCGATCCTTGATCCACTACATACGGTGTACACGGAGGTCTCCCCGCCGGAATCTCTTGTGCACATTTTGGTGAACCCGACGTGAACTTACCGTCAAAAGCAACCATGTCTCAGGAGGATGATGTCAGCAACAGATCGCCCTCCACCGAAGCTCCCTCGGGAGATGAGACCCGCCGTACTCCTACGACTCCCGGCGAGACACCGACGCTAGAGTCTTTGGACGCCACTGTTCAGAGTCAGGCGAAAGCTCTCAAGGCTCAGTCTGCGCAATTAGAACGGATCTTGGCCGTTCTGGGCACCCTTGCGCCAAACCCTTCATCAGCCACTGCTGTCCCTCAAGGAGGAGGAGCCCCTACCGCTCCAGGATTGGGAGTGTCAACCACACCTCCCAACCCCAATTTGCAGGCTCCACCGGCGAATACGCAGCTGCCTTCGGTTCAGGGGTCAACGGCTCAGATGTTGCCTCTTGCTGCTCACGCTCCTCAGCCCTCGGCTTTGGCGTCTAACCCAGCTCTGCAATACCCTTTGCCTCCCCCCAACGGCGATCTGGGGGAATGCGAGTAGTCAGTATGCTCCCAATCCTCCGACGGCGTATGTGTCGCCGCCGCCTGCGGCAACCCCTCCGTCAACTACCGAGGGGAGCATTCCAGAATGCATGACGTCTCTGCAGAAGCGCGTGGACACTATTCTGGCTCATCAGTCATTCGCGGATACCATTATCCCGAAGTTAGACAACGATCCACCTATTCCACGAGAGATCTATCTCATGCCTAACCCGGCGGGGTACAAGGCTCCTAAATGGGACAAGTTCGAGGATGTCAATGGAAACGCTCATGAGCATGTCATGCGTTTCATTGATGTCATGGGTCCGTACGGAGCTGATCCCAAGTTGCTGATGCGAGAGTTCCCAAAATCTCTAGGGAACGTAGCATACAAATGGTACCGAACATTGGAAGCCGGATCCGTGAAGACTTGGGACGACATGGTCCAGAAGTTCTATACCAAGTTCTTCCAGATGGAAGAAAAGGTGACTATGATCCATCTCTCGCGGATGTATCAGAAGCGCGAGGAGGACGGAATCGCTTTCATCAAGAAATTCAGGGCGAAATCCTTGGAGTGCAAAGATCCAATGCCCGAAAGCCGGCTCGTAGAGATATGCCTGCAGTGCATGCGAGATGAATACAAAGGTATGCTCATCAATTTGCAAACACCTACGTTTTCAAAACTAATCGAATGCACGAAGAACATCGAGCCTATAGTCGAGAGACAGAAAAAGAAGAACGCTCCGGAGCGACCTTCGAGCGGCACTACTTACAAGATCGGGAGATTTAGTTACAAGAGGGGACGCGAAGCTGAGGTCAATACAGTTTCGCCCCAGAAGCAAGCGAAGGTTGCGAACTTCGATGTACCGCCTCTGCCATGCTCAGTAGAGGAAGCAAGCGACCTCTGCAGACAGTGGCGCAAGGACGGCGTCCTGCCACCGCTCGAGAAGACACCCTCCAAGGAGATGGTGAGGGACCCTAAGTGGTGCGAGTACCATGGCAAGGTCATGCACCCCACAGCGGAATGTAAAAAGCTCAGGTTTGCATTCGACCAGAAGATGAAGAACGGCGAGCTAATCGTCAGTGATCACAGAAAGGACGTGCGCAACAACCCACTTCCTGCTCATGCGGAGCAGGGCCCGAAAGGCAAAGAGGTCGCCATGATCTCGATTTTTGACTTGGAAGAAGTCGCAGAGGATGGTCTACCCATCGTTGCCGAGGTCCATGAAGATGAAGAATACAGCATGGACACGGAGGATGAACGTGCCGATCGGATGAAAGGGTCGCACGGCTTCAGCAGATTCTTCGACGAGATGAACTTCTCCGAGAAGTGCCGGACAGATATGACGAAAGCGATCTTGAGAATAGCGGAGGACTACGAGGAGGACCTCGTAGTCTCCAACGGGAAAGTCATCAGGGCATCCCGCTCTACAGAAAAGATTATGACCTTTTCTGCCAGCGACAAGAAGACGGATGCGAGCCACCAGAGACCTCTGTACGTGACCGCCATCATCAATGGCGTCGAGTTCAAACGAGCGTTCGTCGATGGAGGAGCAGCGGTCAACGTCGTTTCGCTCCACACACTGAAGCTAGCAGGGATCCCCGAGCACAAGATCGTCAGACGTCCATCTCCGCTGATGGGATTCGGAAGCGACTCTAGAATGACGATCGGATGGATCCGCCTGGGCGTTCAGATTGGCAAAATCAAGTGCTCAGCAAAGTTCTATGTCATAGACGCGAACACCACGTACCACATGATCATAGGTCGAGCCTGGATTCATCGCTTCGACGCAGTTCCTTCAACGGCTCACCAAGTTATGAAAGCTATCTGGAACGACAGAATAGTCGAGATACCGGCCTCGACGAACCCATTCAACCTGGACGAAGCTCATCTCAGTGAGGCGGTGTGGTTCACCGAGATGGCGGACGAGCAAACGCCTGGACCATTCAACCCTACTCCTTTGCCTCTTTGGGAGGACATCAAGGACCAGTCACCTGCGGGAGTAATGGTGACAAGGGAAGACGCCAAGGAAAAGCCGCCTACACGCGAAGAGGCGCCGCGTATCGCATATCATCGAAAGAATGTGTATACCCTGAAGAGAATCGCAAAGCATGACCCCGAAGGCAAGGAGATAGAGAGCTTCTACGCCAATGGGAAGAAATGCTATCGCATACGAAGGTGCGCGGGGATGTCCTCACACGGGCATGGGGATATCCCTGGGCAAATCAATCAAATCGAGCAAATTGCGCTGACGGAAGGGCCAACACAGGGCGCTCCAGACGAGAAACTCAAAGAAGCACCTGAGTGCATGGAAGACAGGCCCAGACCACAAAAACAAGAGCTAAAGGAAGTGTTCCTCAGCCCGAATGAGGAAAAAAAAAGGCCAGTCTTTCTAAGTGCGGACCTCACGAGCGAAGAGGAGCAAGGGCTGCTACAACTCCTAACTGAATACAAGGATGTGTTCGCATGGGAGTATGATGAGATGCCAGGTCTGGATACAAGCATCACCATGCACCGTTTAGACATCATCCCGGGGTCTAAACCAGTAAAGCAGAGTACAAGAAGCTTCAGGCCGGAGCTCAACGTGAAAATCAAGCAGGAGATTGTCAAACTCCTGGATGCTAAATTCATAGAGCCGAATCATCATCCCACATGGCTAGCCAACATCGTGCCAGTAGTGAAAAAGAATGGACAGCACCGCATCTGCGTGGACTTACGAGATCTCAATCGCTTCTGCCCCAAGGACGATTTCCCACTGCCCAACATCGATTTGCTTATCGATTCAACAGCGGGCCATCGCATGTTCAGTTTCATGGACGGCTTCAGCGGGTACAATCAGATCAAGATGGATCCCGAAGACGCGCGGAAAACTGCATTCATCACTCCGGTGGGGGTGTTCAACTACACAGTGATGCCGTTCGGTCTCAAAAAAGCGGGCGCAACCTATCAGCGGGCCATGATGGCTCTGTTTCACGACATGATGCACAAAGAAGTGGAATTCTATGTGGATGACCTGGTTGTCAAATCCAAGCACGAAGCAGACCACCTTGCAGATCTACGAAAGGTGTTCAATAGATGCAGATGTTTTCAACTGAAAATGAATCCCATGAAGTGCGCATTCGGGGTAACATCAGGGAAATTCTTGGGATGCGTGGTTCATCGCCAAGGGATCGAGCCTGACCCTGCGAAAGTATCAGCTATCACCAGCATGACGCCACCCCATAACCAGAGTACCTTGAAAACATTCTTGGGAAAGCTATCATATCTGCGAAGATTCATCCCAGCGATTGCAGAAATCACCTGCTGTTTTAGTGCTCTCCTCAAGAAGGACGCCGTGTACAACTGGGCTCCGGAGCACGAAGCCGCATTCGAAAAGCTGAAGGATTTGCTGACGTTCTCAAAAATAATGATTGCACCTCAACTGGGATCACCGCTTCTGCTATATCTGACATCAACAAGGAGATTCTATAGGAGCGCTCTTGGCTCAGGAGTATGAAGGCCAAGAGAGACCTATCTATTACATCTCTCGCATCGTGCAGCCTGCTGAATCAAGGTACACAGACATCGAACGTCATTGCCTTGCCTTATTCTTTGTGATAGAGAAGTTGAAACACTATTTTGCATCACACAAAGTAGTAGTGGTCACCAAGAGCGACCCTATACGATATTTGCTAACTCACACTACTCCGGGCGGGAGATTGGCGAAATGGTACATGACCATCTCTCAATACGATATCACATGCGTGCGACCGCGAGCGATCAAGTCACAAGCGGTAGCGGATCTATTGGCACAGTTCCCCGACAACAGCCACGAGCCCGTGATCGAGGAAGAGCTCGAAGGCCCTGAGATCTATGCAATCGACGTGCCCTGTTGGACGCTCCACTTTGACGGCTCGTCCACCAGGAAAGGCGGAGGCATTGGGATAGTCTTGACAAAGCCAGACGGGGAAGTCCTACAGATGCCCGCAAAGCTCAACTTCGCAGTCACAAACAACGAAGCGGAATATGAGGCTCTCATCGCAGGGCTCCGTGCGGCGAAAGCTTTGGAAATAAGCAACTTAACGGTCATGGGAGATTCCAAGCTGATCGTTAAGCAAGCCTCGGGCGAGTATGGTTTGAAGGAAATCAACCTCCTGTCTTACCGTACCCTAGTACAAAAGCTGGTGCAGCAATTCTGCGAAGTGAGGTACGAGCACAAGCCCCGAGCTGACAACAGACATGCAGATGCTCTGGCAACCTTGGGATCTAAGGTCAGTACAGACAAATGTCCCGCGAAGATTTCCATTGAAGTACGAACATCGTCGGCATTGACAGAGGATGCGTGCGACGACGAACACATGGATGACGCAGACTGGAGGAAAGCAATCCTACAAGCTATTGCGGAAGGCACAAGCAGTGAAAGCTGGGCACTCACAAAAGGGTACTGCATACATGACAACACCCTTTACTACAAGGGTCCTGGCGGAATACTCATGCGATGCGTCTCCGAACGAGAGGGACAACGGTTGTTAGAAACGAGTCACCAACATGCTTGCGGAGAAAGCGAGGTGTCAATCTACAGGAAGGCTTAGAGATATGGCATTCATTGGCCAGACATGTCAACAGCCGCAGCCCTGATACAAGGAAAGTGCGAGAGTTGCGCACTAATCAAAGATTCTCTACTCATCGCCCTAACCGATGACGACACGGACTGGAAGAAGCCACTATTCGATTTCCTCACCCGGGGCACCGTGCCCGAATCAAGAAAAGAGGCCGAGAAATTGAAAAGGAAGGCAGCCCGATACGTAGTACAAGAAAACCTGCTTTGGCGAAGAGGTCACGAAGGCAACTTGCTGCGGTGTCTAGACGGCAGAGAAGCACAAGAAGTCATGGACCTTTCCCATCAGGTAGAGCATCAAGGAGGTGCGAAATTATGCAGACAGCTCCTCTCAATCGGGTATTTCTGGCCCACGATGGAGGTCGATTGCCGCACCAAAGTGCGACGCTGCCAGGAGTGCCAATTCAAAGGGAACCTAGTGCACGCTCCCGCCGTGGATCTACATGCATTAGGGACGCCATGGCCATTTCACACGTGGGCTCTGGATTTCATCGGTCCCATCCGACCAACGTCGCACGGGAATCATTTTATTCTCACTGCAACCGATCTATTCACCAAGTGGGTGGAGGCAATACCACTAAAAACGGCAAACGCGCTAGCGGTGGTCAACTTCATTCAGGAAAACATCGTATGCAGGTTCGGAATTCCAAACACCATTCTTTCAGATAACGGTACTCCTTTTGTTAATCGCCAGGTAGCTGCGAAATTAGCGGAGTACAATATCAGGCAGATATGTTCTACCCCTTATTACCCAAAGGGAAATGGACAAGCTGAAGCGACCAACAAAACGCAGTTGAGAATTTTGAGCAAGATGGTCGCAGATGACCACAAGAAGTGGGCCGAATCTCTAAGCACAGCTCTGTGGGCCTACCGAACTTCTCCAAGGACACCCACGGGGGCCTCGCCATTTCTACTATGTTATGGGGCCGAAGCTGTGGTACCTGCGGAGGTGAGAGTCAATTCGGCAAGGCTAGCCTTCCACGCACTCTACGAAAATCAACGCGATCATGACTTAGTCTTGCTAGAGGAAAAGCGAGAACAAGCCAAAAGGACCAACAAGCGGTACCAGGAAAGAATCGCTCGCGCTTACAATAAGACGGTTTAGCGAAGAGATTTCGCAGTCGGAGACTTGGTCTTGCGCGCATCTAACCACTGTATGCGAGAAGCAACTCACCCGAAGTTTGCAGCCAATTGGGAAGGACCCTTCGAAGTCACAGAAGTATTTGACAGTGGCTACTGCAGCATACGAAGGTTGCACGGCACAACCTCAACCCCGAGTTCAGTCAACATGCGCTGGATTAAGAAGTACTATCCCTGACTTCTCTCATTTCATGCTTTTTATCATAACGTCGCTTAATGTCTTGTGTGGCTGCGATTTACACAATCTCCTCTCCCATATGAGAGGATTGTAATCCCATCTCTCCCATATGAGAGCATTATAATAAGAAAATTCTCCCAAATGAGAAACTTCGTATTTCTGCATGTCAATTTTACTTTATTTCAGTTTGTTATAACTGTTAACAGTGAGTTGTCCGCTACAATAACAAATGCGATCTTAACTGATCATCTAAGCCTATCTGTTACGATATCAGCCTATGCAAATGCGATCTTAACTGATCATCTAAGCCTATCTCTCACGATAGCTGCCTATGCAAGTGCGATCTTAACTGATCATCTAAGCCTATCTGTCACGATAGCAGCCTATGCAAATGCGATCTTAACTGATCATCTAAGCCTATCTGTTACGATAGCAGCCTATGCAAATACGATCTTAACTGATCATCTAAGCCTATCTGTCACGATAGCAGCCTATGCAAATGCGATCTTAATTGATCATCTAAGCCTATCTCTCACGATAGCAGCCTATGCAAATGCGATCTTAATTGATCATTTAAGCCTATCTGTTACGATAGCAACCTATGCAAATGCGATCTTAATTGATCATTTAAGCCTATCTGTTACGATAGCAACCTACACAAATGCGATCTTAATTGATCATTTAAGCCTATCTGTTACGATAGCAACCTACACAAATGCGATCCTAATTGATCATCTAAGCCTATCTGTTACGATAGCAACACATATAAATGCGATCTTAATTGATCTAGTAAAGCCTATCTGCTACGATAGCAAAATTGTGCAAAATGATCCTAAGTGATCTACAAAAATCTATCTGATATGATAGTGCTTGAATTTGAAAGCTAATTACAAGCCCATCTGCCAAGATGGCACAGCTGCGAAAATATGATCTCGAATGATCTAGTGAAACATCTGCGAATTCATATGGCAGATAGCAAATGCAGAAACATTACATAGCATTATGCAAGGCGGAATATGCCGAAACGCATGCGAAATTGAATTTTGTTGCAAAGAGACAGCAGATAATACAAAAGCTATTTATCATTATGAGTCGAAAGGACTTACAATTTATCTGTCTAGATAGCAGCTTACAAGCGAAAAAGCTCAAATCTAACTACACAGCCAACATGGCTTACAATACATGCGAAGAGTAACTCACAAGCATGAAGTAACACATCGCGGGAATCCCGACTGAAAAAGGATGAACCCACCGGTCCTAACACCGGCAATGCAATACGCGGATCTGCGGCCAAAGATCTATAGCAAAAGGGATGCTTCCGCGAAGAGATCAACTTGTCACTCGCTACATCCCTAGCAGCGAAACCTGGGAAACGATACGTCCAAGACCCCAATGGGTGACAAAGGCCTCTGTCTGATCAAGATAGGCACCGGAGGAACTTCCTGTTCCGACATATGCCGCCCTGTAAAACAGGCGAAGCAGTCATTCCTCTGGTGATGGACTCCTTGTCATGATAGACAAGGGCATTGGCGAGCCTCCTGAGTTCAAGAACGAAGAGGCAAGAAATCCTCCTCCAGGGATGCTGGAGGAGAATTCCGCCGTTCATTACGAGACGGTAGTACGGTCACTTCGGCGCTGCACCTCACCACGAGGCGGCCGGAAACATGACCTGCACACATAATACACGAAGAAATTTCTTCGAACACACATGAGATATTATCTGCATCTTCTTTATGATGGTTATAAAGAGCAATAAGCCTCATAAAGTGGATCTTGGAAACTATTTCTACAGCACAAAGCGCAAACTCAGGATTCACAACTTGAAGTTGCCATGAATCAACGAAAAACAAGCGTTGAAGCCAGCAGTCGTAAGGACTCACGGCAAAGCACATTTTTTGGGATGAAGAACCCAAATAGCAAAGACAGGGTTTATATAGACCTTTTGGAGACTCTTCAGTTGCCAAGGATGAGTCAGCAGAATTCGAAAAGAGGGTAAGTTCAATCACTTACGCCTTGAAAAGGGGTAACAATCAATTACCCTACTAAAGGCTACGACGATTCAGTTGCGTATCCTAATAAATGACGGATGGTCATGATTCGGATGGACTTCCCAACGAAAGCGTGCTTATCTGCCGAGAAATTAGCGCGAAAATCAAGCAGAGTATCAATTGCTGATGTCATAATTGGATATGCACAGAGATATCCTATCAAATCCCGGAAAGGGCAAAATGGGCAAATTCATTCTTGTTGTTAAAAAAAAGGGGGAGAAACCCTAGCAACATTACATTAATGTTTCAAACATTACATTAATGTTTACATTACATTAATGTTTCAGCTATTTTCTTGCTATTTTTCAAAATTCGAAAAGTCAAAGCAAATTCTTGATCAAGGAGTCTTGGGGCTCGAACTGATGGCTCAGCTTCTCTACCTGTTCCACTTCTTGCTTCAGTAGCTCGCACCTGGCATTCATCTCATGATAGAGCTTCAGAGCTTCATCAACCTTTTGCTTTTGCTGCTCCACCTTCTGCTTCTCAGCTGCGAGATTCTGGTGGCTGAGTTTCAAAGTTACGGCTGCGCGAATCAGCGTGACTCTGTTCATAAGAAATTTGAAACCCAGTCTGCCCTGGACTTTGGTCAGGAGATTTTGGCACATGCCACATAGCAATTCAGCACTCTGGACAGAAATGGTCGCAGGCGTAGCCGCAGACAACTGCTCCAAAATCCAAATGGCTTCAGTAAGAAACAGCCTCCTGTCAAAGGGTCCTATCTCCAGAGATCTCACAAACGATTGGGGGTAGGTGAGGCGCATTCGAACCACCCAGTCTACATCGGTTTGCTTCAAACCTGAAGAGATGTCAAAACTAAGTTATGATGTCAAACTCGCAAGTAAATAATGCGAAATGCGAACAGTAAAGCTCTGCTTACCAGTTCCTTCCAGAATCTCATGAAGAGAAGGAATGCGCGCTGCCGGGGTGGTCGAAGACTGTCCTCGCTCCATAGCTCTCTTATCAGCCGCGAGCTCCAACCTCTCGTAGTCAGGAGGAAGAGTGTAGGCCGCACCAGCTGCGATTGCATTCCCAACCTGCGAGCCCCAAAAGCTCCACGCAGGAATAGGTGTCACTGGCTCAGTCATCGCCGGAGGCGAAGGGACAGCCGAAGTCGCTTGGCGAAGGACGCTCTCAGATGCGAAAGCATTAGCAGCACTTGTCCTTACTTCCTCAGCACCAGCATGGACATCTTCATCCATTAGCACAGCATCTGCTTCAGCATCATCGGAAAGTTCGATGATATCCTCGAGAGGCTCACTTGCGTGTTCACCAGCTGCGACAGGCTTCTCGGTATGGGAGCTTGGAATCGGAACATAGGACGCTGAAGGCTGACTTCTCTGCTCCAGCACAGGCTCCTCAGCATGACCTGCAATATTAAATGCGATGATATGAGGTAACTTACGCTATAAGTTATTTTGCTATCTTTACTAAAGCTAAGAGTAAGCACCTCCACGCGAAGGTGGGATTGAGGTATCTTCATCATACACATGCATATCGCTCAAACATTTACCTGAAGGTGGGATGCGAAGAAACCAGTCATGATCCTGTTTCAAGTTGCTCAGGTCTAGCACATGCATATCGCTCAAACATTTACCTGAAGGTTCTCCGCACTTGTCTACTAGCCAACGGCGGATGTCAGTCTTTGACACACCATGCTTTAACGCACCCACAATAACCTCTCTATAAGTTACTGCGAGATTGAAGATCTCACCTTTATCGCCGCCTGCGATTTCCTCAAAGTCCGCTTGGACTTGCTCCAGCGCTGCTGCATCCTCTTCCGGAACCGCATCTTCCTCCTCCGCCTGGGGAACCATTTCTTCGGGAAGCTCATCTTCCTCGCTAGCTGGACGCACTAAGTCGTCAACATGTTGCTCTTCGAGGCTCCGCTGTCTCACACGCTCGAGCTCCTCCTCTTCCCGCTGTCTCCTTCTTTCAGCAGCTTCCGCGGCTGTCTTCCTGGACTCAGCAAGAATGTCCTCGCTTATGGGATCGTCTGGAATGCCAGAATGGGTATCTCTATTTTTTCTCTTGGCCAAAAGGCCACCAATGGTCTCATCATCATCATCATCTGCGAAGATATGATTGGTTTAAGAAAAGAAGTGCAAAAAAGTTACGATAATGGGAAAGGAAATGCGACGGAGGTACCTCCTGATTCTTCCTCATGCATCACAACTGTTGTTTCTTCTTCTTCATCACTTTCTTGGGGCTCCTGCCTCTCTTCCGCTTCCTCTTGGTTGAATGGAACGAAAGACTCAACTGCGAGCTCTTTCCGCACCTTGCTGGGCATGCGACCTTTGCCTTTGTCCTTGATAGAAAGGGACCTCACTGGAGGAGAAGCTGGAGCACTTCTAGGGGAAGAAATCGTAATTCCCTTTTGCCTAGGTCTCTTCACTCTCGGCGCCGCAGTCGCTGGAGGGGACGGGTCATCTCCAGGAGGAGACAGAGCCGGAGCATTGTCTATCAGCGAGTCAGCAAAAGCATTCATGACTGCGCGAATCTTGGTTTCGACCTCAGGGTCCATCCTCCATGCTAGCCAAAACGACTGCTTTTGTCTTCTGGTGGCAACAATGGTGTTAACCAACGATTTAGAGCGATCACCAGATGCGAATCTCCGCACATGACACTACAACAAACAGTACAGAATGAAGGCATCAGCATAAGAAAATCAAAAAGCTTAACGAGCATGGAGAAATTGCTTACCTCAGCGAATGCCTTGCTGTATCGGACGACATGCGTATAGCCCTTCTTAACTGCGGCGATCTTCTCCTTCAGAATGACATCAGGACACAAGTGGTTCTCACGATCCAACAGTGAGTAGCAACCATACTCAGACTCGCTCAGACTGCAATTGGGGCGAAACGGAAAAGAGTTTCTTTTGATCAAGGGAGCTCTACTTGACTGCGCGGCCGACTCCGTCTCAATCCTCGTTTGCTGGGCAATCCAGTATGCGAGCCAGTTTTGGGAACAACCACCCTCGCGGGTTCCCGCAGGCTGCTCAAAGGGAAGATTGTTCATGAAGACCGTCTTGCACTCCTTTGTTAGCAAGCGCTTATAGCACCCTCTGATAATGGTCTGGGGCCAGATTGATGGGGCCACCGCATCAAAACCAAACTGAGGAGAAACTCGAGTGGGGTCAACGTCCACGGTAAGCTTTTCATACCTTGGCGCGAGCTCACGAATATGCTCTGCGAGGGCAGGAAGGGAACCTCGCAGACACCAGCAAAAGAACTCGCGATAGCGCTCATAGAAATGCGGTCCCTCTTCGAAGAGAAGCTCTTCTGAGAAGACAACACCCTTGGAAGGGTACAGCTTGGGAAACCATCGCACGTTCTCGACACGCGTGGCATAGGGCCTGGCGGTAAACTCTTTCCGCTTATCGCATATCAAACTCCACACGCATTTGGTGTTGCTCGCTCCAAACCACCTTGCAGCCCTTCCGCTGTTACGCGCTTCCGTCTCGCCTGGGGGACACCACTTGTCAAGTTTGAGGGCAGTTGGAGCATAAGATGGCCATCGCTCGAAAACCCACATTGTCAAAAAGGAAATATTGACAAAAGTCAGTACATCGAGGCGGCCACGCGACTCCTTCATGGCTAGAACCAGTTGATCAAGCCTATAGTACAGCGTGCCCAAGACCAAGGGTCCGAGTGCGACTCTCTGGCCAAGGGCGAGCCTCAAAGCAAGTGGCAAAACATGGTAGAAGACCCCATCATGTGGGTGACCATCAATCAAGTACCTCGACAACCAAGCACAGAGGAAGGCACAAAGGGTCAAGTGATAGCCTTTACCCTCTACATAATTCTCGTCCTCTGGGTTCTCACTCAGGAGCTTCTTAGTGATGCTGCTGTTCGCATAGTCTCGGAAGAAGTACTGCAACCATTTGTTCCAGGTGTTCTTCGCAGACGTATCAACCAACTGCCAGTTCGGAAGAGGCTTTGTAGTGGTCCACCGGGTGGAGATTTTCTTTACCTCTGCTAGGCATTCCTCCATCTGTGTGTATAAAGCAATCTCCGCAGATGTCCTCAAAGGACTCAAAGGGTCCACTTCACCCATGGGGGAAAGCTCGTACAGCATTTGCACGTCCTCGAGTGTGGGGGCAGCCTCGAACTCAGCAAAATGGAACGTGTGAGTCGCAGGCGAGTAACGGGATAGAAGGTCTAGAAGCATGGACTGATCCAGCTTCACGGCAGCACCCTTCATAGCACGGATAGCAAAGTATACGCCGGCTTCATCAAGAGTCACGGCGTGATGATCCAACACGTGGTCAATCCACTCATCCATATAGTCCGATTTCTGGACGAACGCCTAGGTAGAAATCGCAGTATATGGGAAGTGCCCGTTCTCGATTCCCAATCGAACTACATCCTCGGAACCGATCAACTCGAGCAAGGCTGAGTTAACCGGGCGAGTCAGTGTCAGCAATCGCTCAACCGGGACAGGATCAGGCATCCTCTTCGCCTTAACTCTCGCATGGTAGAAATCTTTGCCGCCTAAATAGGGGGCTTTTCGCCACAAGGCCTGCGGAAGGTCGGGTATCTCTTCATCTTCCTTGACGGGTCTGGTTCCTTTTGTCTTGGCCATTCCTGCGGAAGAGCACGAAAAAAGGGGGAGAAATACCACACTTCAGTTTGAATTTTGAAATTCAAGATCTATGCAAAGGAAGACGAACAGTTTCTGGTATCAATTTCAGAAATCAGGGAGTTGCAAGATCTCATATTGTTGAAGGATTAAAGCAAAAGTGGGTTCAAGGATCAAAGCCTCTTCACAAATTTCATGGGTTTACAGATTCAACGCAGTTCAAGGCAAACACTGGTATCTTAAATCAAAATTAAACGAGGCCAACCTTGTTTTCTTGAAGCCTGCTTGGATATGCACAATTGAAGAACACGATTTGCAGTTCTGAACTGGTGATTGATTATCTGAATCTGCTCTCGAAGATCTCCGGGTACCATTCACTTTAAGAGAAAGAAGTGATGCTTTGCAATAATGGGGGATACAAAGTATTTATCCAAAACAATGAAGGGTTGCGTCCTTTTAGTAGTCGAATCGCAACCGTCACCGTCGAATCGCGCAATCACAGGACAAGCTGACGTCACGCCTAAAACCCTAAAGGCCAGACGGCACGACTCTAGGGGTTTTAGGTCATAATGGCACGCACGGGGGCTGAACTTACCCGTATTTGAATTGGTGCGTGGCAACGACGCGTATGTTGGTTTCCGCGCATGGAAGTCTATACAGCTATGAGTCTTCACGCGCAGAAAGGGGGCTAATGTAGATAGTGCTTTCTGAGCTGACAGATCTCGGCCACGTGGCAACCATCCAGCACACCATATTGTGCTCCACACACACTGGATCACCAGCCGAGCTGATCCATGTGGGGGCTGCGAGACAGAGCCCTCGCATACCGTTGCACGGGACTTGTAGGGACTTTGTGGTTTGGAGGCTAGAGTAAGCCCTGTCGCGTGCGAGCCAAGCCCGCACGCGACCTTTAGTAACTGTTTTGAGAGATTTATGGCACGAGCTCCATAAACCCGGTCAATCCGGTCAAACCCGGTCAACCTCGTAACGGTTCCGGTATTCGCGCACCACGTGCTGTAACGGTCCCTATATACTCGGACGAACGTGCCGTTATGGTTAAGCTAATTAAGCCGCCATCAATGGGCGCATTAACCACACTACAACGGTCACGTTCTCTGCTATATATAGGACGTTACCCTTTCCATACAAGGGGGAACACACTTGCCATACGCGGAAGCTCTGCCAAACCTCTGTCTCTCTCTCAGACATTGCTACTGCCTTACTCTCTCCCTACACACAACCCCACTCTTCCTGTGCGATCCTTGATCCACTACATACGGTGTACACGGAGGTCTCCCCGCCGGAATCTCTTGTGCACACAACTTTAGGCTCGTTTTGTGAGAAATCCGTTATAAATTTGAAGATGACCCAGAGACGATGAAATGAAGTATTATGTATCAGATTTACACAGGAGAAAACAAATCTAAATTTCATTAAGTTTGGAAGAAGATACAATGGTTAGAAAATGGGTGTTTCACCATGACTTCTCATACTTAGAATTTTTTTGGCACTTGGCAGCGAAGAACACATCAACCACTTCGCAAACTAGCCATGTTCAAGCCCAATTTCAGAGGTTTTAGAGATGAAATTGGACCACGAAATTCAAACAAAACTTGTAGCTAGCATACCCAGGATTACACAGGAAGAAACCGTGCGTGATTTGGACAAGAAATGAAGGAGTTACAAGCATTTAAACAGGGGCAGTTTGTGAACCGAAAACACATCAACTTCACGAATCAAACTATGATGATTCGTTGTTACAGTTGTGATTTGATGATCTAAACGTGTTCAGGACATATTCAGGAGCATGCTAAGGCTTGAAATCGATCAAAACAAGCAAGATTGAAGTCCGTACCGAGCTTTGAGCTTTTCCGGCGACAATGGCGGAATCCGGCGGTTCGTCGCTCGGTTTCCGTCGATTCCGCGCGTACCCAGGAGCTTCTGGGTTCGCCTGGGTTATCCACGACCATCTACGACCTCGGAGCAACCGTTTTGAGGGAAGAACTGGCCAAGAACGGAGAGATCGCTGAAGCTCGCAGCCCGCCGGCGGTTCCCGTCGCGTTCTTCAACCCAGATGCCGGCGAGTTCAATTCCGGCGATTCAGATGATGAGGGTGGGTCCGTTAGACTCCCCTTGATGTCAGGAAATCGAAAACAAGGGTTAGATTCTCTGATATACAATATGCAGAGAGAATTTTTCAAAAATCAAGCTGGGGTTCTTGAGTTCACCTTCGTTTTTCGAAGTCGTTATTCAACGGAATTCCAAATTGAATTGTGCCTTTTGATCAGCGTGCTGAGGGGGTGTTGTGGTAGTAACAGATTTTGATTTGGAAGGGGGGAAAGAGGTGGCTGCCTTGGTGGTGGTTGTTCTTGAGTAGGATGAAGATGAAGGGGATGAAGATGTGAGGTGAGAGAGAGATTGTTTTTTTTTTCTCAGATTGTGCTGGTGAAGAGGGGAGTTGGAGGAGTTGACTTCTCATCTAGTGAGGTGTCTAATTGGGTTTAACAAGTGTCAAGCATGCAAAAAGGGGGGGGTGAAAGTGTAGTTTTCTAAACTTTAGTGTACAAACTAGAATTACAAGTTCTGCTTAATTTTGGATAACTACATAACAACCCCAAACACTTCTACCGCTTTAAAATCATCCGAACAACTTCCAAACATTGCTAACACTCCAAAATTCAAACTTTAAAGTCGTGAAAAACTATTTACAAATTTGCCCCCAAAGTCTTGATATTGCACTAAGAATTTTCTCGGAAATTAGGGGTGTTACAGTCTACCCACCTTAAAAGAATCTTCATCCCCGAAGATCTCATACTATACTTACCCACATACATGAAATGAAACAAAGTGACTCAGTCTATTTGACTTAGTCAGAAAAGTACATAAACCGCTCTCGTCGGATGTTCCCAATATATAGTTTCCATAGATGGTCAGGTAGAAACACCTTAACTGAAAGAAATTTCTCATTCTTACTCTCCGCACATCGGGCTCTATTATAAGACTATATTACTATCCAGCCTAGACTCGCATCACAATAGGGTTTCGTATACGATTAGTACAAGTAAAAGTTCAAAACAAGGTTTTGAAAGTTCGATAACAACATACAAGTTCTCAATTTTAGAAACAACTCAAAAATTTGCTAGAATTTATACAAATCTCAAAACTTTTAGACAAATACTTTTGTCAAGACTAATATGTCGTTTTGCTTGAATCATCCGCGTTAAAAGTGTTGTCTTACCTCTATAGGTTTAGATAAACCAATCACCTAAAGTGTTCCACGCATACGAGGGAGAAAGAACAATATGTGTCGTCACACAATGTGCCTTTCTAACACAACTCGCATGTGCTTCAAATGTTCCAACTTAGTCTACACAGCGGGTACAACTTATAGCACCGTCGTACTAAGAGTCGCGCCAGCGGACTGATAAACAAAGTGGTCCATATCACTTGGCATTTGGTAGCTCAAAACGTCAATAATTTTCAGAAACCATTTTTTCTTTGTAATAAATACTTTATTTTCAAAACTTTCTAATTTGGGAAAGAACCATCTCAAATTAACTCAAAATAAACAAAAGTTAAACTAATGTTTAAAGGTTTGTCACTCGTAGGTGCGAAAGAATGGTCTCGGGGTCTTCTAAGTCACAACGTCGTTACTCTCTCGTCGAGAAATTACTTACAAAACTAAAGAGTCAAAGATACGCATCACGTAACTACGACAAACAATTCGATATAAATAGGCATGTCACATAAATACTGCGCATGTAAATAGGCAAGTAAACTTTGCATGAACATCTCAAATAGTCGTTAACATCAACAAATATGGTACAAATCGAGATTAATGACAGGTAAGTACCCCAATTCCCAACGGCTTGTTCACTTCATTTATTGCCACATTGAGTTATCCTAGTTAATTTAAAAATTTCGAAAACGTTGTATCTTTCTTATTCTCTACTAATGGAAATCGAAATGTCACTTTAACCGGAGAACCGATGCTCTGATACCAGCTTAAACAACCCGGGATCTCGGTTCAAGGTTAAAGAGACAATCGACAACCAAAAGTAGAAATATACTATTAAGATTACATTTCGCTTAATGTACATAACAAAATTTCGATAATAAGTACAATTTAAAACATAACATTTGTGATCTACTATGTGATCTAAGTTAAGCTATACTTCTTCGTCTCGTTCCAGCGTTCCCATCCCCCACTTTGATTGACGACCTGCGGTTTTAAAATGGCAAAAGCCGACGCAGTTTTGAAGAAATTGATCAATAAAAACTGAGTAAGTACACACTACGACATGTAAAGCAACGAGTGGCACGGAAGCATGAGTTGAAACAAATCAGAAGATTTAAACAGTAAAACTATCATATTGGAAAATTTGGATCAACTTGAAATAACCGAGTAACAAAAACCTCTCAATTTAATAACATTGAGAAACCACGAGTAGTTGGTAAAATATTCAGAGTAAACAAAGTTCATTTGAAATGATAACGATAGTAGTTCATGAGTAGCCAAGATTTACAATTCATTTAAATCGATTAGGGCATATCAAGAGCCACAAACAACATTAATAAGTAGTCAAGTTTTAATTTCGACTTCAATCAACAGTTTAATTTAGCTGAGGCGTGTCAAGAGCCACCAGCAGAATCGATGTAAACAGAGGGATCACGAAATAATCACTAAGGGTTCCTTCTAGGGTCTATCAAACCCTATTTCACCCGAGCGTTAAGGGAGCCCATTCGTCAACCCCGCTCACAACATTAGCTAAAAGGCCTTAAGTGTCGACACCCCTATACCGTAGTGACCCTTACAAGTATAAGTAGCACTCTATAGCTCTATAAAACCCTTGGCCTCAATAACTTGGTACATTTTGGCTCATCGGGGGCGGATTTTTGAACATTGACGTTCTATCCAATAATAAGAAGCATTGCTTCAATGGTCTTAGCCATAAGAAAATGGAGGATCGCTTGACGAGTCCCAATAATAACAGTACTATGTACATCGTCCTAAGTCTATTAGAGGTATTTTATTTCTTCTCTTTCACATAACCAGAATCGGAATATCAAAATTTCACAAGTAATTTTCGAGAGTTCTCAAACGAGATGAATAAAATAGTTTAACAACTTTTGAGTAGAAAACATGCATTCTCATACTATTTCATATAACAAACATTCATTTGACACATCAAGCACATACGCAGATTTTGATATAAAAAGGCCGTACACATGTACTTACCTCTGAGCCATGAAAGGCGCAAAGCAATGCTAGCACTCCTACAACGCTCGTCTCCGAATCTCACAGTAAATGCAGCAACACGAATACGTACGTCTACTTCGAACGATCCTTAATAACGGCTGGATATACACAAGTCAAGTATACAACCTATTAGCATATATCCTCTATATGAGGTTTTATGCAAGAATGCAATGACATGAAGGTCATGCAAGCTAACTTGACCAAAATGCCCCTGATACTCCAAAACCGTTTAGTACAGTGTCTGAAACTTCCTAGATCCCAAATTATACTCATATTGGCCCGAAGACATGCGAGAATTAACTTCAAACTCTTCCATATGAACTTAGCAACGAAATCTACAACTTTCAATAAATTGCACTTAGGCCCCTAAAGTTTGCTTAAATTGCAAAAAGACCCCAACTATTGATTTGGTCACTCCCGAGTCAAATACTTCCTTTTTAAGGCTCCAAATATCCTTCTAAGTCAGGTTGTTGGTCTCAAAACATTAAATTTGTCTCAAGTAGTTCAAGTGTGAAATTTTAGTTAAATGCACATAGGCCCCCCGAAGTTTAGTAAAACTGCAAAAAAAAACCCCACATTTGACTTGGTCAACCCTAGCCCAGAAATACATACAAGTACTCCAAACACGCATACAAGACATGCTGACAAACTCCAAATTACTAAACTAACCTCAATTCAAAGTTTAAGTGAAAGGACTATTTTGCCCCTCCTATACAGTTCAGTCAAACTAGGGTCTTCAGAAAGTTAAACTTGGTCAAACTTGATATGTAGACTCAGAATATGAATACGAACAAGTTTCGTGAAGAACGCTAAGGCCAGAAACGTCATTCAAATGCTCAAAACCGAATATCAAAGATAGTGAAAAGTCGTTTCAAGTAGTCAACTTTGCGACTGATTTCTGATCAATTGAGAAGGATTTTAAGAAACTGGAAATAGGGTTTTGAAGATGAAAGTGCAAGGATTCCAGAACATATTTGAACTCCTAAAAACTCCAAGTATACAGAGAAATATCGCTAGCCAAAGTTGGATGAAAATCACGATTCAATACTTAGAAAAATTCGATAGTGCTTCGCGAGTTCAAACTAGCAACTTTAGGCTCGTTTTGTGAGAAATCCGTTATAAATTTGAAGATGACCTAGAGACGATGAAATGAAGTATTATGTATCAGCTTTACACAGGAGAAAACAAATCTAAATTTCATTAAGTTTTGAAGAAGATACAATGGTTAGAAAATGGGTGTTTCACCATGACTTCTCATACTTAGAATTTTTTTTGGCACTTGGCAACGAAGAACACATCAACCACTTCGCTAACTAGCCATGTTCAAGCCCAATTTCAGATGGTTTAGAGATGAAATTGGACCACGAAATTCAAACAAAATTTGTAGCTAGCTGTGCACAAGAGATTCCGGCGGGGAGACCTCCGTGTACACCGTATGTAGAGGATCAGAGATCTCACAGGAAGAGTTGGGTTGTGTGTAGGGAGAGAGTAAGGCAGTAGTAATGTCTGAGAGAGAGACAGAGGTTCGGCAGAGCTTCCGCGTATGGCTAGTGTGTTCTCCTTTGTATTGAAAGGTTAACGTCCTATATATAGCAGAGAACGTGACCGTTGTAGTGTGGTTAATGCGCCCATTGATGGCGGCTTAATTAGCTTAACCATAATGGCACGTTCGTCCGAGTATATAGGGACCGTTACAGCACGTTGTGCGCGAATACCGGAACCGTTACGAGGTTGAACGGGTTTGACCGGATTGACCGGGTTTATGGAGCTCGTGCCATAAATCTCTCAAAGCAGTTACTAAAGGTCGCGCGCGGGCTTGGCTCGCACGCGACAGGGCTTACTCTAGCCTCCAAACCACTAAGTCCCTACAAGTCCCGTGCAGTGGTATGCGAGGGCTCTGTCTCGCAGCCCCCACATGGATCAGCTCGGTTGGTGATCCAGTGTGTGTGGAGCACAATATGGTGTGCTGGATGGTTGCCACGTGGCCAAGATCTGTCAGCTCAGAAAGCACTGTCTACATTAGCCCCCTTTCTGCGCGTGAAGGCTCATAGCTGCCTAGACTTCCATGCGCGGAAACCAGCATACGCGTCGCTGCCACGCACCAATTCAAATACGGGTAAGTTCAGCCCCCGTGCGTGCCATTATGACCTAAAACCCCTAGAGTCGTGCCGTCTGGCCTTTAGGGTTTTAGGCGTGACGTCAGCTTGTCCTGTGATTGCGCGATTCGACGGTGACGGTTGCGATTCGACTACTGAAAGGACGCAACCCTTCATTGTTTTTGGATAAATACTTTGTATCCTCCATTGTTGCAAAGCATCACTTCTTTCTCTTAAAGTGAATGGTACCCGTATGTGAGGTTTTGAAATCACTGATAACGCAACCCTCTAATTTCTGAAATCGATACCAGAAACTATTCATCTTTCTTTCCATAGATCTTGAATCTCGAAATTCGAACTGAAGTGTAGCATATTTCTCCCCCCTTTTTCTTGCTCTTCCGCAGGAATGGCCAAGACAAAAGGAACCAAACCCACCAAGGAGAACGAAGAGATACCCGATCTTCCGCAGGCTTTGTGGCGAAAAGCCCCCTATCTAGGTGGCAAAGATTTCTACCACGCGAGGGTTAAGGCGAAGAAAATTCCTGCTCCTGTCCCTAATGAGGGATTGCTAACACTGACTCCCCCAGTTAACTCAGCCTTGCTCGAGTTGATTGGCTCCGAGGACGTGGTTCGATTGGGAATCGAAAATGGGTACTTCCCCTATGCTGCGATTTCCACCCAAGCTTTTGTCCAGAAATTGGACTTCATGGACGAGTGGATCGACCACGTGTTGACCGATCATGCTGCGACTCTTAATGAGGCCGCCGTATACTTCGCTGTTCGTGCTATGAAGGGTGCTGCCGTGAAGCTGGACCAGTCCATGCTTCTAGACCTTCTTTCCCGCTACTCGCTTGCGACTCACACTTTCCACTTTGCTGAGTTCGAGGCTGCCCCCACACTCGAGGACGTGCATATGCTGTACGATTTGTCTTCCATGGGTGAAGTGGACCCTTTGAGTCCTTTGAGGACGGCTGCGGAGATCGCTTTGTATACGCAGATGGAAGAATGCCTATCAGAGGTGAAGAAGATCTCCACCCGGTGGACTACTACCAAAGCCCTTCCGAACTGGAAGTTGGTTGATACGTCTGCGAAGAATACCTGGAACAAATGGTTGCAGTACTTCTTTCGTGACTACGCGAACAGCAGTATCACCAAGAAGCTTCTGAGTGAGAACCCGGAGGCCAAGAATTATGTGGAGGGTAAAGGCTATCACTTGACCCTTTGTGCTTTCCTCTGTGCATGGCTATTGAGGTACTTAATCGATGGTCACCCGCATGATGGGGTCTTCTATCACGTTCTGCCGCTTGCTGTGAAGCTCGCCCTTGGCCAGAAGGTCGCACTCGGACCCTTGGTCTTGGGCACGCTGTACTATAGGCTTGATCAGCTGGTTGCGGCCATGAAGGAGTCGCGTGGCCGCCTCGATATACTGACTTTCGTCAACATTTCCTTCTTGACGATGTGGGTTTTCGAGCGATGGCCATCCTATGCTCCAACTGCTCTTAAACCCGACAAGTGGTGTCCCCCAGGCGAGACGGAGGAGCGTAACAGTGGCAGGGCTGCGAGGTGGTTCGGAGTGAACAATACTAAGTGCGTTTGGAGCTTTATATGCGACAAACGGAAAGAGTTTACTGCCAGGCCCTATGCCACGCGCATTGAGAACGTGCGATGGTTTCCAAAGCTGTACCCCTCTAAGGGTATTGTCTTCTCAGAAGAGCTTCTCTTCGAAGGGGGATCACATTTCCATGAGCGCTATCACGAGTTCTTTTGCTGGTGTCTGCGAGGTTCCCTTCCTGCCCTCGCAGAGCATATTCGCGAGCTCGCGCCAAGGTATGAGAGGATTACCGTGGATGTTGACCCCATTCGAGTTTCTCCCCAGTTCGGCTTTGATGCAGTGGCACCATCAATCTGGCCCCAGTCCATTATCAGAGGTTGCTATAAGCGCTTGCTAACAAAGGAGTGCAAGACAGTCTTCAAGAACAATCTTCCCTTTGAGCAGCCTGCAGGTACCCGCGAGGGCGGTTGTTCCCAGAACTGGCTCGCATACTGGGTCGCCCAGCAAACGAGGATTGAGACGCAGTCGGCCGCTCAGCCGAGTAGAGCTCCCTTGATCAAGAGAAACTCTTTTCCGTTTCGCCCTAATTGCAGTCTGAGCGAGTCTGAATATGGTTGTTACTCATTGTTGGATCATGAGAACCATTTGTGCCCTGACATCATTCTGAAGGAAAAGATCGCCGCAGTTAAGAAAGGCGACTCGCATGTCCTTAGATACAGCGAGACATTTGCTAAGGTAAGCAACTTTTCCCGCGAGCATTGAGCTTCTTGATTTCCACATGTTGATGCTTTCATTCTATACTGTTTGCTGTAGTGTCATGTGCGGAGATTCGCATCTGGTGATCGTTCCAAGTCGTTGGTTAACACCATTTTTGCCACCAAAAGGCAAGGACAGTCGTTTCTGCTAGCATCGAGGATGGATCCCGAGGTCGAAATCAGGATTCGCGCAGTCATGAATGCTTTTGCTGACTCGCTGATAGATAACGCTCCGGCCTCGTCTCCACCTAGAGATGATCCGTCCCCTCCAGCGACTGCGGCGCCGAGAGCGAAGAGACCCAGGCAAAAGGGGATTACAATTTCTTCCCCTAGAAGTGCTCCAACTTCTCCTCCGGCGAGGTCCCTTTCTGTCAAGGATAAAGGCAAAGGTCGCATGCCCAGTAAAGCGCGGAAGGAACTCGCAGTTGAGACCTTCGTTCCATTCAACCAGGAGGAAGAAGAAGAGGGGAAGGAGCCCAGAGAAGATGATGAAGAAGAAGAAGAAAGAAAAATTGTGATACATGAGGAAGAATCAGGAGGTACCTCCATCGCGTTTCCCTTCTCATTATCGTAATTCTTTTGCAATTCTTTCTTAAACCAATCATTTCTTCGCAGATGATGATGATGATGAGATCATCGGTGGCCTTTTGGCCAAGAGACAAAAGAGAGATACCCATTCTGGCATTCCAGACGATCCCATAAGCGAGGACGTTCTTGCCGAGTCCAGGAAGACAGCCGCGGAAGCTGCTGAAAGGAGAAGGCAGCGGGAAGAGGAAGAGCTCGAGCGTGTGAGACAGCGGAGCCTCGAAGAGCAACATGTTGACGACTTAGTGCGTCCAGTTGACGAGGAAGATGTGCTTCCCGAAGTAGTGGCTCCTCAGGCGGAGGAGGAGGATGCGGTTCCAGAAGAGGATGCAGCAGCCCTGGAGCAAGCCCAAGCAGACTTTGAAGAAATCGCAGGCGGCGATAAAGGTGAGATCTTCAATCTCGCAGTAACTTATAGAGATGTTATTGTGGGTGCGTTAAAGCATGGTGTGTCAAAGGCTGACATTCGCCGTTGGCTAGTAGGCAAGTGCGGAGAACCTTCAGGTAATCATTTGAGCGATATGCATGTACTAGACCTTAGCAACTTGAAACAGAAACATGACTGGTTTCTTCGCGTCCCAGGTCACGCTCATTTTAAGGACCTGCTTAATGAGGACACACTAATAGGGCATGGTTCCACGTCTTTAATGTATGACGAAGATACTTCAATCCCACCTTCGCGTGGAGGTGCGTGCTCTTAGCTTTAGTAAAGATAGTAAAATAACTTATAATACGAGTTACCTCATACTATCGCATTTTGTATCGCAGGGACTGCTGATGAACCAGTGTTGAAGCAAAGAAGTCAGCCTTCTGCGTCCTATGTTCCGATTCCGAGTTCCCATACTGAGAAGCCCGTCGCAGCTGCTGAATACGGAGGAGAGCCTCTTGAGGACATCATCGAACTTTCTGATGATGCTGAAGCTGACGCTGTGCTAATAGAGGAAGATGCCCATACTGGCGCTGAGGAAGTAAGAACAAGTGCTGCTGATGCTTCCGCATCTGAGAGCGTCCCACACCAAGCATCTTCGGCTGTCACTTCGCCTCCGGCGATGACGGAGTCGGCGGCACCTCTTCCTGCGTGGAGCTTTTGGGGCTCGCTGGTTGGAAATGCATTCGCAGCTGGTGCGGCTTATACTCTTCCTCCTAACTATGAGGGATTAGAGCTCGCAGCTGACAGAAGAGCTATGGAGCGAGGGCAGTCTTCGACTACTCCAGCGCTGCGCATTCCTTCTCTTCGTGAGATTCTTGAAGGAACTGGTACGTAGTGATTCGCTGTTTGCATCTCGCATTATTCGTTTGCGAGTTTAATAGCATAACTTAGCTTTGACATTGCTTTAGGTTTGAAGCAAACTGATGTGGACTGGGTGGTTCGGATGCGCCTCACCTACCCCCAATCATTTGCGAGATCTCTGGAGATAGGGCCCTTCGACAGGAGGCTGTTTCTTACCGAAGCCATTTGGATTTTGGAGCAGCTTTCTGCGGCTACGCCTGCGACCATTTCTGTCCAGAGTGCTGAATTGCTTTTTGGCATGTGCCAAAATCTCCTGGCCAAAGTTCAAGGCAGGCTGGGTTTCAATTTTCTTATGAAAAGAGTTACCTTGATTCGCGCAGCCACAACTTTGAAACTCGGCCATCAAAACCTCGCAGCTGAGAAGCAGAAGGTGGAGCAGCAAAAGCAAAAGGTTGACGAAGATCTGAAGCTCTATCATGAGATGAATGCCAAGTGCGAGCAATTGAAACAAGAAGTGGAGCAGGTAGAGAAGCTGAGCCATCAGTTCGCGCCCCATGACTCCTTGATCAAGAATTTGCTTTGACTTTTTGAACTTGAAGCTGGAACATTAATGTAATGTTGAAACATTAATGTAATGTTGCTAGGGTTTCTCCCCCCTTTTTTTTTAACAACAAGAATTGACTCGCCCGTTTTGCCCTTTCCGGGATTTGATAGGATATCTCTGTGCATATCCAATTATGACATCAGCAATTGATACTCTGCTTGATTTTCGCGCTAATTTCTCGGAAGATAAGCACGCTTTCGTTGGGAAGCCCATCCGAATCATGACCATCCGTCATTTATTAGGATACGCAACTGAATCGTCGTAGCCTTTAGTAGGGTAATTGATCGTTACCGTTTTTCAAGGCGTAAGTGATTGACCTTACCCTCTTTTCAAATTCTGCTGACTCATCTTAGCAACTGAAGAGTCTCCACAAGGTCTATATAAACCCTGTCTTTGCCATTTGGGTTCTTCATCCCAAAAATGTGCTTTGCCGTGAGTCCTTACGACTGCTGGTTTCAACGCTTGTTTTTCGTTGATTCATGGCAACTTCACGTTGTGAATCCTGAGTTTGCGCTTTGTGCTGTAGAAATAGTTTCCAAGATCCACTTTATGAGGCTTATTTCTCTTTATAACCATCATAGAGAAGATGGAGATGATATCTCATGTGTGTTCGAAGAATTTTCTTCGTGTATTATGTTTGCAGGTCATGTTTCCGGCCGCCTCCCAGTGAGGTGCAGCGCCGTAGTGACCGTGCTACCGTCTCGTAATGAGCGGCGGAATTCTCCTCCAGCATCCCTGGAGGAGAACTTACTGCCCCCACGTTCGTGAGCTCAGGGTGGCGAACCGTTGCGTTCATCCCCGTCTACAAGGAACCCTTGCCCTTAGGAGCTTCTGCTTGCCTGTTGAACGCCGGAATCGGTGGTTCCTCAGGCACATCTCATGGGATGTTGATCTGACAAGGGCCTTGTCAAATACTGGGATCTTGAACGTATGGCTTCATGTGGCTCTTTGGAGCAAGATCCCACTTGCGACAGATGTTCGGTCGCAGATCTGTGTATCGCACAGACGGTGTTAGGACCGTTGGGTTCATCCTTTTCAGCCAGGATTCCCATGGTGTGTCTCTGCTGGCTTGTCAGCTTCTTTTCGAATGTATTGTAAGCCATGTTGGCTGCGTAGTTAGATTTGAGCTTTTCACTTGTAAGCTGCTATCTAGACAGATAAATTGTAAGTCTTTTCGACTCATAATGATAAATAGCTTTTGTATTATTTGCTGTGCTGTTGCAACAAAATACAATTTCGCATGCGTATCGGCATGTTTCTCCTTGCATAATGCTACATACACGTTTCGCATTTTCTATCTGCCATATAAATTCGCAGATGTTTTATTAGATCGTTCGAGATCGTATTTTCGCAGCTGTGCCATCTTGGCAGATGGGCTTGTGATATGCTTTCAGATTCAAGTGCTATCATATCAGATAGACCTTTGTAGATCACTTAAGATCATTTTGCACAATATTGCTATCGCATTTGTATAATGCTGCTATCACCGCAGATAGGCTTGGAATATCAATTAAAATCATTTTTCGCATGAGTTGCTATCGTAGCAGATAGGCTTTAGTAGATCAATTAAGATCGTTTTTCGCATGAGTTGCTATCGTAGCAGATAGGCTTTAGAAGATCAATTAAGATCGTTTTTCGCATGAGTTGCTATCGTAGCAGATAGGCTTTAGAAGATCAATTAAGATCGTTTTTCGCATAGGCTGCTATCGTGGCACATAGGCTTTTAAAAGATCAATTAAGATCATTTTGCATAGGCTGCTATCGTGACAGATAGGCTTAGAGGACCAATTAAGATCGCATTTGCATAGGCTGCTATCGTAACAGATAGGCTTAGATGATCAATTAAGATCGCATTTCGCATGAGCTGCTACCGTGACAGATAGCCTTAGATGATCAATTAAGATCGTATTTCGCATGAACTGCTATCGTGACAGATAGGCTTAGATGATCAATTAAGATCGCATTTCGCATGAGCTGCTATCGTGACAGATAGGCTTAGATGATCAATTAAGATCGCATTTCGCATGAGCTGCTATCGTGACAGATAGGCTTAGATGATCAATTAAGATTGCAGTTATACAGATTGCTATTGTGGCGGATAACCCATTGTTAACAGTTATAACAAACTAAAATGAAGCAAAATTGACAACCAGAAATATGAAGTTCTCATTTGGGAGAATTCTCTTATTATAACGCTCTCATATGGGAGAGATGAGATTACAATCCTCTCATATGGGAGAGGAGATTTTGTAAATCGTAGCCATACAAGACATTAAGCGACGTTATAATAAAACGCATGAAATGAGAGAAGTCAGGGATAGTACTTCTTAATCCAGCGCATGTTGACTGAACTCGGGGTTGAGGTTGTTCCGTGCAACCTTCGTATGCTGCAGTAGCCACTGTCAAAGACTTCTGTGACTTCGAAGGGTCCTTCCCAATTGGCTGCGAACTTTGGGTGTGCCGCTTCTCGCATGCAGTGGTCAGATGCGCGCAGGACCAAGTCTCCAACTGCGAAATCTCTTCGCTGGACCGTCTTATTGTAAGCGCGAGCAATCCTTTCTTGATACCGCTTGTTGGTCCTTTTGGCTTGTTCTCGCTTTTCCTCAAGCAAGACTAAGTCATGATCACGTTGATTTTCGTAGAGTGTGTGGAAGGCAAATCTTGCCGAATTGACTCTCACCTCCGCAGGTACCACGGCCTCGGCCCCATAGCATAGTAGGAACGGTGAGGCCCCCGTGGGTGTCCTTGGAGAAGTTCGGTAGGCCCACAGAGCTATGCTTAGAGAATCAGCCCACTTCTTGTGGTCATCTGCGACCATCTTGCTCAAAATCCTCAACAGCGTTTTGTTGGTCGCTTCGGCTTGCCCGTTCCCCTTCGGGTAGTAGGGGGTGGAACATATTTGCCTGATATTGTACTCTGCTAACTTCGCAGCTACCTGGCGATTAACAAAGGGAGTACCATTATCTGAAAGAATAGTGTTTGGAATTACGAACCTGCATATGATGCTTTCCTGGATGAAATTGACCACAGCTAGCGCATTTGCCGTCTTCAGTGGTATCGCCTCCACCCATTTGGTGAATAGCTCAGTTGCAGTGAGAATAAAATGATTCCCGTATGACGTTGGTCGGATGGGACCGATGAAGTCCAGAGCCCATGTGTGAAATGGCCATGGTGTTCCCAATGCATGTAGATCCACGGCGGGAGCGTGCACTAGGTTTCCTTTGAATTGGCACTCCTGGCAGCGTCGCACTTTGGTGCGGCAATCAACCTCCATTTTGGGCCAGAAATATCCAATTGAGAGGAGCTTCCTGCATAATTTCGCACCTCCTTGGTGTTCCACCTGATGAGAAAGGTCCGTGACTTCTTGTGCTTCTCTGCCGTCTAGACATCGCAGCAAGTTGCCCTCATGACCTCTTCGCCAAAGCAGGTTTTCTTGTACTACGTATCGAGATGCTTTCCTCTTCAATTTCTCAGCTTCTTTTCTCGATTCGGGCACGGTGCCCTGGGTGAGAAAATCAAAGAGTGGTTTCCTCCAATCCGTGTCATCATCGGTTAGAGCGATGAGCAGAGAATCTTTGATTAGTGCGCAACTCTCGCACTTCCCCTGTATCAGGGCCGCGGCTGTTGACATGTCTGGCCAATGAATGCCATATCTCTGAGCCTTCCGATAGATTGACACCTCACTTTCTCCGCAAGCATGTTGGTGAATCTTTTCTAGCAACAGCTGTCCCTCTTGCTCGGAGACGCATCGCATGAGTATTCCGCCAGGACCCTTGTAGTAGAGGGTGTTATCATGTATGCAGTACCCCTTTGTGAGTGCCCAGCTTCACTGCTTTTGCCTTCTGCAATAGCTCGTAGGACTGCTTTTCTCCAGTCCGTGTCCTCCATGTGTTCGTTGTCGCACACATCTTCTGTCAATGCCGACGACGTTCGCACTTCGATGGAGATCCTTGCGGGAAATTTGTCTGTACTGACCTTAGATCCCAAGGTTGCCAAAGCATCTGCATGCCTGTTGTCTGCTCGGGGCTTGTGCTCGTACCTCACATCGCAGAATTGCTGTACCAGCTTTTGTACTAGAGTCCGGTAAGACAGAAGGTTAATCTCCTTCAAACCGTACTCGCCCGAGGCTTGCTTGACGATCAGCTTGGAATCTCCCATGACCGTCAGATTGCTTACTTCTAAAGCCTTTGCCGCCCGGAGTCCCGCGATAAGAGCCTCATATTCAGCTTCATTGTTAGTGACTGCGAAGTCTAGTTTAGCGGACATCTGTATGACCTCTCCATCCGGCTTGGTCAAGACTATCCCAATGCCTCCGCATTTTCTTGTTGACGAACCGTCGAAATGGAGCGTCCAATAGGGTACATCGATCGCATAGATTTCGGGCCCCTCGAGTTCTTCTTCGATCACGGGCTCGTGGCTGTTGTCTGGGAACTGTGCCAACAGATCCGCTACCGCCTGCGACTTGACCGCTCGCGGTCGCACGCATGAGATATCGTATTGAGAGATGGTCATGTACCATTTCGCCAATCTTCCTCCAGGAGTAGTGTGGGTTAGGAGATATCGTATGGGATCACTCTTGGTGACCACTACCACTTTGTGCGACGCAAAGTAGTGTTTCAATTTCTCTATTACGAAGAACAAAGCAAGGCAATGACGTTCGATGTCTGTGTACCTTGATTCAGCAGGTTGCACAATGCGAGAGATGTAGTAGATAGGCCTTTCCTGGCCTTCGTACTCCTGAGCCAAGAGTGCTCCTATGGACCTCCTTGTTGACGTCAGATATAGCAGAAGCGGTGATCCCAGTTGAGGTGCGATCATTATTTTTGAGGACGTCAGCAGATCCTTCAGCTTTTCGAATGCAGCTTCGTGCTCCGGAGACCAGCTGTAAACGGCATCTTTCTTGAGAAGGGCACTAAAACAGCAGGTGATTTCAGCAATCGCTGGGATGAATCTCCGCAGATAGGATAGCTTTCCCAAAAATGTCTTCAAGGCACTTTGGTTATGGGGCGGCGTCATGCCGGTTATGGCTGATACTTTCGCAGGGTCAGGCTCGATTCCTTGGCGATGAACTACACATCCCAAGAACTTCCCTGATGTTACCCCAAATGCGCATTTCATGGGATTCATCTTCAGTTGAAAGCGTCTACATCTATTGAACACTTTCCGCAAATCCGCGAGGTGATCTGCTTCGTGATTGGATTTAACCACAAGGTCGTCCACGTAAAATTCCACTTCCTTGTGCATCATGTCGTGGAACAGGGCCATCATGGCCCGCTGGTAGGTCCCACCTGCGTTTTTGAGACCGAACGGCATCACTGTGTAGTTGAAAACCCCCACCGTAGTGATGAATGCAGTTTTCCGCGCGTCCTCAGGGTCCATCTTGATCTGGTTGTACCCGCTGAAGCCGTCCATGAAACTGAACATGCGATGGCCCGCTGTTGAATCGATAAGCAAATCGATGTTGGGCAGTGGAAAATCGTCCTTTGGGCAAAAACGATTGAGATCCCGGAAATCCACGCAGATGCGAAGCTGTCCGTTCTTCTTTACCACTGGCACAATGTTGGCCAGCCATGTGGGATGATGATTCGGTTCTATGAACTTGGCATCCAGGAGTTTGACAATCTCCTGTTTGATTTTCACGTTAAGCTCCGGCCTGAAGCCTCTTGTGCTCTGCTTTACCGGCTTAGACCCTGGAATGATGTCTAAGCGGTGCATAGTGATGCTTGTATCCAGTCCTGGCATCTCATCATAATCCCATGCGAACACATCCTTGTATTCGGTTAGGAGCTGTAGCAGTCCTTTCTCCTCCTCGCTTGTGAGGTCCGCGCTTAGAAAGACTGGCCTTTTCTTTTCCTCGTTCGGGCTGAGGAACACTTCTTTTAGCTCTTGTTTCTGTGGTCTGGGCCTATCTTCCATGCATTCAGGTGCTTCTTTGAGCTTCTCGTCTGGAGTGCTCTGCATTGGCTCTTTCGTTACCGCGATCTGCTCGATTTGATTGATTTGCTCAGGGATATCCCCATGCCCGTGTGAGGACATCCCCGCGCACCTTCATATGCGATAGCACTTCTTCCCATTGGCGTAGAAGCTCTATATCTCCTTGCCTTCGGGGTCATGTTTTGCAATTCGCTTCAGTGTATACACACTCTTTCGCTGGTATGCGATACGCGGCGCCTCTTTGCGTGTAGGCGGCTTTTCTTTGGCATCTTCTCTTGTCACCATTACTCCCGCAGGTGACTGGTCCTTGATGTCCTCCCAGAGAGGCAAAGGAGTAGGGTTGAATGGTCCCGGTGTTTGCTCGTCCGCCATCTCGGTGAACCACACTGCCTCGCTAAGATGTGCTTCATCCAAGTTGAATGGATTCGTTGAAGCCGGTATCTCGACTATTCTGTCGTTCCAGATAGCTTTCATAACTTGGTGAGCCGTTCAAGGAACCGCGTCGAAGCGATGAATCCAGACTCGACCTATGATCATGTGATACGTCGTGTTCGCGTCTATGACATAGAACTTTGCTGAGCACTTGATTTTGCCAATCTGAACGCCCAGGCGGATCCATCCGATCGTCATTCTAGAGTCGCTTCCGAATCCCATCAGCGGAGATGGACGCCTGACAATCTTGTGCTCGGGGATCCCTGCTAGCTTCAGTGTGTGGAGCGAAACGACGTTGACCGCTGATCCTCCGTCTACAAATGCTCGCTTGAACTCGACACCATTGATGATGGCTGTCACGTACAGAGGCCTCTGGTGGCTCGCATCTGTCTTCTTGTCGCTGGCAGAAAAGGTCATAATCTTTTCTGTAGAGCGAGACGCCCTGATGACTTTCCCGTTGGAAACTACAAGATCCTCCTCATAGTCCTCCGCTATCCTCAAGATTGCTTTCGTCATATCTGTCCGGCACTTCTCGGAGAAGTTCATCTCGTCGAAGAATCTGCTAAAGCCGTGCGACCCCTTCATCCGATCGGCACGTTCATCCTCTGTGTCTACACTGTAGTCCTCGTCATTATGGACTTCGGCAATGGTGGGCAGGCCATCCTCTGCGACTTCTTCCAAGTCTACGATCGAGATCATGGCGACCTCTTTGCCTTTTGAGTCTTGCTCCGCATGGGCAGGAAGTGGATTGTTGCGCACATCCTTCCTGTGATCGCTGACGATCAGCTCGCCGTTCTTTATCTTCTGGTCGAATGTAAATCTGAGCTTCTTACATTCCGCTGTGGGGTGCATGACCTTGCCGTGGTACTCGCACCACTTAGGGTCCCTTACAATCTCCTTGGAGGGTATCTTCTCGAGCGGCGGTAGGACACCGTCCTTGCGCCACTGCCTGCAGAGGTCGCTTGCCTCCTCTACCGAGCATGGCAGAGGTGGTACGTCGAAGTTCACAACCTTCGCTTGCTTCTGGGGTGAAACTGTATTGACCTCAGCTTCGCGTCCCCTCTTGTAACTGAATCTCCCGATCTTGTAGGTGGTGCCGCTCGAAGATCGCTCCGGAGCGTTCTTCTTTTTCTGCCTCTCGACTATAGGCTCGATGTTCTTCGTGCATTCAATTAGCTTTGAAAACGTAGGTGTTTGCAAATTGATGAGCATACCTTTGTATTCGTCTCGCATGCACTGCAGGCATATCTCTACGAGCCGGCTTTCGAGCATTGGATCTTTGCACTCCAAGGATTTCGCCCTGAATTTCTTGATGAAAGTGATCCCATCCTCCTCGCGCTTCTGATACATCCGCGAGAGATGGATCATTGTCACCTTTTCTTCCATCTGGAAGAACTTGGTGTAGAACTTCTGGACCATGTCGTCCCAAGTCTTCACGGATCCGGCTTCCAACGTTCGGTACCACTTGTACGCTACGTTCCCCAAGGATTTTGGGAACTCTCGCATCAGCAGTTTGGGATCAGCTCCGTATGGCCCCATGACGTCAATGAAACGCATGACATGCTCATGAGCGTTTCCATTGACATCCTCGAACTTGTCCCATTTAGGAGCCTTATACCCCGCCGGGTTAGGCATGAGATAGATCTCCCGCGGGATGGGTGGATCGTTGTCTAGCTTCGGGATAATGGTATCCGCGAATGACTGGTGAGCCAGAATAGTGTCCATGCGCTTCTGCAGAGACGTCATGCATTCTAGAATGCTTCCCTCGGTAGCAGAAGGAGGGGTTGCCGCAGGCGGAGGCGACACATATGCCGCCGAAGGATTGGGGACATATTGGCTGCTCGCATTGCCCCAGATCGCCGTTGGAGGAGGCAAGGGGTACTGCAAAGCCGGGTTGGATGCCAAAGCCGAAGGTTGAGGAGTGTGAGCAGCGAGAGGAAACATCTGAGCTGTTGACCCCTGAATCGAAGGCAGCTGCGTAGTCGCCGGTGGAGTCTGCAGGTTAGGGTTGGGAGGTGTGGTGGACACTCCCAATCCTGGAGCGGTAGGGCCTCCTCCTCCTTGAGAGACGGCGGTGGCTGTTGAAGGATTTGGTGCAAGGGTGCCCAGAACGGCCAAGATCCGTTCTAGCTGCGCGGACTGGGCTTTGAGAGCTTTTGCTTGACCTTGGACGGTGGCGTCCAAAGATTCTAGCGTCGGTGCCTCGATGGGGGTCGCAGGAGTACGGCGGGTCTCCTCTCCTGAGGCAGCTTCGGTGGAAGGCGATCTGTTGCTAACATCATCCTCCTGAGACATGGTTGCTTTTGTTGGTAAGTTCACGTCAGGTTCACCAAAATGTGCACAAGAGATTCCGGCGGGGAGACCTCCGTGTACACCGTATGTAGAGGATCAGAGATCGCACAGGAAGATTTGGGTTGTGTGTAGGGAGAGAGTAAGGCAGTAGTAATGTCTGAGAGAGAGACAGAGGTTCGGCAGAGCTTCCGCGTATGGCTAGTGTGTTCTCCTTTGTATGGAAAGGTTAACGTCCTATATATAGCAGAGAACGTGACCGTTGTAGTGTGGTTAATGCGCCCATTGATGGCGGCTTAATTAGCTTAACCATAACGGCACGTTCGTCCGAGTATATAGGGACCGTTACAGCACGTTGTGCGCGAATACCGGAACCGTTACGAGGTTGACCGGGTTTGACCGGATTGACCGGGTTTATGGAGCTCGTGCCATAAATCTCTCAAAGCAGTTACTAAAGGTCGCGCGCGGGCTTGGCTCGCACGCGACAGGGCTTACTCTAGCCTCCAAACCACTAAGTCCCTACAAGTCCCGTGCAGTGGTATGCGAGGGCTCTGTCTCGCAGCCCCCACATGGATCAGCTCGGCTGGTGATCCAGTGTGTGTGGAGCACAATATGGTGTGCTGGATGGTTGCCACGTGGCCAAGATCTGTCAGCTCAGAAAGCACTGTCTACACTAGCATACCCCGGATTACACAAGAAGAAACCGTGCGTGATTTGGACAAGAAATGAAGAAGTTACAAGCATTTAAACAGGGGCAGTTTGTGAACTGAAAACACATCAACTTCACGAATCAAACTATGATGATTCGTTTTTACAGTCGTGATTTGATGATCTAAACGTGTTCAGGACATATTCAGGAGCATGCTAAGGCTTTAAATCGATCAAAACAAGCAAGATTGAAGTCCGTACCGAGCTTTGAGCTTTTCCGGCGACAATGGCGGAATCCGGCGGTTCGTCGCTCGGTTTCCGTCGATTCCGCGCGTACCCAGGAGCTTCTGGGTTCTCCTGGGTTGTATGCGACCATCTGCGACCTCGGAGCAATCGTTGTGAGGGAAGAACTGGCCTAGAACGGAGAGATCGCTGAAGCTCGCAGCCCGCCGACGGTTCCCGTCGCGTTCTTCAACCCAGACGCCGGCGAGTTCAATTCCGGCAATTCAGATTTTGAGGGAGGGTGCGTTAGACTCCCCTTGATGTCAGGAGTTCGAAAACAAGGGTTAGATTCTCTGATATACAACATGCAGAGAGAATTTTTCAAAAATCAAGCTAGGGTTCTTGAGTTCACCTTCGTTTTTTGAAGTCGTTATTCAATGGAATTCCAAATTGAATTGTGCATTTTGATCAGCGTGCTGAGGGGGTGTTGTGGTAGTAACAGATTTTTACTTGGAAGGGGGAAAGAGGTGGCTGCCTTGGTGGTGGTTGTTCTTGAGTAGGATGAAGATGAAGGGGATGAAGATGTGAGGTGAGAGAGAGATTGTTTTTTTTTTCTCCGATTGTGCTGGTGAAGAGGGGAGTTGGAGGAGTTGACTTCTCATCTAGTGAGGTGTCTAATTGGGTTTAACAAGTGTCAAGCATGCAAAAAGGGGGGGTGAAAGTGTAGTTTTCTAAACTTTAGTGTACAAACTAGAATTACAAGTTCTGCTTAATTTTGGATAACTATATAACAACCCCAAACACTTCTACTTCTTTAAAATCATCCGAACAACTTCCAAACATTGCTAACACTCCAAAATTCAAACTTTAAAGTCGTGACGAACAATTTACAAATTCGCCCCCAAAGTCTTGATATTGCACTAAGAATTCTCTCGGAAATTAGGGGTGTTACATGAACAGTCTTGTTGTAGGCTCTAGAGATTCTCTCCTTGTACTTTGTGTTCGCCGTCTTGGCTTGTTCACGCTTCTCTTCTAGTAAAATAAGGTTGTGATCGCGTTCGTTCTCATACAAAGCACTGAAGGCAAGTCTTGCAGAGTTCACCTTAACCTTAGCACGGACCACTGCTTCAGCTCCGTAACAAAAGAGGAAAGGAGAAACCCTGGTAGGAGTTGTTGGCGATGTGCGATAGGCCCATAACGCAAAATTCAAGGAATCTGACCACTTCTTGTGATTATCTGTGACCATCTTGCTTAAAATCCTTAGCAGGGTTTTGTTTGTGGCCTCAGCTTGCCCATTTCCCTTTGGATAGTAGGGCTTCGAGCAAACTTGTCTTACATTGTATTCCATAAGTTTTGAGGCGACTTAACGATTGACAAAAGGCGTCTCATTGTCAGACAAGATCGTATTGGGAATCCCGAAGCGATAGATGATATTCTCCTGGATAAACTTGACAACAGCCAACGCATTTGCTGTCTTGAGTGGGACCGCTTCCACCCACTTGGTAAATTGTTCTGATCCAGTCAGGATGAACTGGTTTCCGTGCGATGGTGGACGAATGGAACCAATGAAGTCCAGAGATCAAGTGTGAAATGCCCAAGGGGTTCCCAATGTGTGCAGATCAACTGCAGTAGCATGGACTAAGTTACCATTGAACTGGCATTGCTGGCATCTTTTGACGTTCGCGCAACAATCAACTTCCATAGTTGGCCAAAACAGCCAACAGTCAAGAGCTTTCTGCAAAGCTTCGCGCTTCCTTGATGTTCCACTTGGTGAGATAATTCCATGAATTCCTGTATTTCCTGACCTTTTAGGCACCTGAGCAGGTTCCCATCATGTCATTTCCACCACAGCAAGTTCTCCTTCAAGACGTATCGAGTTTACTTCTTATTGAGCTTGTCATCCTCCTTCTTATCGCTTGGTAGAATTTCATCTCCCAAGTAACCGATTAGAGTCTTTCGCTAGTCAATATCATCTTCAATTGCAGCGACTTCCAGGGAGTCTTTTATCAATGCGCATTTCTCACAATAACTTTTCAAGATGGCAGCGTAATACGCCATCTGCGGCCAATGGATTCCATATCTCTGCGCTTTCCTGTAGAAAGAAACTTCATTTTCTCCGCAAGAATTTTAATGTATTTTCTCTAGCAAGGTTCGACCTTCCTCCTCTGTGACGCATCGCACTAAAATTCCTCCAGGCCCTTTGTAATAGAGCAAGCTGTCATGTATGCAGAACCCCTTGGTGGAAACCCAACTTTCCTTGCTTGTTCCTTCGGCTATTGCGCGCATGATGGGCTTTCTCTAGTCCTCAGCTTCGATAAAATCGTCTTCGCACAAATCCTTTATCAGGGAAGGAGTTTTTTTGACTTCGTTTGAGATCTTTGCTGGACATTTATCTGAACTGATCTTCGATCCCAAAGTGGCCAGGGCGTCTGCATGCCGATTGTCGGCTCAGGGAGTATGCTCGTACTTGATAGAATCAAACTTATGGACCAGTTTATGCACGATCGATCTATAGCTTAGTAGATTGATCTCCTTAAAATCATATTCGCCTGAGGCTTTCTTCACTATCAGTTTGGAGTCTCCCAATACAATCAGATTCTGAACTTCCAGGGCTTTGGCTGCGAGCAACCATGCGATCAAAGCTTCATACTCGGATTCATTGTTGGTTACTTTGAAGTCCAGTTTGTTTGACATTTGGATAACTTCCCCATCAGGTCTAGTCAGTACAATTCCAGTTCCTCCTCCCGTTCTTGTCGATGATCCGTCGAAGTGTAATTTCCAGCAAAGAGAGTCCATCGCATATACTTCTGGCCCTTCAAGCTCCTCTTCCATCATAGGCTCGTAGTTCTCGTCCGGGAATTGTGCCAAAAAGTCTGCCACCGCTTGAGATTTGATGGCCTTGGTCGCGCACACGTTATGTCGTATTGGGATATGGTCATAATTACAACTTTGTGGGACGCGAAGTAGTGCTTTAATTTTTCTATGACAAAGAATAAAGCAAGAAAATGACGTTCAATGTATGTGTACCTGGAATCAGCAGACTGGACTATGTGCGAGATATAGTAGATGGGCCTCTCCTGTCCTTCGAACTCTTGAGCCGATAATGCTCTGATAGACTTCTTTGTTGAAGTAAGGTATAGGAGCAGATGGGATCCTAATTGAGGCGCGATCATAACTCTTGGGGATGTCAGCAGTTCTTTCAGCTTCTCGAACATGACCTGGTGCTCTTCTGTCCAAGCATATGTTGCATTTTCTTGAGTAGATTACCAAAGCAGAATGTCAACTCTGAAATTGCTGGTATGAATCTTCGCATGTATGAGAGCTTCCCCAAGAATGTATTTAATGCACTTTGGGTCTGAGGTATTGGCAAGCTGGTGGTAGCTGAGACCTTCGCAGGATCAGGCTCGATGCCATGCCGATGAATCACGCATGTAGGAATTTTCCTGAAGTTACTCCGAATGCGCACTTCATGGGATTCATTTTAAGTTGGAATCCCCTGCATCTTTCAAACACCTTCCTCAAATCCTTCAAGTGATCTCCCTTTTGCTTCGACTTGATGACCAGATCATCAACGTAAAACTTGACCTCTTGATGCATCATGTCGTGGAAAAGCGCCATCATCGCGCGTTGGTAGGTTGCACCAGCATTATTCAGGTCAAAGGGCATGACTGTGTAGTTAAATAGTCCCACGAGCATGATGAAGGTAGTTTTCTTTGCATCCTCAGGGTCCATCTTAATCTGGTTTTAGCCACTAAACCCATCCATGAAGGTAAACAGCTGATGGCCTGCTATGGAATCAATGAGTAAATCTATGATTGGCATTGGGAAATCATCCTTTGGGCAGAATCTGTTCAAATCTCTGAAGTCAACGCAGATGCGAAGCTGTCCGTTCTTCTTCAGCACAGGTACAATGTTGGCGAGCCAGGTGGGATGATGGTTAGGCTTGATGAACTTCGCGTTTTGCAACTTGACTATCTCTTCCTTGATTTTCATGTTGATTTCAGGTCGAAAGCTCCTTGTACTCTGCTTGATTGGCTTTGATCCCGAAATAACATCTAGTCTATACATGGTGAATTCTGGATCTAAACCCGGAATTTCGTCATATTCCCACGCGAACACATCCTTGTACTCCTCTAGCAATTCCAACAAGTTTTGTTCATCTTCAGTATTGAGGTTCGCGCTCACAAACGCTGGTCTTTTCTTATCCTCTGTTGGACTGAGGAATACTTCTTTTCTAGTTTATCCCTGTTTGGAGCTTCTGCCAGCTCGTTAATTTGCTCAGGGAAATCTTCGATAAGAGGGGTCGAAGATGACCCGCGCACCTTCAGATGCGATAACACTTCTTCCCGTTGGCGTAGAAACTACCTACTTCCTTTCCTTAGTCATCATGCTTGACGAACCTCTTCAGAGTATAGACGCTCCTCTTCTGGTAGGTAGTCTTTGACAGCTCCTCGCGCGCGGGATGTTTCTCCTTTTCAGCTTCTCTCATCACCATCACTCTTGCTGGTGACTAGGCTTTGATATCCTCCCATTTTGGAAAGGGAGTTGGCTGAAATGGTGCTGGAGTCTCCTCTTCTGCCATCTCTATGAACCAAACTGCCTCAGACAGATGCACTTCATCCAAATTGAATGAGTTCATTGAGGCTGGTATTTCCACTACTCTATCTTTCCAAATGACTTTCATTACCTGGTGATCCGTGGAGGGTATGGAATCAAAGCGATGAATCCATGCTCGACCAATGATCATATGATATGTGGTTCTCGCATTTATTATGTGGAATTTTGCTGAGCACTTGATCCTGCCAACCTGGATTCCTAGACGAATCCAACCAACAGTCATTCTCGAGTCGCTCGCAAAACCCATCTAATGTGATGGCCTCTTAACGATCATGTTTTCTGGGATTCCAGCCAATTCTAGAGTGCTAAGTGGAATAACGTTTACTGCTGCTCCTCCGTTGACAAAGGCTGAACTCGATGCCATTGATAACAGCAGTCACGTACAGTGGTCTGTGATGGTTCGCATCTGTCCTTTTGTACAAGTCATCGAACGACATGACCAAACCGCTCGACCGTGGGACTCTGATGACCTTGCCATCTGAGAATACGAGCTCCTCCCTATAGTCTTAAGATACCCTTAGAATTTCCTTTGTCATCTCTTGTCTGCAGGCGCTCGAGAAATTCATGTCATCGAAGAACTTCTCGAACTTGTATGAACCCTTCAGCCGTTCGGCCCGCGAGTCCTCTGTGTCTAAACCATAGTCCTCTTCTACGCAGATCTCGGCCACAACTGAGATTTCTTAATCTGCGACTTATTCGTGGTCCACGACTGAAATCATTTATATTTCCTTCCCTTTTGGCTCCGGCTCTAACTGCGATGGCAATGGGTTGATGCGCACGTCTTTTGTGGGTTCATCTATGAAAAATTGTCCCTCCTTTATCATCCTTTCGACTAACCACCTCAACTTCTTGCAGTCTTTCGTTGGGTGCATGACTTGGACGTGGCATTCACACGACTTTGGATTCCTCAGACGTTCTCCGGTGGGTGGTTTTTCGAGCTGGGGTAGAATCCCATCTTTTCGCCATTGCTTGCACAAACTTGTTATTTCCCCGATCGAGCATGGCAATGGAGGTGCCTCGCTTGGTGAACCTTGCTGTTGCTTCTGAGGGGATAGCGTGTTCACTTCGGCTTCGCGACCTCGCTTGTAGTTGAACTTCCCAATCCTGAAGTCATAGCCTGTTGGTGCGCGATCATTCGTGTACCTCTTCTTCTGCTTATCCACCAGTGGCTCGATGTTCCTGGTGCAGTCAATCAAATTTGAAAAAGTAGGCATGTTCATATTGATTAGCATACCTTTATACTCATCGCGCATACCCTGGAGACAGATCTCCACAAGGCGGCTCTCAGCCACTTCATCGACGCACTCCAGCGACCTGGTTCCGAACTTCATGATGAATGCGACTCCTTCTTCATCATGCTTCAGGTGCATGCGATAGAGGTTTATGATTGTGACCTTCTCTTCGACCTGGAAGAATTTGGTGGAGAACTTCTTCACCATGTCTTCCCAGGTTTTGATAGAACCAGCTTCAAGGGTTCTATACCACTTGTACGCAACAGTCCCCAGGCATTTTGGGGAATTCGCAAATCAGCAGACGCGAATCAACTCCGTGTGGACCCATCAAATCAACAAAACGCATGACAAGTTCATGCACATTTCCGCTAACTTCGTCGAACTTGTACCATTTTGGTTTCTTGTATCCAGCAGGGTTGGGCATCAAGTAGATCTCCTTAGGAATCGGAGGCGCACTATCGACCTTGGGAATGATAGTGTCCGCGAAGCACTGGTTCGTCAGGAAGTTTTCCAAACGCTGCTCCAAGGCTGTAACGTTGGCAGACGCGTTTCCTCTCGGGGTTGACGACGGGGTTGCAGCAAGCCCTGGGATGTAGGGCATCTTACGATCATAGGGAGGTGGTGTGTAGCTAGCTTGGACCCCAATGACGTATGACGGCTACACCGGGTATGGGAGTGGATTTCCAGCAGACGCGCGTTCTGGCTGATAGCCGGATGCGAGAGGGGAATCTGATGGCAGCCTCGTTTGCTGAGATACAGGACCGTTGGGAAGAGACGGTTGCGGGTTTGGTGGGGCAGATGTCTGCATTATGGGAGCTGCAGTTTCCCCTTGTGGAGTTAACTGAGATGCTAACTGTGGAGCTAGAACCCCCTGGGTGGAGTTCTGCTCAAGTCCTCCCAAGATCGCCATGATCTGGGCTATCTGGGTAGACTGAGCTTGCATAGCCCTGGCTTGGATCTGAATCGTGGCGTTCAACATCTCCAAAGAAGAGTTGTTCCCAGGAGTTGTCTGGGTCTGGACTTTGGTGTTAGTGGTGGTATTGAGTAGGTTTTCCTCTCTTGAGGTTTCTTCCCTTGAAGGAGACCGATTGCCTTCACGGGGATTAGCTTCATGAGACATGACTGCAGGAAGGTCTGAAAAGATTGAGGATTGTGTGTTTCACGTCGGGTTCACCAAATGTGTAAAGGAAATCCTGAGACAAGATCCAAGTGTACACCTGTAACAGAGAACAAGAACAAGAATAGAATGCACGGAGAGATTGCAAGTGAGTGTAGGGGAAGAGTAAGCACTTGTTTAACTGTTCTTGAAAGAGAGACAATATAACGACTAGCAAAATTGCCATAGAAGGCTAACGTTCCTATATATAGCGGGGAAGTGACCGTTGTGAGAGGTTAATGCGTCCATTAATAACGGCTTAATATCCGCCTCGTAACGGCACGTTCGACCGTATATATAGGACACGTTACACGATCATCCACATAAGTAGGGACCATTACACGATCGAACGCATTTATGGGATACGTGGTCATTAAATCTCTCAGACAGTTACCAAGGATCGCGCGCGAGCGTGGTCGTTTTTCACGCGCGACATTCCTTACTCTAGCCTCCAAACCACTAAGTCCCTACAACTCCCGTGTAGTTAGTACGCGAGGGTGACCCTGTCTCGCAGCCCCCATTTGGATAAGCTCGAATATAAGTATATGTAAATCATAAAGATATGATAGGGTGTATATGGAGTACCATTAGATATGCTAGATGGCTACCACGTGGACGATGGTTGATCTGCTCAGAACGCACTATCTACACCTGTATAGCCGGAGTAACCGGAGCTGCCGCATTAGTTGTGGCTATCATGCTAGTTTCGGTTCGTTCGTCTGCCATTGTTAAACAATAATTGTGTTTTAGATGCAGAAACTCAGAATGCGAACAAACTATAAAACAGACCATATTACAGAAATAAATCTGACAGTAACTAGTTTTAGAAACTGGCCATAGATTATAGAAAATAAAATTGGACTGAAAAAATAATTACAGGTTACAAAAATTAAATCTGACTGATTAAGAGCAGATCACAGAAATAAAATCTAACTGTAAAATACAGATTTTGATTTCACAAACTGTTTTCATAATAGAGTCATAATATTCTCTTACAATTGTTAGAAAAGAAGACCTAATTTGTTCTTGTTAGAAGAAAACAGTAAGTGAAGAAAACAAAATAAATTGAGAAGAGGACCTACAGATAGAGAGACGACTGAGTGCTGAAACAATCTGTTGATGAACAGTCTCGTGCATTCACGATTTAATTAAATACAGTATTCGTCGGTCACCGTTGGTGCTTTGGTTTCTGCAGTGGCGAATTGTCTCACAGGATAAAAGTTCTTCTGATGCTGTAGATGGAGCACCGATCTTCCATACCCAACAAACTAAACTAGCAGTAGGAGAATTTGTGGAGAGTGTTCTCTCATAATGAATTTTATGAGAGAGAGAAGGCAGTAAAACAAAGTAGTTAAGGGACACAACTGTTAGAACGGTTGTAACTGCTGACTGTTCGAAAATTGAATAGTTAAAGTTAACAATGGTTAAGTTAATTAACAGAACAAAAAAACATGTTAATTTCTGTTAATTTTGTGGCCTACGGAAAGTTAATTTCTGGCCCAAAAAGTCGAGACCGAGCCGACGCGCGATGGTTCGGACCATGGCTAGCTCCTCCCTCCTTAACAAAATTGCGTCGCCCAATGGGTGTGCCCTTATTGTATTAGGTTGAAGTATTTAAACACTTCAATCTCTCTCTCTCTCCATTGATGTGGGATGATTTCTTTTGAAAACATAAACCCTCAATTTCAACGGCTTATTGATCATTCATTTCTCAGTGGTTCGACAAATGGGTTACTGAAACAATCACCAATTCTCCCACTATACGATGACGCAATTGTTGTTCTTAACTTTCAAGTGAGCCGGGTTAAAACCGAGCTCAAAGTCGGGTACAAAATGATGTTGAAGACCATTATTTCCACCACTTTCACCTTTGTATGTCCCTTGTTTCTCAACCTTTTTCTAATATATGTATATGCATGTTTTGCTAAATTGGGTAAAATAAAGGTTCGACGCAGTGAATTGTCTATTTTCTCATTTCTCTTTTCAGTGCTCATCAACATTAACATCACTCTCCCGCTTTCTAAGTTTTCTCACAGCAGTAGTAAATTTTTTTATACTAGAATGCCCAAAACTTGTCCAAAGTTGCTGAGAAGTCGGGGAACGTCTCCATTTCCCCCTTCCTCCTATCAGTTGGAGAGGATTCACTCGTCCCCCTCCCTTCCTTCGTAATGGTTGAAGATGGTCTTAGAAGGAAGAAGTAACGACATTTAATTACTTAAATTTGGAACATCCTTTTCTAAGTAACATAGCACATGCTACTTCTTACCAGGATATGAGGCGCATTCAACATGCTACCTATCTATGACCAGGAAAAAAACCTCCACCTCAAGTACTGGATAGAAAGCAAGCAATTCCGAATGCTTGTGAGACAGCAGTATCTACTACTCTAGCCACCCCCCTCTATTATTAGCACAAAAGCAAAACTCCTTTCCCCCTCAACCCACAACCATAAACATACTTGTATGCAAAAACAAAACTTTTTCTTAAATGATTGAACCAGCGAAAGAGGGTTGCAATTAATGGGTCCTCATAGAAAAAAATGTAGAGAGATTCCAAAATAATGTTTTTGTTTAGTAGTGGGGCAAACACGCCCATGCAATATGATACAGATCTATCTCCTGTGCCCAAAAGATTGTGAAGAAAGCTCAACAGATTTTGCAACATATTTTTCCTTAGTTCCAAGCAATAAAGTCATAGGAGAAGAAAATAGCTTTGAGCAGAAACATATTGGCCCAGGGCCTACATCTTGATACCCATGTGCTACTACATGGGTACTCTTTTGTTCTTACATTGGCTCACCGCAGATCTCAGATTGATAATGCAAGCTAGTAGTACCTTTTGGTAGAAACATGCTAATTTGGCCAATTATTTGAAAACCGGCTGAACTCTGCGATAAATAATAGCCAAAAATTGCTTAAACGAGCACCAACAACATCAGGGTTCATGGTTAGGTAATGTCAATCGTGGCTTTGGACCCTCTTAGAAGTTATATTTGCTAGAGAGAGACTAGAGTGTAGTCACATCTCTTCCTTGTACTATTAATTCAACACTAATCTATCACCATCACTTCTTCAGCTATCCCCACCCACAGAGTTAAAGTTATAAGAGTGTGTTTAAAGATTGATGACGCTTCATAAAAGAATATTGGGTAAAAGACAATGACCACCCCTGAGTTTAGGTATAATTCCACCCCGCTACCCTGGGTTTTGGATAAAGACACTTTGCACCCTTTTTTTGGATGGGACTGACGGTGGACTAACAGACAAGGACAAAAGACGAATTTACCCTCATAATTTCAATAAATAACCTATTATATATCCATTTTTTTTCATTTTTCTCTTCTCATTATCCTACCCTTCTCTTCTCTAACTCTAGCCACCCATTTCACTCCAGATCTAACAAATCTTCCCTCCTATCTCTCTATCTGCCTAACAATCTCTCAATCTATTAACAAAAACATAACCCTTAGAACAACAACTAGCAGTACCGTATGAACTATGAACATCAACCCCAACAAAAAGAGCGACCACAACCACATCAACTATATTAGTCTATTACAATTAACTTCATAATCGGCAACAAAAAGAGCGAGAATTCAATACAGAAAAAATGAGAAGAGGAAGAAGAAGACGGAAGACCGCCTCTCCAAGACCCTCCTTGGTGGCCGATGTTTCACGCTCAAGTATCAATTGCCGAATGAAGACCTCGATCCTTTGATCTCAATTACTTCCGATGACGACCTCCAGAACATGATCGACAAGTACGACCGCCTCTCCGCCAACAATCCCTAGAAATCGTCTCGCCTGGGGCTGTTCCTCTTCCCGTCGAAGCCCGATTCGGCGTCCTCAATTGGGTCTCTCCTCAACGCTTAAAATGGTGCCAACGGTGGCTTTTGTCAATTCCATTCTGGGTCTCGATTAGGATTCTGCTGCGGCGGCTGCCGGAAATGGGAACTCGGCGACCCCAAGGAGGCCGAACGGAATTCGAATTCTCAACTCGATTATTTGGAAGAGAGGGAGGGAGGGAGGGAGGAAGGACGATGACAGGGTGTCATCATCGCTTCTGGTTGTTTCGGCTTTGAGAAAGAGAAAGAGTGAGGCTTGGTCGGTGTTGAGGGAGGGAGGGTTGGTGTGGATGGTGGTGTAGCTTGGTTGGTGTTGAGGGAGGATTGATTTGGATGTTACTGGATAGTGGTGGTGGTGGTGTTGCGAGAGAGAGGAATGGTGGGTTTGATGATAAGAACTTGCTGGAGGCGGATGAGTAAGAGAAATAGGCATTGGGGGCTGATTATTTGGGTAGGGTCTTTTAGTTGTTTGAGTTTCATTGTTGGGTTAGCAAAAAAAATTTAGTGTTCTTTTTTGTTAATTAGTTTGATTTTTTTTTTGACTCATGTTAATTAGTTTGAATATGTTAGATTTTAGGCCACAAATTTGGTGTGAAAAGGTGTAGAGAAAAAATGAGGTATTATTTTGGGGGTAAAATAGTCAAACAATATTGTAAATGATGGGCAATATAGTCTACAAAAATATACAAGGGCAATATAGTCCGAAAAAATTCAATCAACCCCTTTTCTAACGGAACCTAACAGAAGGGTGCAAACTGTCCACGAAATATTCCGTTAAATGGTGCAGAGTGTCTTTTTCCAAAACACAGGGTAGCGGGATGGAATTTATCCTAAAGTCAGGGGTGGTCAGTGTCTTTTACCCAAGAATATTTGATAATTAGGTCCACCGCAAGGACTTAAGGCGCTCGACAATTTTAGCTGTCATTTCATAAATATATTGCAAAATATGTAATAGACTAATAGTAAACTGAAAATAGACTTCAAGGAATAGTGTCTTACTTATTCATGCTGGAATTTCATCAACACTTGTTTTCTCGAATTAGGTCTGTCAAACACAGTTTTGCCTTTGATCAAATCAAGCAAACCACTCCCGTTTGTAACTTCAGATAAAATAGTCAGGTGACGTCCTTCATTCTCATCAATGCTCGAATTTCTCAAACTTTTGATGAACATTGTAATCGACTCTGGTCTTCGGACATATATACAAGTTCTCTTTGATGATATTCTAGTCTATAGCACCTCCTTTGAAGATCATCTACCTAGACTTACCTCAGAACTAGTGACAAGTAACATAGTTCAGGTCTCCATATACCAATATAAATGGGCCTCGTTTTGCCCGAGAGTCCATTGAATACATGTCATCTTAAGTTTTAGTTGAGGGGTTGAGGAAGACCACACTATGATTGAGGATATAGTTCACTTGCCAAGAGTCCAATACCCTTTTATGTCAAGACATTAAATTTTCAAGGGATTTCACCAGGTTAACTGGGTATTGTAGGAGGTTCATAGAAGGCTACACGTTGACAGTACCAAAATACAACCCTGCTAAGGAAGGCCATTTTGGATAGACCGAGCCGGCTCTGACCTCCGCTTCAGAGCTGGCCTTGCCTTATATTTTGAGTTTTCATCTTCCCCATAAAGAAATGCTTTAACTAAGACAGGATTGAACTTGGCCTGTAGCTCGTAGCGCAAAGGAGCTGACGTTGTGGGTAGCACAAGCAATTACAAAAGAAAGATATCAGATAGAGTGCTGGAAGTTTTTGAAAAAGACTAGCCATCAAAGGCTTGAAACAGAGGCCAACAACATTGGTGCAACGGAATTGGTTAAATAAGCTAAGAATTTTAGAATCATTAATCTACTTGTTCTGGTCAAGTTCTAGGACGCTGATCCTTCTGAGCCTCCCCAATCACTCAAGGATGCCTTTGTTTTGTTTGATAACAAACTACGGCTGCTGAGAATCATGTTCTCCTAGATACTCTTCAAAGAGACACAAGACATTTTTGGTGGCTTACCCAAAAGAAAGAAGTTTTGGTCTACCGCTGCAATGGTCCTGGCTGGGATAGAACAGCAACTAAACTCGCCCCAGGACGGACTGGAGCAGACCCAGACCAAACCCGAACCGCCAAGTTATAAAACCCATGGTTCTGGCCCGCGACCCGCGATTACATGTTCCATGGACAACCAGTTACAATCGCAGCAGATAAGTTCCATTTTATTTTGTCAAATTGATATAGGTCTACGGTCAAAGATCTGGACGAGAGTGTTAAGGGAGGGGGCATGGGTCATCATGGATCGGATCAGTGGCTATCCAGTTCAAATCCAGACCCGGGCCGTCTTAATCCAAGCCCGTCAGTTCTGAGTCCATCAGGTACGAACCCGGTATCGTTCCACGGTTCTGGGTAAAATTATTTCCAGGTCTGGTCGGTTCAGCGTCCGAACCGACCCATTACAGGCCTAGTACAAACAAGACTTGCACTTTTGCCACGGCTAAGCATTATTTGACTCGGTTTCAAACATAAACTGGATGTTTGTAACTGGCAAATCTAAAGTTTCGGCAAGATAGGCAACAAGAAGAATTTCAGTTAAATGGTTAGCACCAGGTTTATTGTAGGTTGGAACTTCTGGTTTTTCAGATACTCCTCCCCTATTTCCTTAAACCAGTTTGTAAGATTCAATTCCGAAAACTGTCTAAAATTTGGAATCTAACACACACGCACATCACTAAAAAAAATCCAAAATTTTATTTGTAGTGCCAAGTCTGAAGGCATGATTACGAAAATGATGCAATAGATAAATGGTGTAGAGAAATAAGTACAATTTATTAAGCATTAGATAAGAACAGAAGGCAGGCTCTTTGACAGACATAAAGGAAACAGACATAAATCAATCTAATTCAGCTAAAAGGACAGCTTAACGAACCTCAGTTCAAGTTCACTATATATTTCACTATAGTTTAATCCTTGGGGGTGAGAGAGGGAAATGAAGGAATGGATTGCAATATGAGCTTCCTGCTGCTAGTCCTCCGACAGGGTGGTGAAGAGGAGTCCCCTTCAAAGTGAGGAGGAGAGACTCTCTTACTGTTTGGCGAGGCAGACTTAATGCCGTTGACAGGAGAGCAGTTACCTTGGAGAATTCGGTGAATCCCATCAACGGTCTGGATGAGTGTTTCACCTTTTTGAAGAGGCTGGATTTCATTTTCCTTTCCAAACCTTTGACCTCCATGATATGCTGTAGAGGATCCAATGGAAAGACTAGACGGTTGGAGAGGTTTTCTCAACACGGAGAATGGCATGTGAACAGACATTCTGGTAGGCAAGAGGAAAAGGATCGAATCAAAAATGAAACAAATATACGTTACATGTCAGCATTACATATGCAACCAAGTGATACTCGTTAGATATACCTGCTGGACCGTAATGGTGAAGCTAAAAATGTTGAATCTAGCTTCTGTTCTTCGCTGGTCTGGATAGAGTATTTTGAATTTCTATCTGCGACACACTTGTTGGACGGATGTTTATGATCTTCTGTTTCCCTTTCTGCTCCTAGTGATGCATATCCTATATATTCACAGAAGGTTTCAATACAATCCCAAACGTCGTCCATGCTTTGACTTGGCCAACTTGGGGCATCAAAACAAAATATGAAAAGAAAAAAATGCGATAGAGGTGTGCAAGCTTAGGCGAAGAACAACGTAACAAAAGGAAACATAGAGCCAGTAGCCAGAGCCCAGAAGAAAGTAAATTTACAATCAAGTAGCATGCTTACCGTCCTTTCTGCCAAATGCATTTTTGCACCCTTCACATCTACAGTTGATAGAGCAGCCGACCGCGCTCTTTTCATCAAAACAGCATTTGTGAATCAATCGACAAATGGCCAGGAAATTGTCATGGTCAAAGGAAAACGTGGGACAGAGAAAAGACTGTTGGTACCAACCTGATAGCATTCACAGTATTTCTTTAAGCAACCAGATTTCTTGCAATTACATCCTCTTTTATGCCTTGCTGAAGCAGGCGTTGTGCTAGGATCATCCTAAGAGAAAAATCAAATGATAGTACGTATTATGTACAGATAACTATTAGATGAACAAAAACATCTGAGAGCAAAACTATGAGAAGTGTGGTTTCCTAACCCCTATTTCTGGTACAGAATCAGAGCTCCTAATAACTTTCGGAGCAAAAGCAAGTGGGTTACGAGATTCTATCTGCTTGCGAGTTGCAAGAACAGTATCTTCATGTATCGGCTTGTTTAAGCAATCTTGACAGGAACATGGGTCCACGCAATAGAGGCCCGCGGCAAAACAATCACAATAACTGCAATGAGAAAGTTGAGAATGTTAATCAGGAGTATTGTCCTGTGGAATTAGACTAGCTTGGATTATATGGTTACTAAAGCTTTCTCTCACAGTTCTGAGCATGTGGTGAATCAGATTAGACTATGGCGGACTTGACAAGCATTATTATGTACTTCTACACTTTTATAGTGGCAAATTACTTGGAACCAACTTATCCAGTTCTTGTTCAGCACAGCCTTGGAACTTGTAATTGAGTCACAAGAGTTCCACACTACATACCACATTACACCAACACTCAAAAAGAAATACTGATGAGAGCTCTTGTATGACGTTGACATGCAAAGCATTCAAAAATGAAGGTTCATTTACAGGAGCAACACTTAAAACACCAGTAGCCACCACAGTCAAATACCTATGTCTAGAATTAGTCACTCTAGTCTACTACTTAGGCTCCATGTCATCTTCTCAGAAAATAAAACTGTGCAAGCCAGACTTAACAACCATGAAGTAGTTGAGTAACCAAGAAGATGAACAGAGCATCAAAATCAAAGAACTAGAAACTAGGAAGTGTATATTGCATTACTGGGAAAACAGAAATACATAAATGAAAGAGCTCAGAGCTTACAGTTTTAAGCACTTCGATTTCTTACAGTTACACCGCTTGCAGCTCTCACTTCCTCCAGCAATTTCCAGCTTATGCCTGAAACCAAAGTTTAGGATATTATGAGCAATAGACAGATGCAAAACGTGTATTCATTCCACAGAAGTGATGCAAAGAGGATGTCAAGCTGTCATACTTCTTCAGTGGACTACTTTGATTACAGTCACTAGAAGCATATCCAGTAGCTAGAGAAGCTTCATCAGCTTCTACGACTCCACTTTCGCAAGGAACTCTTGTACATTTCTTCAGAGGTCCTTGATCGGTAGCCAAAGGTCGTAAAGAAGCAGAGGAGCTAGGTTCATTCACCAATGGTTTTGCAGTAGCCATTGTGTCGTGAGGCATATCCAAATCCTTCGAGTTTCTTGATAAAGAATTTAAATGCAAACCAATCCCTGGAAAAGTATGCCTTGAAGAATCATTTCCAGGCTTCATTAAAACTGGATGCTTATCTTTGTGCTCAATTTTATTATCAGGCTGTGCTATCACTGAGGATGCAGAACTTGTACTGTCATCTAAATGTTTTATACGAGATCCAGCCGTCTCAAAAACAAGACATCTCCTTTTCATGCCACGATTCAAGCGCGAAACAAGCTGTAACAATGGAAAGGAATAGGACAGAATGATATCATATATTATTCACTAATTCAGAAGAAAAGCATTCGGTACTAAAGTACAAGTAAATATGAATATACTGCATTTAGCAGTAACAGTGTTTTGGATTATAACTAACTCCAGATCTTAAAGTTTTTGGTTCTTCTCTTGTATTTGTTAGACTTCTTTGCTCTTTTATATCGCATAACATTTCTCTATGTTCCTCCTCTTCTCTGGGCAAGTCAGAAAGCGAAAAAAGTAAACTAAGGCACTTCTTGCAAAAATGGATTTTGAAAGGAAAATAAATCCAGAATCATATCAAATTCTTTCAACTGCTTGGAGCTTAAAGAAAAAACTTACGAAAATCCCGTCCCATTGGGACACTCCCTTAAACTGATACCCTGACATTACTTAACCCTTACCCTCATTTCTCAGCCCTTGGATCATCTTTAATCTAATGACAATTAATATGGCAAACCAACCCAATGTGAGCTGGAAAATCCCCTCCTGCTTTAGTATATAGAAAGGACTTTGTGCATCGCCAAGCAAAGTGAAGAATTTCTTACTGTAGATACCTCGTTTTGCTAGCACCACGTGGCACTCAACCAAGGCAGATGGATCATTATGCTTGTGACCCCTGTAAACCTTTTGTATGGTATATGTACTGAATCATTACTTTCTAAACCACTTTGTCCGCGAGACAGGGTCTAAGTGGGTACGTTGTATCGTGACATTCACTGGGACCTTAGGGGTTCTTGGCTTGGCTGCTAGAGAATGATGTCAATGTGGTGCTAAGCCACAATTGCGTCGCTACGGGAGAAAGGATCAACCTGGGGTCCTTGGCAAGCTTATTGGAAATGCGGACCATGTGGCACCACATAAGCATGCTTACATAGCAACTATCCCCACTATCGATGGAAGTTGGGATAACCACTTCCTCTTCTTCTAGGAAGACAAATCAGCTTCAACAGTTATTGGGCTGTCTTCCATTCCTCTCACGTTCTGCTCATATTCTCACCCCGTTATCATCTTGAAAACCCCCTCACACACTGACTTAGACTTCATTCTATTTCCTTACATTTTCTTTTTGTACAGAAATTATATGCTGCAAACATAGTCTTAAAGTCACAAAAAAAAAACTTATCCCTGGTGTAGTTCGAAATAGGTTACAAAAAGCTACTAATAAATTACCTTAAATGTACACTGACAGTGCATACGAAGTTTGACCTCCAGGCTTGGCTAAAAATACAACTCTATGTGCTCATTTAGACAAATGCTAGCATGCATCTAAGTGAGCGAGCAGTAATGATTGGTATTGTAACACAGAAATATCAACAATCAAGTATAAAGGACAACGAACAAATATTTTGTTTCAAATACACAGAAAGAAAATTTCACCCACGGAAGACTATTGACTGTGTCTACGAACTTTCTGGGAACATACAGAAATGGTAGGCATAGGCAATATCATACCTCATTATTGTTTTGTCGGCAGGGTACTTCTGCCACGGATTTGTTCAGAGAAGTACCATTAACAAGATCTTCACTTTCACATTCTGAAGCTATGGAACACTCTTCTCCAGCTTGCCCAGAAGGATCTGATTTATGGTGCTTAAGTTGAAGAGGGTATTGTTTCTTCTGCAAATAATTCTGCTCACCAGGTTGGAACTCTAATAAATGAGAACAAAATTTTCCATCATAATCTTGTGGTTTCTGTGAAGGAAAGGAAAAGGCCTCGGCATCGTTTGGTGATGCAAAGATTAATAAATCAGAAGCGTCACTAATTAAATTGTCCCAATCACATCCCGTCGCTTCATTATTTTGCACAATGTTCGTTAACCGCTCTACATGGGTGCTACTTCCTTCCGAATCTCTTCCAGAGACTTCTGAAACAGCTAACATGGATGTGCCAGCCGATCTTGTCACAGATACTGATTCATGGCCATTGCTAGGTGTTGCACTACAGATGGGGCTACCACCACTGTCGTTTAGGAAGCGTGATACATCAATTGCAGGACTGGATGATTCACACAATGGCTTAACTGTATCTTCAGCCATGAACATTGCTGGACCAAAAGTGATATGTTGCTGATTTGAGTTCTGGGGAATGTCTATGACCTCAGTGTTACCAGCCTTGTTCTCAGATGAATGCTCAGGTAATGATGGATCTGAGAAATTGTACCTGGAACAAACCAGAGTGAAATCACTTACCAATAACAATGAAAGAGAGCATTCGAAAGTCATCTACATCATTTATATTGAAGTGATTGTTACCTTCTTAAAAGAGTACATCCCTTTAAAGAACTGACATGAGGTGAAGTGAAAATAGGTGGAGGAGATGCCAAATTTAGGGGGTTTAATGTCTGACTCAAAGGAATGGGCTTCGCTATGTCTAGAGGAGATAAATTCACAATATAGTTAAAGAAAGGTGAATCCTGCAAGTTACGAACAAGAAAACATCTTAGTGTGGATAAGTGTAAACACGTGCCAACAATATCAGAAGCAAAATATTTACAATCAAGCTTGCATACTTAGCAGAACTTGTAGACAAAAAGAAAATAAAGCACACAGTAATAATTGAAACAGCCCAAATACGCTGAAACTGATCTGGGTAGCCAATTTAAGATAGATAAGATCAATTAAGTATTTGAATATATACAGTTTAGATACAAGTGCGTGCACACAAAACACACATAATTGACCCAACTCAACTAGTCTTATTTCAAATTCTTTTAGGTCAGGCTGTAGCACATGATGCATGCAACTGCTTCAACTTGATAGTCCTTACCACAAACAAATCGGAGATGTTTAAATCATAGAAACATGCAAGTGCATTTCAAGTGTCGGATCAAATGTAAAAGGGATATCGAAAATCATTACTATAGAGAGAGTTTAAAAGCTGTACTTCACATTTCATCCGTTTGAACTAGTATAAACATGTGAACAACAAACATTATTTTTCTCACGAAAAGAAAACAGAAGGGTCGCCAATTCTAGGTGCAAAAGATCAATGACAGTTGATTGTACAAACAGTCAAACACACAAACACGTCTTCAGCCCAACTCCACTGGCCTTAACAAAAGTTCAGTGAGGGGGCACGGCAGCAGCCACGGGTGCTTTTGATTGGTCGCACACCCGCTTTGGGTGCTTCTGGGTGCTTTGTGGGTGCTTCGGGTGCTTTGTGGATAAGGCAGTGTCATTTTTGAAAGTTTTAGTTGAGAGGTCTTCCAAATACAACTAGAATTTAACAAAGAAACGTGCATCTATGTGAAGATTTTTAACCCTTAGATTACTCATCTCTCCACAGCTAAGAACAACGACATGAAGAGTTATACTATTGATATAGTAACCTTGTATCTTCGAATGTGTATGAATTTCTGTTCGATTATAATATGGTCCCTATTATTGCCGTTATTATATTAGTATGATGGTATCACTAATAATATCAGATAAAAATATAAATAATGTGGCCGCACCCCCGCCGCACCCGCACCCAGTTCCCGAACCGCACCCGCACTCATGCCACATAGGATGCAGGCAAGTGCATCATCATAATAGGCCTAATCCTAGAAAACTCAGGCTGTTTAAATCAGAGAATCCTGCAAGTGCTTCTCCCATGTCGGAACAAACCACAAACGGATGACTTATCTCAAGCACAGGTAAAATGAGTATTACACATTTCAAAACTGTACTTCATATTTCATCTAGAGACAGTATGAGCACCAAATTAGGACATCAGCACAGTGAGAAAAATATGCAGCCCACAAAATAGACAGAAATACGCAGAACAAACATGAAACTAATAACTAACTTCTTGACCCCTAGGGAACGTGAATAAATTATGCCAAAAATTTGCTTACTGATCCTATCACAACCTTTACCTAGAAATGTATTTGGTGTGGGTAAGAAATAATCACTGTTTAGTTGAAAATAATAACATGGTCTCAGTCCCAAAATGCATGTCACAAAATTTCCTCACAAGTACGAAAAATACACGTTTGTAGGCGCAGACTATTCGGATTAAATGTATAGAGGTACACTATTTGGAATTGATTGATTGATTGATCAGTCTGTCTTAGGAAGCACCTTTGAAATTAATTCATTAGTGCGCGAATAGTAATTTGACTTCAATTTACCCAAATCAACAACACATCCCCCAATTTGATGTGGACGGCAACAACAATCCAGTCAAAAAAAGCTCACACAGCTCCTACATTAACTCAATCTTCGAAACAATTAACCTGATTAACCAACGAAGGAACTAACTAAACCCTTATTTCACAACGATTAAACAAACAGTCAAAAAAAAACCTTCTAGACCCAAACGACAACACAAATGCGATACCCTAGCTGGTCGATGATCGGAAAAGAACCATTTTTGGGGGGGATAAATAAATCACCTCGAAAGTTGAGACTGGAGAGGTCAATCGGTCTCGTTCCGGAGTGTCCACTGAAGGACCTCCTCCTCTTTCGCATGTCTCATCCTCACTTCTCTTTCCCGCCTCTCCCATGTCACTACTCTGTATCATTTTCCTTACGGACTCATTCTCTCTCCGTCTCTATAACCCCTCTCACGCGAGAGAGCGTTATGAGGCGAGGGACTGTGTCCACAAGTACAGCTGTTGAAAAAGAGAAAATTAGCCGGAAAATGTAACGTAAACTTGGCCCGGGGGGTTGTAAATTTAATTTTGTTGTTATCCCCGAAAAGGAGGAAATTGTAGAAGTAACGCACCTAGCACTTTGACCAAATCAGATATAGCATACCCCCTAGTTCATAAAATTGATAAGATGCACCTAGCACTTTCATTTAATTGGATTTGGAGTTATAAATATGGCGTAGAAATAAATAACAATATATCTATAAACCTTAAATGGCAATTTTTGTACACCGTGGCCCGTTGGTTGTTGAACGCCTTGCTGTATGGTGTGTTTCGTCATTTACGGTTGTGCCCCTGTATTTCATATGTAATTGTGGTGGGTGGGTGTACAAAGAGTGGCATTTGTGTTTGTGTGTAGAAGCAGAATAGTTTTGATGCGGAAAAATGCCCTTCTATTTACAATGGCGGTCGTCCATTGAGCTTGGCTTTCTTCGAAAGCGCCACAGTGAGGTGACAATGGCTTGGCTTACGTTTGGACATGTGAGGGTGCTTCGTCTCCGTGTATAAATGGTCGCCTCCTCTTCTTCTACGTGGTTGCCAAGCCACTGTTGTCGGGTCAGGCCTTTGATTTTAGGGTAAAAGACAAATTGCACCATCCTTAGATGGATTATATACAAAAACAACCTCATTGTTCGGGGATATACAAAAACCCCCCTGAAAACTAACGGTGACTAACGGCAATTAACGGAACACCCTAAATACCCATTTTATCCTCAAATGAGAAAAGATTACCCTGCTATATAAGCCTTTTATTCTCCTTATCTATTCATTCTACCATCTGTTCTTTCTCTCTCTTTATCTTCTCTTCTCCCAAACGAATTAAACCAACCAACAAAGACCTCATTCATTCACCAGTACACCACTTCACTGTCTTCAAACCCCCAATTCTCCATAACTCCAATACATCACTGCCTTCATACACCATTACACTGACCATCATCAACACCTTCACAGTCGCATAAACCACATGTACCGAAGCCAACAACAAGCCCAGAAACTCACCAACAGACCCAATTACTTGCCAATAACCCACAGACCCACCTGAACCTCAGCCACCAAATCACTAGCGCCTACTCAATTGACAACTGAACCCATCAATCTCAGACCCACAAGCACCACCGAAGACAGGCTAAAGTCACTCCGGTCTCCCTATTTCCGATCTTCCTCCTCTTGGAGGAAGATCGGAAATAGGGAGATCTGAAGTAAACCGGATCTGGAGTGAGGTCAATTTCAGCACACGATACGGAGGTCCAACTTTACCTTATCGCAATCTCCAAAGCCAGGCCCTTTCTCTTCAGAATCGTCGAAGCTTGTCAACAGCTCGAAGAGAAATTGGTCGCCGTCCGTGACCCCTACAATTTTCTGCCACTAGTAATGGGTAGAAGAACCAACGGCCTCATTGTATTCGCCTCTGTGACATGCGCTCTCGACCTAATCGAAGCAACCTACGAGTGAGAAGTCCACTCTGGCGAAGTCCTCGTCGTCGAAAAAGAAGGAACCCAATCCCTCTGTTTAATGCCTCACCCACAACCCAAATTCCAACAAAGGCACCCACAGTTGGGTTCCAACAGAGGATGTTCTTTTCAGTGCTTGAATTGTTCTTTTACAGAGGCTTGAATTGTGTTTTTGGTGATTGATGGGTCTGCATTGTTAGTAATTTAGGGTTCGATGTCTCTTTATGGATGAATTGGTTATGGTATTTTGGATAAGAAAATAACCAGTTCTTAACAATTCTGGGTGGTTGTTTGTTTGATTCGTTGTTGCGGTGGTGGTGGTGGTGAAGGTGTGGTGTGTGATGGTATTAGGTGGTGGTGGTGGCCAAGAACACAAGAAGATGAACAAAATAAAAACAAAAACACAAATAGTGGCAAAATGGTCATAAAAAATTATATTGTATCATTTACTAGCTGAAACTAACAGAAGGGTGGTATTTGTCCAACGTCCGTCCACGCCAGGGGTGGTTTTTGTATATCCCCGAACAATGAGGTTGTTTTTGTATATTACCCATCTAAGGAGGGTGTATTTTGTCTTTTACCATTGATTTTATTTTGGATGAAATTTTAGCTTGGTTTCTGGTTTCTGGATTACATCTGTGGTTTTGGTGCGTTGTTATTGCTATGACGATTGGATTGTGTGCTGAGTGAGTTGCATACTTAAATTTATGGGGTTTTCCTTTCCCACTCTGCTAATTTGTGGTTTTATTCATGTTGTTAATTTTTTATTTCAATTTCCATACACATTTTTTGGCTGAGACTGTGTTGTTATTTGATTAGGTCCATGTTTAGGGTTTTTCTTTTCCCCTCTGAGTTGAATACTTGATTTTATGAGTTTTTCTTTCTCCCCTCTGCTAATATGTGGTTATATTCAAGTAGTTATTTGATCAAGTCAATGTATAGGGTTCTGGAAATCGGGGGCTTTTATGAGTTTGTATTCATTCGGAAAATTTGAATATGCATAGAGGCCTTGTTAGTTGGTTTAGGAGGAATTTTCTTAGTCATGGGTTTTTAACCAGGTAGTTTGCATTCTCTTATAAATATTTATCATATTTCCTTTGCCAAGCTGTCAATATATACATGCGGTGGAATTTGATTGGGATTTCTCATATAAGCTATGTGCTACAGACCGTGTTCTCACTTGCTTATCTTCATTTTGAAACATTAAGTATGCATAGATGTTCTTTGGTATCCTTTAGGCCTTTGCTTTTCTCCGTTTCGTATTGGTTTTGCAAGAAATCGCTAAGTTATTGTGTAATAGCCCATCACATATCGAGTTATTAAGGATTAGATGTGTGGTTTATAGTAGACCTTGTGGATTACTACTAGCACCTTCAAGCTTAAGCATTTTTATCTAGTGGTACGGATAAAGAAGTGATGGGAGAGTAATCTGTTAGGGTTAATACAAATGGTATTAGAGCCAACCATGGTCCCATAAGGCCTACGTGGTGGTGCGTCGCCATCCAAGGGGATACATGATTGAGCACACTCAACGAGGACGACAAGTGCATAAGGTGGAGAGATTGCAATATCTGTTGGAATAGGTGCCCTAGAGGCAATCTAGTTTAGTATGAACAATAAATTGGCTAGAACTTTCGCTGTATTATTTATTGGATATTTAATATAATGAAGCCCTTAGATTTACAATGTTGTTGATTATCTTAAATATCCCTACTCCATTATAATGATTAATAGGACAATCATCTATAGACTAGTACGGGGTTGGATTGATATAGAGATATCATGATCCAACACATGGGTATGCATTAGGAGTAATGGCATACTGGATTGACCCATCTCTGAGAAGGCTACATACAAGTTATGTAAAGTCACAAGTGCTTCTCGCGGTGAAAACGGTATTGTCATCCTTAGACTTGAAGTCACTAGATGTTCTAGTTATGGAATATTGTGTTTTGGTAGCGTCAAACGCTACACCGTGATTGGGTAGTCATAAAGGCGCGTATTGGACACAATAGGAAGAAAACTTAGATATCATGGTGATGTAGATAGACTTTTTCTCTCCCACATAACGGGAGCAAATATCCTAGGCCACTCGAGAGATAGTGCTTATAGAATGTCTGGCCATACTCAAATAGATCAATATGAGATATTGATGTTATTTGCACGAATAAGGCTATTCCCAGGATCGAGGAACTATGGATTGGATATACGAGTGTGACTTGTATGTCTCGTGTTCAATCCGGATATTGAGACAAAGGGATGAGACAATACTTGTGCAAGGTTTGTCATGATGACTATTTCTATTTGTTGGCTAGAATGGGTGTCTTACTAGAGACCGCTCCATATTAGTAAATGGTTACTACCAACTAAATATAACCTATGGTGTCACACGCCATATAGGGGTGAACGAGACTTGGGAATTAATTAATTAATATGATTAATTAATTAAAAGGATCAAATCGCAACAACTTGCTAACTTAGTAGGACTAATATGCAAGCTGGACTAATCCGAACTTGAGTATGATTAGGAGAGGGCCTTTATGTAGTAACAAGGCGTTGTTGGACTATATAAAGGATGCTCCTAGCTTCCTTCCCTACAACTTATGCTCATAACATACATTGAGTAGGAGAGAAGGAAGGAGATAGCCAGACAAAGAGGGTCGCCCGACCCCCCTTCGTCCGCCCCTACACGTCGGCCACAAAGCTAGGTCGCCCCCTCTCTTTTGGTGATATGTTGCGTGATTTCTTCATCCTCTTCCATTACTCCTAACTAGCACAAGGCTTTTGGAAGATCTAGATCTCACCTCTAGGCGTGGATCAACCGTAGAGATGTGATATTTTTCGCGTTAGAAGTCATCAAGGAAACCTCAAAGGTACATAACACGATTCTCTTACCATCGTCATGATTTCTCTTCATGTGATCCTTGGAGGGTCTTGATCGGATAAATATATTGTTTTTCCGCTGTGTATCCATGATCAAAACCCTACAGTGGTATCAGATCCACAGGCCGTAGAGCATAACGTGGTTTATGTGTTACGTTTTGTTGTTTTTCACCTTTAACTGTTAATTATTGCGTTAAAACGAAAAATTAAGCATATTAGATGCATGTTGAATCTGATTCAACCAAACAAAATCTAATTCTTTCATTGGATGTATGAATTAGTGAGTTTGAGAAATTTTAGGATCTTAGATCTAAGGTTTTGGGCAAAAATTGGAAGCTAGTTCTAATTTGGAAACGTTTTGGACTTGAGGAACAAGGAAGGAGTTGTTTTGGAAGCAACCCAAGAGGTTAGGCCCCCCTAGGGAGACCGACCCTCCTTCGTTGCCGCCCAAGCCACCTAGGCCGAAGGCCTAGGCGGTCGGCCGACCCCACGGGTTGGTCTAACCGGCCGAGGCTCGGCCCGGGTGGCTCCAAGGGGTTCGGCCAAGTGTTTTGGTTGGGGCTCTTGGAACGTTTTGACCCTAGTAATCCTAAAATCAACTAAAATTGACTAAACGCGTTAAATATTAGGTTTAACTTTTATGTGCAATTTGTATGGTGATTAAATATGGCCTTAGATGTTGTTTTGTTGTGAATGTTTAATTTTTGTTTACGACTTGCGAGCTGATCGATTTAATGTAATAATTAAATTAGGGATTACGGCCTGCGAGCTGTTTTTTTTCTCAACTTGTGAGATTTATTTCATTTAGTATAGTTGTTAGCTAGGACGGGATAAAATAGATAGATAGCCAAGATTGGAGAAAAGAAGCCCAAAGAATTAATGGAGCCACAACATGGAGCATGGAGCATTCCAAAAGGCTATGAAGGATGGACCAAGAGATGGAGGCACATGGAGATGCGTTTTTCATTCTAGGGTTCATAGATATTCTCATTGGCTTGGGAATATCATAGTCTAGGAGGCCATATCCATATCACATTAATTTTTATTTGTGGATGTTTACTTTATTGTCTTATTCGTGTATGATTGATGCATGCAATTTGATAATACGATAATTAACAATCCGGATCTTTTATTTGGAGTTGTGCCCAAACTCAAATAAGTAGATTAGTTGATATGGATCCAAAAAACAATTTAAAATTAAAAAAAAAAAACCCTCAAAACTGAAATATTACGTTTTGCCTTCTCGCTTACTTAAACACTCATCAAAGAATCGAATAATCAAGTCCGTGGGTGCCGAACAGGGTGACTTGATTCATCATTATGCGGTGCGATGGCACACATAGTGTGCAATTGTTTGGAGTAAGAGGTTGGACGTAACTAGGTTATTATAATAAGGATTATAACAACCTAGAGGCACTCAATTGGAATTATCTATGTGATACATAAATAAGGATTTATTTGCCCAATTGAACCAAGAGTTGCATAGGATACAATTGAAATTGTTCCTACCTAAATAACTAACTTTTGGGTGACTTGCCAAAGCAAGCTCAAAAGGAAGTGAAATATGGGTCTTGGCCAACTAGAAAATATAATGATATTTTCCACATTAATATCTTGAGGTTTATTAATCCGTAGAATAATTGTGGGAGCTGTATTTCATAATCTAGCCATTATTAAATAAGTCAATTGTTCACAAATACTAAAACGTGCGTATTTTCCTTTTGTAGAATTCCAATGGCAAACAAATCATCGAACTCATCTCACTCCCTACGCTCTGTTCTTGAGAAGGACAAGCTCTCCGGGACCAACTTTCTAGACTGGTACAGAAACTTGAGAATCGCTCTCAAGCAAGAAAAGAAACCGTACGCTCTAGTGGACCAAGTTCCTGATGGTCCGGAAAACAACACTCCTGCAGCCCTAAAGGCGTATCAGAAGCGTGTTGATGACGCTAATGATGCGGCCTGCCTAATGCTTTTGCACCATGTCCTGTGAGCTTCAGAAGCAACATGAGAACATGAATGCAGTCGATATGATCGCACACTTGAAGCAACTCTTCCAAGAGCAGACTAGGGTTGAGAGGTATGAAGTTTCCAAGGCATTGTTCAAATGTCATCTGTCAGAGGGGAGCCCCGTAGGGCCACATGTGCTGTGTATGATAGGCTATCTTGAGAGCCTAGGGAGCCTAGGGTTTCCGGTAAGTCAAGAGTTGGCCACCGATCTAATCTTGCAATCGTTGCCTGAGAGTTATGGACAGTTCATCATGAATGAGATCGTGAAACCTCTGCCAGATTTACTCAATATGTTTAGGACAGCTGAATAAAGCATCAACAAGGGTAAGGGTAAATCCATAATGATGGTGCAGAAAGGAAAGGGCAAAAGGTTTGCCTCTGCCTCCAAGGAAAAAGGCAAGGCAGTTGCCAAACCCAAGGAATTTTCCCTTAAGCCTGTTGGTGGCGTTGCCAAAGGTGTGACTAAAGGTGAGTGTCACTAATGCCGTCAACCTGGACACTGGAGGAGGAACTGCCCAAAATATCTGCAGGATAAGTGACTTGGAATAGTAATTCCCCCACCACCAGGTATTTTTGTTATAGACGTCAACTTAACTATCTCTTCATCATGAGTGAAATACCCCGTTTTGTGACTATGGGTATTTTGTGATATTATTGTAAGTGCTGGGGAGTTAATTTAATTGTAGAGAGTTAATTATAATGGTTACGAGAGTTTGGGGGGATCTTTGTGACTTTAGTCCAAGAGTTTTAGTGTCTTTTACTTGAGTTTGGGGGATGTAGTTGTCTTTTGGCAAAAATAAAGGGGGGGGGGAAGTGTCTTTTGACCCAACTTTTCTTCCTACGTAAAGTTTCCTAATTCATGAGGGTTTCCTTCCTTATGAAGTTGATTTTCTTTCCAACTCTCATAAAACCCTCACTCTCCCTATTTCTCTCTATCTCTCTCACCCGAACCTCTCTCTCTCACTCTCTCGGCTCTCTTTCTCTCCCTTCCCGACGGCAACAACCACCGCCACCGCCGCCGTCTCTCTCTTCCTCCGATCACGTAATCTCTCTCTCTCTCTCTATCTCTCTCTCTCTCTCTCTATCTCTTTTCCTTCTTTCTTTCTTTCTTTCTTTCTTTCTTTCTATCTCTCTCTCCGTCCATCTCTCTCTTCCCGTTCGACCTCCATGGGCGGCGGGTTTGAGCTAGTTTTGTTTCTTATTTTTTTTCTCTTGTTGATCTCTTGTTCTCTTGATCACTTGTTTATGATTCATGTACGTTGCATGTGATCTTTAATTTTCAGTTTGATATTGTTAGGATCATTATTCATGGAATCGTAGGATTAGTAATCAACTTCAGGGTTTATCATGTTCATGGGTGATGGGAAAAACCCTAGTTTGGAGGAGAAGTTTGATTAATCAATTTGGGTGATTGGATGATCATAGTATGTGGGTAACAACCTGATTTGATGTTGGGATGACGCGGATTTACTAACGCGTATGCGCAAGTGCACGGTCAAGTAGTAAGAGTGGAGTATTTTTAGGACTCCGGGTTGTCGAACCCTCGAGGACAATCTCGCAACAGGTTTATATTTAACAATTTAGAGTAGTTCACTAGGCAACCGGAGTAAAAAGTGATAATTTGTGGTGTTGCCACCCCCAAACAAGTGGCTGTAATAAAGTCAGAAATAAATAATAAACAGGAATTAAGAAGAATTCTTAATCAATTAATGGAGAGGACTAGGCAATCTCGCTGATCACCTAGGGTTGTAAACGATTTCCGGATTATCTGAGCAACACGTTAACTATATTCTAATTAAGCCGGGTAACGGCGCTGACTATCTCCTATCGGTCTCAAGTCATTCTACTTCACGGTAGAATACAATCTCCTATCGGTCTCATGTGTCTACCGGTCCGTTCTAATAGGCTAACGACATGCACGACAACGGGTCCTGTCGGTCCACCGTTGCACGAAACCGTCGAATCTCACCTACCGAATCTACCCACGTTTGGCCAATCCTAACACGTCTCTTCTCAGTCTCAGTGATACGGGATTGATGTTCAAGTTCTCTACACAATTAGGTTGAGTCACTGTCGTGCACTCATCTAATTAGCTAGCATGTCCGGGTAGCTACTCCATTCATACTGAAGATTAAGCATAGAACAAGAACAATTGAATAAAAATAAGCTAACTTTAAGCCTGACTCAACTATTGAGTGAAACCCTAGTTCTTGAACCCTAGTTTTATCTCCTAACCGTGTCACTCAATTAGGATTACTAAAGTAAACAAGAATCTAGAATTGATTCAAAAGTTGAAATCAATAAATCATGAAGCAAAGATCAAATCCGGAAAATATTCATCGTTTACATGAACCCTAGGCTCTCAAATTGAGATGCCTAGCAAAAGTGTTTAGCTACTCATAGTTGAATAAGCAAAAACAAAGAGTTTCTCCATTAATATTGACTAAGAGAGAGAGTAGAAGAAATCAAACGCAAGAAGCTTCAATGGTGGCTCTGTCTTCTCCGTCTCCTCCTTCTTCTCACGTCTGTCTCCTTCTTTTCCCGTTGAATGATCAGAATACTCCAAAACAGCCCCTCTTTTTTCCTAAGTACTAGGAATTAGTTTATTTTCACTTTTTGCCCCTCCAAATTTGTGGGAGATTAAAAACTCGACCCTAGGCTTTTAAACAAAAGAGCCCGCAGCTTTATTTTTCCCCGTGTGTTGGCTACAGGAGATCGCACGACCAATTTCTCATATCGTACGACTTCTATCCTGCCTCTCTGATCGCACGATCAAGGACTCTGATCGCCAAAAACAGTAAGTTCTCCTTTTTTTCTTCTCCACATTCGGCCAAGTGTTGGGTTGGTGATCACACGACCTGGAAGGATGATCGTGCGATCATCTGGACTTCTCTTCATCTCTTGCTCTGTTCTATTGCTTCTTCGCCGCTGTTTTTGGTCGCTGCCTTGTTTGGATCTGTTGTACTTCGCTGATTCTTCTTGATTTCTGGGTTTTCATCGTTGCTCTGTTCTTCTCCTCTTCTTGAGTTCTGCGATTCTTCTACCTCCTCTGTTTCTTCTTCTTCTTCTCCATTGCTTTCTCCGTTCGATGCCCTGCTCTGGGTTTGTTGCGCTGCTGGTGTCTTTCTCCAGTGTTGGTGGCGAGTTGCAGGTGGTTGTAATGGTGTTGGACGGTGGCAATGGAGTTTCAGGTGGATAGGCCGGTGTTGGACGGTGGTGAATCAGGGAATTGAGTTTGAGGTCTGGTGGTTATGTGTTGGTGGTGAAGAATTGGGTCTAGGTTGCTTGGTTGTTGGATTCATGGAGGTTATTGGTGGTTGTGGTGTATTGGAGGTTAGTACAGGTTGTGCAATGGTTGAGGAGGTTAGTTATGAGGGATTGAGATGATGGTTGAGGTTGTAGGCAGGTTGCTGGTTTGTTTGAGTCTGAGGGTGAAGATAGCTAGGTGCAGGTTGTTATTTGATAATGTGGAATTGGTTTGTTAGGTGGTGGTGATGATGTTCATTTTGGTGTACTGTATGTAAATGAGATGAGGGAGTTTGGTGGTATTTTGGGTCTGATTGGGTTTTGGAGGTTCAAGGGTGTACTGAGTTCAGGTGGTGATTGTGGTGGTGTGATGTTTGTTGTTAGCAGAGGTTGGTTTGAATTGGGTTGAAAGGTTTAGTTGGATGCTAGTTAACATTGATGATTATTTGGAAGTACATGGCAGAGGTGATTTTGGGTGTTTGGTGATGAGGTGGCAGAGAGTTTGGTTTGGGTTGAAGGTGTGAGCTGAAGGCAATGGCAATGGTAATAGTTAAAGTAGAAAGTTAGGAATTGGTTACAGTATGTTGTTTGGAGGTGTTAGTTGTTGTGGGTGAGTTTGTTTGGGTTGGGCTTCATGGCAGTGGCGTAATTTGTAGGATTGGGTACTTCTTTTTAAACACAGCAGCTGCAATATATTTCTCTTCAATTCTTGGCACTGTTCTTGAGTTTCGTCCGAATTCCGAAGTTTGTTTTCAACTCCAATTCAAGCTCCGAGTCTCCGGTACCTGTAAAATCACAACACTAACGCACCGGGTGTAAAATATGACAAAAACAACTCAAATACACTAGAAAACGTCCGGACTTGTCAATTAAGCATAACTAGCTCAAACCCACAAATATCTCAATTTCATAGTGCAATCTCATGTATTTTTACCCGGAAATCACACAAAACGGTAGTCTTTCGACTGTAAATATATACCGTAAACGGGGTTATCAAATACCCCCACACTACCTTTTTGCGCGTCCCGAGCAAAATCTTGATTAAACTCCCACACTATGATTTTCAATCCACCGAATTGCATTTAACTTCACTAGCCATGTGAAACAAACAACACACACACACCCATGCAATCTACATGACTATACAATGCAACTCGATTATCAAACAATGCAAAAATTGAAACAACACCAAATTTTTTTTTTTAGTTAGAGATTGGGGCAATCTCAAAAGTAAACCGGCAAGTCATAAGGCTCTCATATTCCCTCGGAAGTTCTATAACTTTGGTGATCGGTAGAACTTGCGGCCAGTTTCGTTAGACAGAACGGGCACGAACACAAAAAATGTTGCTTCCGCACACTCATCAAATGTATCCCTAGCACCTACCTTCCGAGCTATTTATCCACGGGTTAAATTGCTGACGGTTTAGGACGGGTAGGATAGGATATTTAGAAGCGTTGTCCTAGACGTCATGATATAACTCACAAAACCCGATTCTCACACTCCCTCACCAAAATCCAAGGAACCCCACCGAATCTCACTACTCCGGCCCTCATTCCCTCAATCTTGGTGCAACGCCGTTCTCGCGGCCACAAATGTGAAGAAGTGATCTCGAACAATAGCTAATCTCCCCGGTCTTCAATTTCAATCTTGCTCCTTTATTCCCTTTCATTTTCACTTTCACTTTCTATTTTACTCTTTTTTTTTCTCTCTCTTTTTTTTTCATTTCCACACAATAACATTAAGAACATGGAGCCGACAATACGATAGTAATATCCGAGGAGATCAAATACCAGAATTAGATAACATGGGGGTGGAATGTGTCAAATTAGTGATGTAACATAGATGTCGACACCCCCACACTTGATGCAAAGCAAATCACGAAACCAGTAGTCAATGTGTAAATGTGCTTTTCCAACCGATCCTCCTCATCACCTAAGATATAGAGAATATAAATAAAGCATAAGCACGACCTCCTATAAGATCAACCAACCCCCACCCCATGACGTGCGGAAGAAATACCACGCACTACGGTACTCCACCTGTGATCGTGGTGTAAGGACACGACTCACCGCCACACCGAAGTGTGCTACCGTCTCTAACTCACCCTCACATCCCCTCAAAAGACGACATGTAAGAGAATCCACATAAGATGTATCAAATCAGCTCACCCTCATCAAACCTCCCTAACTCAACTCCCTCTATCATGACGCATAGGAAAGGACCATTCTAACAAGTGATGAAAGTCACAATGAAAGGCTTCCTAGGCTAGAGGCTGTGAATAAAAGGGGTAAACGGATCAATAGGGGTAACTAGTGGACCTAGGAGATGGAGACGGGACGTGAGGCCCCCATAAACATCACTCGCACAGCTGTTCCGTTGCCACTACGAGGAGGGTTGACGACTACCTAAGTGACGGTGGTGTAGCGCTAGTAGGATAACTAGTCTGAGAGGCAGCTACTCGCAGTTCTAATGTGCATTAGCCCAATAAGTCTTCCTACTCCAGATTCTCGCGTCTACCTCACCTCAGATTTTCATATTCCTAAGGAATTCTATCATTAAGCCCTCTCCACATTCACTCTCTTCGATTGCCCTTTCTCAAAAATTTAAAATTTTATGATTTTTTTTTTTAATATTTCCTAACTCTATATGCTTTTGGCCAACTCGATTAAACACAAGTTTTGGGTAGGGAACTCAATAATGTAAAAGTGCTAACAAAATTCATAAACTACACACTCCTACCACAAACCAACACAATATGACACATAACTATATGTAACAAGGCGATGCAAACAAAGACATGGCTAGTGAACATAGATACAAACCCCCCCCACACTTAAGCGTTTCGTTGTCCTCAACGAATTTAGAGATAATGAAGGAGGACTCATCGCTTAAATGTGTAGGCGGTGGATTGCTACATTCATCGCTCAAAAACGTAGACTGGAATGAGAGTTTTAGAGGTACCTGGGTGCGCGGACCTACATGGGCACCATTGCCGCGAAATTGCAACAAGAAGGGGTCTGGTGGACCGTTGACAATTTCCGGAGAAGTCTCTACGCGCCCGGATTCCGATGTGCGGCTAAGATATAAATTGCAGCCCTCTCATGCGTGTGGCAACCAACATATTGGAATCGCTCCTCGACCTCGAGCAATTCTCTATTCTTTTATGCATAATCCTGTGGGACTTTTTCTTTCCCCAATTTCGTGCAATCTCTAGCATGCACATCAAGAAGGGGAATCTGGTGCGTCTTCTGTACCTGTGTCCCTGCACACTGATTGAAAAAATAAGTCCACTCTCTCTCACCCCTCATAGTCAAATATAGAGAACTCATAAAAAAAAAAAAAAACATAAAGCATCCTACTCTACATGGGTTGCCTCCCAAGCAGCGCTTTGTAATTTAAGGTCGACGGCCCGACCATGTTACCTCATGAGCCTCAGAAAGGTGGTTTGGCAGGTCGTGTCGCATCCAACTTCCGGCGCCGGATACTCATGACTACCTCGTGCGCCTGCACACTCGATTCTTTACCTTTAGGATTTGGCGGATCTTCCTGTGTCAGCTCTGAAATCCCACGCACAACTTTCACAGGAAATGGCAAGTCTGGCTTCACCTCATAAGTGTACTGAGGAGTCGGTTTGAAAACCTGAAAGGTCTCCACAGTATCGTTGACCCTCATGATCAACTCTCCATTCTCCACATCAATTAAAGTCCGACCGGTAGCCAGAAAGGGCCTACCAAGAATGATCGGAACGTCACCAACTGGCATGTCAAGGATCACAAAATCTGCTGGCATGATCAAACTACCAACCCTCACAAGTAAGTCTTCTACCACCCCAATGGCCTTCTTGGATGACTTATCTGCGAATTGCAGATTGATCCAGGTCTTGCTAGGCTCCCCCACACCTAGCTTTTCAAATATTGAGAGTGGCATCAAGTTGACACTTGCCCCCAAATCACATAGAGCTCTGCCTGTATATGCCCCGACAAGTGTAGCCTCAATAACAAAACTACCTGGATCTTTCTTCTTCTTGGGTAGCCCATGCAAGACACATGAACTCACCTGCTCATTCAGTTTTACTGTCTGAAAATTATCCATAGCTTTTTTCCCATAGATTGCATCCTTGATAAACTGCGCATACTTAGGCATTTTCTGCAGTGCCTCAATCAAAGGAATATTGATGTGCAGTTTGGAGAAAATATTGAGAAATCTCCTGTACTCCTCAGAGTCATCCTTCTTCTTCCTAGTTTTCAATGGAAAAGGTATATCTTTAGAAGAAGAGGGTGGTGGTAATACCTCATTGGAATTTCCCTCATCATGTGGAGTCATGCCCTTTGATTGGGGGACCATGACAGGTGTCTTCTCAAAATCGAAGACCTCATGCTCCTTAGCTTTTGACGCTTCAGCTCTAGCATGGGTCGGGTATGGTGGATCAGTCAACGAAACCCCACTGCGAGTGGTAATGGCATTTACCTGGCGCACATTCTCTGTGTCAGATGGTAGAGAACCAGGTGCTCTAGCAGATAATTGCGTTGCAATTTGCCCAACTTGAACCTCTAGTGCACGAAGAGAAGTCTTCGTAGCCTGCAAATCAGAAGACATAGCATTGACCGTCGTGGTCATATCGTTCATGTTGTTACTCAGCTGTGTCAACGCCTTAGTGAGTACAGAAATCTCTGGGTTTGGCGCTACAACAGCCGGTGGTGGAGCCTGCGACACTGGTGCTTGTGGCATGTGCTGAAACCCAGGTGCGTATATAGCTCCAGACTGATCCCCATACCTGAAACCTGGATGATCTCTTGTGCCTGGTCTGTAGTTCCCTTGGTTCCAATTCTGCCGCGGTCCTTGTGCCCCCACAAAGTTCACATCTTCACTTGCAATCTGGGCCAAGGCTGAATCAAATTCCTGCTCCTCTACTCTTGCAACTGGCTTCTTGTCCCGATATACATGCTTGGCTAAATCTGACACCATCTTGCTGATCCCAGTCTTCCATTCATCATCTTTAGGTTCAGGCAATGCCGGTAATCTTCTGGAATCATAGAGTTGTGAGTCCTGCTTAGCGAGCTGCTTCATGAGTGCATAAGCTCCTTCCTTGTCAACAGAGTACATAAAATTGCCGCCAGCTTCTCTGTTAATCAGCTCCTGATTGTGACGTTCTAGTCCATAGTAGAAGACCTGCAAAATTTTGTAATCCCCGAAATCATGGTTTGGGCACTTCCTGATCAAATGCATAAAGCGGATAAAACTTGGCCATGAACTCAATCACCCGTTGAACTGGATAAAACTTGGCCATGAACTTATCCACACACTGAGCCCATGTAGTGATCGAATCTGGGGCTCTTGACTGAAGCCACTTCTCAGCTGCACCCTTCAGACAGTAAGGGAAAAGAATTAGCTTCAACGCTTCTGCTGTCACATCCTTGTACTTGGTAGTCTTTATCTATGCGTTGAACCTCCCAATAAATTCATTGGGGTCTTCATCCCTGTTCCCATAGAATTGGAACTGATTGGTCACCGTCTGAATTATTGCAGGCTTAAGATCAAAGTGCTCGGCCTGTATCTCTGGCACTACAATTGCTGGATTGTGTCCATAGGTGGACAACTGAAACTTCTCCACAATAGCCTGTCCAGACTTGTTGTATGGTGTCTGGGCGTTGCGATCATTGATCAGTTTAGACAACTCTTCCATCCGCTGATTGACTTGCGCGTTGGTCAATTGCTCGCCCATGGTGCTCTGTTTTTGTCTTCTTCTTTGGTCTCTGAACAACTGCTCTGGGTCTTCTAGTGGGGGCACAAGCTCTCTTCGGATCCTGTGCATGCACTAAGTACCTGAACTAGCAGAAAGTCAGAAAAAAAATGAGAAATCAAAATAGCAAATATAACAGAAAAATAAAAGTAAACTAAACTAATTATTAACTAAAAACGTGTTGACCATTGTCCCCGGCAACGGCGCCAAAAACTTGACGCGGATTTACTAACGCGTATGCGCAAGTGCACGGTCAAGTAGTAAGAGTGGAGTATTTTTAGGACTCCGGGTTGTCGAACCCTCGAGGACAATCTCGCAACAGGTTTATATTTAACAATTTAGAGTAGTTCACTAGGCAACCGGAGTAAAAAGTGATAATTTGTGGTGTTGCCACCCCCAAACAAGTGGCTGTAATAAAGTCAGAAATAAATAATAAACAGGAATTAAGAAGAATTCTTAATCAATTAATGGAGAGGACTAGGTAATCTCGCTGATCACCTAGGGTTGTAAACGATTTCCGGATTATCTGAGCAACACGTTAACTATATTCTAATTAAGCCGGGTAACGGCGCTGACTATCTCCTATCGGTCTCAAGTCATTCTACTTCACGGTAGAATACAATCTCCTATCGGTCTCATGTGTCTACTGGTCCGTTCTAATAGGCTAACGACATGCACGACAACGGGTCCTGTCGGTCCACCGTTGCACGAAACCGTCGAATCTCACCTACCGAATCTACCCACGTTTGGCCAATCAATAACACGTCTCTTCTCAGTCTCAGTGATACGGGATTGATGTTCAAGTTCTCTACACAATTAGGTTGAGTCACTGTCTTGCACTCATCTAATTAGCTAGCATGTCCGGGTAGCTACTCCATTCATACTGAAGATTAAGCATAGAACAAGAACAATTGAATAAAAATAAGCTAACTTTAAGCCTGACTCAACTATTGAGTGAAACCCTAGTTCTTGAACCCTATTTTTATCTCCTAACCGTGTCACTCAATTAGGATTACTAAAGTAATCAAGAATCTAGAATTGATTCAAAATTTGAAATCAATAAATCATGAAGCAAAGATCAAATCCGGAAAATATTCATCGTTTACATGAACCCTAGGCTCTCAAATTGAGATGCCTAGCAAAAGTGTTTAGCTACTCATAGTTGAATAAGCAAAAACAAAGAGTTTCTCCATTAATATTGACTAAGAGAGAGAGTAGAAGAAATCAAACGCAAGAAGCTTCAATGGTGGCTCTGTCTTCTCCGTCTCCTCCTTCTTCTCACGTCTGTCTCCTTCTTTTCCCGTTGAATGATCAGAATACTCCAAAACAGCCCCTCTTCTTTCCTAAGTACTAGGAATTAGTTTATTTTCACTTTTTTCCCCTCCAAAGTTGTGGGAGATTAAAAACTCGACCCTAGGCTTTTAAACAAAAGAACCCGCAGCTTTATTTTTCCCCGTGTGTTGGCTATAGGAGATCGCACGACCAATTTCTCAGATCGTACGACTTCTCTCCTGCCTCTCTGATCGCACGATCAAGGACTTTGATCGCCAAAAATAGTAAGTTCTCCTTTTTTCTTCTCCACATTCGGCCAAGTGTTGGGTTGGTGATCACACGACCTGGAAGGATGATCGTGCGATCATCTGGACTTCTCTTCATCTCTTTCTCTGTTCTGTTGCTTCTTCGCCGCTGTTTTTGGTCGCTTCCTTGTTTGGATCTGTTGTACTTCGCTGATTCTTCTTGATTTCTGGGTTTTCTTCGTTGCTCTGTTCTTCTCCTCTTCTTGAGTTCTGCGATTCTTCTACATCCTCTGTTTCTTCTTCTTCTTCTCCATTGCTTTCTCCGTTCGATGCCCTGCTCTGGGTTTGTTGCGCTGCTGGTGTCTTTCTTCGGTGTTGGTGGCGAGTTGCAGGTGGTTGTAATGGTGTTGGACGGTGGCAATGGAGTTTCAGGTGGATAGGCCGGTGTTGGACGGTGGTGAATCGGGGAATTGATTTTGAGGTCTGGTGGTTATGTGTTGGTGGTGAAGAATTGGGTCTAGGTTGCTTGGTTGTTGGATTCATGGAGGTTATTGGTGGTTGTGGTGTATTTGAGGTTAGTACAGGTTGTGCAATGGTTGAGGAGGTTAGTTATGAGGGATTGAGATGATGGTTGAGGTTGTAGGCAGGTTGCTGGTTTGTTTGAGTCTGAGGGTGAAGATAGCTAGGTGCAGGTTGTTATTTGATAATGTGGAATTGGTTTGTTAGGTGGTGGTGATGATGTTCATTTTGGTGTACTGTATGTAAATGAGATGAGGGAGTTTGGTGGTATTTTGGGTCTGATTGGGTTTTGGAGGTTCAAGGGTGTACTGAGTTCATGTGGTGATTGTGGTGGCTGTGATGTTTGTTGTTAGCAGAGGTTGGTTTGAATTGGATTGAAAGGTTTAGTTGGATGCTAGTTAACATTGATGATTATTTGGAAGTACATGGCAGAGGTGATTTTGGGTGTTTGGTGATGAGGTGGCAGAGAGTTTGGTTTGGGTTGAAGGTGTGAGCTGAAGGCAATGGCAGTGGTAATAGTTAAAGTAGAAAGTTAGGAATTGGTTACAGTATGTTGTTTGGAGGTGTTAGTTGTTGTGGGTGAGTTTGTTTGGGTTGGGCTTCATGGCAGTGGCGTAATTTGTAGGATTGGGTACTTCTTTTTAAACACAGCAGCTGCAATATATTTCTCTTCAATTCTTGGCACTGTTCTTGAGTTTCGTCCGAATTCCGAAGTTTGTTTTCAACTCCAATTCAAGCTCCGAGTCTCCGGTACCTGTAAAATCACAACACTAACGCACCGGGTGTAAAATATGACAAAAACAACTCAAATACACTAGAAAACGTCCGGACTTGTCAATTAAGCATAACTAGCTCAAACCCACAAATATCTCAATTTCATAGTGCAATCTCATGTATTTTTACCCCGAAATCACACAAAACGGTAGTCTTTCGACAATAAATATAACACCGTAAACGGGGTTATCATGGGAATTATGTTATATTAGGTTTAGTATGAATATAAGATGAACTAGATGCTTGGGAGAAAAGTTTCATGGAAATTGGTAATTCCCGTATGGGTATTTTGAGTGAAATTGGAAACTTGAAACGAGCGTATCTTTTGATCCAGAAATTGAAATTAAGATCCGTTTGAGGATAAACCTATTATTTCGAATGTTTTGAATCCAATGAAACTGTTTTTGAGACAAGATCTGTTTGGGAAACTGGAGTAATGAATTGGTGGAGTTATGATAGGTTATGTATGCTTTAGGTTAGAGGATGTTTGGGCAAGGTTTTGAGTTTTGTTTTGAAGTATGAATTAAGTGGGATGTTAGGTTGGTGTTAGAACCCTAAATCATTGACTATCATATGCATTTAGCTAGTATAGCAAGTGTATTGCTAGAATATTTTATTTAATTAGAATATTGTTACGTGTAGGTGACGAGTTCGTCGACGACAAGTACGTAGAGTACTTTGATTGATTGCTATAGTTGGATTTGCTTTGAGGTAAGTAAACATGCCAAGCCTAGTGTGGCTACATGACTTGAAATACATGATCTCTACTTGTTAAATGATTTTGCTGAAAATATCACCATGATATTAATGAACTATAACGTAAATTAGAAGAAGATTTGCGGGGCCATTATTATTATCTTTGGGCGTGTTGGTTGCGGTCCCTCCCCTCTTTTTGGTCCGGTTGCAAGTCCCCGGATAGCGGCACGTACTCACTCCTCTGGCCGTTTGCAGTCTTAGGGGGGTGTCGACACTTAAGGTCATGGAAGCTGTGGTTTATTTGAGTTCCGCCGTCACAACGAATTAATAATGATACATTTTTGTTTTTGTTAATGGAAAAAGAGTTAAAGTGTGATTTTGGATTTCCTAATGATTATGGAATTGGTTGGAAATATTATGGAATTGTGAACTCTCATGTTTTCCTGCAAGGGTCAACATTATTTCAGTTGCGTTTTGAGGAAAACTCTTACTTGTAAATGAGACTTTGTTTTACAACTATCCCATCATCATTTTACATGTTTGGGTGTTTATTTACCAGTATTTCATGCTGATTTTGTACTATAGTGTTTCTTTTTTATTCCGCACCACAGGTTTAGAGGACGGTTATCTGGCGTAGAAGGGGACGCGTATCATCATATGGTTCACTAGTATTTTTATTTTAAATTTGAACTCTATAGTATTTCAAACAATTTAGTTGCTTTATGCCCGGTTTTAGGCTAGAATAATTTGGTTTGTAATAATGGATAGATTCAATTAGTTTTATTAATAATTGTGGATGTTTTTGCTTGAGAACCATGTTATAAAATCTCCTTGTATCCGGGTTTAATCTCTGGTACGGAGTGACATCCCCGGGCTTCCAGCTTGGGCAATTTGGGGGTGTTACAGGTGGTATCAGAGCCGACATTCCAAAAAGGAAAATCAAAACTTGTTAGGGTAACTAAAATGAATATAGGAAAAAATAACTAAAATTTGACAGGCCGTGGGAATTTGGGTAGTATGGATAGGACTATTATGTGTAAGTATTTAGAAAATAGGATAGAAAGCAAGTATTTCCACCCACCCATTCCTAACTAAGAGCCTTAGCCTATCTGAGATACTAAGAGATCGGATTGTTGAGGCGTTTCATTGGATTTCGGGTTGGAAGCCTACTTTTAAGGCATGTTGTTGGAAAATTGTTTCAAGAGCCTTTTGATGAGCAATTTGGAGTCTTGGGAATATTTATTAGTTTACGAAGAGTAGTCATTTTGTTTACGACATATACTTGGAGCAAGAGACTTATAGAATTGTTTTCTTTTGTAGATGGCTGTAACCAAAACCACCGCTAGGAAACGTGAGTTGCCCGTTGAGAAGCACTCGGTTGTGACACCTTGGGTCGCGGGTGAAGATCTCACGAATTTTCGTGATCGCGTCGTTCAGTATTGTGAGCAAAGGTTCGTTGCATTGGAGTTTCCTCGGTACCGTAATCCAGCTTTTCAGGCGTATTGTATGGTGAAAGCACTTCCTACAGGACCTATGTTTGGAGACATTATAGCAAAGTATAGCGATCTCATGGACAATTTCAACAGAATGAACTCTAGGGACTATCTCTACCAAGGCGAATGGATGGTGAGCGCCGATTTCATATGCAAGTTATTGATGGAGGTTCACATGAAGTGGCAAGGTTATACGGCTATTAAAGTGAATCCTATTGAAGCCAAGGAAGTGATAGTTATAGACTCTAGTGATGATGAAGAAGTGATCATTATAGACTCTAGTGACGATGAGGAGTTCGAAGAGGATCCAATGGAAGATGTCGATGAATACCCCGAGATTGAGGTGGATCCCATGGAGTATGAAGAGAGTGAAGAAGACCCGAGTGAAGGTGAAGAGCACGAGTATGATGCCGATGAAGAGGAGGAGTTGGATGTGAGGACGAGGACGAGGATTAAGCTTGTTGGAATTCTTTAGATTTCCTAGACTTGATGCATTTTGAGTTTTTTTATTGGTTTGAATAAGGCTATGATGCCAAACAATACTTTCAAGTTTCTTGGATGATTACTTTGCATAGCCACTTTTGGGCTAGAGACGATTGTTGGTAGTTTAATTAGGTGGATCTTGTTTACTTGATGGAGACAATACTCATGTTTTGAGAACTCGATTTGGGGAGTTTAATAAATTTAGCTTTCTGATTTTGGAGTATGATTTGATGAATTAAGGTTATTTTGTGTTTTGTTATCATTGATTAAGTGCATAGAAAGTGTTCATGGGATTAGAACGCGAAAACATTGATTTTGGATGTTGTTGATTCTGCGCAGCAGTGAGTTTTTGTTGTAGCAGACGTATTCAATTTTGGAGTTATTTTTCCCTGAATTTTTCCCAGAGAGTAGACATAACCAGGTATCTCCCATAAAAATTTCAGACATATACGAGTTCTGGGGAATTAGTTACGAATTTTCAAATTCGGTGGTTCGGTAGCAGAATCGCAAAGTGACTAGCTGTAGCATTTTTGATGTTTACCTATCTTCCAGATCATGTTTTGATCTCAAATTTTTATAGAAGCTAGTAGACACGTTTCACTAACTCTGGGAGAAAGCCTAGATCAGTTTGAAGGTTTAAAGTCAGTTTATGACGTTTCAAAGTCCGAGTTTCTGTTCTGGTAGTCTGTGACAGCAGCTGTAGTATTTCCTGTGTATCTTGAGTTCTACAATTGATTTTGAGTTGATTCTTCTTGATTATGAAATTAGACTCAGAGAAGTTGTAGCTCAATAAAATTCATAATTTTTGCTTGTCCTATTGATCCTTTTTCCAATTTCTGAAGAAGATGGAAAGTTGAGACGTGATCAGCCTATGTGGAAATGCATGTGTAATTGATGTAAATGATGATCAATGTGTGACATTACTTGTTTAATTGTGCACTACATGCCATAATCCATGTTTTTTTGTACTTATTGATACTTTATAAGTAATATAATAGGCTATAGTGTAGGGATTATGACTGATAGACCACATCAATACTACACCAGGAGAAATCGCCAAGTACCAGTGGCAGCACCAAACTACAACAACAACAACAACAACATGGAGCAATTCTTTGTTAAATTTTCTCAAATGGCTCAGAACGTGAACCAAGGAGAACCGAATGCAGCTAACTGGGTGAAGAAAGTGGCTGACATGAAGTCTGGGAACTTTACAGGCAATGAGGATCCTGTTGAGCTCGAAAACTAGATCGATGAGATGGATAAGATCCTAGAGCTAGTTGAGTGCCCCGAGAACCGCAAGGTTGTTTGCGCGACATTCTACCTGAAGAACGAAGCTAATATATGGCGGAGGAGCACACGTCAGAACTTTTTGGCTCAACCCAGTTTCAATTGGGAGGCTCTTCAAACTGCACTTCGCACTCGCTTTTATCCGGATCATGTCCAGGATCAAAAGTACATAGACTTCGTGAATCTGACGCAGGGAAACGGTTCTGTGACCGAGTACTTTAAGAATCTCATGGAACTATCCCGATTCGCAGGTCAGCTGATGCCTGACGAGGCGACTAAGGTTAGGAAGTTCATGTCTGGTCTCGAACTTCATCTGCAGAAAGACTTGATGTGCAGGACGTACGTTACTCTTCAGGAAGCCTATGATAGAGCCGCAGCCGTTTGGCGCATTCAAGAGGCAAAAGATGAGAAGCGTGGAAAGCGCAAGATTGAGAACGCTGGGGGGTTTGGCAACAATCGGGGTAGGATTAACCAAGGTAGTCAGGACAAGAGGTTTAAGCCCAACCAAGGAGGAAGTAACCAGGGTCAGTACCGTGGTAACAAGCCGAATAATGGAGATGATCAAACTCGCCGTAAAATCTGCAAGAAGTGTCAACAAAACCATCCAGGAAAGGACTGTCAAGGGAACCTTGTTGCTTGCTACCACTGTGGCAAGAAGGGTCATCGTTCGTTTGAGTTCCGATCGAAAGAAAATGGAAATCAACAAGGAAACCAAGGAGGCAATTACCAAGGGAACCGACAGTTCATTAACAACAATCAGGGCGGAAACCGGAACTATGGGAACTACAATAACCAGAATAATGGAGGCAACAATTATGGCAGGCAGCAAGTGAATTACCAGGTTAATGGGAGCAACAATGGAGTCCAGAATAGGAATGGAAACACTAACGCTACGGCCAATGCCAACAACAACAACAATGGGACTGGTACAGCAGGAACCACAACACAGAATGGGAATGTTGCAACGATCGCTGTCATGAGCAGGACTGAAGCGGAAGCAGCAAATGGAGTAGTCACTGGTACATTTCTTTTCCATGATCAACCAGCATTTACTCTATTTGATTCTGGAGCATCGTATTCATTTATTTCATCATCATTTGTGGAAAAGTTGAGTCTCAATAAGCCGTCTAAAATATCCATCCTCGTAGCCACCCCAACCGGTCACGTAACAGTATGTGACACCATTTTTGAAGGAGCAGAAGTTAAGATTTCGGCTAGTACCTTACCAGCCAACCTGATACATTTTGATCTTGGAGGAATATATGTGATATTGGGAATGGATTGGCTGGGTAAATATCGAGAAGTTATAGACTGCCACGATCAGAAAATAAGGCTCAAAGGTCCAAAAGGAGAAAAGGTTTCTTACCGTGGTATCACGAAAGAACCATGTATCTGAATAATGTCAGCTTTGACCATAGTCAACCAAGTGAAGAAAGGGAATAGTGCTTATTTGTGTTATGTTCAAGACACGTCTAAGAAGGAGAACGTGCTAGAAGAGATACCAATAGTCAAAGACTTTCCCGATGTGTTCCCGGATGAGATTCCAGGAATGCCACCTAGAAGGGAGATTGAATTCACTATGGACTTAGCACCTGGAACAGCTCCAATCTCAAAGGCACCGTACAGAATGGCACCGGTAGAGTTGAAAGAAATAAAGGATCAGTTGCAAGAGCTACTTCAAAAGGGTTACATAAGGCCGAGTGTTTCCCCTTGGGGAGCACCGGTATTATTTGTGAAGAAGAAAGACGGAAGCTTGTGGTTGTGCATTGACTATAGAGAGTTGAATAGGGCAACGATCAAGAACAAATACCCTTTACCCCGAATTGACGACTTGTTCGATCAGTTGCAAGGGGCGAGCGTTTTCTCAAAGATAGACTTGAGATCAGGGTATCACCAACTTCGGGTAGCCGAGAAGGACATCCCGAAGACAACCTTTAGAACGAGGTATGGACACTATGAGTTTACTGTTATGCCTTTTGGTCTAACCAATGGGCCAGAAGTATTTATGGATCTCATGAATCGTGTTATGAGGACGTTTCCGGATCGTTTAGTGGTCGTCTTTATTGATGACATCCTTGTTTACTCAAAGAGCGAGGAAGAACACGAAGATCATCTCAAAGAAGTGTTAGAGACATTGAGACATGAGAAGTTATATGCTAAACTCTCAAAGTGTGAGTTTTGGCTAAAGCATGTTCCATTTTTGTGTCACATAATCTCCAAGGAAGGAATATCCGTAGATCCAGGAAAGATTTCAGCAGTGAAAGATTGGCCTACTCCGAAGAATGTGTCCGAAGTAAGAAGTTTTCTGGGATTAGCAGGATATTACAGGCGTTTCGTGAAAGATTTCTCGAAGATAGCCAGACCGCTGACTACGCTAACCAAGAAGACGGTAAAGTATCGGTGGAGCGTAGATTGTGAAGAAGCATTCCAGACATTGAAGAAAAAGTTGACTACAGCACCTGTGTTAGCTTTACCCAATGATTCTGGCGAGTTTGATGTTTACAGTGACGCGTCGAAGAAGGGTTTAGGATGCGTGCTTATGCAATAAGGGAGGGTTATTGCCTATGCTTCAAGACAACTGAAAGTTCATGAAGAGAACTTTGCTACGCATGACTTAGAGCTTGCAGCTAAAGTTTTCGCACTGAAGATATGGAGACATCATTTATATGGATCTGTGTGTAGATTGTATACTGACCACAGCAGTATCAAGTACATCTTCACGGAGAAAGAGCTAAATAACAGGAAAAGACGTTGGTTGGAAGTCATAAAGGATTATGATTTGCGTATCCAATACCATGAAGGGAAGGCAAACGTAGTAGCTGATGCGTTAAGCCGAAAATCGAGCCATATCGGCTATGCTGAGCGTTCCGAAAGCTCGAGATTGAAGTAGTAGAACAAGGTGGAGTGAAGAATATCCTTGGGAATATGTCAGTAGTACCAGATGTCTTAGAAGAAATAAGGAGTAACCAGCCAGGAGATGTGAAGCTGGAAAGGATAAAGAAGAGGATTGCAGAAGTTCAAGCAAAGGATTTTAAGATCCATGAATATGGAAGTATCCGCTACAAAGGAAGATGGTGTGTACCACATAAGTGTACGGAAACCAAGTAGAAGTTGATGCGTGAAGCGCATAACACGCCCTACTATGTACGTCCAGAGGATGACAAACTCTACAAGGATTTGAAGAAGACCTTTTGGTGGCCCAACATGAAAAGGGAGGTAGCAGAATTTGTGGCAAAATGTCTAACTTGTCAAAAGGTAAAGTTTGAACATAATAGAATGGGAGGCTTATTTCAACCATTGGACGTCCCAGTTTGGAAGTGGGATTCAATTTCAATGGATTTCGTGACTGCTTTACCGACATCAAAGAATGGACTGAATCAGATTTGGGTCGTAGTTGGCAGATTGACCAAGACAACAAGGTTTATTTCGATACATGAAACATGGAACAAAGAGCTGATGCGTATATGAAGAACATTGTGAGGTATCATGGAGTACCAAGCTCTATAGTTTCCGACAGAGATCCCAACTTTCTTTCTCACTTCTGGAATGCATTCCAGGAGGCGTTGGGGACTCGGTTGAAATTTAGCACGGCATTCCACCCTGCTACAGATGGAAAAACCGAGAGGACAATTCAGACGTTGGAGGATATGCTAAGATCGTGTGTTATGGATTTTCAAGGTTCATGGGTTGATAGATTACCTTTGATATAATTTTCCTACAGCAAAAGTTATCACGCCAGCATCGGAATGGCACCACATGAGGCGTTGTATGGAAGAAATTGTAGAATACCATTGTGCTGGAGCGACATAAGCGAGACGATAGTAATTGGTCCACAACTAATTGAAGAGATGACAGATCAGGTGAGACTTATCCAGCAGCGAATGAAAGCAACCCAGGATAGACTGAATTCATACGCTGATCAGAAGAGGAGACCAATGGAGTTTCAAGTTGGAGAAAAGGCGTTTCTTAAGGTTTCACCGACTAAATGAGTCATGAGGTTCAATCAGAAAGGAAATTTGATCCCGAAATTCATTGAACCATATGATGTTATTGAGAAGATTGGAGAAGTGGCTTATCGATTGGATTTACCATCGAATTTGAGTCGTGTTCACAATGTATTCCACGTATCTCAGCTGACGAAGTACGTGCCTGATGCATCCCATGTATTAGATCTCGAACCAGTAGAACTGGACCCGTCTTTGAGTTATGAAGAACATCCTGTCAAGATTCTAGACACCAAGATAAGAAATACCCGTAACAAGAGTGTCAAGATTGTAAAGGTCTTATGGACAAATCACCTCACTGAAGAGGCAACTTGGGAAGCGGAGGATGATATGAGGAAGAAGTACCCTCACCTATTTGATAAGGTACCTTGAGTTCCGAGGACGTCACTCCTCTAAGGGGTAGAGGATGTAATCCTTCGGTTTTTAAAATAGTACTACTTATAGTGTATTGCATATCATTCATGACCTTAGGTATGCATTTAGTAGTTGTACCATTGAGTGGAGGTGCATACCTTATTGTGGTTAAGGTTAAGTTTAAACTTCAAGGACGAGTTCTCGTTAAGGAGGGAGGTTTTAGTTTAAACTTCGAGGACGAAGTTCTCTTTGAGGAGGGAATGATGAAATACCCCGTTTTGTGACTATGGGTATTTTGTGATATTATTGTAAGTACTGGGGAGTTAATTTAATTGTAGATAGCTAATTATAATGGTTACGAGAGTTTGGGGGATCTTTGTGACTTTAGTCCAAGAGTTTTAGTGTCTTTTAATTGAGTTTGGGGGAGGTAGTTGTCTTTTGGCAAAAATAAAGGGGCAAAAAGTGTCTTTTGACCCAACTTTTCTTCCTACGTAAAGTTTCCTAATTCAGGAGGGTTTCCTTCCTTATGAAGTTGATTTTTTTTCCAACTCTCAAAAAACCCTCACTCTCCCTATTTCTCTCTATCTCTCTCACCCGACCCTCTCTCTCTCACTCTCTCGGCTCTCTCTCTCTCTCTCCCTTCCCGACGGCAACAACCACCGCCACCGTCGCCGTCTCTCTCTTCCTCCGATCAGGTAATCTCTCTCTCTCTCTATCTTTTCCTTCCTTCTTTCTTTCTTTCTTTCTTTCTATCTCTCTCTCCGTCCGTCTCTCTCTCTTCCCGTCCGGCCTCCATGGGCGGCGGGTTTGAGCTATTTTGTTTCTTATTTTCTTTTCTCTTGTTGATCCCTTGTTCTCTTGATCACTTGTTTATGATTCATGTACGTTGCATGTGATATTTAATTTTCAGTTTGATATTGTTAGGATCATTATTCATGGAATCGTAGGATTAGTAATCAAGTTTTAGGGTTTATCATGTTCATGGGTGATGGGAAAAACCCTACTTTGGAGGAGAAGTTTGATAAAGCAATTTGGGTGATTGGATGATCATAGTATGTGGGTAACAACCTGATTTAAAGTTGAGAATCATGTTATATTAGGTTTAGTATGAATATAAGATGAACTAGATGCTTGGGAGAAAAGTTTCATGGACACTGATAATTCCCGTGTGGGTATTTTGAGTGAAATTGGAAACTTGAAATGAGCATATCTTTTGATCCAGGAATCGAAATTAAGATCCGTTTCAGGCTAAAACTATTACTTCGAATGTATTGAATCCAATAAAACTATTTTTGAGCCATGATCTGTTTGGAAACTGGAGTAATAAATTGGTGGAGTTATGATAGGTTATGTATGCTTTAGCTTAGAGGATGTTTGGGCAAGGTTTTGGGTTTTGTTTTGAACTATGAATTAAGTGGGATGTTAGGTTGGTGTTAGAACCCTAAACCATTGACTATGATATGCATGTAGCTAGTATAGCAAGTGTATTGCTATAATATTTTGTTTAATTAGAATATTGTTACATGTAGGTGACGAGTTCGTGACGACGAGTACGTAGAGTACTTTGATTGAATGCTATAGTTGGATTTGCTTTGAGGTTAGTAAACATTCCAAGCCTAGTGTGTTTATCTCTTTCGTGTCAAATGAATATTTTGATTTGTTACGACTCAAATGTGTTTACGTGCTACATGACTTGAAATACATGATTTCTACTTGTTAAATGATTTTGCTGAAAATATCACCATGATATTAATGAACTATAACGTAAAGTGGAAGAAGTTGTGCGGGTCCATTATTATTATCTTTGGGCGTGTTGGCTGCGGTCCCGTCTCTCTGTTTTGTCCGGTTGCAAGTCCCCGGATAGCGGCATGTACTCACTCCTTTGGCCGTTTGCAGTCTAGGGGGGGGGGTCGACACTTAAGGTCATGGAAGCTGTGGTTTATTTGAGTTCCCCCGTCACAACGAATTAATAATGATGGATTTTGGTTTTTGTTAATGGAAAAAGATTTGAAGTGTGATTTTGGATTTCCTAATGATTATGGAATTGGTTGGAAATATTATTGAAATGGGAACTCTCATGTTTTCCTACAAGGGTCACTTTATTTCAGTTGCGTTTTGAGAAAAAACTCTTACTTGTAAATGAGACTTTGTTTTACAACTATCTCATCATCATTTTACATGTTTGGGTGTTTGTTTACCAGTATTTCATGCTGATTTTGTACTGTGGTGTTTCTTTTTGATTCCGTACCACAGTATGGGATAAAATAGATAGATAGCCAAGATTAGAAAAGAAGCCCAAAGAATTAATGGAGCCACAACATGGAGCATGGAGCATTCCAAAAGGCTATGAAGGATGGACCAAGAGATGGAGGCACATGGAGATGCGTTTTTCATTCTAGGGTTCATAGATATTCTCATTGGCTTGGGAATATCTTAGTCTAGGAGGCCATATCCATATCACATTAATTTCTATTTGTGGATGTTTACTTTATTTTCTTATTCGTGTATGATTGATGCATGCAATTTGATAATAAGATAATTAACAACTCGGATCTTTTATTTGGAGTTGTGTCCAAACTCAAATAAGTAGATTAGTTGATATGGATCCAAAAACAATTTAAAATTAAAGAAAATCCCTCAAAACTGAAATATTACGTTTTGCCTTATCGCTTACTTAAACACTCATCATAAAATCGAATAATCATGCCCGTGCGTGCCGAACAGGGCGACTTGATTCATCATTATGCGGTGCGATGGCACACATAGTGTGCAATTGTTTGGAGTAAGAGTTTGGACGTAACTAGGTTATTATAATAAGGTTTATAACAACCTAGAGGCACTCAATTGGAATTATCTATGTGATACATAAATAAGAAGTTATTTGCCCAATTGAACTAAGAGTTGCATAGGATACAATTAAATTGTTCCTACCTAAATAACTAACTTTTGGGTGACTTGCCAAAGCAAGCTCAAAAGGAAGTGAAATATGGGTCTTGGCCAACTAGAAAATATAATGATATTTTCCGCATTAATATCTTGAGGGTTATTAATCCGTAGAAAAATTGTGGGAGCTGTATTTCATAATCTAGCCATTATTAAATATAGCTAATTGTTCACAAATACTAAAACGTGCGTATTTTCCTTTTGTAGAATTCCAATGGCAAACAAATCATCGAACTCATCGCACTCCCTACGCTCTGTTCTTGAGAAGGACAAGCTCTCCGGGACCAATTTTCTAGACTGGTACAGAAACTTGAGAATCGTTCTCAAGCAAGAAAAGAAACTGTACGCTCTAGAGGAGCAAGTTCCTGATGGTCTGGAAAACAACACTCCTGCAGCCCTAAAGGCGTATCAAAAGCGTGTTGATGACGCTAATGATGCGGCCTGCTTAATGCTTTGCACCATGTCCTGTGAGCTTCAGAAGCAACATGAGAACATGAATGCAGTCGATATGATCGCACACTTGAAGAAACTCTTCCAAGAGCAGACTAGGGTTGAGAGGTATGAAGTTTCCAAGGCATTGTTCAAACGTCATCTGTCATAGGGGAACCCCGTAGGGCCACATGTGCTGTGTATGATAGGCTATCTTGAGAGCCTGGGGCGCCTAGGGTTTCCGGTAAGTCAAGAGTTGGCCACCGATCTAATCTTGCAATCGTTGTCTGAGAGTTATGGACAGTTCATCAAGAATTCTAACATGAATGAGATCGTGAAACCTCTGCCAGATTTACTCAATATGTTTAGGACAGCTGAATAAAGCATCAACAAGGGTAAGGGTAAATCCATAATGATGGTGCAGAAAGGAAAGGGCAAAAGGTTTGCCTCTGCCTCCAAGGAAAAAGGCAAGGCAGTTGCCAAACCCATGGAATTTTCCCTTAAGCCTGTTGGTGGCGTTTCCAAAGGTGTGACTAAAGGTGAGTGTCACTAATGCCGTCAACCTGGACACTGGAGGAGGAACTGCCCAAAATATCTGCAGGATAAGAGACTTGGAATAGTAATTCCACCACCACCAGGTATTTTTTTCATAGATGTCAACTTAATTATCTCTTCATAATGAGTGAAATACCCCGTTTTGTGACTATGGGTATTTTGTGATATTCTTGTAAGTGTTGGGGAGTTAATTTAATTGTAGAGAGTTAATTATAATGGTTACGAGAGTTTGGGGGATCTTTGTGACTTTAGTCCAAGAGTTTTAGTGTCTTTTATTTGAGTTTGGGGGAGGTAGTTGTCTTTTGGCAAAAATAAAGGGGGGAAAAGTGTCTTTTGACCCAACTTTTCTTCCTGCGTAAAGTTTCCTAATTCAGGAGGGTTTCCTTCCTTATGAAGTTGATTTCTTTCCAGCTCTCATAAAACCTTCACTCTCCCTATTTCTCTCTATCTCTCTCACCCGAACCTCTCTCTCTCACTCTCTCGGCTCTCTTTCTCTCCCTTCCCGACGGCAACAACCACCGCCACCGCCGCCGTCTCTCTCTTCCTCCGATCAGGTAATCTCTCTCTCTCTCTCTCTCTCTCTCTATTTTCCTTCTTTCTTTCTTTCTTTCTTTATTCCTTTCTTTCTTTCTTTCTTTCTATCTCTCTCTCCGTCCGTCTCTCTCTTTTCGTCCGGCCTCATGGGCGGCGGGTTTGAGCTAGTTTTGTTTCTTCTTTTCTTTTCGCTTGTTGATCTCTTGTTCTCTTGATCACGTGTTAATGATTCATGTACGTTGCATGTGATCTTTAATTTTCAGTTTGATATTGTTAGGATCATTATTCGTGGAATCGTAGGCTTAGTAATCAAGTTTTAGGGTTTATCATGTTCATGGGTGATGGGAAAAACCCTAGTTTGGAGGAGAAGTTTGATTAAGCAATTTGGGTGATTGGATGATCATAGTATGTGGGTAACAACCTGATTTGATGTTGGGAATCATGTTATATTAGGTTTAGTATGAATATAAGATGAACTAGATGCTTGGGAGAAAAGTTTCATGAAAATTGATAATTCCCGTATGGGTATTTTGAGTGAAACTGGAAACTTGAAACGAGCATATCTTTTGATCCAGAAATCGAAATTAAGATTCGTTTGAGGCTAAACCTATTATTTCAAATGTTTTGAATCCAATGAAACTGTTTTTGAGCCATGATCTGTTTGGGAAACTGGAGTAATGAATTGGTGGAGTTATGATAGGTTATGTATGCTTTAGGTTAGAGGATGTTTGGGCAAGGTTTTGAATTTTGTTTTGAAGTATGAATTAAGTGGGATGTTAGGTTGGTGTTAGAACCCTAAAACATTTACTATCATATGCATGTAGCTAGTATAGCAAGTGTATTGCTAGAATATTTTATTTAATTAGAATATTGTTACGTGTAGATGACGAGTTCGTCGACGACAAGTACGTAGAGTACTTTGATTGATTGCTATAGTTGGATATGCTTTGAGGTAAGTAAACATGCCAAGCCTAGTGTGGCTATCTCTTCCCGTGTCAAATGAATATTTTGATTTGTTACGCCTCAAAATGTGTGTACGTGCTACATGACTTGAAATACATGATTTTTACTTGTTTAATGATTTTGCTGAAAATATCACCATGATATTAATGAACTATAACGTAAAGTGGAAGAAGTTGTGCGGGGCCATTATTATTATCTTTGGGCGTGTTGGTTGCGGTCCCTCCCCTCTTTTTGGTCCGGTTGCAAGTCCCCGGATAGCGGCATGTACTCACTCCTCTGGCCGTGTGAATTCTTAGGGGGGTGTCGACACTTAAGGTCATGGAAGTTGTGGTTTATTTGAGTTCCCCCGTCACAACGAATTAATAATGATAGATTTTGGTTTTTGTTAATGGAAAAAGAGTTAAAAGTGTGATTTTGGATTTCCTAATGATTATGGAATTGGTTGGAAATATTATGGAATTGTGAACTCTCATGTTTTCCTAGAAGGGTCAACTTTAATTCAGTTGCGTTTTGAGAAAAACTCTTACTTGTAAATGAGACTTTGTTTTACAACTATCCCATCATCATTTTACATGTTTGGGTGTTTATTTACCAGTATTTCATGCTGATTTTGTACAGTAGTGTTTCTTTTTTATTTCTGCACCACAGGTTTAGAGGACGGTTATCTGGCGTAGAAGGGGACGCGTATCATCATATGGATCACTAGTATTTTTATTTTAAATTTGAACTCTATAGTATTTTAAACACTTTACTTGCTTTATGCCCAGTGTGAGGCTAGAATAATTTGGTTTGTAATAATGGATAGCTTCAATTAGTTTTATTTATCATTGTGGATGTTTTTGCTTGAGAACCATGTTATAAAATCTCCTTGTATCCGGGTTTAATCTCGGGTACGGAGTGACATCCCCGGGCCTCCGGCTTGGGCCATTTGGGGGTGTTACAATCGGTATTGGATACTGGATGTGAATCTCACATTTTTTGAAATGTGCAGGACCTAAAGCGAAGTTGAAGATTGGCTAAAGGGGAGATAGGCCTGCGCGTTAGGAATGGAGCAAGAGTTGCTGCATTGGTCGTAGGCGTGTACGAGCTGTCTCTGCCTTCAGGATTATTTTTAGAATTAAATATTTTCTATTTTGTGCCTGCTATGAGCAGAAATATTATTTCTATTTCTTGTTTGGACAAGGATGGTTTTACTATTTCAATAAAGAAAAATTGTTGTTCCACTTATTTTTATAGTATTCACTATTGTAGTGGGGTGGTTATTTAATGGATTATATATCCTTGATCTAAGCAATCATGTTTGTACCATTAATACTAAGACGATTAAAATGAATAATTTAAATCCTGCTTATCTATGGCACTGTCGTTTAGGCCATATAAACGAGAAACGTGTATCTAGACTCCATAAGGATGGATTTCTAGACTCATTTGGTTTTGAATCATATGAGACATGTGAGGCTTGTTTATTTGGAAAAATGATAAATTCCTCTTTCAATAAGAAATGTGAGAGGACTAGTGAGCAATTACCACGCCATCCAGGGGTGGTTATGTCTACTTCATCACATTTACTGATGATTTGAGTAGATATGGATTTGTATACCTTATGAAGGCCACATTTGAGTCCTTTGAAAGGTTCAAAGAATTTAAGAATGAATTATAGAAGCAGCTTGGCAAAAGTATTAAGGCTCTACGATCAGATCCTGGAGGAGAGTACTTAAGCCAAGAGTTTGACGACTATCTTAGAGAGTGTGGGATAATATCCCAACTCACTCCACCCGGAACGCCATAGTGGAATGGCGTGTACGATAGGAGGAATCAAACTCTATTAGATATGGTTCGATCTAGGATGTTTCAAACTGATCTTCCATTATCATTTTGGGGCTATGCTCTATTGAGTGCAGCTTTCACCATTAACGGTGTTCCATCTAAATCAGTTATGAAGAAACCACATGAGATGTGGAGTGGGAGGCGTCCCATAGTGTCGTTCATTAATATTTTGGGCTGCGATGTCTATGTAAAACGTTTACAATCAGACAAGCTAGGGCCTAAGTTGGACAAATGCAAATTTGTGGGATACCCTATGGAAACTAAGGGATATTATTTTTACAATCCAACTGAGAACAAAGTGTTTGTTGCTCGGACCGGCGTGTTTATAGAAAGAGAGTTTGTCTCTAAAGAAGCAAGTGGGAAGACTGTAGAACTTGCAGAAGTTCAAGAACCACAAAGCATTGATCCTACTATGGAACATGAACATGAACCACAAGAGGTTATAGAACAACCTGTTCAAGTAACACAAGAGCTTCGTAAGTCTAGTAGAATGCGCCAGGAACCAGAGAGGTATGGACTTCTCGTGACTGAATTTGGTGACACGATGCTCATAGATGATGAGACGACTACCTATGAAGAGGCCATATAAGCGCGGGACTCTCAAAAGTGGCTTAAGGCCATGAGATCCGAGATGGAATCCATGGATGCCAACAAAGTATGGACTTTGGTTGAACCACCCGAGGGGGCACGCCCCATAGGGTGAAAGTGGGTCTTCAAGAAGAAGATCGACATGGATGGTTATGTGATTACCTATAAGGGTCGATTGCTGGCTAAAGGATTCAGACAGATTCGTGGTATTGACTATGATGAAACCTTTTCACCAGTCGCAATGATCAAATTCATCCGAATCTTACATGTTATTGCAGCATACTACGGCTATGAGATTTAGCAGATGGATGTCAAAACAGCATTCTTGTATGGGAATCTCCTCGAGGATGTGTACATGACACAACCTGAGGGTTTTGAAGATCCAAAGCAAGTCAACAAAGTCTGTAAACTGCAACGATCCATTTATGGATTAAAGCAAGCTTCTAGGAGTTGGAATCAACGTTTTTATGAAGTACTCAAAGAGTCTGGCTTCATCAAAAACAACGATGAGTCTTGTGCCTCCACGAAGGTTAGTGGGAGCTCTGTTGCTTTTCTGGTCTTGTATGTGGATGACATACTACTCATTGGAGACGAAATTCCCATGCTGCAATCTGTTAAAGATTGGCTAGGAAAGTGTTTCTCAATGAAAGACTTAGGTGAAGCAGCCTATATACTTGGTATAAAGATCTATAGAGATAGATCTGAAAGACTGCTAGGCCTAAGTCAAAGTACATATATTGACAAGGTGTTGAAACGGTTCAGCATGCAAGATTCCAAGAAGGGACTCTTGCCCATGTGGCATGGAATCACTCTTTTGAAAAGTGGTTGTCCTTCCAATGAGATTGAGAAGGAACGCATGAGTAGGGTTCCCTATGCCTCGGCCATAGGATCCATCATGTACGCCATGTTATGTACTAGACCAGATGTGTGATATGCATTGAGTATGACAAGCAGATATCAGTCCAATCTAGGTGAGAGTCACTGAATTGCGATCAAGAACATCCTAAAGTACTTAAGAAGAACTAAGGATGTGTTCTTGATATTTGGAGGTGAAGAAGAGTTGCGTGTAAGAGGTTACACGGATGAAAGCTTCCAAACCGACAGAGATGATTTCAGATCACAGTTGGGGTTTGTATTTTGCCTGAATGGAGCAGCGGTGAGCTGGAAGAGTTCCAAGCAAGAGACGGTGGCTGATTCTACAACAGAGGCTGAATACATTGCTGCGAATGGCGCAGCAAAAGAAGCTGTTTCGATTAGAAAGTTCGTTAATGAGCTTCATGTGGTTCCTAGAATTGCGGATCCAATAGAGTTGTATTGTGACAACACTGGGGTGATCGCGCAATCAAAAGAACCCATGTCGCACCAGAAATCCAAGCACGTACTCAGGAAGTTCCATCTTATTCGAGATATTATCGAAAGATGAGACATTCGGATATGCAAGATTCCTACAAATGAGAATCTGTCAGATCCACTTACAAAGTCGCTTGTTTAGCGCAAGCATGAAGGGCAAACTAGGAGCATTAGCATACGAGATGTACCGGATCGGCTGTAGTGCAAGTGGGATACTGTTGGAATAGGTGTCCTAGAGGCAATCTAGTTTATTATGAACAATAAATTGGCTAGAACATTCATCGTATTATTTATTGGATATTTAATATAATGAAGTCCTCAGATTTACAATGTTGTTGTTTATCTTAAATATCCCTAGTCCATTATAATGATTAGTAGGAAAATCATCTATATACTAGTATGGAATTGGATTGATATAGAGATATCATGATCCAACACATGGGTATGCATTATGAGTAATGGCATACTGGATTGACCCATCTCCGAGAAGGCTACATATAAGTTATGTAATGTCACAAGTGCTTTTCACGGTGAAAACAGTATTGTCATCCTTAGAATTGAAGTCACTAGATGTTTTAGTTGTGGAATATTGTGTTTTGGTAGCGACAAACGCTACACCGTGATTGGGTAGTCATAAAGGTGCGTATTGGACACAATAGGAAGCAATCTTATATATCGTAGTCATGTAGATAGAATTTTTCCTTCCCACATAACGGGAGAAAATATCTTAGGCCACCCGAGGGATAGTGCTTATAGAATGTCTGGCCAGACTCAAATAAATCAATATGGGATATTGATGTTATTTGCACGAATAATGCTATTCCTAGGATCGAGGAACTATGGATTGGATATACTATTTTGACTTGTATGTCTCGTGTCCAATCCGGATATTTAGACAAAGGGATGAGACAATACTTGCACAAGGTTTGTCATGATGAATATTTCTATTTGTTGTCTAGAATGGATGTCTTGCTAGAGGTCGCTCCATATTAGTAAATGGTTACTACCAACTAAATAGAGCCTATGGGGTCACACGCCATTTAGGGGTGAACTAGACTTGAGAATTAATTAATTAATATGATATATTAATTAATTAGAATGATCAAATCGCAATAACTTGCTAACTTAGTAGGACTAATATGCAAGTTGGACTAATCCGAACTTGAGTAGGATTATGAGAGGACATTTATGTAGTAACAAGTGTTGTTGGATTATATAAAAGATTCTCCTTGCTTCATTCCCTACAACTTATGCTCATAACATACATTGAGTAGGAGAGAAGGAAGGAGAGAGCAAAACAAAGAGGGCCGCCCGATCCCCCTTCGTCCGCCCCTACCTGTCGGCCACAACGGGAGGACGCCCCCTCTCTTTTGGTGCTCCGTTGTGATTTCTTCATCCTTATCCATTCCTCCTAGCTAGCACAAGGCGTTTGGAAGATCTAGATCTCACCTCTAGGCGTGAATCAACCGTAGAGACGTGATATTTTTCGCGTTAGAAGTCATCAAGGAGACCTCAAAGGTACATAACACAGTTCTCTTACCATCGTCATGATTTGTCTTCCTGTGATCCTTGGAGGGTCTTGATTGGATGCATTTATTGTTTTTCTGTTGCGTGTCCATGATCAAAACCCTACAATATCCCATCTCAGATCGAGATATTGTGGATTAGATATGTGGTTTATAGTAGACCTTGTGGAATACTACTAGCACCTTTAAGGCTTAAGCATTTTTATCCGGTGGTACGGATAAAGAAGTTGTTGGGACAGTAATCCTCTCAGGTTGTTACATATTGATGTTTACACTAGAGTTTGCATTCATTTTTAGACATTGAATATCCACAAAATTTGTCTTCTTTGTGTTATTTTTCTGACTTGTGGGTGTTTGACTTGGTCTCCCATCAAAGTGCTACCTTCTAGGTATGTGATAGTGTAGTGTTTAACTGGTATTTGGGGTTCGACGAGAGGGGATTTTGGTAGTTTTCATATATGTTTACCAACTTGGATTATTGGGGATGCATGATGTATTTGGTCATGCACAAGGTTTTTCTTTGTTATTGGTGTGTCGCCATATCACACAGTTGAATTATTGGGGATGCATGATTTCGTTGGCAATTCACAGCCATTGTTTTTGCTGTTAAGTTTTCAAGTTCTTGCTTTCGTTATTTGTATGTAGATTCCCGCTGCGATTAGCTAACATTGCTTTTTAAAGGCTTAATTACTTAATGCATACCCCCAGTTTGTCGAAACTATCACACTGCACTCCCCACTTCCAGAATTAGCTGATTGCGTCCCCTATTTGCAAAAAAGACGTTAATGTTAAACTTGGAACGATACTCAATCATCAAATTCAAACCCGATGTGGGTATTTTCATAAAGTGCACATTATTTATGATACAATCGCATCACATTGTGTGCGATAATTCCCCCCCGTTACGTTAATTTTGCGATGAAATTTCATTCCCAGTTTGACATTGACGTCTTTTCTAGAAGTGGGGGATGCAATAACCTAGTTTTAGAATTAGGGGTTGCAATGTGATAGTTTCGGAAAGCTGGGGTATGCATTAAGTATTTAATCATTTTTTTAATTGTTGGCGCAGTTGTGTTGATGTGGTTTCTGATTTTTCTGCTGCTGTGTTGTGCTCAGATATGTGCTTGCCTTCTATAGTTCGTTTCAGGTATTGTATGATGTTCTTATTTTGTAGAGTCTTCGGTGCCCAAATTGGCTTTGTGTGTGACCCATAATAAAAGCAACACAACTTCTGTAACCACAACATGTGCATATTGAAAATGTTGGGTTTGACTTGAATTTAAAGTCGGCAGAAAGTGAGGCGGTGGTATAGTTGGGTAATGAGACTTGCTTTGGAAGCAAGTGGTCATGCTAGGAATGTTTCATTTTTTTGGTTTCCACCGCCACTACCGACATTCCTATAAACACTCATTCTTTGGTACTCAAAAAACAACACACATAGACTGTACTGAGAGTTTGTACAAAATATTTCCTTGTGTGTGTGTGGGTGATTGGTCGTCGTGGCTGTTGTGGCCATGTCGTGCATTGTAATCGGGTTCTCTTCTCAATAAAATATCGGGTTGTGGCTGTGGAGATAGCTAGCAAGTTCGTTGTGAATTTGGTAGTGAACCAAGTTAAATATATGTCTCGTTGTTGATTTTGTTTCATTGTTGTTGCTCAAATATCCCCAGGTTATAACAAACCGGTATCAAAGTTTGGTTAAGGGATCACCAGTTTTAACAAATTGGTATCAGAGTCGGGGTTCCAAGATCTAGGTGGAGCCAAGATCTAGGGTTTCACGTTTTGGTGGAACTCAAATCTAGGGTTTCGCAAGTCATGTGGAGCAGGCTAGCCGGAGTTGGGTTTCGAGATTCCGCCAAGAATGATGTCTATTTGGCGAGCAAGATCGATTTGTATGTGAAAGAGAAGCAGGTATACCCACCTTCTGAAGTCCTGTGGAGGGGGCTATCCGGAATCCAGTCGGAGCAATCTGGTCCGAATCTGATTAGGCGTACAAGGGATCTGGCAGATCCAACAAGCATGCGGTTCAGGCGCATCCGGCGTTCTAGCGAATGACGTTTAGGTTCAATCTAGCTCCCGGCATTGAGCATATGGCGTGTGAATTGAATCTAGTTCTGGCTCTTGCGTTGTAGGAACTCGTTGGAGTTCGAGCAACGACATGGAGCATCTGGCCCGTGAAATTTCTGGCACGCGCATCTGATCTTGGTTCTGGCGCGCATTCTGCACGTGTCTCTTCTGGTGTGCCTCTATTTTTGGGGCGTGTACCATGAAACACATTGAGCTCGCATATGGCGAGATCTAATTCTGGCGAGCATCTGGCGCATCTGAGGCATTCGGGCGCATTTGGCATGACATCTATGCACTTGTCATGGTGCATATCTCTGGCGCAATTAGGCGCACCGGAAATACATTCGGTCCTGCTTTCTCAGTGAATGTAATCGAGACTGGTTCTGGATGAAGCAATTGTTTTTGGTTTTCGGAAGTGCAACCACATCGGGCGCATTCGTTGCAGGAACGCATGGTAGTTTGAGCAACGATTTGGTGATTCGGGTTTCGCATACAGCTGTTGAACATCTGTTTGGGGAGGTGTGCTCGTTACTGGTTCTAGGAGATGCATCCTTTTCTAGATTGATGAGAGGAGCATCAATTATGGTTCATGTTGCTGAGATATTTCAAGTCAAGGTGGATATTTGTTGAGTTTGACTTGAATTCAAAGTCGCAGAAAGTGAGGCGGTGGTATAGTTGGGTAATGAGACTTTCTTTGGAAGCAAGTAGTCATTTTAGGAATTTTTCCTTTTTTTGTTTCCACCGCCACTACCTACATGCCTATAAAGGCTCATTTTTTGGGACTCACAAAATAACACAAAGAGACGGTGTTGAGATTTAGTGCGAGATATTTTCTTGTATGTGTAGGTGTTTGGTTCTGGGTGGTCGTCGTGGCCATTGTGGCCACGGCGTGCACCGTAATCAGGTTATCTTCTCAATAAAATATCGGGTTCTGGTCATGGAGGTAGCTAGCAAGTTCGTTTTGAATTCGTTAGTGAACCACGTTAAATATTTGTCTCGTTCTTGATTTCGTTTCCCCGTTCTTTCTCGAGTACCACCAATTTATAACAGAAAACATGCAAGATTGCAATTCAAGTATGCAAAACACAGGTAAGGAGAGCTAATGAGTGGTACAAGAAAACCCGTAACTGTGAAAATAATGAGAGAATAGTAATATATGCATGCCCACCAAAAACTAGTACATTAACCCCTGGAGAAAAATGTTCGGCAAGGAGAATGATAATTGACAAGGAAGATTAGAAGTTATAATCAGGAGAATGATAATTGAAAAGGAAGATTAAGAATGCTGGAAAAAATTCATCTACTTATTTATCACAAACAAAAGCATACTTGTTGTTTCCAGAGCCACAATATAGGGGTTGGGCCAAACTTTAACCCCTTGTCAAGCAATAATCAGACCCACAAAGCATAGAATCCCAAATCGCTAATTTGAGTCATCTCCTAATTTATTAAGTTGTGAATATATACATGCAATGCATGAGATGGACTTTGTGCTCCAGACAATATTTTCATTTTTTTAGCTTCATTGGAAACATTCAATATGCATATATGTTCTTTGGTTTCCTTTAGACTTTTGTTTCTCTCCCTTTTTTTTTGGCGCAATCACTAAGTAATTGATTCTTATACTGGAAGTTGTATAAAAAATGCATGTGTTTTGGTGCGATGCTAATTTTTAATTAATTGTTTTGCCTCTTGTGTATGCGGTTCTCTATTTGGAATGTCTGAAATGATATTTTAATTTCTTCGCACCATTATATGTATTTGCAAATGCTAACAGTCTTACTTCATTCCAATGCTTTTTTAAAGCCATGAATTGCATTGAAATTAGATACATTGATGATGTGCAAGCATTATAGATGATTGACTACATAGTCGTAGGTGTTACTGAGTGAATTGGGAGTGAATAAAATTTGGCTTTAAGCAGAAGATAGATTACGTGAAAACCTAGATGTGATTGTGTTACTAACTATTGATGGTCGACCAAGAAACTTTCCAAATAAATAAATGTTGTTTCATTGTCTGTATATTTATTTTCATGTGCATCAATCCACCGTGGATAAGACATGGTGTTAGTAAAAAGATCGAACAACACAAGATAGCTAAATGTCGGGTGATTTCATTTGCAAAATTCACTATAGATGTATGATTGTGCAATTTTTTACACTAGTGTTGTAGTTGAAGACATAATGTAGCTATGCAGTTACAGGATCAAATACTCTAGAAGAGGGAGCGGATGAATAGAGTATGACAATTTTTTTTCAAAAATGTGGTTTTAAAACAAATGAGAATGACTTGGAGTATTTCAAGCTTTGAACTCAGTTTCAAGGATTTGAAATCAAAACAGACAGTTTAAAAGAAATTGAGTATTTCAATGCTTTGAACAGAAACCTGTTTTGAAGCAGCGTCGAAAAAATGTAGAGAACACTAAAGTAAGACAGTGAACACAGTGATTTGTTACGAAGTTTGGTCCTACTCTCCGCCTGAGGGATCTAATCCCTGTAGGATTTCAATAACTTCTTATTTATCAAAAGCTAAGCCCTAGATCTCAGGCCAAGAGAAATGCCTTACTCTTTGCCAGGCTTGGAAAAAATCCTCCGGGCATGTCCTCTTTCGATTCAGAGGAAACCGTAGAGATGGTGTATAATTACCATCGTTGGTTCGTTTATGGGGACTTGATTGTGATGAGAAAGTGGAACTCCTGGATGGAGGATATTTCGGATCTAGACTTCTCTGAAACATCCCTTAAAGTCCACATCTGGGAATTACCAACTAATTGTCAAACTGAGCAGATTGGCAAGGAGATTGGACACAGTTTGGGTATTGTCGAAGAGACGTGGGCTCAAACAAAAGGAGTGCTCGCAAGAAAAACTGTTAAGGTTCAATTGAGACTCGAAGTTAAGGACCCTCTCCCTGGAGCCAAAAGAGTTACTATCAATAATGGCCGAGAAGTGTATGTCTGGATCCGATATGAAATGTTGTCTAATGTGTGCTCTTACTGTGGAAGGATGGGGCATGAAGTTAAATACTGTCCAGTAGTTCGAGAGAAGAATCTGAACCCATATTCTGTTCCTCTCCTCTATGGACAGTGGCTAACTAATAAGGCCATGATAACTTTTGCTTTGGGTTTAAAATTAGATATGTCGCACGCTTTTGGACCGCTAGACACTTCAACTTTTAACCAGAAGGGGCAAAGTGGGAATCACGCTCAAATCTCTACTTACACTGGCAGATCGTTCGAAGATGATGACGAAGATATGGGAATGTCGATTGAAGAAAAAGAATTCCATGCCAGAGAACAAGTTAAGGAATCCAGAAGGGAGATGTTGTGGGAATTTAAAACTGTTGACAGGGGTGACACAATATCTTAACGCGTATGCGCAAGTGCACGGTCAAGTAATATAGGGGTGGTATTTCAACCCTGAATTATCGATCCCACGAGGACAGACTTTAGAATATTTAATTAGTTATTCGAATACAGTAACTGGAGGAAAGATTTGATTGATTTAAAAATTAAAATAACATCTAACTAATATTTTGTATTTTTTTTTTATTTTTTAAATCAGATATGGAGAAACTAGGCAATCTCTAGATCACCTAGGGTTGTAGACGATTTCCTGTTCAGCTATGTAACACGTTAATCCTATTCTAGTTCAGCCGGGTAATAGGCTATGACAATATCCTCTCGGTATCATGTCATTTTACGTCTCGGTTAACTACAATCTCCTCTCGGTCCCATGTTGTCTACCGGTCCGTTCTAGCATGTCATCTATTGGTACGATAACGGGTCATGTTGGTCCACCGTTTCACGAAACAGCTGAATAATCCTACCGAATTTACCCACACTAAGGCTAATCCTAACACTTCTCCTTTCCGGTCTCGGTGATTCAGGATTGTGTTCAAGTTTTCATCACAATTAAGCTAAGTCACTGTCGTGCACTCATCTAATTACCTAGCGTGTCCGGGTAGCTACTCCATTCATACTAAAGATTAAGCGTAGAACAAGAACATGTAACTAAAATAAATACTAACATTAAGCGAGACGATGAACTATGAACAAACCCTATTTTTTATGAATATTAAATCATAATGCGGTCGTGTCAATAGATGAGATTCACTAACAAGTTCAAGAAAGTAAATATTCATCAAGAGTTCAAAATCACACGCATGAAACAAAGTCAAAAACCCAGAAAATCATTCGTCTACATGAAATCCTAGGCTCTCATATAGATGCCTAGAAAATAGTTTAGCTAATAGTAATCAACCAACAAGAACTTACAAGTTTCTCCATACAAGGATTGAGAGAGGAAGAAGAAGAAGAAGAAGAAGAAGAAGAAGAAGAAGAAGAAGAAGAAGAAGAAGAAGAAGAAGAAGAAGAAGAAGAAGAAGAAGAAGAAGAAGAAGAAGAAGAAGAAGAAGAAGAAGAAGAAGAAGAAGAAGAAAAACCTAGATCTTCAATGGAGGAGCCCTCCTCTTGAACTCTAGCCTCCTCCTTGCGTGAGTCTTTTTTTTTTTTTTTATCTTTCTTCCGTGCGTTCATCTCATAAAAGAGTCCACGTTCTTTTATTTTTTTTTAAGTATTGTGATCTTGTGATCACGATTTTTGATCATAGGATCACATTGTGGTCTTGCGGGTGATCTTGTGTTCATATGATCACCTTTTGTGATCATAGGATCACATTGTGGTCTTGTGGGTGATATTGTGATCACAATTAGTGATCCTACACTTCCAGTAAGTTGCTCACGTATGGCCACCAAATTTTTACTAAGTGTTTGGCCATTTTTTATCTAAGGGGTCAAAGTGCCATTAGAGAAACTTCATTAAATTGCATTTGCCTCCCCTCTTCATGTATTTTCAATGTTTCTTCACGATTTCTTCTTCGTTTAAGCTCCCGAAAAATGTCCAAAGCTTGTTTCTCCTCTCCGCTTCATCTCCCAAGCTCTGTTTCCTGCCAAAACTACACGAAACACAACCCGTTCGATCAAACGTGACAAAAATCTATAAAATAATGCGAGAAACACTTGGATTAACAAATTAGTGCTCAAAGCTAAACTTCTACGTTTTATCTACATTCATAGTGTAAAACTAAGATTATCAACCCGGAAATCACGCAAAACGTTATAAACCATGCAAGAAATATAACTCTAATAGAGAGTTATCAAATCCCCCCACACTACCTTTTTGCGTGTCCCGAGCAAAATCAAAGCTTACACTACATTTAACCCACCGAATTTCATAAGAATTCACTAGCCATGTGACACAAACAACAAACACACACAATGCAATCAACATGACTATAAACAATGCAAGAATTGAAACAACGTTTTTTTTTTCTTTTTATCAAGAGACGAGCAATCTCACTATCACTAACCAAAATCATCAAGTTCTCACAAATCTCTTTTGCAATTCACACAACCGAAATAAGGAATTGAAAATCAATGATCCTAAGAAAAAGCTCACTAAGGGGTCCCCAAAAGTCCACCAAACTCAATCCAAGATCCGGGCACGTCCTTTAGCTCAGAGGGTCTGGCAACCTTAGCCCTATAGTAGTCTTTCGTCGCCAAGTCATATGAGGTTTTCAGACCCTCTTAGCCGATATTGCGTTGAATGCAAATTGTCCCAGTGACAGGAGACACAACTCCGTGTAATACGGCTTGACTTTAATTTTCCTTAGATGCTCTAATTGGTTTGAATCCAAATTCCCCGCGTGAACGGGGGCACATTAGGCTGTTCACCGTATCTAGTCCAAGAGATGATTTTGATTTATTTATTTTTTCTTTTTCATTCTCTTCTAATTAATTCAGCCGTGCATTTAGGGTAACTAAGTGTGGGCTTTTTCGGTTAGCTCTTGAAACTGCCGTAAGGGATGGTGGTGTACACTCCCTAACTTCACTTAGGCGGGAGCAATGTACCACATGGAACCGACTCTACACGAAGGTCCACCCCAAATTTACAAGAGGCCACAAGTTTCCACTCAAAAACAGACTATTCAACTCCTTAAGACTAAATTCTCCTAGCACAATAAATGAACTAAAGGTATGCCCTCGTCTTATTTCCACTTTTCCCAGAATACTCAGGACTTCCTTTCGTGAAACCGGTGCATAGGATACTAAAAATTAAGGTTTTCTCCACTACGGTGCTTCCTATTCATTGAGACTCTTTCACTGAACTCTGTCTAGTTTCAAGCTTCATCAATTGCCCAACTCATTTTTTTTTTTTTATTTTTTTTTTAATTTTCACTTTTCTGGTTTTTTTTTCAATTTTTTCTAGACTCTATATGCTTTTGGCCAACTCGATTAACCACAAGTTTTGGGTAGGGGACTCAATAAAGTAAAAGTGCAAAGAAATGCATACTAACAATCCTAACACAATACGACACTATATCAAACACTCTACACTAACCACACGTACTACACAATACGACACAACTGCATGTAACTGGAGATGCATAACTGACATGGCTAGCAAAGTTATACACAGACACCCCCCCCCCCCACACACACTTAAGCGTTTCGTTGTCCTCAACGAATTCAGAGATATAATTAGAGGACTCATCTCTTAAATGTGATGGCGGTGGATCTACACAATTATTTCTCAAAACGTTGAACAGAGAGAGTTAGAGGTACCTGGGGTGCCCGGACCTACATGGGCACCGTGTCTGCAAAACTGCAACAAGAAGGGGTCTTATGGACCGTTGACAGTTTCCGGAAAAGTCTCACCTCGCGTCCGGATTCCGATGCGCCTACTAAACATTCTCTATCGCACACATCAAGAAGGGGAACCCGAAGCATCTTTTGTACCAGTGTCCCTGCACACTGATTGGAAGAATTAACACTACTCTCTCTCACCCCTTAAAATCATGTATGGAGAACTTAAATAAAAAACAAAAATAAATAGCATCCTACTCTACATTGGGTTGCCTCCCAAACAGCGCTTGTAATTTAAGGTCAACGGCCCGACCCGGTTACCTCAACCGAAAAGGATGGTGGAGGATGCTTTATCCCTCCACTTCTTCTTCTTCCACCATCTCTTTTCAATGAAGTTTTTCCCATGAGCACCCAAGTGCTCTGAAGATGGTGGATAGTTGTGGAAGCTGACTTCTTTCATTTTGCAATTGATCTTCTTGAGAAACTTCCAACAAGTACCACTGGGCTCAGTTGAATCTCTGTCCATAAAATCATCCCAGTAATACCTCATTTGTGCTAGATGCTCTTTACCCCACCCATGCAATTCATCCACACCCCCACACGTGTTTGTTTTCAACTCCTTGACTATGGCGTTTGGATCATCAATATAATAGCCAATATGACACGAAATTAAAAATTTCTCATGATGCTCTTCCCCATAAGAATCTCCATACACAAGTATTTCCAACTCATCACAGACTTGATTAACATGAGATATGGAGAATTCTTCAAAAGTATGAGTAGGGGCTTTTACCTCAACCGATAAGGGCACAAGTGCTTCATCAGGTTCATCATCAGCACACCATAGGCTTCCAATGTCGGTTTCTTCCCATTCATTCCAAGGAAGTGAGGGCTCTTGCAGTTTTGGCTGGCAATACAGAAGGTCCTCCCATCTTGGGCACACAGGTCCACTGCAGTCTGAATCAGAGTCTGAGTCCTCATACATGGCAGAGTCCCCCAATGGTTCTTGGACACTGCAGTCTTCGCTCGACTCAGTTATCTCTTCTTCCACTTGTGGCGGCGATGGTGAAGGTTCAATTTTTGGCTCTCTCTCATATAGCAAGGTCTCCTCTTGTGGCTCTCGAATACTTGATTCCCCTGCTATTGACAGTTTCTCTAGCCGTCATCTCCCTCACGTATTCCATACCTATGGTTGAATCCTCTTGTGGCACTTGTGCAGCTATGAACAAAGACTTTGTGCACACTTGGATGTCCACCATAATACTACGCCGTTCTGCCATAATTGGTGATGAGTCTTCCTGGTGCTGATGAAGCTGGGGGGAATGTACTCGACATGAGTCTCTACGGTCGTGCCAAATGCTGCACACATAGCACCAAGTTATGCATGCGTCCTCTTCTTCATGGTTACCCCTGCAGTGGAAACAGTAGGGGGGACCCGAATAACAGTCTTCGCTCCACATGCTTATATAGTCTCTTGCTTCCTGCGTTCCTGAAAAACAGACTCACAAGACACCCGTGAAGCACAGAGATATAGAATAAAAAGATTAAAACTAAGCCAAAAAATAAAAATACTCTAAACTAACTCCTAACTAAATAATCTACCGCTGCACCCGGCGATGGCACCAAAAACTTGATGCGATTTCTTAACGCGTATGCGCAAGTGCACAGTCAAGTAATATAGGGGTGGTATTTCAACCACGAATTATCGATCCTACGAGGACAAACTTTAGATTATTTAATTAGTTATTTAGTTTAGAATACAGTAACTGGAGGAAAGATTTGATTGATTTAAAAATTAAAATAACAGATAACTAATATTTTTGTATTTTTTTTTAATTTTAAAAGAGATATGGAGAAACTAGGCAATCTCTATATCACCTAGGGCTGTAGACGATTTCCTGTTCAGCTATGTAACACGTTAATTCTATTCTAGTTCATCCGGGTAATAGGCTATGACAATATCCTCTCGGTCTCATGTCATTTTACGTCTCGGTTAACTACAATCTCCTATCGGTCTCATGTTGTCTACCGGTCCGTTCTAGCAGGTCATCTACTGGTACGATAACGGGTCATGTCGGTCCACCGTTTCACGAAACAGCTGAATAATCCTACCGAATTTACCCACACTAATTCCAATCCTAACACTTATCCTTTCGGTCTCGGTGATTCAGGATTGTGTTCAAGTTCTTAGCTAAGTCACTGTCGTGCACTCATCTAATTAGCTAGCGTGTCCGGGTAGCTACTCCATTCATACTAAAGATTAAGCGTAGAAAAAGAAGATGTAACTAAAATAAATACTAACATTAAGCAAGATGATGAACTATGAAAAAACCCTAGTTTTCATGAATATTAAATCATAATCCTGTCGTGTCAATAGACGAGATTCACTAACAAGTTCAAGAAAACTAAATATTCATTCAAGAGATCAAAATCATACGCATGAAACAAAGTCAAAAACCCGGAAAATCATTCGTCTACATGAAACCGTAGGCTCTCATAGAGATGCCTAGAAAATAGTTTAGCTAATAGTAATCAACCAACAAGAACTTACAAGTTTCTCCATACAAGGATTGAGAGAGGAAGAAGAAGAAGAAAAACCTAAATCATCAATGGAGGAGCCCTCCTCTTGAACCCTAGCCTCCTCCTTGCGTGAGTCTTTTTTTTCTCTTTCTTCCGTGCATTCATCTCATAAAAGAGTCTCCGTTGTTTTATTTTTTTAAGTATTGTGATCTTGTGATCACGATTTTTGATCATAGGATCACACTGTGGTCTTGCGGGTGATCTTGTGTTCATAGGATCACCTTTTGTGATAATAGGATCACATTGTGGTCTTGTGGGTGATCTAGTGATCACAATTAGTGATCCTACACTTCCTGTAAGTTGCTCACGTATGGCCACCAAATTTTCATTAAGTGTTTGGCCATTGTTCATCTAGGGGGTCAAAGTGCCATTAGAGAAACTTCATTATATTGCATTTGCCTCCCCTCTTCATGTATTTTGAGTGTTTCCTCACGATTTTTTCTTCATTTAATCTCCCGAAAAATGTCCAAAGCTTGTTTATCCTCTCCGCTTCATCTCCCAAGCTCTGTTTCCTGCCAAAACTACACGAAACACAACTTGTGCGATCAAACGTGACAAAAATCTATAAAATAATGCGAGAAACACTTGGATTAACAAATTAGTGCTCAAATATAAACTTCTACATCCATAGTGTAAAACAAAGAGTATCAACCCAGAAATCAAGCAAAACGTTATAAACCGTGCAAGAAATATAACTCTAATAGAGAGTTATCAAGGGGGAAGATGAAGCATGCGACATTCTAGAGGAAACTAGACATCTTCGTCATAAATAAGGGTTGCCTTATCCGAGGGGTGATTCTTCTTCCATTTCTAAGATGGGATCTACGAGTTTAAAAAGAAAGCAAAATGCTATTATTGAGGACGAAGATGATGTTACTGTTTGGACAGAGCAGATTGTTAATCTAGTTTCGGGTTCAACCAAGGAGGGGAAGAAGAATAAATCGTATGGGGATTCTAGCACTTCGGAAACATCATCGGGTAATCAAAACTGTTCTCTTACCCACCAAACGGTAGAGACCGGCGAGAACCGGTCCTGCCGATCGCAATGAAAATCATAAGTTGGAACGTTCAGGGTCTGGGAAAGCCCTGTATGTTCAACTCTGTTATTTCCCTCTGCAAAAATAACTATCCGGATGTTTTGTTCTTGTTGGAAACGAAACAGACATCCTCTCAATCAGAACGTTGCAAGTACAAATTAGGTTTCTCTCAAGGGGTGTCAATCTTGAGAGAAGGACTTTTGTGGTGGTTTGTCGTTATACTGGAGAAGAGATGTGAATTTAAGAGTCCTAAAAATCGATAATTCTTCATTAATGCCTTCATTCGCCTTCCTGATGATGCTCAGAAGCCATTTTACACCACTTTCTTTTATGGCGATCCAACTACTTCATACATAAATTTTTCCTGGGATCTTTTCGCCGACTAAACCCTGGTGTTTCTTTTCCGTGGGTTTCTATTGGAGATTTTAATGAAATACTGTCACAGAAAGAGAAAAAAGGTCGCAGGATCTGAAGTTGGCAACAAATTTCTGATTTTAGAAGTGCTTTAGCAGATTGTGGGTTAAGAGATGTCGGTTTAAAGGGGTACACTTTTACCTGGAACAATAAAAGGTCTGGTTCGACTTTTGTGACGGAGCGTCTTGACCGTGCTGTTTTGAATCACACAATGGAGAATCAGTTCTGCAATATCAGCGTGGAAAATTACCTCACCTCCGGGTCGGACGACATACCAATGAATATGGCGTTGTCCAATGTTCAACCTGCTCAACTTGGTCCTCGACGCTTTCACTTATCAGCGGAATGGACCAAGTCTGCTGACTGCAGAAACTTGATCCATTAGGTATGGAATGAAAATCCTATATCTAATCCATTAAGTTTACTTGCTTTATATAATAAACTTTCTGTTGTTACTAATAATCTAAGAGATTGGGGCGCAAAAATCATAAGGAGAAAACTCGTCTCAGGCGGGAGTTACACGAAAAGCTTCTTATCTTAAATCAACTCCCTGCTACTGCTTATAATCTGCAACAAATTCAAAACACCGTGAAGGAGATTAATATTCTGAATGCTAACGAGGAATTGAAATGGAGATAAAAATCGAGAGCCATTTGGCTCAAAGAAGGTGATAAAAATACTGCCTTTTCACAAAATTGCTTCCAATAGCAGAAGGAAAAACCTTATTTCTAGCATTCAGAATGATAATGATACTGTGGTTACAGACCCTGTGCAAATTGATATTGTTTTCACTAATTATTTTCAGAACCTTTTTTCTAGTTAAAACAACAATTTCGACAATGTCATCAATTCTATTCCTCAAAAATTACCCCTCTTATTTTTGTAAAAATGAATAATTGATAACTCCGTTTTCGGAGTTATTTTATGCCTTTTATTTCTACGTTTTGCGTGCTTATAATGGAGAATTTGTCGTCTTTTGAGTAAATTGAGCGTAAATGTGAAAATACGAGTTCATGTGCAATACTTGTTAAATCCGGGCGTTTCTTTAGATTTTTGAGCTTTTATTGTGATATGATCGCGGGTTGTGTTTTCGTGTTGTGATTCGCAGGAAAACAGGGCTTGGAGGATCGTGCGGGATTTGGAAGCGAACTTCGGAAACAAGGAACTCAAAGGCAAGTCAAAAGGAAGGAGAAAGTCAAAGGAAAGTCAAAGGGAAGTCAAACAGGAGAGGAAAGTCAAAGGAAGGTCAAGGAAAGAAAGAATGGAAGAAGAAAGTCAAAGGAAAGTCAAAGGAGGCAAAAAGAAGGCTGGAACAAGAGGTCTTCGTGCGAAGACATTTGTCTTCGTGCGAAGACAAATGACTTAGCCAAAATTCAGCCTTGCAAAATTCTCTTCGCAAACACACTTGCAGTATCTCAATGAGAAGGCCTTCGCACGAAGAGACAGAAGTCTTCGTACGAAGACTCTTCGTGCGAAGACAACTGTCTTCGTGCGAAGAGGTCGTGGGACAGAGCAGTTTTTTTGGGGCTTTTCCGTATTATTTCCAAACTTTGTAATATTATTATGGGAACGTATTTAAGGCTTTTAGGTCGACTTTTTCAGTAGTTTTTTGGAGATTAGAGACATCTTTGGAGATCAAGAAGCCTTGGAGAGAGCTTAGGAGCTTTTGGATCATTCGTTTGGATTCTAAACTCTCGTTTTTCTTGATTTTCATGTTTAAACTCATTATAATCGTCGTTTTGATTATGAATATGAGTAGCTAAACACCTTTTGCTGGGAATTCTCGTTTGGTGTAGCTAGGGTTTGATCTAAAGTTGATGTTTTGATGATTGTAATGCATGCTTTAGCTTAATCTCTCGTGTTTATTCACTATTATGGATTATTTGCGTTCTTAATCTTATTATCTTTGCGAGTAGCTAACGTAGAGATAGAATCAATTAGTTTTCACGCGGTAACTCCGTGATAACTAGTCAGTACATTGAATAATCCACCTAGTCGTATCAATGTTTGGTAACTCGGCATCGTTAACTAGGATCGTTAAAGTAGAATTATGTTATTAATGCGTGCTTAAAGCTAAATTAGGCTTGGTAACTCGGTCTAGTTTAACCTAAGTATAGTGGACTTGCTTGGTAACTCGGTAAGTTCAACCTTGCTTGATTAATAGTGAATAATACGTGGTTGTTTTACAAATCAAAATATAAATTTAGATCAACCTAGTGAACCTAGAGAATTCCCGGTACTTTTCCCTTATTGATAAAAACCTCCAATTAATCATTCTTTATTAATCGTGAATTATTTCACTTGGTTAATTGAGAATATTGCATTTATTTTCTTAGAATTAGATAAAAACACAACTTGCAACTTGCCCACATAAGGTTTAGAATAGTAATTAATTTAAACAAAGTCCCTTGGGTTCGACAACCCGGATTTCCGGTTTATTACTACACACGACGGCTGTGCACTTGCAGTTGGAACGTGTCAAGTTTTTGGCGCCGTTGCCGGGGACTTCGGCTAAATTAGTTATAATTCCTAGCCTTAGGGATTTTAATTTATTGTTTATATCCGTTACTCACCTACGTTTTGCGTGTTTCGTGATTTCAGGTTGATTTACTCGGTGCATGACCCGTTCTCGAGACGAGCCTTTGTATCCAACGTTTGAAGACCCGGAATCCTTATTAAAAGCACAGCGTAGAGACAAGAGGAATTCAAGCTCAGTAGTTATGGATGAAGAAACGAGAGATGAGTTTGAGAGGATCCGCAAAGGGATGCAGGATGCGGAAGCAGCTAGAGCTGCAGCTGTAGAGGAGGCTGCACAAAGAGCCGCAGAAGCTGAGGAGGTGAGAGCTCAAATGGCTGAGATGCAGGCAAGGATGGATCGCATGGTCCCCCCAAATCCACAACCACGTCATGGTGTGGGGGCACAAGTGGCGAACATCGGTGGGAACAACAATGGTAATAATGGGGAAAACAACAGACAGAACAATGCTGAGAATGAAGAACGCCCGATGGTGGATTATTTCAGGACTACTCCAGCATGTTATCAGCCTACCATTGTCAGGCCACAGATCAATGCCCAACACTTCGAGTTGCGCCAACATATGATCAACATGGTTCGTGATGAGTGCGCATTCAACGGAGCTCCAGGAGATGACCCCAATCACCATCTGCTGGTATTTGAGCAAATCACATCAACCCTGCACGATCAGCGAGTTCCAGATGAAACAGTTAAGCTTTTACTATTTCCATTCTCCTTATCTGGAAAAGCCAAGAAGTGGCTTATGGAGCTGCCAGCTGGAAGCATAGTGACATGGGCAGACTGTTGTCATGAGTTTCTGAGGAAGTATTTGCCACCATCCAGAGTCGCGCAGCAGATGGCAGAGATCGCAAAGTTCACTCAGGATGAAGACAGCTCTTTGGGAGATGCATGGAGGAAGTTCAGCCAAATTCTCCGTAGATGTCCGAATCATGGAGAGCCATGGCACAAGCTCTTCCATTATTTCTACACTGCATTAGACAAGGAGACAGCTGACCAGTTAGATATGCTAGCTGGAGGTAATTTTATGGGACTTGGAGCACAGCGAGCTCAAGATTTGCTGAACAACGCGTCAAAGAGAGAGACTACACGATCTGAAACGCGTAGGTACTCCAAACCGGGGGATACATCCTTAGTCAACAAGATTGAATCGATGGAACAAAAGTTGGAATCCATGACTTCAGCATTTCACGGTATGCACCCTCCAACTCAGAAGCCCATGGGTGAATTACTAGCAGATGAAAGCCAGGGATATGATAACAGTGTTGAAGATGTGAATTTTATGCGACAGCAGCAATGGCCTAACACCTATCATCCCAACAATCGTAATCATCCCAACTTCAGCTATGCCAATCCAAACAGTGGATTATATGCACCCGGACAGAGACCCAATGTTCCATATCAAGCGAGGCAAGCTCCACAGCAGCAGGCTCCACAAAAAGAAGAGCAAGAGACAAATGCTCTATTGAGAAAGCTCCTAGCCAATCACGACAGGATGGAGAGCGCGATTGTCTCAATACAAGCAACAATAAAAAGCCATGAGACTCAGATTGGGCAGATCGCCAATCAAAATGTCAAGCTTCCACCAGGCATGCTTCCAGCAAATACCATCACTCCTAACGAGCAGCTAAATGCCATCACAACTCGCAGTGGCATCACTACTGAGGATCCCCCATATCCTAGCCACGCGCGAGCTGAGGCGACTAAGGCCACTGAGAAAGCTTTGGATGAAGAGATTCCCGTGCCTACCGTGAGTCCCCAATCAAAGGACACGGTGAGGAAGTCGGATGAGAAACAGAAGCCTAGGGAGGAATACAGTGTGCGAGTGCCATACCCGCAAAGATTGAAGAGCCAAGAGGATGCCAAGCATTTCAAGAAGTTTGTGGATATCTTCAGGAAACTGCACATTAATATACCTTTTGCAGAGGCCATCTCACAAATGCCGAAATATGCCAAATTTCTCAAGGACCTCCTTTCTAATAGGAGGCGCATGGATGACTTTGAAACTGTGACTCTAAATGAGGAGTGTAGCGCCGTTGTGCAAAAAGCGCTACCAAAGAAGATGAAAGATCCGGGAGGTTTCATCATTCCTGTTACATTGGGAGACGCATTTCATGGGAGAGCATTATGTGACCTTGGTGCAAGTATTAATTTGATGCCTACATCGGTTTTTGAGCAACTTGGTGTGGGAGATCCTAAGCCTACCAGGATGTGCTTGCAGATGGCTGATCGCACAATAAAACGCCCCAGGGGTGTTTTAGAGGATGTATTAGTGAGAGTTGAAGGACTCATCTTCCCAGCGGATTTTGTGATCTTAGACATGGAGGCCGACGATGATGTTCCTCTTATTTTGGGCCGTCCATTCCTGGCCACTGGGAGAACTATCATTGATGTGGCCAATGGAGAGCTGACTATGCAGATCAACGATGAGAAGGTGGCCTTCAATGTATTTGAGGCTATGAAGTTTCCCGCATATGCGGTGAGCGAGCAGTGCTTTGGGTGGAGGCATACACGCTGGACGAGGAGGACGATATTCTGTTGGAGCAACTATATGAGGAGCTTGCTCTATTTGATTCCAGCAAGAAGGAGCAAGCTTTAGATGTTCATTGGCGCCCACCATTACCCCTCTTTAATGAGGGAAGCAGGAAGATTCTTACTCCTTCTCTTATTACTGCTCCTGTTTTAGAGTTAAAGCCTTTACCTGTTCATTTGAAATATTTATACTTGGGATCTAATGATACTTTACCTGTGATTGTATCTGCATGTTTGGACAGGGAACAAGAGGAGCAGCTTCTCGAGGTACTACAGAAGAGGAAAGCAGCTATGGGATGGACAATAGCAGATATTAAGGGGATCAGCCCCACAGTTTGCCAGCATAAGATCAGGCTCATGGAAGACAAGAAGCCGGTAGTTCAATTTCAGCGCCGCCTCAACCCTCACATGCAGGAGGTGGTGAAGAAAGAGGTGCTTAAATGGTTGGAAGCAGGTATCATCTATCCGATTTCCGACAGCACATGGACTAGCCCGGTACAATGTGTTCCCAAGAAGGGAGGTATAACTGTGGTGGAAGGGGAAAAAGGTGATCAAATTGCCACACGTACCGTTACTGGGTGGAGAGTTTGCATGGACTACCGCAAACTCAATGATGCCACTTTGAAGGATCACTTTCCCCTCCCATTCGTGGACCAGATGCTTGATAGGCTAGCTCACCATTCACACTACTGCTTTTTGGATGGATATTCTGGGTATAATTAGATAGCGATTGAGCCGGCTGACCAGGAGAAGACGACATTTACTTGTCCATATGGGACGTTTGCATTCAGACGCATGCCCTTTGGGCTATGCAATGCCCCAGCTACGTTTCAGAGGTGTATGATGTCTATCTTCTCAGACATGATGGAGCAAAATTTTGAAGTCTTCATGGATGATTTTTCACTTTATGGTGATGGGTTCGAAGACTGTCTCCAGCAGCTAGCTCGGGTACTGGACAGATGTATTGACACCAACCTAGTGCTTAACTGGGAGAAGTGCCATTTCATGGTGACCGAGGGAATAGTATTGGGGCACAAGATCTACAGTAAAGGTTTAGAGGTAGACCGGGCGAAGATTGAGGTGATTGAGAAGCTTCCTTACCCTACGTCTGTCAAAGGGGTACGGAGTTTCTTGGGACATGCAGGTTTCTATCGGCGCTTCATTAAGGACTTTTCGAAAATCACAAAGCCTTTATCTGGTTTGCTTGAGAAAGATGCCGTGTTTGATTTCAATGAAGACTGCAAGACAGCTTTTGATTTGCTCAAGAAAAAGCTGATTAGTTCTCCCATTATAGCCACTCCAGACTGGACTCTACCGTTCGAACTTATGTGTGATGCCAGCGATTACGCGGTGGGAGCAGTGCTGGGACAGCGGAAAGACAAGGTAGCTCATGTTATTTACTATGCTAGTCGTACTCTTAACACTGCACAGGTTAATTATGCCACCACGGAAAAAGAGATGTTGGCTATTATCTTCGCATTGGACAAGTTTCGGCCATATCTTGTGGGTTCTCAAGTGACTATTTTCACGGACCATGCAGCCCTCAAATATCTTCTTGCTAAGAAGGATGCGAAGCCTAGATTGATCCGATGGGTGTTACTAATGCAAGAGTTTGATATAGTGATAAAGGACAAAAAGGGTGTAGAGAACGTTGTTGCAGACCATTTGTCACGACTGGATAATGAAAAACAAGAAGATGTGCCGATTAGAGAAGATTTTCCAGACGAACAACTTATGGTAGTGGTAGCAGCTATGCCTTGGTTTGCGGATTTGGCAAATTTCAAGGCGCTCAAAATTGTCCCGAAAGACATGACGTTCCATCAGAAAAAGAAATTTTTCGCAGATGCACGACACTATTTCTGGGATGACCCTTATTTGTTTAGGTTGGGAGCTAACAATGTGTTGAGAAGATGCGTAGCTGAGCCAGACACTTTGGACATTCTTAGACACTGCCACGAATTGAATTGCGGAGGACATTTTGGCAAAGCGCGTACTGTGGCAAAGGTATTGCAAAGTGGATTTTACTGGCCTACTTTACATAAAGATGCTCATCTCTTTGTGCAGCAATGTGATCGATGTCAGAGAACCGGCAATATCTCCAGCCGAAACGAGATGCCTCAAAATTTCGTGTTGGAAGTAGAGCCCTTTGATGTCTGGGGCATCGATTTCATGGGACCATTCCCGTCTTCACTTGGCAATCTTTATATACTGTTAGCTGTGGATTATGTGACCAAGTGGGTAGAGGCAATGGCGTGCCCCAAAAACGATGGAGCTACTGTAGAGAGATTCGTGCGGAAGAGCATTTTTACACGGTTTGGAACTCCCAGAGCCATAATCAGTGATGAAGGATCGCATTTCGTGAATAAAGTCTTTGCCAATGTCTTGAGCAAATATGGGGTAAAGACGCATAAGATATCACTGGCCTATCATCCGCAGTCGAATGGGCAAGCAGAAGTTTCTAACCGAGAGATAAAAGGAATTCTGGAGAAGACAGTCAACCCGGGACGCAAGGATTGGTCTCTGCATTTAGACGATAGCTTATGGGCATATAGGACTGCTTACAAGACTCCTTTGGACATGTCTCCCTACCAGTTAGTGTTTGGGAAGTCGTGTCATCTTCCGGTGGAACTTGAGCACAAGGCATTCTGGGCTTTGAAGAAGATCAATTTGGACGCTAAGCTCTCAGGGGAGCTACGAAAGCAAGCGCTACTTGAACTTGAAGAATTTCGATTGATGGCGTATGAAAGTGCGAAAATCTATAAGGAGAGGACAAAACTGTGGCACGACAGGCACATCATCCCGAGAGACTTCAAGGTAGGACAGAAAGTATTGATCTTCAATGCAAGACTAAAGCTGTTTCCAGGGAAACTGAAATCTAGGTGGAGTGGTCCCTACACGATTACTGAAGTTTATCCATGGGGATCTCTTGAGGTAGAGGATGCAAATGGGAACAGGTTTAAGGTGAATGGTCAGAGAGCGAAACCGTATGTGGACGGGAATTTCATTGGAGTCATTGAATGGCTTCATGCAACTCCCGCAGCTTGAAATATCTCTGAGGTAACTGGGTCGGGCCGTCGACCTTAAATTACAAAGCGCTCGTTGGGAGGCAACCCAACCTATTTATTGCTTTAGGATAGGTTTTAATACTGTTTTGTAATTTCTATTCAGTTTGACTTTATTGAGAGGTGCGAGAGAGTGGATTTAATATTTCCAATGAGTATGTGCAGGAATACGAGGTGAAAGGCCTATTTCGGATCCCCCTTCTTGATGCGCGCGTGCGAAACAGAGTGAAAAGTCCAGATTTGCAGCTAAATACGCGTATCGGGATCCGAAGTGACGGAATTGAAGGTAGAAGCCATTTCTGCATCTATTCAATACACGCACCTGGGGAAGATCATGTTCCCGGACTCCCCGTCTTGATTTGCGCAAGAATTTGATTAGTGAACGGAGAAAGCTATCACGCCGGCACGGATTACGAGGTGAAATTTTGAAGGACAGACTGAAATGAGAATTGAACAATGCCAACGTGTGGGGGTGGTCGAGAGCTTTCTGTAGACAGGTGGATCGCGCAAATCGGAGTCCGGATGAGGAAGTTACGCCAAAAAGGATGTTTTAGCAAGTAAAACGAGGCCAAAAGCATCCAGAAATGCAAAACGTGCCTTGGGACGCGTGAAATTGACAAATAAAATATTCCCCGGATTTTGGGAGTGTTTTAAGGTGAAAAGGGAGTCTCGAGGTCGAGGAGATCCTTCGGAAAGCAAAGGCACGATCGAAGACGCGAAAAAGTGATAAAAAGGATGTTTTTGGCACAATTCAGCATTGTCTTCGTATGAAGACAATTGTCTTCGTAGGAAGACATTTTACTTAGAAAAATTTTGAGCTTCAAAATTTGTCTTCTTATAACAAGTTGCAGTATCTGTTTGAGAAGACCTTCGTGCGAAGACAACTTGTCTTCGTACGAAGACTCTTCGCACGAAGAAAAATGTCTTCGCACGAAGACATCGAGCAAAATGTCAGAATTGGCCAACACACGGATAACAGTCATGGTTACTTCTTGGGGGCTTTTTAGACTTTTTGCACGAGTTGAATGTTCATCTTCAGCAGGTCATCGATCCTTTCCCTCATTCTTCATCTTTCACAGTAGCTTCATCCTCCATAGCCACGCACGAGTCAAATCGCCTCCCCCATTGTTTCTTCACCAAAATCAACAATCTACCTAGGGTTTTGCTCGCAATTCAGAGGGGAGCAAGATTCCAGAGGTGGTTTTGAGTGAGAGTGAGAGACAAGAGAGAAATCAGAGGAAGAAGGAGCTAGGGTTTTGGGGAAGAACTGAGAAATTGGACGAGCTACAGCTTGATTCAGCTTTCGGACGAGAAGGAAACACTAACGGGGACTACGCAAGGAGTACGGAGCATCAAGCAATTCGAGATTTCGACAAATTTTTCCGGCACCATCAAAATCAGTCCGGGTTGGTCAAATTTTGAAATTTTTGCGTCCGTAAGACTTGCTTCGGACGCGTAGGTACTATCTAAACCTCGTAATTTCATATTCGAGTCTTAGGCACATTGAGTAAAAGCCCGATTATTTGTTGTTGCGCTTAGAAGCGTACTTTGGGGGCGATTGCGTAAAGTCCTAGGAACTATTTGTCTACGTGCCTACGTGTTTCGTTTAGTATACACTTCTTGTTCACGTGCACAAAAGTTGAATTGTTCGTTTTACTTGAAACTGAATTTTAAATGGCGGGTGGAAAGAAACGGAAGACGGGAGAGGGTTCGTCGCAAGAAGCATCGGGGTCGGGCGATCCTCAATTAGAGATTCCGCCTACTCCCCAATATGCCATCTTGACTGCCCCTTTCCCGGCTAAACCGGGTATTGTTGGCCGACGAACGGCTAAAGCTAATTTGAAAGAGCGTAGTATTGCGCCAGGATATTATGATAGCTACCGTTTTGTCACTTACGAGGCCCACATTGACTCTCGTAAAGATACCTATTTGACCAAGAACGGGCAGCCCGAAAAGGCATTTCCATTGCACGAGGACATGCCTCAAGCAATTAAGGAAATTTTTGAGCGCGAGAAGCTTGCCAATTGGTTTAAGCTAGTAGGGCCGTCTAGTTCACATATTACGCGAGAGTTTTTGTTCAATTTGCGTTATGCAAAGGATGGTGAGAGTCAAGATCCTCGTCTTGTGTACTGTCGGAACAATTGGATAGTCTTCACGCCAGAGACTATCGCATTGGCCATGGGTTTTCCCGCTTTGAAAGAGGGTTGTGGGTTAGAGACGGTTCTTCGTAGTGAGAACCTTTGGTCTCGTTTAAATGCTTTTTGCTTTGCGAAGGGGGTTGATCCATGGGACAGGAAAGGAGAGGTGCTTCATTGGAAGGCCGAGAAGAGGTTTTATAGGCCGGAGGCTAGGTGGTGCTGTGAAGTGTTAGAAAACTGGGTTTTGGGAATCACCCGAAATCCTAGTTACACTTTCCGCCTCTCGGTTTGGGCCCTTTGCCTTTACACCGGGGTTAGAATTAATATCCCCAAACTGATTTGGGAGAACTGTCTTGAGAGGGTGTCGAGGACGAACAAATTGGGCCCCGGTCATACTTGCTTGATCACTCACCTAGCCAAAACTACCGAAGTAGTCATAGGGAGAGATATGGACTTGAAAGCGTTTACTGCTCGGAAGTGGCATAGGTTTGATGAGACAGCGAGAAAGAAGGGAAAGGGTAGGAGGATGAACACCTCTAGGTTTGACAACCAGGTTGCCTACGACCACCTGCGAGAGGAGATGGCCCGGGATAGACTAGAGAGAAGACGCCAGTTTGCCCACACTCGGGACAATCAGGTGAAGCTGGGAGGTTTAATCCAGATGGTGGGCCAGTGGGTTATACAGTCTAGTGGTCAGGCGGCGGGGGAGTTTGTTCCACCGGTCCCGACGGCGGATCCGTGGTTCCAGGAGGATGAATTTGAGTATCCGGTTCCGCCGAGTGAGGAAGAGGAAGAAGAAGATGAAGAGGAAGAAGATGATGAGGATGAGGAAGATGACGAGTAGTGGAGTGTGCCCTCGTGCTAGAATTGTTGAGTCCTCGTGTTATCGTTGAGGACAACGATGCATTCTAGTGTGGGGGTGGTTGAATCCTTTTTACTAGTCAGTGTCGTGTCTTTGCATCGCCAGTGTCAGCATGTAGTTAGAGATTTTTGGTTATGTCCTTATTTTTCTTTTTATTATTCATCTTTTTGCACGTTTTGGTATTTTTGAGTCAACCCACCATTGTTGAGTCGTTAGTCGAGTTAGCCTTGCATATAGTGTAGGTATAAAAAAAAAAAAAAAAAAAAAAAAAAAAAAAAAAAACTAAAAATGTGAAAACACCAAAAAAAAAATTTAAAAATTTGAGAAAGGGCAATTGAAAAAAGCTGAAAATTCGGTAAAATCGAGAAGTGTGAGACTTTTAGGCGTAGGGCGTGAATTGCGATCGAGAGTGACAATGTGAGAGTCCCTTAGTAAGTATAGAGAAACTTTCTTTACGGGAATGCGTGCCTATTTTACACACGAACTTAATTTTGTCAAATCTAAAGTGTGTGCCTAATTTTCTTACAAGAGTTGAGCTAGGTGTGAGCTAAACAAGCCGAACGTTCTTGTGTACGTCTTAGGTAGTCGCCAACCCGCCTCGTAGTGGCACACAGAACAGCTGTGCGAGGTGTGTATTAGAGCACTCACTGCTTATAGAACTTACCTTGTAGGACCACTAGTAAACCCTGATTTGAACCATGGATTCTTTGACAACCTTTGGACTTAGGGTGACGATTCTTGGCCTTCAGCATTGATTGGTTAGAATCACCACTTTAGTGCGTCACGAGGGTGTTGTAAATGAGGGGGTTCGATGAGGGAGTACTTCATGCTATATTTGTGTGAGTCTTACATATCGCATGCACTTCATTTGTGATCTTCGAGGGGAATGCGAGGGTGAGTGAGAGTAGGCTTGCGCACTTCGGTGTGGCGGTGTTCCATGGCATTACAACATGGACACAAGTGAGGAGAGCCGTGAGTGTGTACCATCTAATACACACAAAACTTGGGTTGGGGGAATTTAATAGGTGGATCGTGCTAGGTACCGGATCTTACTCATCATGGTGTAGGAGGTTTGGTTGGATTAGGCACGAGACAGACATTTGATCGACTACTTGAGAGGGGACAGGATTACCTTCGAGTGTGGGGGGTGTCGACATTTGACTTCGGACATCGAGATTGCGTTTGCGACGACTCCATCCCCACGCATGCTCTTTTATGTTAGCGGCTTTGTTGGTTATACCGAGGATTTTATTGAGATAGGGAGAGACATTGATTTGTGATTTATACGTGTTGATTTGGATATTGTCTCTCCTTACGATTATATGTTAGCTTGGCACTTGGAAGACCACTCGGAACGTATATTGAGGAAAGAATGCAGGAATTTGAGAGATATATATAAAAAAAAAAAAAAAAAAAAAAAAAAAAAAGAAAAGAGAGAAAAAAAGGAGAGATGAATAAAGGTAGAATGAGAAGTTTTTTTTTGGAAGAACGAGTGGAGAAGCGACTAGTTCACGAACGGGAGATTTTTGGCTTATGCATCATTCATGACAATAGCCGCGGGGATCGTAATTGTACCGGGGTGTGAGGGGATCGAGGGCCGGAGATGGTGAGTTTCGGGCTTGGTTTCTATCATTGTTGTGAGGGTGTGTGAGCTATGGTATTTGTGAGAATGTGACGCTTTAGGACTTGTATTTGATTCTTATCCTATTTGTCCCTAAAGCCTCATCATTTTAAACCCGTTAGCGGATTAGGAGCTCGGACCTTGAACGTGGCTTAGCCTAGCGTAGCCTTTTATTTTGTGGCACACATGAAAAGGTAGTGCATTCTTGTACTTAGTAAAGTTAGGTTCTCTATACTAGCTAGGGGGAATTCATGTTGACGAATTTGATTTCGAATCATTCCTTGTGTCTAGATTTCTCATCGCTTCGTGTGAATCGGTTTAAGCTAATGGAGATTGCCCAATCTCACAAAAGAAAAAGAAAAAAATTGTATTTCAATACTTGCATTGTGAATATTGCATTTGCATATAGGTGCATTGTGTATAATCGAGTCGTGTCGACTAGTAGGAAGGATGGTTGGTGAATGGTTCTACTCGGATTAGTATGCAAGAGTTCTTGGTTTTGTATGCAATGTGAGGTGAAAGTATGCAAATGGCGTAGGGAAGTTATGCAATGAGTAAGTAGGGTAGTATGCAAAGTTGGATGGATTGCGGAAAAGCGAAAGAAGCTTTGACTTGAGAGAGATGGAATTGACTTGGGAGATTTGCTCGGGACGAGCAAAAGGTAGTGTGGGGGTAGTTGATAACTCCGTTTTCGGAGTTATTTTATGCCTTTTATTTCTACGTTTTGCGTGCTTATAATGGAGAATTTGTCGTCTTTTGAGTAAATTGAGCGTAAATGTGAAAATACGAGTTCATGTGCAATACTTGTTAAATCCGGGCGTTTCTTTAGATTTTTGAGCTTTTATTGTGATATGATCGCGGGTTGTGTTTTCGTGTTGTGATTCGCAGGAAAACAGGGCTTGGAGGATCGTGCGGGATTTGGAAGCGAACTTCGGAAACAAGGAACTCAAAGGCAAGTCAAAAGGAAGGAGAAAGTCAAAGGAAAGTCAAAGGGAAGTCAAACAGAAGAGGAAAGTCAAAGGAAGGTCAAGGAAAGAAAGAATGGAAGAAGAAAGTCAAAGGAAAGTCAAAGGAGGCAAAAAGAAGGCTGGAACAAGAGGTCTTCGTGCGAAGACATTTGTCTTCGTGCGAAGACAAATGACTTAGCCAAAATTCAGCCTTGCAAAATTCTCTTCGCAAACACACTTGCAGTATCTCAATGAGAAGGCCTTCGCACGAAGAGACAGAAGTCTTCGTACGAAGACTCTTCGTGCGAAGACAACTGTCTTCGTGCGAAGAGGTCGTGGGACAGAGCAGTTTTTTTGGGGCTTTTCCGTATTATTTCCAAACTTTGTAATATTATTATGGGAACGTATTTAAGGCTTTTAGGTCGACTTTTTCAGTAGTTTTTTGGAGATTAGAGACATCTTTGGAGATCAAGAAGCCTTGGAGAGAGCTTAGGAGCTTTTGGATCATTCGTTTGGATTCTAAACTCTCGTTTTTCTTGATTTTCATGTTTAAACTCATTATAATCGTCGTTTTGATTATGAATATGAGTAGCTAAACACCTTTTGCTGGGAATTCTCGTTTGGTGTAGCTAGGGTTTGATCTAAAGTTGATGTTTTGATGATTGTAATGCATGCTTTAGCTTAATCTCTCGTGTTTATTCACTATTATGGATTATTTGCGTTCTTAATCTTATTATCTTTGCGAGTAGCTAACGTAGAGATAGAATCAATTAGTTTTCACGCGGTAACTCCGTGATAACTAGTCAGTACATTGAATAATCCACCTAGTCGTATCAATGTTTGGTAACTCGGCATCGTTAACTAGGATCGTTAAAGTAGAATTATGTTATTAATGCGTGCTTAAAGCTAAATTAGGCTTGGTAACTCGGTCTAGTTTAACCTAAGTATAGTGGACTTGCTTGGTAACTCGGTAAGTTCAACCTTGCTTGATTAATAGTGAATAATACGTGGTTGTTTTACAAATCAAAATATAAATTTAGATCAACCTAGTGAACCTAGAGAATTCCCGGTACTTTTCCCTTATTGATAAAAACCTCCAATTAATCATTCTTTATTAATCGTGAATTATTTCACTTGGTTAATTGAGAATATTGCATTTATTTTCTTAGAATTAGATAAAAACACAACTTGCAACTTGCCCACATAAGGTTTAGAATAGTAATTAATTTAAACAAAGTCCCTTGGGTTCGACAACCCGGATTTCCGGTTTATTACTACACACGACGGCTGTGCACTTGCAGTTGGAACGTGTCAATAATCCTTTCACTTCAGAGAAAATTCTAGCTGCTTTACATGAAATGCATCCTCTTAAAGCTCCCGGTCCGGATGGTCTCCCTGCTCTATTTTATAAAACTTATTGGGAACAAATAGGAGATGACGTTATTAGATGTTGTTTAAATTTTCTTAACAACGGGATTGATATTTCTAAATTAAATGAGACTTGTATTGTCCTAATTCCTAAAAATAAGGATGCTAAACGTGTACTGATTGTTGGCCAATTAGTTTATGCATTTTCGTTTCCAAACTTATTTCGAAATCCATAGCTAATAGATTAAGACATTTCCTTCTTTTCATTATTGATGATTCTCAATCTGCTTTCATTAAACAGAGACTCATAACTGATAATGCTATTTTTTCTATGGAAACTTTACACACTATGCATAACAAAAGAGGCAAGATGGGATTCTTTTCCCTAAAATTAGATATGGCTAAAGCTTGCGATAGAATTGAGTGGGGCTTTCTTTCCGCGGTTCTTCAAAAAATTGGTTTCCCCCCTATGCTTATTTAGAAAATTATGTGATGTGTTTCCATGGTTAGTTTTAGTGTTCTTATTAATGGTCAGAAGACTATTGTTTTTTATCCTAAACATGGTTTACGACAAGGGGATCCCTTAAGCTCATACTTATTTGTTATTTGTACTGAAGGTCTTTCTAGTCTCATTAATCAGGCTGTGGAGAATAGATTACTTAAAGGGGTTAAGGCTAGTAGACATAGTCCAAGTATTACTCACCTTTTATTTGCGGATGACTGTCTCCTTTTTGAAAAGCTTCGACTAGTAATGTTGTTACTCTAAATTCTATTCTTCATCTTTACTGTCAAGCTTCGGGCCACATGATAAACAAAGATAAATCTTCTCTTGTTTTAATTCCTAAAGTCCCAAATAATATCAAAAGAGATATTTCTCACATTTTTCAAATTCCTATATCTTCTGGCCACGAAAAATACTTGGGCTTCCCGGTTACCTTAGGCAGGAATTGCACAAATTTCTTTACCAATCTTAAACAAAGAATCATGGACAATACTTGTGATTGCAGGAGTAAATTCCTATCTTTTGGAGGTAAATAAATCCTCATAAAGTCCATTTCTCACGCAATTCCTAACTACATTATGTTTGTGTACCTTATTCCTACATCCTTATGTGATGAAATCCAAAAAATCCTTTCCAAATTTTGGTGGACTAACAATCAAGACACCAAGGGTATTGTTTTGGCGCAATTGGAATAGTATGTGTATCTCTAAGAAGAATGGGGGTATGGGTTTCCGTAGTTTACACGCTTTCAATCTTTCTCTCTTAGCTAAACAGTTGTGGCGTTTATGGGAAAATTCAAACTCTTTAGTAGCCAGAATTATGAAAGGTAAATACTATCATTCTTCCAATGCATTGGCTGCCTACTGTGTACAAGGAAATCTTCGAGAGATCCCCAAGTGTACACCTCAAGTAGAGAATAGGAACACGGAAAGTTGTAAGGTGTGTGTAGGGAGATAGTAAGCACTAGTAACTGTTTGTGAGAGAGAGACGGTAAGCTATGGCACTGGACTAATATGTCTTGTCGCAACGGAGAGTGTAACGATCCTATATATAGTGGGGAAGTGACCGTTGAGGGGTTAATGCACCATAAATGGCGGCTTAAAGATAGACCCCCAACGGCACGTTCGACCGTGTATATAGGAACTGTTACGTATCTTCCCGCAAGTATCGAAGACCGTTATGAGATCAGCCGCATTGATGGGACACGTAAGCCTAGGATCTCTCAGTCAGTTACCAGAATTCGCGCGCAAGCTTGGTTTCAGCATGCGCGCGACGGACCTTACCCTAGCTTCCAAACCACTAAGTCCCTACAAGTCCCGTGTTATGGTGCGCGGGGGCTCTGTCTTGTAGCCCCCACGTGGATCAGCACGGGTGGTGATCCGGTGCGGATGAAGCACATCTAGGTGTGCTGGATGGCTGCCACGTGGCGATGATCCGTCTATCTGGAAAGCAGTATCTACAATAGCCCCCTTTTGCGCGATTGTCACGCGCCCTTCTGTTGTGCAGTCGCGCAAAATCAACCGTGAGTGAAGCTCAAGCGGGCCTTTTTGAATTTTGAATTCGAATCCCCATAGCCTCCTGTCATAGCCATGATTGCCTAGGGTTTGCTAAACGCCGTCTAGCCCTTGATGAAGCGTGGCTTCTGTTTAATCAATTGTCATCTGAATTCGCCTATTTTCGAGGCGGGGACAGATCAAACGTCAAATCTTCCGGATTACGAAGCATTTTGCTGACTCAGAAGTACCCAAGGGTTGCGACTCTTTGGGGGTTTATTTAAACCCTTCTATGCCTTTGATGTAGACTAGCCTGCTTTTCCTCCTCTTTAAACAAAACATACACTCAAGCGTTTGTAGCAATGGCTTCGAAGCAAGCTGCTGAAGTTCCAGAACTGCCTAGCGAATTGTGGTACAAAGCCCCCTACCTTGGGGGTGACAATTTTTATGTGGCCACCATTATGGCGTCCCCCCTCCAAGCATCCCTGTTGGATGATGCTTTTCAACTTGCTCCCAAACCAGTGAGATCTGATTGGGACGTGATTAACGCCGGGGATGTGCAACGCTTCGGCGTAGAGGCCGGCTTGTATGGTTTCACCGACATTCTTCCGTAGTCCTTCATGGAGGGCTTTGACTGGATGGAGGAATGGATAGAGCATATCCTTTGCTATTACGCGGCATACCTGGATCGTGCCAATATTTTTTACGCCGTTCGTGCAACCAAGGGTCTCTATATTTACCGTGATAGTACCATGCTCAGGTATTATTTTCCAGGTATTCCAGGAAGACCCACACTTTTCATCTCTCCCATATCGAAGTTGCACCTACTTTGGAGGATGTGGAGGTCTTGCTACATCTTCCAAGCATGGGGATTTTTGATCCCTTAGCACCTTTGATTGAACCATACGAGATTCAATTGTTTGAAGATATGAAGGTTCACATAGCTGATATGGGAAGAACTGGCTCGAAATGGATGCCTGGAGCGGTCGTACCCCGCGGGGAATTCCCACGTATATCCTCCGGTCCAAGGAACACTTGGTTAAAGTGGCTCATGTACTTTTTTAGAGACTTTTTCGATCCTGCTGTGGCTCGTGAATGGCGGGAAAAAGACCCGGAAGAAGTCATCAGTGTTGTGGGGAAAGGGTTTCATTTTACCCTTTGTGGCTATCTCTGCGTGTGGCTATCGCGCTACTTGATAGACGGGTTCCCCCATGACGGAGTCTGTATGCACGTGCTTCCTCTTGCTCTAAGGTTATCCCTTAGACAGAAGGTGAACCTGGGCCCACTCGTACTGGGCTCCTTGTACCATCGTCTTGACTTGGCCGCTGCTCATGTCGAATAGTCGCGAGGAAGAGTCGACGTTTGCACTTTTGTTAGTACCGCCTTTCTGACTCTGTGGGCCTTTGAGAGATGGCCTGGGTATGCCCCAATTCATGTGAAAGTGGGCCTTTTGAATAATCCTAGCGTCCCTCAAATCTTTCTGAGTCCTCGAGCGTGGCGCTGGTATAATACAGAAGCTCCCCAACGGAAGTTTGTCGTGATAATCGCCGACGCTCGTTTCTTCGCGCGTCGTCCCTATACTGCCCGTTTGAAAGATGAGAATATAGATTTCTGGGAAGACTTATATCCGAAGCAGGATATCATTCTTTCCATTGATCTCCTATCTATAGGCGACTGGTCACTCAGTAGGTTCGTGAACTGGGTTCGAAGAGGGTTTCTTCCCGCGCTACCTGAGTACGCATCAGACATCGAGTTTTCTGGTGACTATGAACGAATTACCGTGCCATACGATCCTGTTCGCGTTAGTCCCCAATTTGGGTACGACGCCGTCGCTCCTTCATTGTGGCCTGAATCCATTGACTGGGGCTGCTATGACAGTCTCTTTTGTGGCAAGGGGGTGTCCTCTCTTTATGCTGAGCTTCCTTTGATCCAACCTTCGCGTGACAGGAAGGGACGAAATACCCCAAACTTGGTATCTTTCTGGAACTTCCAGACTCGTCTTCTACTCAACCTCCATGATATCCCTTCTCCTAACAAGCTACCCATATTTTCAATTAACGAGTATCCTTTTGAGGCCCTTCGTAGCCGCGACGACTGCAACTATGGCTACTTTTCCTTGCTGGCTAAAGACCGACATTTATGTGCTCAACTAATTCTTGAGGAGAAGACTGAAGTTGCTAAACGTAAATCCTTTACGGCCAAGGCCAAGTACGCCCATTCTTTTGTCCAGGTACGTCCATATTTCGTTGCTCAAAACACGCTCACCCTCTTCCTTTTTAACTGATTTCTTGCCTTTAGTGTTGTTTGAGGCGTTTCGCGTCTGGAGATAGAAGCACGAGTTTCGCTGCTCGTATACAAGTAGAAAGGGCAGCCTTACGAGGCTCATCGATCCTTCAAAATCGCATTGATCCAGCCACGCATATGCCTCCAGAAGTTCAATTGTTGGTGTCTAATGCGCTAGCGGCTTTCCTTACTTCTAACGGGAAAGGCTCAGTGAGAAAGAGGCTTTCCTATGAAACCCACTCCAGCGAGATACTCATGCGGGAGCTAAAGCGTCCTCGTGTCGAGAAAGTCGTTCAAAGAAGCTCGAGATCCTCAGCACATAAGAGACATACTTATTTTCTTGGTAATCATGCCTTTGTGAAAGTCTTATTATTTATTTTGCATCAGGTGAAATTCCAGGCAAAGGAGAGACAGGGGAGGTTGTGGTGAGTGAGCGTGTCGGGCCTCTTGCGCGCATCGGGGAGCAGCATCAAGAGCCATCCATACTTATTTCTTTGGATCAGGAAAACTCTGCCCAAGACTAACGCGCTGATCGAGGTGTGTCTCCTGTGAATGACGTTTTTCACGACGAGGGTTTTGGGAAAACCGCTCCCCCCGAACATGATGCGGTGTTAGGAGAACGTGTTGCCTGTCCGGTGGGAACTACTTCCAATGCTCCAAATTATGCTTCTAAACGGGAACCTGTTTCCACTAAGGGTACTGGTGCGACTAAAATAGCGCCAAGCTTTCCAAGGTCCTCTGATTTGTTTTTGGATTTGGACGTTCTTTCCTCCAGGAATCCGTTTGAGATATGGGGCTCACAGACCGCGTCTCCCGTTGCTGTAAGGGGAAACTTGGTAATTCCTGAGGTGTATTTTGCACGTGAGGCTAGAGCTGATAAGGAACTGATAGCCACAGTTGGTGCTAACTTTCAGGAAACATTGCCCATCGCTCCCCTCCAACGAATTATCGAAGGAACTGGTAAGCCCAACCTTGTCTTTTATGCCTCATTCTTATTCCCCTATTTTGCGGAGTATGTCATCGCGTTTGTGCATGTAGGTATTGATCAAGCTTTCCTGGAGTGGCTTATGAAAGTCCGGGTATCATTCCCTGCTGCTTTTGCGCGTGTGCTAGAGTTATCTCCAGGGGACAGAGGGAATATTTTCAAAGAGCTGGCCATTTTCCTGGGAGAGCCGTATCAAGCTACTCCTGTAAATCCACCCTGGCTAAAGCCCAAGAGTTCCTTGCAAACGTGCAGAAACTTGAACAACTTGCAGCAGGGCGGTTGGACTTGAGCTTCCTTGCCCAGTGGTTAACAAGAATTCACAATTCTGCCAGTTTGGGGAATGAGCTTGCTACCCTTAAAAGGGAGACGGCAGATCTTGCGGCGCGCAGGGAAGAATCCGAGCGTCAAACCAAGGAATTGAACGAGGCCATGAAGCGTCATGAGGCTAACAAGGCCCGTATTGCAGAGCTCGCTACTAACTCTCTTAAGTTGTCGGCGCAGGATTCCTTGTTGAAATATTTCTTTGAAGAATGAGGTTGCCTTTACAAGGAAACATTTTCTATTGTCCTGCTTTTTCTTTGTGTCCTGTGTGGCCGTGATACTGGTAGAACACACACAGTGTATATATCCTAATATTAAGCGTTTGACCATATGATTGTCCCTTTAAATCCAAATGTTGTTTTGCACCCTTTCGTGGGCAAGCCTTGCTTTTGAGCAAATTCCTTTTTCTTGAGGTTATGACCTGCGAAGCCTTTGACCCCTTTTATACGCAATCTTGTAGGTGGGCCTCCTTCGTATGGCCCCCGAGTTTTCCTTGCGCTATTTTCTCTCATGATTGTTGTCTAATAAGATAGACTTGTTAGGCCACCATTCGGGCAGTAAGCCTTAATTGTATCCCTGCTACCTTAATTAATAAGCTTGTTATTGCTATCATGTGAGATGAGGTCGTATTGCTATCATAGGAGATAGGGTTTTGCCGCTATTGTGCGAGATAGGTTTATATTGCTACCGTATGAGGTAGGCTTTTACTACTATCATGTGAGATAGGCTTACATTTCCCAATTTTTGGGATAGACTTTATTCTGCCGCTATCATAGGATATAGGCTTTGGGGCTTGCTATCGTGTGAGATAGGCTTAGACTGCTATCCAGTGAGATAGGCTCATGTCTCAATGTTGTGATCGACCTAGTGATCCATTAGGCGGAGTAGTAGATTGACAATTTTGACAAAAGTGCCCTAATATGGTAGGGTTTTTTTTATCAATAATCTGATCGTCATATGGGAGGATATTAAAGAAAGGGCATTTGCAAGTAATTTTAAACAGAAGAGGCTAAGGATAGTACTTTTTTATCCATCGCATATTGATTGGTTGCGGGGTAGTAGCAGTTCCATGGCACCGCAGAATGTTGCAATCTCCGCTGTCGAAGACTTCTTTTACCTCGAAGGGTCCTTCCCAATTAGCCGCAAATTTGGGGTGGGCTGCTTCGCGCATGCAATGATCGGAGGCTCGTAGCACGAGGTCTCCTACTGTAAAGTCCCTATTCTGGATCGTCTTGTTGTATGCAAGAGCAATTCTCTCCTTGTACTTCAGGTTTACTCGTGTGCCCTTTTTCTCGTTTTTCCTCCAAAATGATCAAATCATGGTCACGGTCATTGTTGTAAAAGGCACTGAAAGCCAATCTTGCTGAGTTTACTTTCACTCGGAGGGAACAACCGCTTCTGCTCCATAACATAGCAGAAAGGGGGAAGTTCCAGTGGGAGTCCGAGGCGATGTTCGATATGCCTAAAGTGCCGTTCCTAATGAATCCGCCCACTTCTTGTGGTCATCCGTGACGATATTACTCAGTATCCGTAGCAGTGTCTTGTTGGTCACTTCTGCCTGCCCATTTCCCTTTGGGTAATAAGGCGTGGAGCATACCTGCCTGATGTTGTATTCCATCAGTTTCTCGGCTACCTGGCGGTTGACGAATGGAGTGCCATTGTCGGACAGCACAGTGTTGGGAATGCCAAAGCGGTGAATGACATTTTTCTTAGATGAACCTGACCACTGCTGCAGCGTTTGCCGTCTTGAGTGGCTTCTACCCACTTAGTGAACTGCTATGTTCCTGTTAGAATATATTCATTCCCCTTTGAGGTTGGCCCAATGAAATCTAGGGACCAAGTATGAAATGGCCATGGGGTCCCTAGCGCATGTAGGTCAACCGCGGGAGCATGTACCAAATTGCCATGAAATTGGCATTGCGGGCACCTTCTGACCTTCGCGCGGCAGTCGGCCTCCATGGTTGGCCAGAAATACCCTACTTTCAAGCATATAAGCAAATTCCCATTATGCCCCTTTTGACATAGTATGTTTTCTTGGAAAACATATTTGTTGGCCTCTCTTCTCAGCTTTTCAGCTTCCTTTCTGCCGTCGCGCATGGCTCCCCCTTGAAGATAGTCGATTATTGGTTGTCGCCAATCGTCTTCTTTGGGCTTTCCTGTAGATGGAGATCTCGTTTTCCCCGCAAGGATTTTGATGAATTTTATCCAAAGTTTCTTGGCCCTCTTTTTCAGTTACGCATCTCATAAGGATACCTCCGGGGCCCTTGTGATAAAGCAAACCATCATGTATGCAAAAGCCCTTGATGGAAACCCATGTTTCTTTGCTGGTTCCCTCAGCCATCGCGCACAGAATAGGCTGCCTCCAGTCCGCATCTTCCGGAGGTCCTTCTTCGCATAGGTCCTTTACCAATGACAGGACTGACTTCACCTCAATCGATATCTTCGCAGGACATTTATCTGAACTGATTTTTGACCCTAAAGTGGCCAATGCGTCCGCGTGGCGATTGTCAGATCTGGGAGTGTACTCGTATTTGATGGACTCGAAATTCTGAACCAGCTTCTGCACAATTGATTGATACTTTAGCAGATTTATCTCTTTTAGAGCGTATTCTCTCGAGGTTTGTTTGACAATTAGTTTTGAATCTCCCATGATGAGAAGATTCTTGACTTCCAAAGCTCTAGCTGCAAGGAGTCCTGCGATCAGAGCCTCATACTCGGCCTCATTATTGGTCACCGCAAAATCCAGCTTTTTTGACATCTGGATAACCTCTTGATCAGGTTTGATAAGTACTACTCCAATTCCTCCCCCCAATCTCGTGGAGGATCCGTCAAACTGTAGCTTCCAATACTCTTTGCTGATGACATATATCTCGGGTCCTTCGAGCCCCTCTGGTACCGGCTCGTGCCTCTCGTCTGGGAATTGTGCCAGCAGATATGCTAATGCTTGTGATTTGATAGCCTTGGGTCACGTGCATGTAATATCATATTGGGAAATGGTCAAGTACCATTTCGCGAGCCTTCCTGAGGGGAGTGAGTGTCCCAGGAGATATCGTATGGGGTCGTTCTTTGTTATAACTACCACTTTGTGAGAAGCAAAGTAATGCCTTAGCTTCTCAATCGCTAAAAATAAAGCCAAACAATGTCGCTTTATGTTTGTGTATCTTGATTTTGCTGATTGGATCATACGGAAGATATAATACACCGGTCTTTTTTGTCCCTCGAGTTCCTGGGCCAGTAATGCTCCAATCGACCTTTGGGTTGAGGTGAGGTATAATAGCAGAGGTGCTCCCAGTTGTGGTGCGATCATAACCCTCAGTGATGTCAGCAGTATCTTCAGTTTCTCGAATGCAACTTGATGCTCTTCTGTCCAGATGAATGTTGCATTCTCTTTGAACATATTGCTAAAGCATAAATTTAACTCTGCAATTGCTGGTATAAACCTCCGCAAGTAAGACAACTTTCCTAGGAATGCCTTCAGTGCAGTTTGGGATAGCGGTGCTGACAGATTTGTGATTGCTGAGATTTTGGCAGGATCCGGCTCGATTCCATGCATGTGAATCACACAGCCTAGGAACTTACAAGAGGTTACCCCGAATGCACACTTCATGGGGTTCATCTTTCGTTGAAATGTGCGACATCTGTCAAAAACCTTTCTTAGATTTTTCAAGTGGTCTTCCTTCTTCTTTTGACTTAACTGACACGCTCCTACCGCAAGTGTACGGTTGTCGAGTGAAGTAATAGATAAGATTAGGGGTTGTCGTGTCCCAAGAGACTTCTCGTAAATTAGTTAAGAATAAATAACCTTATGTGGGCTAGCAAGTTGTTTTGATTGTTCTAATTCTACTAATCAAAAGGCGAACTAAATTACTGATTCACGCTTTAAACAACGCGAGAGATGATTTAAGAGATAATATGGAGACAAATACCGGGTTTCCTCTACTGGATCACTAAGGTTACTACGAATATCCTTTTTGATTCAAGGAACAATAATACGTTACTCATGTTAATCAAGCAATTTTTTAACTTACTGAGTTACCAAGCAAGCAATCTATGCCTAGAATCGATTCAAACCGAGTTACAAAATTCAATTCAATCCTAAACATGCATTAATTATCATAAATTCTACTTTTTGATTCTAGTTAACATTATCGAGTTACCAAACAATGATAAGACTAGGTGAATAGTTCAAGTTTCCGACTAACATTCACGGAGTTACCACGTGAACACTAATTAAAATCAATCCTACGTGACGTCAAACGCAAGAGAGATGAAGATAATCACATAAACTACTCATAACAAGAGAATAACGTATATAATTAAGTTAAAACATGAATCGTAACATCAAAACGTGTATTTCATAGAACCCTAGCTACCAAACGAGGATCCCGATAATCAAACTTAGCTAGACATGAGTTCTAACATAATCTCAATATTTTTCATCAACAAAACGCTAAGAATAATGAAGAAGAAGAGATAAAGAAATCCAAACGGATGAAATTTAAGCTCCAAAGTGCTCCCAAGCTCCAAGAACGTCGTTCGTAATGTCTAATCTTCAAAACTACGACCTAAACATGTCTAAGTACGTTCCCAAAGTGTTTGGGACTAATTAGAAGTAATTACACAAAGTTCCCGACAATTTTTAAAAAGTTGTGCTGCGCACCAGGTCGTACGACCTCCGTTCCAGGTCGTGCGACCTCTGGAAATGGCAAGAGGAGGTCATATGACCTCTGAATAGGTCTTGCAAGACATGTGTTCTTGTTGCCTGCATGCTGTCTTCTGACCCGCAGGTCCTGCGACCTGAGATTCAGGTCCTACGACCTCTTGCCACTCTCCACCAGGTCCTCTGACCTCTGATCAGGTCCTGCAGGACCTGCTTCCAACTATATTGCTCTCTGTCCTTAGCTTCTCATGTCGTGTGACCTCTGAGTGAGGTCGTACGACCTCCCATGAACTTGGCAAAAATCGGAACTTCGTCCCCTTGTAGCGCATGCCTTCGAATCACTTTCCGAGCATCGACCCATCACTTGATCCTCCATTTTGAGCTCTCCACATGCTCAATGACCGTAACATCTTCTCATGTGCCTCTCTAGCACTCGAATCATTATCTCTTGCTTTCCTTCCCAATTCTCGAGCTCGCCTTAGTTTCCGAAGTTCGTTTCCTCTATCCACTTGCTCCTCGCGTGCTCCGTTCCTGAAAAACACAATACGAACACCCCGCGAAGATCAAATGTGACAAAATAGGATAAAAAACATGTAACATGATGTAGAAAACGCCCGGACTTCACATTCATAGCTCATGAACTCATTGTCAACAATTAAAGCATGATTTACTCGAAAAGACGCTAAATTCTCCATGATGATCATACAAAATGTAGCAAAATAAGCAATAAAATAACTCCGAAAACGAATTTATCAACTACCCCCACACTACATTTTGCTCGTCCCGAGAAAATATCTACGCCAAATCTCAATCTATCAACTCAAACTCACCTCATTCAATTCCCATCCAACTTGCATACATTCCCTATTATCTTTGCATACCTTCCCTACGCCACTTGCATACAATTATCACAATGCACTCATACAAACATTGCATAAGAATCCAAGGAGAAGATCAAACCACCAATCCCCTTTTACTAGCCGACACAACTCGATTATACACAATGCAACTACATGCAAATGCAATATATACAATGCATGTATTTAAATAACGATTTTTGTCTTTTTTTTTCTTTTCTTTTGTTCGAGATCTGGCAATCTCAATTAGCTCAAACCGATTATCATGGAGTGATGAGAAATCTAGGAACGAGGCGTGAATTGAAACTAAACGGGACAACGAGAATCTCCCTAGATCGTATAGAGAGCCTAGCCTTACTAAGTACAAGAATAACCTACCTCTTCGCGTATGCCGACAAAATAAGAGGCTACGCTAGGCTAAACCACGTTCAAGGTCCGAGATCCTATTCCACTAATGGGTTAGAATGATGAGGCTTAGGGACATAAGGATAATCATAATGTATAAGTCCTAAAGCGTCATATTCTCACTATTAAACCCACATCTCACACACCCTCACCACGATGATAGAAACCGCAACCCGAAACTCACCGTCTCCGGCCCTCGATTCCCTCAAACTCCGGTACAATTACGATCTCCGTCGCCACCGTCATGAATTGTGCACGAAACGAATACCGCCGTCAATGAAATAGTTGCTTCCACCACTCGTTCTCCGTTTAAGCTCCAAATTTTTTTATTTCATCTCTCCTTTTTCTCTCTCTTTTTTTTCCATTTTTTCCTGTTTTTTTTTCTCAACAATGTCTTCCAAAATATACAAAATTATACGAGTGGTTCTTCCAAGAGTAAGTACTGACAAGGAGGAGGAAATCAAACAAACCGATGAATAAGAATCACAAGAAAAATTCATCTCCCCCCTATCTCGATGAAGTACATGGTGCCACGAAACAAGCCGAAATCAATATAAAAGCATGCATGGGGATGGATCAATCTCCATGTCCGTAGTCAATCGTCGACACCCCCACACTAGAACGTCGCCATGCCCCTCTCTCAAGTAGTCAAATATACGAAAGTATCATGCCTAATCCAACCGATCCTCCTACACCGTAACGAAGAAAAGAATCGATCCCTAGCATGATCCACCAATCAATATCAACCAACCCCATTTCCGTGCGTATTAGATATCACGCACTCACGGCTCTCCACACTTGTGTCCATGATGTAGTGACATGGAACACCGCCACACCGAAGTGTGCAAGCCTACTCACACTCACCCTCGCATCCCCTCGTAAATATTGTCTAACGCGCATGCGATCATGTAGAACTCACAAGTATGTGAAAATAAGCTCTCCCTCATCGAACTTTCTCAACTACAACTCCCTCGTGACGCACTAAAGTGGTGATTCTAAACGATTTTTTATGAAGGCCAAGAATCGCCACCCTAGGTTATCAAATAAACCAAGGTTCAAATCGGGTTTTCTAGTGGTCCTACAAGGTGATTTCTATAAGCAGTGAGTGCTCTACTACACAACCCCGCACAGCTGTTTCGTGTGCCACTACGGGGCGGGTTGGCGACTACCTAAGACGTACACATGAACGTTTGGCTTGTTTAGCTCACACCTAGCTCAACTCTTGTAAGAAAAACACGGCACACACTTTAGATTTTGAAAATCAAGTACGTGTGTAAAATAGGTAGGCACTACCGTAAAGAAAGTCCCTCTATACTTACTAAGGGGAACTCACATTGTCTTTCTCGGTCGCAAGTCACGCCATATGCCTAAAGTCCTCACACTCCTCTATTTTACCAAATTTTAGCTTATTTTGATTGCCCTTTCTCAAAGTTTTTAATTTTTTAAGTTCTCTTTTTTTTTTTTACATGCACGGTCTACTCGACTAACGACTCGAAATGGTGGGATGACTCAATAATATAAACGTGCAAACAGAATCATGAATAATAAAGAGAAAATAAGGACATAACTAAAAAGATGACCACATGTGACAGTGAATGCAAGACTCGACACTGGCTAGTAAAAAGTAAAACTCACCCCGACACTAGAATGCTTCGTTGTCCCCAACGAATTTAGAGATAAAACAAAGGGACTCGACATTCTATGCGAGGGTCGGCGGGTCTACTCGTCCTCCTCCTCGATATCCGAGCCGGAACTCAAATTAAACCTGCCTTCTTTCCTAGCTCATGAATCCACTGGTCCTGCATATCTAACTTGGCTCCCAACAGGCGTTGGTTGCACCGCGAATGAACCGCTCTCCTATGTGCTCGTTTCTCCTCCTCATTAACTCGGTTCTCAAGTGCTAGAAACCGAGCCTCAGCTTCATTCGCGCGTTTCTCCTGTGCTTGATACCGAGACTCAGCCTTTTTATCACTGGCTATCATGAGTTTTGCATAGCCTTCAATGTGGCCTCGATACCAGCAGTGGCCTGAAGAAACTGGCTCAACTCACTTGTAGCCGGGGCCTTTCCCTTACCTACCTTTTTGGCCCCCTTTTGCGATGGTGCCTGGCTACTCTCACCCATAATCTCAGTTGTCTTCGGTTCAGGGATCTTGTACCAAGTTCTCTCACACTCTGAGGGACGGTCCCACTCAACATCATGCAACACGACACCGGCATCAGTGGCCAAGTGCTTCAACAGATAACCAAATCCCGCAGCCCGGCGGTTGGTCTCTCGAAGCCTTGCCATGAAACTCCTATAAATGTGCCTCGGGACATCAATCCTCTGTCCCCTAGACCAACACATCGCCATCACACACCACTCGAATCTGGCATGGGTTTGGTGAGATACGCCCTCGACCCAAGACTCCACCACTTCAACGAACCAACGGGTCGGACGAGGTATGTACCTGGCCTCCACAGTCCATTTCCTCACATCCTGACTCTCGTGTTGGTCCCAGGACACCCCCTTCACACCTATAGCAAAGTTGGTCACTTGCTCGACTAACTCGTTGGCGTTCATATCCATGGCGACGTCATAATGACAGGGTCCCACTAGCGCAGGCCATTGGAGTGCCTTGGCTATGGTCCCAGGAGAGAATACAAAAAATGCCTACGGGCATAAAGAAACCTAGGATCGCTCACTGCTATATCCTCTATAAATATCCCACATGAGCACAGAGCTCGCGTTCCCCTTGATTAACTCACCCCAACTCGCTAGATTCTCTCGCGTCAAAAATTCCTTAATTGATTCTGGCATGTCCTCGTGAAGCGGGAAACGCTTCTCTACATTGGCTGCTTTGGTCACACTTTCTCTGTGGAGATATTTACCGTGAGCCTTTGCACCAATGAACCGGTAGTCACAAAATAATCCCTTACTAGGGTCAAAGTTATCACGACACTCAGTCGCCCTCTCATTCCTCGCTACCGGTATCACTGTTGGCTCCGCCCGACTCAACTCAGCAAGGTCTGGGGAGTTCGGTGTAACCGTACAACCCGTACCCATAAAAGACAAGTTCTCCTCTAGGTCAGACTCGTCTCCTTGTGCTTCCCTCATCTCAGCCTCGTAATCATATTCATCCTCTCTTTCACTCACAACTTTCTGTTTCTTACTCTTTCCCCCCAACACCTTTTTGGCCTTCGCCGCAGCTTTACTCTTTACCACAGGTTTACCCTTTTCCACCGCTTTCCCTTTACCCTTTCGACTAGACATTGGCACAAGAAAGTAGCAAAAAAATTGACAGTTAACTTAAGCTACGTGCACAGTGTCAATATGTGTGTACGGAAAAGAAACACGTAAGCAATTAACAAATATTCCCTAGGACACTAAATATTCATAGCTTCAAAGACATTGAATGCCACCTTCTCATCGTTAATACGCATCGTCAACTCTCCATTGGCAACATCAATAATCTTCTTTCTCGTGGCAAGGAATGGCCATCCCAATATGAGTGGGACATCATCATCAGCGTCCATGTCTAAGATTACAAAATCTGAAAGGAAGATGAGTCCTTCGACTCTCACAAGCACATCCTCCAAAACACCCCGTGGTCGTTTGATAGTACGGTCAGCCATGTGTAAGCACATACGAGTAGGTTTTGGATCCCCTACACCAAGTTGCTCAATTACTGATGTGGGCATGAAATTGATGCTTGCGCCAAGATCACATAACGCTCTACCATGGAACACATCTCCCAATGTCACAGGAATAATGAAACAACCAGGGTCTTTCATCTTCTTGGGCAACACTTTTTGCACCACGACGCTACACTCCTCATTCAGAGTCACGGTCTCAAAATCATCCATGCGCCTCCTATTAGAGAGTAGGTCCTTGAGCGTATTTAGGCATTTGTGAAATTGCTTCCGCAAAGGGGATATTGAGTGTAACTTCTTGAAGATATCCACAAACTTCTTGAAGTGCTTGGCATCCTCTTGACTCTTCAACCTCTGCGAGTAAGGCACACGAACACTATACTCTTCCTTTGGCTTAGGCTTTTCCTCTGACTTCCTACTCGTGTCCTTTGATTGGGGACTCACGGTAGGCACGTGAATTTCTTCATCTAATGCTTTTTCTGTGGCTTTAGTCGCCTCAGCTCGCGCGTGGGTAGGATATGGAGGATCCTCAGTGGTGGTCCCACTGCAAGTAGTGATATCCTTCAATTTCTCTGGTGGAGCGATTGTGTTAGAAGGTAGTATACCCGGTGGAAGTCGAGTATTTTGATTAGCTATTTGGCCAATCTGTGTCTCATGACTCTTCATCGTGGCTTCTATCGTGACAATCGTGCTCTCAATCTTATCATTGCTAGCTAACAGTTTCCTCAACAACGCGTTTGTATCCTGTTCTTCTGAGGGTGGGGCCTGCTGTTGTGGAACCTGTATTTGAGCTTGGTATGGAACATTTGGCCTTTGAACCGGTGCATATAATCCACTATTTGGATTGGCATAGCTGAAGTTAGGGTGATTGCGATTGTTGGGATGATAGGTGTTTGGCCATTGCTACTGCCTTGGTTGACCCATGTAGTTCACGTCTTCAATACCATCCCCATATCCCTGATTTGCATCTGCTACCATCTCTCCTACTGACTTCACTTGTGCCGATGGATTCAGATTACTGAAAGCCGAAGTCATCACTGCCATCTGATGTTCAAATTTCTGTTCCACCATGGACTCAATCTCACTAACCAATGCCCCATCTGATTTCGTGTTTCTACGAGTCTCAGACCTCGTGGATTCACGTTTTGCTACATTATCTAGCAGATCCCGACATCTCTGTAATCCCAGTCCCATAAAATTGCCTTGAGCCATCATGTCCAGTTCGTTTGCTGTCTCCCTGTCTAAGGCATTATAGAAATAGTGTAGAAGTTTGTACCATGGCTCTCCGTGAGTAGGGCATCTGCGAAGGAGCTGGTTGAACTTTATCCATGTGTCTCCCAGAGAATCATCTTCCTGTTGTGTAAATTTTGTTATATCAGCCATCCGTTGAGCAACCTTGGATGGCGGAAGATACTTCCTGAGAAATTCTCTGCAACAATCTGCCCATGTAACTATATTGCATGCTGGAAGTTCCATAAGCCATGTCTTTGCCTTTCCCGATAAGGAGAAGGGGAAAAGCATGAGCTTTATCGTCTTGAGTGGAACTCTCTGATCATACATAGTGGAGGTAATCTGCTCGAAATTGAGCAAGTGTTGATGCGGATCATCACTTGGGGCTCCAGTGAATAAGCACTCATCCCGAACCATGTTGATCAATGGTTGGCGTATCTCAAAATGTGCGGCGTTAATCTGAGGCCTGACAATAGTGGGTTGATACCCCTCCGGTGTAGTTCTGAAGTAGTCCACCAAAGGACGGTCATCCTCCTCAGCATTGTTGACTTGCTCTGCCGCATTCCGACCGTTATTGTTCCGATTATTGCCCCCATTATTCCCATTACCACCGTTGTTTCTACCAACTTCCTCCGCACCAGGGAGTTGTTGTGGATTTGGCGGGTTCATGCGATCAATCATCGCCTGCATCTCAGCCATTTGAGCTCTAAGCTGCTCAGTTTCTCGTGCTCTATTCGCTGCCTCCTCTACAGCATATGCTCTAGCTGCTTCCGCATCTTGCACACTTTTGCGGATCCTTTCAAACTCAGCTCTAGTTTCATCATCCATGGTGAATGATCTTGAATTCCTCTTGTCTCTACGTTGTGCTTTCAATAAGGATTCCGGATTTTCAAATGTTGGATACAAGGGCTCGTCTCTAGAACGGGTCATGCACCGTGCAAATCAACCTGAAATCACAAAATACACAAAACGTAGGTGAGTAACAGATATAAACAAAAAATTAAAATCCCTAAGTCTAGGAATTATAACTAATTTAGCCGAAGTCCCCGAAAATGGCGCCAAAAACTTGACACGCTCCTACCGCAGGTGTACGGTTGTCGAGTGAAGTAATAGATAAGATTAGGGGTTGTCGTGTCCCAAGAGACTTCTCGTAAATTAGTTAAGAATAAATAATCTTATGTGGGCAAGCAAGTTGATTTGATTGTTCTAATTCTACTAATCAAAAGACGAACTAAATTACTGATCCACGCTTTAAACAACGCGAGAGATGATTTAAGAGATAATATGGAGACAAATACCGGGTTTCCTCTACTGGATCACTAAGGTTACTATGAATATCCGTTTTGATTCACGAAACAATAATACGTTACTCATGTTAATCAAGCAATTTTTTAACTTACTGAGTTACCAAGCAAGCAATATATGCCTAGAATCGATTCAAACCGAGTTACCAAATTCAATTCAATCCTAGACATGCATTAATTCTCATAAATTCTACTTTTTGATACTATTTAACATTATCGAGTTACCAAACAATGATAAGACTAGGTGAATAGTTCAAGTTTCCGACTAACATTCACGGAGTTACCACGTGAACACTAATTAAAATCAATCCTACGTGACGTCAAACGCAAGAGAGATGAAGATAATCACATAAACTACTCATAACAAGAGAATAACGTATCTAATTAAGTTAAAACATGAATCGAAACATCAAAACGTGTATTTCATAGAACCCTAGCTACCAAACGAGGATCCCGATAATCAAACTTAGCTAGACATGAGTTCTAACATAATCTCAATATTTTTCATCAACAAAACGCTAAGAATAATGAAGAAGAAGAGATAAAGAAATCCAAACGGATGAAATCCAAGCTCCCAAGCTCCAAGAACGTCGTTCGTAATGTATAATCTTCAAAAATACGACCTAAACATGTCTAAGTACGTTTCCAAAGTGTTTGGGACTAATTAGAAGTAATTACACAAAGTTCCCGACAATTTTCGAAAAGTTGTGCTGCGGACCAGGTCGTATGACCTCCATTCCAGGTCGTGCGACCTCTGGAAATGGCAAGAGGAGGTCGTATGACCTCTAAATAGGTCTTGCAAGACCTGTGTCCTTGTTGCCTGCATACTGTCTTCTGACCCGCGGGTCCTGCGACCTGAGATTGAGGTCCTGCGACCTTTGGCCACTCTCCACCAGGTCCTGTGACCTCTGATCAGGTCCTGCAGGACCTGCTTCCAACTATATTGCTCTCTGTCCTTAGTTTCTCAGGTCGTGAGACCTCTTAGTGAGGTCGTACGACCTCCCATGAACTTGGCAAAAATCGGAACTTCGTCCCCTTGTAGCGCATGCCTTCGAATCACTTTCCGAGCATCGACCCATCACTTGATCCTCCATTTTGAGCTCTCCACATGCTCAATGACCGTAACATCTTCTCATGTGCCTCTCTAGCACTTGAATCATTGTCTCTTGCTTTCCTTCCCAATTCTCGAACTCGCCTTAGTTTCCGAAGTTCGTTTCCTCTATCCACTTGCTCCTCGCGTGCTCCGTTCCTGAAAAACACAATACGAACACCCCGCGAAGATCAAATGTGACAAAATAGGATAAAAAACATGTAACATGATGTAGAAAACTCCCGGACTTCACATTCATAGCTCATGAACTCATTATCAACAATTAAAACATGATTTACTAGAAAAGACGCTAAATTCTCCATGATGAGCATACAAAAAGTAGCAAAATAAGCAATAAAATAACTCCGAAAACGAATTTATCATTAACCACTAGATCGTCCACATAGAATTCAGCTTCTTGGTGCATCATGTCGTGGAACAGTGCCATCATTGCGCGCTGGTATGTGGCCCCCACGTTCTTCAGACTGAAGGGCATGACTGTGTAGTTGAAGACCCCTACCGGTGTTATGAACGCCGTCTTCGTCGCATCCTTAGGGTCCATCTTCATCTTGTTGTAGCCACTGAATCCGTCCATAAAGCTGAACATCTCGTGACCTGCAGTGGAGTCCATCAAGAGATCCATGTTTGGCAAAGGGAAGTTGTCCTTTGGGCAGAATTTGTTCAGATCTCTGAAATCTACCTATACATGAAGGCTTCCATTTTTCTTTACCATGGGGACTATGTTTGCCAACCAGGTGGGATGATGGTTAGGTTCTATGAACATGGCATTCAGCAGTTTAACCATCTCCTCCCTGATTTAGACATTGATCTCCGGACGGAAATTCCTCGCGCTATGTTTGACTGTTTTCGAACCTGGGATGACAACCAGGCGATGCATAGTAATGCCTCGGTCAAGCCCCGACATTTCATCGTAATCCCATGCGAACACATCCTTATACTCTTTCAGTACTTGGACCAGCCTTTGTTTTTCCGTATCGCTGAGGTCTGCGCTCAGGAAGACATGTCTTTGTTTTTCCTCGCCAGGGATGAGGAATACCTCCTTGAGTTCCTGCTTTTGTGGCTTTGGGTGGTCTTCCATGCACTCGGGTGCCTCTTTGACTTCCTCGACTAATGGGTCTCCCTCGCTCATGCTAGAAAACCCTGATAGCTTGAAAATTTGCGTGGGGATGCCCGTAAGGAGATAAAACTTCTTACTTTGGGGGCGAAAATTGTTCATTCGCTCTTCAGTGTACCCCATGGCCATTTTCAAAGTGTAGATGCTTCTGGTTGTTTTAGGGACATCCTCCCACGCGGGTTTTTCTTCCTTCGACTCCTCCTGTGTTATTGTTGCTCCAAACTGTGACTGGTTCTGAATATCCTCCCAGGTGGGCAAACGAGTTGGCCGAAACGGAACCGAGAGCGGTCTATCCTCAATCTCTGTAAACCACACCGCTTCAGGTAATTGTGCCTCCTCCAGATTGAAAGGATTCACCGAAGCGGGTATCGTGACCACCCTACCTTTCCAGACAGCCTTCATCACCTGATGAGCTGTCGAGGGTACAACATCAAAGCGGTGAATCCATGCTCGCTCGATAATCATGTGGTAAGCCGTCTGGGCCTCAATAACGTGGAATTTGGCAGAACAATTTATCTGCCCAATTCGGATTCCAAAATTGATCCAACCCAAAGTCATTATGGAGCTACTTCCAAAACCTGTTATGGACGAGGGCTTCTACCACCCCTAACATTGCTCTCATCACCCCATGTCTGCAGCCTTCTGAAAAGTTCATCTCATCAAAGAAACTGGCGACTCTGATGGAGTCCTTCATTCGCTCAGCTTGAGTTTCTTCTTCATATTCCTCATTCTCATAGAGTTCTGCAACCACAGGGACTACCGCATCTGCCATGTCTGTAATCGAGATCATGGCGATTTCTTTCCCCTTGGCCTCTCGTCGCGGCGAAGGGTCGTCTCGAACATTTTTGGCTGATTCTTCAACAACTAACTGGTCCTTCCTTATGTGCTCGTCTACCATCCACTTGATTTTCCTGCATTACCTGGTTGGATGGGAGATTTGTCCGCGACACTCGCACCATTTCGGATCCCGAAATTGTTCTCTTGTAGGTATGTGCTCAAATGCCGGCAAAATTCCATCTCGTCGCCATTTCTTACAAAGGTCGATGGCGTCCCTGATCGATATAGACAGGGGTGGTGGCTCTTGAGCTGTAAACCGCCGTTGCTTTCTGGGCGAAGATACCGCGTACACATTGGCGTCTCATGATAGTTTGGATCCGCCATCTTTAGAGCTGGGATCTGTCAGCGCACGCTCGCTACTGCGTCTTTTCTTCATCCTTTCTACCAGTGGCTCAACGTTACTGGTACAATCAATCAACTTCGAGAAAGTAGGCATGTTCAAGTTGATCAAAATACCTTTGTACTCGTCGCGCATGCCTTGCAGGCATATTTTGACCAGACGGCCCTCCGAGACCTCGTCACTGCATTCCAAGGACCTGGCCCTAAATTTCTTAATGAAAGCAACGCCTTCTTCGTCAGACTTTTGGTACATTCGGGAGAGGTTAATGGTGGTGACTCTTTCATCCATCAGAAAGAACTTCGTGTAGAATTTTTGTACCCTTTCGTCCCATGTCTTGACAAATCCCGCTTCGAGGGCTTTGTACCACTTGTATGCAACGGTTCCCAGAGATTTGGGAAATTCGTGCATGAGCAACGGAGTGTCAGCCGCGTACGGGCCCATCATATCCATGAACCTCATCACGTGTTCGTGAGCGTGCCCGCTGACTTCATCAAACTTGTCCCATTTTGGAGCTTTGTACCCAGTGGGATTTGGCATCAGATAGATATCCCGTGGGATGGGAGGTGCACTATCTACCTTGGGGATGACAGTGTCCGTGAAACTCTGGTTGGCGATGAGACTGGCAATCCTCTGTTCGAGGGCCGCCATACTAGCAGGTGTTCCTCCATAGGATGGAGCTGTTGGCCCAAAGCCTGGAATGTAGGGCATACTGGGGTTGTGAGGAGGCGGAGGTGGAGGACCATGGCTTCATAGGGCTCTGCTTGCATATAGAGATGATGCCGGGTATGCGGTGGGGTTTTCTGCCGTCATCAGGGAAGAACCTGATGAAAACAGTGGCGTCTGGCTCGCCTGGCCGCCTGAGAGAGGATTCTGGGCAGCAGAGACATGCACTATCGAGGTGCCTATTGAGGTGGACACCATCCCTGGTGGGGGCAGTGAAGTTGATAGCAACGAGGCAGCAGCCCCTGGGACAACGTTCTGGGCCACCTTTCCCAGAATCTCCATTATCTGAGCAATTTGCTCAGACTGAGCTTCCATGGCTCGGGGTCCGAGTGTTGGGAGTGGTGTTGAGCAGTATGTCCTCCCCTGAAGTTTCCTCATGGGAGGGAGACCGATCTCCGTGACGAATGCCTTGGTCCGAAGACATTATGGGCATATTTGAAGTTTTTGAAGGTGGATGTTCACGTCGGGTTCACCAAAATGTGTACAAGGAAATCTTCGAGAGATCCCCCAGTGTACACCTCAAGTAGAGAATAGGAACACGGAAAGTTGTAAGGTGTGTGTAGGGAGAGAGTAAGCACTAGTAACTGTTTGTGAGAGAGAGACAGTAAGCTATGGCACTGGACCTATATGTCTTGTCGCAACGGAGAGCATAGCGATCCTATATATAGTGGGTAAGTGACCGTTGATGGGTTAATGCACCATAAATGGCGGCTTAAAGATAGACTCCCAACGGCACGTTCGACCGTGTATATAGGAACCGTTACGTATCTGCCCGCAAGTATCGGAGACCGTTATGAGATCAGCCGCATTGATGGGACACGTAAGCCTAGGATCTCTGAGTCAGTTACCAGAGGTCGCGCGCAAGCTTGGTTTCCGCATGCGCGCGATAGACCTTACCCTAGCCTCCAAACCACTAAGTCCCTACAAGTCCCGTGTTATGGTGCGCGGGGGCTCTGTCTCGTAGCCCCCACGTGGATCACCACGGGTGGTGATCCGGTGCGGATGAAGCACATCTAAGTGTGCTGGATGGCTGCCACGTGGCAATGATCCGTCTATCTGGAAAGCAGTATCTACCTACCCTTCTAATTATTCTTCTACAATTTGGAAAGGCCTTGTCTTTGCTAGAGACATTGTTTTTAAAGGTTTCTGACATGGTATTGGTAATGCCCGTAACACTTTGTGAAATACCCCGTTTTGTAAATACGGGTATTTTATGATATTATTTTAAGTGTTGGGGGTTAAGTTTTATTATTTAGGAGTTAGTTTTCATTATTATTAAAGTCTTGGGGATTTTATGTCTTTTACTTAAACTATCTAGTATATTTTAATAAAACTAGGGGGTAGTAGTAATCTTTTACCTAAAACAGTGGGGGGGAGTGTCTTTAGGACAAAACTTGGCCCATCTTTTCCCTAAGTTTTCTCCCGTGGGCGAACCTCCCCGTGGCCGATTCTCTCTCTTTCCAACTCCAATTCAATGATTTTGTTTCCTTTTTCCAATCAAAGTTAATCTCAATCCCTACAAATTTGATAAAGGCCTAAACTTTAGCAGTAAGAAATCTAATTTTGTCCATAATCTTGTCCCAATTCAGAATCTAAGTAAACCCGGAAATAATCATATTTTTCCATAAATTCTCTACCTTCGAGCCTATATAAACCCACCTCAACCTCATATTTTAATTCTCACCAACACCAAAGAAGCTCTCAAATCACTCTCTCTCTCTCTCTCTCTCTCTCTCTCTCTCTCTCTCTCTCCTACCCTACCGCCGCCGCTGCTGCCCACCGACGCCGCCACCGCTGCCCACCGACTCCGCCACCGCCATCGTCTCCTTCCGGTTCTTCTTACGGTAAATCCACAAATCCTTTCTTTATCAATTGGGTTGTTTGCCTTGAAACCTCATGGGTTGTGTTGGGATTAGTCATGTTCTTAGTTTAAGGGAGAAACTCTAGTTATGGATGGGACGTTTGAATTATTGATTTGGATGATTTGATGATCCTAGTATGAGGGTAGTAACTTGATTTGAGGTGGGTATTCACTAAGCATTGAACTTATTTTAAACACGGGGTTAACTAGATGTTTTGGAGGATAATTTATAGGAAAACCCATGATTCCCGTATGGGTAATGTGGGTGTGACTAGAAAGTTAAAACAAGCACATCTTTTGATCCGGGCATCGAAATTTGGATCCGTTTGGGGCTAGACTTATTTTCAGAGTGTTTCTGATCTAATGAGACTATTTTTGCGTCATAATCTGTTTGGGAAGATGGAGTAATAAATTAGTGGAGTTATGTTAGGTTATGTGCACATTAGGTTATGGGGTTTTGGGGCAAGGTTTGAGTTGTGTGTTTGAGGTATGAATTAAGGGGTGAACTAGAGACTTAAGTAGGCATTGTCTATTTGTTTTAGTATTGTATTTTGATTAGAATATTATTAACTTGTAGGCAATGAGTTCTCAGACGAGGGATATGTCGAGTATTACAACTGATTCGCTGTAGTTGCTTATGTTTGAGGTAAGTTAACATGCCATACCTAGTGCCCATACATTCTTTTGTGTCAAACTACGTTTTATGATTTAAATGTCTCAAAATGAAATATCTGCTTTAAATGTTTATTTGAGCATCTTGTTGGTTTTACAAAAGAGACGATGTCACCACTATCACATGATGAATTAATAAAACGTAAAGACGTAAAGTGGAATAGTTATACCGATGATCTATATTATGGGTTTGGACGATGTTAACTACGGTTTCTCTACCCTTTTATTTTATTTTACTCGGTTGCAAGTCCCCGAGCTTTGCTCCATGTACTTACCTCTCTGGCCGCAAGAACTCTTAGGGGGGTGTTAACACTTATGGTCTTGGTAGTGTGTGATGGTAGATCTTCCCCGTGTCAACAAGTTAGAATATAGATTTCCAAGATTGGACCTATATTGTTTAATTTGAAAGTTCCGATTGGACAAATAGAGAAGAGTTCGGGAATGTTTCCCCACCTGAAATGCTAAAAGGAAAACTTGGTTTTGTACTTATACTTTATTTCCTTCTTTCCAAACTGTTGTGTCTGATTTAAAATTTGGCTCATAATATGTTTACATGTTTGGGTGTTGCTTACTCAGTATTTTCGCTGACTTTAGGAACTATGGTGTTTCTCTTTTGTTTTCAGTACCACAGGTTTAGATGAAAGCTTGGCTTATGGGGGGAAACACGATTCATCACTTAGACGATTAATAATATCACACTTAATTTCTCTTAGCATCATTAGATTTTAGCTGGATTGTACGTCTATGTATCAGGCAAATATTGGAGTTTTAGTAAAGTTTTATGTTTGAATTCTCTGTTTTAACCTCCTTGTATCCGGGTTTAATCTCGGGTACGGAGTGATACCCCCGGACTTTCGGCTAGGTCGTTTTGGGGGTGTTACACTTTGGTTTACCAAAATAGGTGGATTCATATAGGTCTAGGAAGAACTTCTTTAAGTCCCCCTACTTTACCTTATAATACTCTTGTCAAGGATTTGTTTACTGCGACTGGTTATTGGAATACAAATCTCATCCAAAATAATTTTTCCAGTGATGAATCTAAAGCTATTCTCAATATTCCTAGAAGTAATATCAATAGTGATGATTTCTTAGTCTGGAATCAAACTAGAGATGGGATTTATACGGTTAAGTCCGGTTACCATGTTGCTTTTTCAATTCAGAATGCCTCAATCCTCTCTAACATTACTAGTTCAAGTAGTAACACTTACAAGTACGTTATTATGTGGAATTTAAATGTTCCCAAGAAGATTTTAATCTTCATTTGTCGTTTGATTAACAATTTATTGCCGACTAAGGATATTTACGCCGTAAAGGTATTGATTTACCTGACCAGTGCATCTTCTGTAAGAGCAATTCTGAAAATCTTCCCCATGTGCTTCTTCACTGTCACTTGGTCAAACAGATTTGGAATTCCACATACCTCCCCTTCGAAATTCAGCCTAAAAACCTCCCTCTCTCAATCTGTATTTTGGATCTGTTGAATAATCTATAGAAAGCCAACAGACCTCTCTTGGCCTTCATTCTCTGGGAAATTTGGTGCGCTCGAAACAAAAAAAAAATCGAATCAGTTTTGATGAATCAACAATTTCATGTCAATAATAGTATAGCAAAGAGTTTAGAATTTGTTGAATCGACTTACACTTGCGGGTCTGTTCCTCTTGCAGATCCTGATCCAATGCAGAGAAGATGGAAAGCTCCTCCAGAAGGTGTTCTTAAGCTTAATGTTGATGCTGCTTGCTGTCGTTCTTCAAAATCACCCACAAGGGCGGCTATTATCAGAAACTCCTTTGGGGATTTCGTCCGTGCGCGGTCATTCCCAATCCCATTTAATGAAGACTCCATCGTTAGAAGCTAAAGCTCTAAGCAGAGGATTGAATCTTGTGGAAGAATATGGCTCCAGATATTTTCTTGTGGAAACTAACTCCATGAATCCTCGAATTTGAAGCTCAAAAGAAACTTGAAGATGGAGAGGTTCTATCCAGTTAATAGACGCTTGGTTGGTTCTGAAATGAACCAAATGTTTCTCAGCCTATCTAGAAAGTTAATATTATTGATGTTAGTTGGGTTCTCCGAGAGGGAAATAAATCAGCTGATAAGTTATGCTACTATGCTTCAGGAACACCAAATGTACTAACTTGGTGTGTAGTTTGTCCTGAATTTATGTGTAACTAGGGGATTGCCCATACCCGAGAGCACTACGCCAAAAACACGTTTCACCTATTGTAATGTCATAAATAAAATGAGTATTTTCATCTAGAAACATGGACAGAAAACGAAGACAACATAAATAACTGTATTAAATAATCAGGAACAAAGGAAACCCATTTTTTATAATTATGATAAAAGGAGTGGGTGTGGGTAGTTAAGTAGTGGGTAGTTAAGTGGGTGGTAGGTGGGATCTAAGGGCTGTGATTAATTCAATTCAACGGTCTAAAATACATTTTAAATTCAACCGTCCTAATTTATAATATAGACTAGGGGATTGCCCGTGCCCGAGGGCACTACCCCGAAAAACACATTTCACCTATTATGAAATCATAAATAAAATGAGTACAAAGACAACATACATAATTTTGTATTAAATAATCAAGAACAAATGAAGCTGTTTTTTTTGTTAATAATGGTTATCGTTACAGAGTTTTCTCTCTAGTTTTCTAGAGAGAGAAAGTGTCTTGTCTAAAGTGCAAGCTGTGTGTTTTGCCTTTGTGCAAAATTTTGTGTGTTTACTCTCCCTTTCTCTACTCGATCATTCATCATGAGCGCTGAGGACGAGCTTAGTCTTGTTGAAAGTTTGAAGCAAGTGGGGCTTAACTCAGAGGAAGAGGTCGAAATTGAGTTAAGCGATGATGAAGTTGACATTCGGCTCGAGGAGTGTGCCTGCAGTTTGGTCGGAAAAGTTCTATCAAGAAGAAACGTTAACATCACAGGTCTCCGGAAAACTCTTTCGGAGATTTGGGGAAGACCGGAAGGTTTCAAGATTGAGCATGTTCAAGGAAAAATCTTCCAATTTTTCTTCAAGAAGCAGGCGGATTTGGAAAGAATTTTCAATGGAAGACCATGGTTCTTCAGAAATGATCTTCTTGTGTTGCAAAAATGGTCTCCTCTCGGTGAATCTCCCGATTCACCTTTCACCCTCACTCCTTTTTGGATACAGATCTGGGGGCTGTCAAATCTATTTCTAACAGAGAAAGTCCTAAGAAAGGCGGGAAGCAAGTTCAATGAAATTCTTGAGATTAAGATACCAGGAAAGGCATCAAATGATGGCAGATTTGCAAGGCTAAAGGTCATCTTAGATGTCACGAAACCACTCATGAAAGAAGCTAAGCTCAAGCTGCGTGGCGAAAGTTTAATGACGGTCTCTTTTAGATACGAACGTTTACCCAACGTTTGTGAGATGTGTGGCATTTTGGATCATGGTGAATCGGATTGTAAGATAGTCAGTGCAAAGGATGGGTGTTTGCCGTTTGGAAGATTTCTCAGAGCAAAATCGCTGACTGATATCTGGACATCATCGCCGGAGGACTCGTCAGATACAGCAGCAGCAACGCCTCCCCTCTCGGATAAGGAGGTTTTAAAATCCTTAACAGCGCCACGAGCTTCGTATTTCTCCATTTTCAGGCGGGCATCATCGTCTTCTCCGGCGAAGACTGTCACCGGCAAGGAAGATGAAGAGTCTCCGTTAGTGGAGAGGCCAAGAGTCAGCAGACAAACCCGAGGCTCGTAACCTCGGTACCTTCAAATCCAGCTGTAGCAAATAATGTTGTTTCATTGGAAACTGAATACAGGGATGAACTTTTGGCGGGATGTCGGAAATTGCAGGAATTCATTTCAAATGTCTCTGATGCAAGTGGGCCGAAGGATGGGGAAGTGAATTCAAGCGAGGATGGGTCCTCTATTGGGCCTCCTTTTGAAGCTGTTATTAAAAGCCCAACCCAAGGTTCCAATGCTATGGATTGCCCATTAGCTGGTGGCCCACTCTCCTCCAATAACCCAATTCTCGATGGGTCTTTGACAGCTTGAAAATGGATTAGTCTGGGACATCTTTTTACCTTGGTTTTAACCCTGTGAGAGTTGAGTTTGGCCGTTTTTAGCTTATTTTCCACCTGATACGAGGCAGAGATTTATAGAACATGACTGCAAAATTTGAGTAATTTTATGCATACTTTTGTTTGTTGGATATGATCGCGGGTACGTGTTATGATGTGCAGGTAACAGGTGCCGAGAAATGCATGAGATTAACTTGGATGGGAGGCAGCGTGTCAGGAAAGCTGAGCAGAAAAAAAGAGAAAAAAGGCTAAGTGGTGCGTTCAAACGCAGGGCACCTGCGTTCAGACGCACAAGATGGGAGCAGCAGGAAAATGGCGGAAAGAAGGCTAAGTCATGCGTTCAGACGCAGGCGGTCTACGTTCAAACGCAGGGTTCAAATTCAGAAGTGCAGAAAAGCTTAAGGGGTGCGTTCAGACGCAGGAGGTCTGCGTTCAAACGCAGGACTCGACACTCAGAAGAAGAAAAGGCCAAGGCATGCGTTCAGACGCAGGCAAGCTGCGTTCAAACGCACGTGTCCAGAATTCAGAAGCCAGAGGAAGAAAAATGGTTAAGGCCTGCGTTCAAACGCAGGATGTGTGCGTTCAGCCGCACTGCGTTTGAACGCAGGAGAGTTGCGTTCGAACGCACGGTGGGTTTCCAGAAGCTTCCAGGACGGGTCTTTTCGAGGGTAAAACAGGAATTTTGTGCATCAGTTTTGGAGACTGTGGCAGTATAAAAGGAGGTGTCCCAGCACTGAATTAGGGTTACGCATACACACTCACACATCTATCATCATCACAGCAGCCAGTTTCAGAGCCGCCAGGGTTGGAGCAGAGCAGGATTGGAGCAGTTTTTCAGTATTTCAGCAAATAACTAGTTTGATCTTTTCTCTCTTTTATGAAACATCGTTTTTCAATAATGCAAGCTAGCTAAACCTTTTGCCTAGGTTCTCGGTGAACCTAGGGTTTATAAATTCAGCAGACTTGGTTGTTTGATTTTCAGATGCATGGCTAGCTAAGTCTTAACACAGGATGGATTGTTTATTATTCTGTCTTTGATTTTATTTACATACATGAATGGCTTGATCACCCATGAGTGTTACAGACAGGATCTGGTGCACGAGAATGACCAGTGAGAGTTAGGAAGAAAAGACAGGATTTAGTACTCTGCCTTGATGGACCGAGAAGTGAAGAGAATCAGGGGACTAGCCCAGGAGCATTAGACCAACTGTTAGACGTTTAGGGGGAGACCGAGAGGAGAACCTGTAACACTAGCAGACTTAGAACGAACCTGCAGATTTAGGTGGACCGAGAGGACCCGAAAATTTGCAGGAGAGTGATAGGTACATGAGACCGAGAGGAGATTGTACTGTTGGTATGCTGGCATAAACAAAACCACCGTGTGTTTCTGAAATTGAATATACCATGAAAGCTGGAGAGTAACCCTAGGGGATCTTGGAACCTAGATTCTTAGAATTATCGATTTTTACGACTACAACAATCTCTACAAAATATTTAACAGAAAAATAAAATAAGCTGTCCTAAATATTGTTTTATTTACTGCAATTTAGTGAATAGAATCAAACCCCAAACCTCCTCCTTTTTACGAACTTTGTGTCTAATTCTAATTCTGATTAGCAACAACTTAAACCGTTCTCGAGGGTTCGACAACCAGAGTCACAATTACAAACTCTATATTACTTGATCGTACACTTGCGAAAAAGCAGATAGGTTTACGCTGTCAGTCTTCAGATCTTTTAAACAAGGGCAATCTTGGTATTTCACAAGGTACCCTTACCCCTGATTTTTCACCTTCATCTGCAGCCCCAATTTCCGAAACCCTAGCAATCACAAACACAGACACTGTTGAAGCCGTTGAATCGGGGAGAGTTGCGAAAAAATGGAAAAGGAGAGCAAGGGAGCATGGCTCGCAGCCGAACCAGGAGCAATATACAACGAGCAATGGGCCAAAATGTTTAAAAAGGAGGGAAGGGGACTGGATGGATTTGGATGATGATGGCAATACGGATCTGGTTGAAGGTAAGAAATTAAGAAATCATTCCACAGAATCTTCTTATGCATCTGTTAGGGTGGAGGCGACCAGCCCTGAATGGTCCCCAAAGGACCAATGAAGCTTATTGCATGGAATTGTCAAGGAGCTGGCAGATCCTTGACAATTCAGCAATTTAGGAAGACTGTGAGTCTTCTTTCTCCAGAAATTTGCTTTTTAAGTGAGACAAAGCAGAAAGTAGCATTCATGAATAAGCATTATTGTAAGGGGAATTTGTCAAACGGCATCTCGGTTGACCCTATTGGCAAATCAGGGGGTCTTGGTGTTTTGTGGAGTCATGAAGTTAATGTTTCTTTGTTGAAATTCAGCTCCTTTTTCATTCATGTTCAAGTTAGGCCTCCTGACTCACAGGCATGGGAGATTGTTTTTGTTTATTTGAGCATAGATGATGCTACTAGAAAGCAACAGCTCTCCTGGTTTTGCTCCTATTTTATCAAATGCTGTAGCAGACTTTTGGTGTGGGGGGATTTCAATGACATCATTCATCCAAAGGAGAAGAAAGGGGGTTGTCCCAGATCCATCTCTTCTTGTTTGTCTTTGGCAAACTTTTTCAATTCAATGGGCTTAATTGATTTGGGATTTAAAGGCTACCCCTTCACTTGGTGGAATAGAAGAGGTAAGGAGCATGGTATTGAAGAAAGAATTGACAGAGGGGTGGCTACTGCAGATTGGCTAAACTCTTGGGGGGATTCTGTGCTTGAACATGTCTCTGTTTCTGGCTCTGATCATTGTTTACTCCTGCTGGATACAAAGCCTTCCTCAAGACCAAAAATGTCTACTCCTTTCAGGTTTGATGCTAGATGGACAAAGCACAAGGAGGTGGAGGACATTATTAGCAAAATTTGGAAGGAGGACATCAATGGCAATCCTATGTTCAGAGTTAAAGAGAAACTTAAGAGATGCAGGCAAGCTCTAAGACATTGGAGTAGAACTGCTGACAGAGGCTTATGCAGATCAATCAGAGAGAAGGAAGCCTTAGTTAAAAGCCTAAGAGAGCTAGGTTTTGATGCTGACCTGGAGCTCTTAGCAAGTACTGAATCTGACCTTGAAGTATTATGGAGAGAAGAAGAGATTCTTTGGAAAGAAAAATCCAGAAACTGTTGGCTCGATGCAGGGGACAAAAACACAAGATTCTTCCAAGAATCTGTTAAACAGAGAAGAAAAGCCAATTTCATTGCAGGTGTTATGGACAAGGAGGGCTCTTGGTGTAATGAAAAAGGTGAAATTATGCAAATCTTCCATGATTTTTATGCATCTCTTTTCAGAGAGGACTCTCATACAAATATGGATGCAGTAATCTCAGTGGTGAAGAGGAAGGTTAGCAGGGAGATGAATGCTTTTCTCACCAAGCCCATTACAGATGATGAAATAAAAAGTGCATGTTTTGATCTCAACCCTGGAAAAGCGCCAGGCTTTGATGGCTTCACTCCAAAGTTTTTTCAACAGTATTGGCACATTATTGGGGATGATTTATGCAAGGCTATAAAGAGTTTTTACTCTTCTGGAAAGATGCTGAAGAGCTGGAATTTGACTAACATTATTCTGCTGCCAAAATCGAAATCTCCAACAAAGGTTAATGAATACAGGCCCATTAGCCTTTGTACAGTCATGTACAGGATTCTCTCCAAAACTCTTGCTAACAGGCTTGCCTCAATCCTCAATGAGCTTATCTCTCCTTATCAAACTGCTTTTATCAAGGGCAGATTAATAAACGACAATCTTATGATTGCCCATGAAATCCTGCATCATTTGAAGAATAAGAGATATGGTAATGAGGGGCTGGTAGCAATTAAACTTGATATGCTCAAGGCATTTGACAGGGTTAGATGGGCCTACCTGAGAATGATCATGCTTAAAATGGGCTTTTGTAAGAGATGGGTTAACTGGGTCATGGCATGTGTTAGTACAGTCACTTTCAATGTGATAGTGAATGGTGAAAAAAGTGAATTAATCACCCCTTCTAGGGGAATTAGGCAAGGGGATCCCCTCTCCCCTCTGCTTTTTGTGTTATGTGCTGAAGGTCTCTCTTCTTTATTGCAGCATTTTGAAGAGAAGAAATGGATTTCAGGAGCTAAAATCTCCAGGACTGGCCCTCCCATTAGTCACCTGCTTTTTGCAGATGACTCCTTGCTGTTTTGTAAATCCACTCTCACGGACTGCAGTGCTGTCAATGTTATTCTCAGGCTTTATGAGGAAGCTTCTGGTCAAGCTGTCAATAGAGAAAAGTCTCAGTTGCAGTTTAGCCCAAATACCAGTGGTGTTTTGAAGAGTTTCATCCAATATTTGCTGGGCATTAGTAAATATTTCAAGGATTGCAGCTACCTGGGTTTTCCTTCTCTAATTGGAAGATCCAAGTCCAAAATTCTGAGCTTCATAATTGAAAAGCTGAGAGCTAGACTATCTTCATGGAAAGCTGCTTTTCTCAGTCCTGCTGGAAAAGAAGTGTTAATTAAATCAGTTCTTGCTGCCACCCCCACCTATGCAATGTCCACTTTTCTATTCCCCAAGAATACATGCTCAGAAATCAGTAAAATCATTGCAAATTTTTGGTGGGGAAATCATAAATGCAATGAGAGGAAAGTTCACTGGGCTAATTGGGGCTCTCTTTGTGCAGATAAAAAGTTTGGTGGTCTTGGCTTCAAAAACATGCACAGCTTCAACCTTGCTCTCATCACTAAGCAAGCCTGGAGATTGATCAATGGTGAAAGCTCATTATTCAAAACTTTCTTCAAAGGAAAGTTCTTCCCAAACTGTTCTTTTTGGCAGGCAAAGTCTCCAAATGGAAGCTCCTGGGTCTGGAGAAGTATATGTGCTGGCAGAGAGATTTTGAAGAAGGGCTTCAGATGGAGGATTGGTAATGGACTTTCTGTTAAGATTTGGGAGGACTCATGGCTGCCAAATTCCATAAATTTCAGAGTTTCTTCCCCAAGGCCTGCAAATTGTGATGCCAATATGGTTAGTGATTTGATCAATCATGAATCCAGAACCTGGAACCTCAGTCTGCTTAGACAAATTTTCAATGAGGATGATGTCAAATCTATCTTATCCATACCTGTTGGAAGCATGAATTGCCATGACAAAAAGGTATGGGCTTTCACTAGTTATGGAGAATTCAAGGTCAGTTCTGCATACAAGCTCATTGAAAATCTTAATTCCAATCTTAATAATGCATCCAGCAGCTTTGTTTTATTTTGGAGGAAATTGTGGAAGCTCCCTGTTCTTCCTAAAGTTAAATTCTTCTTTTGGAAGCTTCTTTTTGGAGCTTTACCTTGTCTTGCAGAAATTAAAAAGAGGAGGATTACTAATGATGATATATGCAAAATGTGTGGTGAAGGTTCTGAATCTGTGCTGCATTTGTTTAAAGACTGCACTACTGTGAAAACTATCTGGAAGTGTTCTGTTCTTAGATTGGACAATGATATCTTTAATGCTAACACTGCTCTGGAATGGTGGAGTCAAGTTGTGGAAATGGCAGATGGCTTTGATGATGGTACAATTTTTCTATGCATGTTTATCTCCATTTGTTGGAGTGTTTGGAGGGCCAGAAATGACTGGCACTTTAACAATTTGAGATGGTCTCCACTGCATATTTTGCAAAGAGCTGAAAAGACATGCTTTGAATACATTGATGCTGGCTCTGCTACTGCCAATGTTCATATTTCCAGGAGTCAATCTCTTCCTTGTCCCTCTTTTGTTGAAAACTTTAATTTCTGCACAGATGCTGCTGTTGATATAGCAGCTGGTAAAGGGGGACTTGCCATTGTTTGTCTTAACTCTAGTGGATCACTCATGGGCAGCGTTCAAATTCCTGTTTTCTGATGTTGTTGATCCTATTATTCTGGAGGCAATGGCTGTCAGGGAAGCTATTTTGTGGGGGCTAAGGAGTAATCTAAGAATTTTTTCAATCTTCTCAGACTGTAAAGTGGTGATCAACTGCTTGCTCTCTGGAGGTTCAGGTCAGATTGCTAAAATTGGAGCCATTATTGATGATTGTCTGAGTTTGGTTGAGAATGTTTCTTGCTCTTTTTATTTTATTTCCAGAAAGTGGAATTCTTTGGCTCATGTTCACGCCAAAAATTCTCTTTCCCTTGTTGATAGGTGTAGTGTCAATGAGCACCTTTCTGTACTGTGAGCTGTGATAGCTCTTTTATTCAATGAATCTAAAGCTTTTCTGTTAAAAAAAAAAATGAAGCTGTTTTTTAAAAATTAAGATAAAAGAAGTGAGTGGGTAGTTAAGGGGGTGGTAGGTGAAATCTAAGAGTTATGGTTGATTTAATCCAAAGATTGACCAAAAGTCAACCCTTATATATATATACATATATTTCAAAAAAAAAAAAAACTACATAAAGTGGGGTTGTTGTTGTAATTAAATGAAACTAACAAATCTTGAAAAGTACCACTCCGTTTCTTCTGAATAGCCCCCTTTTGACTTTTACCACTATTTACTGGGTCACTTTGACCCGGTGATTTGGATAGCAAAACGAAGTAATTTTTTGATATACTTTCATGGTATTGTAGAATAAAAGTTACTCTACAACATCATAAAAAATTATCCAAAAATTACATCGTTTTGCTATCCAAATTGCCGGGTCAAAGTGACCCAACTACGAGTGGAAAAGTCAAAAGGGGCTATTCAGAAGAAACGGAGTGGTAGAAAACAACAACACCCAGAGAAAAGCAGAAAACCCTCGGCAGAGTGTGGTCCAGGCGAGCGCGACCTGGTGCTTCACCGCGCCTTCCACCGCCCCCTCCCCCGTCGGATTAGCCAGTCCCCCTCCCCCGCCTCGTTGCACGCCGTAAATGTAATCACCATCCCGAATGTGCGACCTCCCGAACGGTCTTACACACCTCGTCGTGTACTGACTTGGTAGGTATCTAGCTGGCTCTTCACCCCTAGTACAAACAAATACAGTGGCGTAAGTATTTGGTGAAATGAATTTAATGCCATTTTCCCATTTTCTCCTGGCATCGATTTCAAAAAGAAACTCCTAAATTTTTGTAGAAGTATCGAGATGGAATTCGTGACGATTTCTCACTGTCGTCCTCTCCTCGGTTAGTTTCGGAGTAAACCAAAAAACCCACCCAACGTGTCAAGGAGTGCGTGGCTGTATCTGCTTTTCTGGTTTCTCTCCGATGGCATTTCAGAACTCGGACCACCATCGTTCCAGATTCTGAGCATCTACTGAAGTGGGTTTCTCTCAATCAGCCTCTACATTCTCCCCATTTTCAGGTAACCCTATGAATGATCATGTACCATGTATATAGCTTACCAAGTTGCGTGTTTGATGTAAATTCTGGGGTGGGTTCGTACTTGGGTCACTATTCTGTGGTGTTTTGATGGCGATCTCTGATGCATTTTATGAATTTCCCTTGTGATGAGGTTGTGGGTATTTTGTGATAATCAAAGATCAGTGTTGATCTCAACCCTTAACCTTATTGGTGTTTGATAAAATGTGTCTGTGAGCTTTGGCGTTGAAGTCAAGGAGAGGGTTTCATATATTGTTTTCATTTGAGTGAATGTGTTTTACTTCTGCAAGATCGACTTAAACCCTTTCCCCCCTTTAGATGTAAGTTTTAGGATTACATTTGTTGTCAGTGGTTCTTCTAATCATCAAAAATCTTCTACTATTATTATTTATTTATTTTTCATTATAGTTGATCTTGGTACAGTGGTATATAGCAGTTTTCAAAGTACCCTCTTCCAGGTTTTCAATTGTTGCTTTTGTACTGTTCATCTCTTGATGATTTAACATACCTTATTTGAATTGTGCAATTCTCTTGTACCTGATTTGTGTGTATCATGATTCAAATCTAGTTCGACATCTTATGGGTTCAGTTAATTTTATTTTGGTAGCTTGTACTGACGGCAATTCTGTAGCTGCTAGGTTTTAACACTAGGTATGTGTAAGTTTCACGAGTTCGTATTGATCGTATGTTTACATACTTGCCAATTTTCTAGCCTAATATGAAAACCAACATTTATTGCTTGTTTTTTCTGAGACTCGTGTATTCACTCTTTTTTTTTTTGGTTGTTGCAGCTTTGTTATGGGTTCAATTCGAGACAAGGGCGATGACAAAGGCTATTACATCACGGAGAAAGGAGAAATAGGATTCATTGACTATGATGATGATAAGTCTGTCTGCGCATACAACCCTGACGAAGAGGGGCCGATTGTTATATCTGTTCCTTTTCCTTTAACAGAGGGAAAACCAAGATCTATATTAGTCGGACAAACTACTTGTGAGGCCATTACTATCAGGAATACCACCAGTGAGCCGACCGAGTTATGGAAAGTTGATATTTATGATTCAAATCCCAAGGAGTCATTCACAGTTTCACTTATGGAACCTCCGTCAACTACATCAGACGAGGAATATATCAGAGGATTCCTTGAATCTTTTTGCTTGGAAGACAGGATCTTGCAACCGGGTCAAACTCTGACGGTCTGGTTATCCTGCAAACCTAAAGAAATCGGTTTGCATACAACAGCAGTTCATTTTGATGTAGGGGATCTAACAATCGAACGATTGGTTTTCCTTTTGGCTGAAGATAACATCTCAAGGTCTTTGGCTTCAAATAAGCCATACTGTCGAGATAGAAAAAAGAAGCAGATAGTTCGTGACATATTTGCTCCTGACTCGTACGTTGCTGCTGCACGCCCCCCAAGGGAAACTCACCGAGGATACAGAGTCACGCTTCCGAATTATCCTATCCCAAAGAATATCAGAGAATTGCTTGAAAATAAAAATATCCCTAATGAAGTTGCTGATGGGTTATCAAGAGACAATTATTGTTCGTTCTTCAGTACTCTTTTGAACATGGAAGAGATAAAGATAGAGGTAACTCTCACATTGTAGAAAAAGAATCATGTTAATGAAGGAACTTTTTTTCTTTGCTTTTTACCAATACCGGTGATTTTTCGGGTGTGCAGGACACAATGAGAGGGTATGACATGGAAGGTGTTGCATTTGGAATGAAGGGTCAGTTCTTGACCTTGGAGGTACCTGGACTAGCTGAAAGACGACCTTCACTTGTTTATGGCGATCACATATATGCACAACTTGCATCAGACAATGAGAATTCAAAAGCTCCTTATCAGGTCTGTCTAGCTCTACTTATTAATTACTTCATCCCGTCAGCATTTCTTTATGTTTTTCTATTAAGAAATACTCATCCATATTCCATACAAAGGGGATTTGCAAATACAAGAATAAAAACAAAATTAATGTCCAATAAGCTAAATCTAACTATATTCGTCTAGTGTGTATTGTTTCTAATGAACTTCCATGTTATACATAGGTTCATTGGATTGAAACTTGCTTTTGAAAATTGCTATATTATATTGTCTGCTACATTTGTTATTTTCTTATAGTGCTACTATGTTGGAAAGTTTAGGCTGAAATTTTGGTTCCATGGTATCTCCTTACGTGGCACATTTAGTATAATATTGGCAGCAATGGATCAATTAATGCCCTGAAGGCAATATTCCTGCAGCAGAACCTATTTCTAACTCCGAAATTTCATTTAGCGGTTGCATCTGCTACTAACTTGCTTTTTATACTAACTTTTCTTCCCCTTGTCGTGCACATTTAATTGTTTTCATACTTATTAGTAAATATCAGAAAAGGTATAATTTTCTACCACCATCCTATTCAATGAATTTCCATACCAAACTTTGTAGATATACGAGCCAAGAAACTTGATTATTAAGGTTTTCTGCGAAACTATTCATTTGGTTATTACACAGAATGAGGAGACATATGAGACAATAAATTTTGTGGTCGTGGATGTTCCAGTCCCATTGTTGCGAGTCTTTTTAGCATACTGTATAGCGTCTTCCTTCTTTTCTCTGTAGCAATTGACACTTGATAGTTTATCTTTATTACCTAGCACACTCGCTGTGCAACTCGAGTTGGTTTCCGAAATTGCTTTTTCACTGGAAAGTGTCTTTTGTGAACTTAATACCCCAGGTTCCTTAATCCTTACAATTAGATTTCCGCAGGGATAGACTTAAAGATGATATAAAGATTACTAGGTATTTTTTTGAAGTGAGAGAAGAAGGGTATTGATTAAGAATTTAGTGGTTGTTAATGATATGAACTAAGCAACCTAACGGTGCAGACGGAGACACAACTACTATTATGGGCAGTAAACATGCCTCCTTCGTTAGTACATATATGGTAGTTTTATGCAATTTAGTACCGTAATACAGTTAGGAACAATTAGATGGACCTTGTTCATAGGCTGATCGTCCTACGAAAGCATTATTTCAATGCCCAAGCATATGAAGCTGACAAAGTAAAGACAATCGTTTTAGCAACTCACATTTGGTCCCTTTGAGTGATACTAGATTCAATATTACAACGTCATGCATAAACGCTCATTGTACTACGCTGCACGTCTCCCTTGAAATAACACGGTCTGTCATCTGCGAGGATTTTCAACACGTGATGTTCATGGCAAGTACTTGTCTACAAAGAGGCACCCATGCAAAATTGTACTCGAAGTCAATCCGCATTGGAGCTTTTGTTCTAACTAGTGCGTGCAACGTGCGTTGCACGTGGAATGTTTCTTTTAATTGAAAAAAATATGCAGAACAATACCTTAGAATTGCAACGGAAATGACAATTTATTTGGACTCCAATTTTGGAGTATAGTCAGATACTGTTTAAGTCATCACCAATGTTTTTCTTTTCTTTCCCTACTTAAGACCTCCTTCAATGATACCAAGGCGTAGCATACCATTTTCTTGGGGGTCCTTGAAACCTTACACCTACTGTCAAAACCTCCACCTGATGATATACATTTGAAAATATCAATGTTAGTACAATCATAAAATAAATTCTTGTGATATTTTAAGTGTGAAAGCGATTATCTAAATCAGAAGTCCCAGGATTAAAATAAACAATTTCAGGAGCTAGCAAATAGTCAGTAGAATCCAAATATGTAAACAACTGAATTCAACAGCTAAATGAATCCTCCGTTCAATAGCCTTCCGCACAACTCCGTTTGTTGCAAGAGAACATCAATCCGCACTCAAGATCTGCACTGGATAAATGAGGTACCACATTTGGATTAGAGATTTCCCCACTGTAGTTTCTTCCTTGCCCACACATATTAAGCTGCCATTTATGTAGTAACATGGTGCACCTATTGTAACACCCGAGCGGATTACTATCCCGACAACTTCTTTATCCCTACCACCGGATAAAAATGCTTAAGCCTCGGAGGTGCTAGTAGTAACCCTCAAGGATTACCATATACCAAACATCTAATCCACAATATCTCGATGTGGGACGGGATATTACACCTATCGAATCTCTGAAGGTGCAATGGTGCATGATGCATATGAAAAGGGCAGGAAAAAATATTCTAGTAACTTTAAGCATTCGAAAACCAACACTAAACAATACTTCTGCATACCCTCTTGCGCATAAGATGCTAATGTAACTTTGCCTCGTTCTGATAGAAGCTCATTTCGATTCGTCAGAATTGCTAGAAGAACTTAACAATTCACTTTGTTGCTCTTACACTACGAGGCAAGTATAAACCAAATAAAATAGTTCCCTTTAGGAACAATAGACTCAATAGGAGTTTGATACGTATGTGGCGATATGTAAAGAAGAATAGATTGGAGGCACTTAACAAAAGAAAGCGACTGCCGTTAGTAAAGCCGTAAACCATTTCACTAGGAGTTTAAAACGCTGTCAAACATCATCAGTCAATTCGATCAACCATCTACCACCATTCGCCAAAACATGGATATCATAATACAATTTCTTTTATTTTAATTGTGTTTATACATCTGTCTGACTGAGCAAGCCCCGTTCATGTTACAGTAATTTCTGTAAGATTCCGAGGTTTACTCGTAGAGTGTTCTCGAGTGAAATTAGAGAAAATTATGAATTCTTGCTTGCGGGCATGAAAACTTTGGTTAACTTTAATTTCTTTGGCAGTCTACCTTATTAATCCACTTACCACGACAATATGTGTATATATATATATACATATATATATATGTGTGTGTGTGTGTGTGTGTGTGTGTGTGTATAAAACTCCTCGCCACAAATATAATTTTTCACTTACCTCGCCACATACGTATATATATCCACTTACCACGACAATATGTGTGTATATATGTATATATATATATATATTGCTGTTATTGTCTGAGGATACTATTGTGCACTGAGGTATTTTGGGCATCTACTGTGGGAACCAAGTAATAGAAAAGTTATCAGAATGCTTACAAATTATACACAAACAGGGACCTTGCCTAAACACTCAACATATGAAAGGAGGAAGTATCTTAAACAGAAGAAAGACATTAGGTGATGACAAAGGTAATTCGAAATATTACCCAAGTTTCATTCAAATGCTGAGAAGAGTTACCTTGGTGCTAGGACTTCAAGCTTCTAAAAAATAATACTAACTGCAGATGTTCACTTGAGAGCCAAATCTCATTGTAGCATTTGAGGGTATCCAGTGAAAAAGTGACATAGCAATAAAGAGATTATTGCTATTGGTTAAGATGAACAGTAAGAGATTAGACAGAGAACTTTCATGATCCTTAACCTTATACCGGCATAATTTTCCATCAAACAACAGGATTGCAAATATGGGTTTGTCATATTTCTAAACTAACATAACTATTATTCTCTTAGAAACCGGGGAAGCTAAGTTTTCACTCCACAATTGCGTTTCAAAATTATTCAGCGAATGGATCATTATGAAACAATCAAAAAGTACCGATGCAGCTATCTATTTAAAGGGAAACATATCAACTTATTGGAATGGGGGAAAAGATAGATCCAATTTCTCTTTGGGAAGTCCCCCATACTTGAAGTTCATGAAGGGACACCCTGGGAATAAGACTATACAAAACCAAGCACAACGCTGTTAATCACCGACAAGAAACGTCTTGTTGACAAAACAGGGCATACTATGGAATAAATTGATGAAATAATGTTTTTTATTGCATGACAGTATTCATCAATCAAGATTTGAATGAGAAGGCATAAGAAAAACATTTAGGAAGGTAAAAAGAGCACATATGAAATATTTGACCACTGTGAAAGCTTCTATCATTGAGGGAGGACACCCCTACCTGAAATCGAATGGAACCAAAATAGCCATATCCATTGAGTTGCATGATAAATTGCCGTGCTCTATAGAACTTTATGATTTGCCGCACCATTTGGAAGAAACATAAGCTACTGAGGTAACGGATCTCAGTTTGAACAATGTGTTTACTTTTTATCACAGTGATTGCTCTGATAGTTCTGAATTAACAAAAGAGATACCTAGATATATCAAGCCTCTCCTGAGATATTGTGAAGTAGGCTATGAATTACGAAGTAGGGGTAAATATCAATGTAACGATGCCAAAACTGACATACCTAACGAAGAAAGACTCTCCCATGATGCAGTTAGAGGCAGTCATGCAAGCAACACGCGGGCTTGCCCAAAACAAGAGCATATATTTTCTGGTTATTGATAGAACAACAGAACACTATATTCTCCCCAAAAACTGGATGTGAAGCGGAAATCAGAAGAAAGCGAATGTATACATTTCTAGAAAAGGCGCAAGGGGGCATTTGAGGATTTAATTGGTTGAGGTTGAGGTTGATGTTTAATCTTTGGAGGAGCTTTTATGAAAGACTTTGTAGGAAGCAGTGCATGGGTTAGGGGTCGGCGATTGTCAATCCATGGGCTCTAATATTTGTCTGATGCACGCAGTTCTTGTTAACTACGGCGTAGGATGACATCCAACTGAACTGACCTTACCTTCTTCTACGTTTTTTCTTCCTAAAAAGTCACTGGTAGTGTCCAAAAGCAAAACAGGAGGACTTACCGTGTACGTTCCCAATCTTGGCCCTGTTGTGGATATTGGATGAAACCAAGCCAATGGAACCCAGTCAGATGCAGGGAGTTCCTGACAGTGGAGAGACCTCGTGATGATGGTATATATGAAGTAGAGAATTCATGAAATCAGAAACGGTGCTACTGAAGCAGCGATTAGCGATCGAGGGAAACAACTAGGAGTTGGAGAGACGTGTTAACTGAATTCTTGAAGAGACGTGTCAACAGAATTCTTGAAGCGCGTTTCTTCAGTTTCTCTGAAACAATTGAGTCACTTATCTTAATATTAAGGGCATTTTGTAAGTTCAAAAGTATTAGGAACACTTTTGTTGAGGAACCTCTTCAACCTTTTATGTAGTAGAGATATGTTACGAATTCGTATTTTTGTTAATTTATCAAGTGTCATCAACTTATGCAGCTTTGAACCTTGTAGGAACACAGTTAGATGGACCGTCAGATTGCTTATATTCAAATCATAAGATTTATTTTTGTAGACGCGTAAACTTGGAAACTGCAATTTGCACATACAATTCCGAAAATAAACAACTCTGAAGATGATATATATGTACCGTAAGCTTCCAGACTTCACTATTTTTATTACTGGTTAGAGACATTTGATGCCTTCGGCTATTTTCTAATTACTCTACTATTGAATCTGTGGTTGATGATATTGCATCCAAGTACTGCTAACTTTAGGTGCAACGTTCCAGTACCTTTTTACATTGAGCGTTTCTGTTGTAGGTTAGAGAATGTAGCCAGTTTTTCTAATAATTAATCTTCTTAATGGGTTATCCACAGGGTTATATATACCGTGTTGAGGCGGAAGTGGTAAATCTGAAGTTTGACCAGGATTTCCATTCTTGGTATCAACCAGACAACCGATATAATGTGCAATTTACTTACAATCGAGTAAACATGAGAAAGCAATATCAGGCAATTGACAAAGCTAGAGGTTTGGAGACAGATATTCTCTTTCCATCAGAAACAACCAGAAAGAGAGTGATTAGACCTGCTCGATTAGCACCTGTGTCCTCTATGCTTAACGAAGAGCAAAAGCGGTCAGTTCAAATGATACTTGGTTGCAAAGGTGGGGCGCCTTATGTCATATATGGGCCTCCAGGGACAGGTAAAACTGTAACGATTATAGAGGCAATCCTACAGATTTATTTGAAGCAAAGGAATGGCAGGATTCTTATCTGTGCACCTTCAAATAGTGCAGCAGACAATGTACTCGAAAAACTACTTTCTCAACTTGACGAGGATAAAGAGTACAATGATATACTTCGCCTGAATGCAACTAGTCGTCATTTTGAGGACATCAATCCTGAGCTTGCTGGTTTCTGTTGGTTCGATGAAGAGTGCACCTTCATGTGTCCTCCTCTTAGAGACCTATTGCGTTACAGAATCATCATAACGACATATATGAGTGCTTCTCTTCTTTATACAGAAGGCATAAAGCCAGGCAACTTCTCTCACATTTTCTTGGATGAGGCAGGCCAAGCTTCAGAGCCTGAAACTATGGTTCCGCTATCCCAACTTTCTCAAAGGGGAACTGTCATTGTTCTTGCGGGAGATCCCATGCAACTAGGTCCAGTAGTTCACTCCAAGGATGCTGATTATTTGGGACTGGGAATGTCTTACTTGGAGAGGCTGTTTGGGTATGACCCATATGGGAATGGGAATGAAAACTATGTCATGAAATTGGTCCGAAACTATAGATGTCACCCGCAGATTCTCCACCTCCCTTCGCGACTGTTTTACAATGATGAGCTAATTGCTATGAAAGACAGTTCTACTGATTCCCAAATCGATTGGCTAGATCTCGTCCCGAACAGAGAATTTCCGGTCCTTTTCATTGGCATCCAAGGCTACGATGAGCGGGAAGGAAGTAATCCATCATGGTTTAACCGGTTTGAGGTCAGCAAGGTAGTTGAAATTATTACAAAACTTACAGCGAACAAGCAGATAAACCCAGAAGACATTGGAGTCATAACACCTTACAGGCAGCAAGTCCTGAAGTTGACTAAGACTCTTGAAAGTATGGAAAACTATAGCACCAAGATTGGCAGTGTTGAACAATTCCAAGGACAAGAAAGACCGGTGATTATCATTTCTACTGTCCGTTCAACCGTCAAGCACAACGACTTTGATCAAATCCATTGCTTGGGTTTCTTGAGCAATAAAAAACGGTTTAATGTTGCCATTACCCGTGCCATGTCATTGCTTATTATCGTCGGGAATCCACACATCATCGGCAAGGTAATGTACTTACTTTTTACTCCATTGGCAGTTCAGAAGTCCTAACACAAGTAGATTTACTATTTATAAAAGCTCTTTAGTTGTTATGACTTGGTAGCTTATTGTATCTTTGGTTGGATCTGGCATATTACTAATCTCTTGCTTTTTGAGTTATTTGTTACATGTTCTAATATTTAGCAGTGCATCTTGCAGGATCCTTACTGGAATAAGCTTCTGTGGCACTGTGTTGATAACGGCTCTTATCAGGGTTGCCCTCTACCGGGAAGGGAAGATTGTTTTCAGGAGGATGCAGAGGATAGTTATTTGGCCGATTATGAATCCGAGTACCGTCAGGCAACCGATGAAGTTCCGTGGGAAGATGACACCAATCAGGGTGAGAACTTCTCTGAACCTAACGATTACCAACAGAGCGAGAACTTCTCTGAACCTAACAATAATGAAGTTAAGCAGGAAGATAACAACTACCCGGTCGAAGACTTCTCCAAACCTAATTTTGATGAATCTGAGTGGTCCGATGGTTGGAAGTAATGCTGTTTGTGGAGTAGCTTTATATAGGAGAGCAACATATCAGGCAGATTTATCTTTCCGGTTCTTATTTTAGGATAGAACTATTGAATCATCTTAAACTTTGTCCCTATTAAGGAAGAATTAAGATTTACTGTCTCTTCCATTTTATCTTGTTTGAATCCTTTCCATATCACTTGTTTATGTTTTTGTCTCATTGATATATATCTTGTCATGGCGGTTTTATTACAGTACCAATCAGGTTAAGATTTCACGGAAAACTGCGTCAGCGAACCACACTGGCAATACACTTTGTAGAACTCTGAAAATTTGTATTGTAAATTTGCTGACAATACACTTGCTAGAACTCTGAAAATATGTATTCTAAATTTACTAGCTGGTCACTGTGTTTCACTAAGACAACAATTGAAATGAGATTACTTTTTGTATAGACATGATCTGGGACCACTGCTGACAGTTTGTAAGAAGGTGGCTGAATAGCAACAAAAGAATCACTGACAGAGGAAGACTGTGCTGGAGCAGGTGGTAACAATTCCAACGGCGCAAAGGATTACTGCAAAAAGAAGCCCGCTCCTGGAGATGTCGGCATGGTTTGGTGCACTCTTGGAGTGGTGTGCATGATTTGGTAAACTTGGATTGCTGTTGGGAACTAACTGGGCCCTTTGTGGCGCGGCTGGCATGCTTGATGGTTCTGGTGAAGTATAATCAGGATCTGGCATTGAGCTCATCACAGGAGGACTCATCACAGGAGGAGGTGGGTGCTCATTATCTGGAAAATAGACAGCCAAGTAAGAGAAAAATGATTTTGCAGAACAGCTCTCCATGCATCAACTAGCCCTCACAAGGAAGAAATTTATCTAACTAACCACACCTGTTATATTTCCAGACTCACTTGGTGTTGAAGTTCGTGGATCTGATACAATTCAAAACGCACATAATATGTAAGTACATTGAAAAATCCAAAACAAATGCAAGAACAAGAACACCAAAAACATTAATAATTTCGACAAACGGAAAGGTTAGTCGAAATACTTGTGATGGGTTGTAGAGGAGGCAGTGCTGATGACCCTGTCAACAAAAAAATGACAAAAAAAAAAAAAAAAAATAGTCCAATCAGCTACTTGGAAGTGAGTCTCCATAGAAAGTTATCTTAAGCATATTGTCCCGAAATAGCCCAGGCATTTCATCAAACAGGTCATAGTAATAACAATGATGGAATACACAATGGTCCTTTCATACCTTATTCTTGTGACTGGACTTATAGGGCTAACTAGAGAATTCTATCTCTTTGCTCCATTAAAATTAGGAAGATCTACAATTTAGCCCTAAATTCTTGTTCCTATTATGCATTCTTTCTCGGTAATCTGAATTAACAAACCACACAAGCTTCATGGATTCACGATCAAACAAAAAAATCACACGGATAATTTGGCTTCTACACAGAATTTAATCAGATTGACACAACCGAGATTGCAAGAAGAGATTGATCATGAACTCAACGTGCAAGGAGGAAATCAATAATTTAGCCTAATTTAGCCTCTTAACAAAAAGTTTTGTCATGATTCTACACAGATCCAGAGAGAGAGAGAGACGCAATTAGGCATTTAGGTATTCGCAAAGTTTCGAATAGGCAATCAATCACCGACTGAAATTGACGGAAACAGGAGAAATTAACGACGACGAACTGACCTGAACAGAGACTTTCGACGGAGACGTTCCAGATCGATCCGCCGCTAGTCGGAGGGCAGAGAGAAGCGAGTGAATTGAGTCTGGACGAGTTGAGAGGGAAGCCGAGAATCAGTGGCTGGCGAACTAGGTAGCAGAGACAGCTGGCGTTGCCGGCGGCGAAATCCGCCGTGAGGACGCCGCAGCAGATGGAGGAAGGCGCAGAGGACTCGTTGTTTGGCGGAGCCGAAACGTAGGGAAGACATGGCGAGAACGCAACCATCTGATCGGAGCAACCTCCCGCCGCCGGCGAGTTGAAGCCGACGGCGAGCATCAACGTCAGAATCATCGCCGGAAACACGTCGAGCTTACAGTAGTACGCCATTGTTGAGCAGCGTTAGGTTTTCCAGATCTGAGAGCGAGAGAGAGAAGACGACGGTTGCTGTATTTTGTTACAGAGACGGTTGTGACTCTCGTGAGACTCGATTCAAATAGAAAAGCAAAATAGCGGGAAAGAGATGATGTTTCGTTTAGTTCCCGAAATGTCCTCTATGCTTTAAGTTTATTACGGTAAGTGGCCCTTATAGATCTTCCCGAGAAGGTGAGCAATTGGCTAGAGGGAGGATGCTGGTAAAGTGTTTGACAAAATGCCTGAGAGGAACATTTTGAGTCTCTCTCGATGAGACTTTATTCGTTGAAGTATTAGTCACTTTCACGTGAATCCCAAGTCTCACTAGCCTTGGCTTTCAGGGGTTTTACATGTTGAGTTGTTGACTGAGATATCAATCAAATCAACCAGAGTATGCAATTAGCTTTCTAAATCTAGTTCAGTGAGTTCACCTGCGGGAACTTGGCAACAACTGCATTGAGTTACAGCTTATGAGGCTGAGGCAAAGGTATTCGATGATTTGCTTAATATTAATGCTAACGTTCGTTAGTTTCTCCTAGTCATAGCGGTCTGAAAATTAAATCAGCGAATGTTCTTCAGGGCATTGCTAGTTGATTCACGAACAACACAAATTTTCAGCTATTGCAGCAGCTGCAAGGTTTACTTCTTTGCCAAATAGTGAGGGATTGTTTGTAGCCCTTTTCAAATCCAGTGAACTTTTCACAGTTATGGTTAGTCGGAAAGTTATTTGTTATTTTTTGATGAAATAGAGAACTTCATTATAAGAGCCAAAATACATATAGTAGGTAGTGCTTAACGCATAAGCAGAGGTATATGGTGAAGCTTGCTATTGTTCAATAACATACATTCTAATATATACAAGAGATGTGCTGAATTAGTGCACAATCAGGATCCCCAATTATCTCCTAATATCATGTGTGTGATCACAGTCAAGGATACAATAATCATGTCCTAATATTATGTATCAATCACTGACATTGTTTTCTAATATGCCCCCGCAAGATGGTGCTCGGATTAGAGACACCAATCTTGGAACGCAAAGAATGAAATTGTGGACGAGGCAGAGGCTTCGTGAGGTCGTCAGCCAACTGATCTTTAGAAGCAATATGAGTGACACGAAGGCGGCCAGATTGCACCTTTTCTCAGACAAAGTGGAAATCAATGGCTATGTGTTTCATTTTTGAGTGAAAAATCGGATTGGCGCATATGTATGTAGTACCGATATTATCACAGTAGATAACGGGAGGTTGGGTCAACATGATGCCAAGTTCTTGAATTAGATATTTTAGCCAGCGGACTTTAGATGTAGTAGATGCAACAGCTCGGTACTCAGCTTCTGTGGAGGAACGCGCAACTGCTTTTTGTTTCTTTGAACTCCAAGATATAAGATTCCTGCCAAGAAAAACAACATAGGCACTGGTCGATGTCCTGTCATCTTTGTTCCCTGCCCAATCTGAGTCGGAAAATGCATGAAGAGACATAGGTGAGTCACGGTGCAGGAATAGACCATGGTCACTTGTACCTCTCAGGTAACGAAGAACACGTTTCACAGCACTCCAATGGTTGGTGCATAAATTGGGATAATTTGTTCACTGCAAATGCAATATCTGGACGGGTAAATGATAGATATTGAAGACTTCCAACTACTCGACGATATTGAGTGGCATCCGTTAAATTTGATCCATCATTCAGGGAGAGGGTTGTTGATGTAGATAGAGGAGTGTCTACTGGATTTGCCCCCACCATATTGGTGCTCTCAAGGATATCTTGAATATACTTCTTCTGAGAAAGAAACAGTCCATCGTCCATGTGAGTGACTTCCACACCAAGAAAGTAGTTGAGAGACCCTAAATCTTTAACGGAAAACCTGCCACCAAGGTTATTGACAAACTTGTTAATCATAGATATTGAATTTCCGGTAAGAATGATATCATCCACGTATACAAGCAATAGTAAAATAAGTCCATCTCGAGAATAAATAAACAATGATATGTTAGATTTTGCATTGATGAATCCGAAAGAGAATAGATGGCGTTGAAGCTCATGAAACCAAGCACGCGGTGCTTGCTTTAGGCCATATAAGGATTTGTGCAACTTGCACACAAAGGATGCTTTAGTTTCGTCAACAAAATCTGGAGGTTGAATCATGAAAACTTCCTCTTGTAAGTGCCCATGAAGGAATGCATTATTCACATCAAGTTGACGGAGGGGCCAATTTGAAGACAAAGCCAAGGAAAGGATCACACGCACAGTGGTGTGCTTTACAACAGGGCTAAACGTATCATGATAGTATACTCCTGTTCTTTGATGAAATCCCTTCGCAACTAAGTGTGCTTTGTATCGATCGATAGAACCATCGGGTTTTTTCTTAATACGAAAGACCCACTTACAACCTACAAGATTTTGACTTGGATTGGGGGGACTAGTGTCCATGTGTTGTTGCGGATAAGAGCATTGTATTCGTCTGCCATTGCATCACGCCACTTAGGGTGCTTAAGGGCTTGCATGATACTGGTGGGTTCAAAAAAGGGATTGGATGTCTGGTTAATGGCAGCAAAATACCGCGGGTTGGGTTCGAAGATATTATTTTTAGATCGAGTGACAGGAGGCTCTTGTAATGGTTGAGGTGGGGAGGTCTGATCTCTTATAGAGGCCTCAAATTGACGTGGTTGGTCTTGAGAATTAGAATACAGGGACACTGTGTTGGTGTTCTGTATTGAGGAAGGTGATGTTGTACTAGTTGAGGGCTTGGACCCGCTTTCTGGGACATGGTTAGGCATATAATTCTGTACATCCAGGTGATGACTTGGTGAGGGTGGAAGAGTGGAGGTAGAGTTGTTTGAGGAAGAAGCAGGTTGTGTAGGTTGAGGGGTAAGGATGAGGGAGTGAGTCGGTGCTATGGATGGTAACCAAGAGGAAATGTTATCATTGTCATGGATTGTGGTAGATGAATCAAGCGATTTATATGGAAATACAGATTCCACAAAGTCAACATGACGGGAAATGTAAATTCTCTTAGTTTTGGAATCAAAACATTTAAATGCACTTTGCGAGGAAGAATAACTGAGGAAAATGCACGGAGTGGATCAAGGCTCAAGCTTGTTGCGTGCATATGGTTTAATCCACGGGTAGCATAAACACCCAAAAATTCGAAGTTTACTAAGGTTGGGAGCGGTCTGGAAGTGTTTTTGAAAAGGTGACTCCATGGATAAGAGAGGGGTGGGCATGCGATTAATTAAATATGCGGCGGTAAGAAAAGCGTGAGACCAAAAGGAAAGAGGTAGTGATGCTAGAGTGAGAAGAGTAAGACCGGTCTGAAAAACATGCTGATGACGACGTTCAGCCGTCCCATTTCGCTCCGGTGTGTGTGGAGGAGTAAGAAAATGTGAAATTCCATTTGTTTCGAAAAAGTTTTTTCAACTTTTGGAACTCACCACCATTGTCGGAATAAAAAGATATGATCAGTCTCTGGAAATATTTTTCTACAATACTTTTAAATTTGGGGAAAATGATGAAAACATCAGATTTTTGCTTCATGGGGTATAACCAAATGTATTTTGTGAAATGATCGACAAATAAAAGGTAGTATCTATAACCATTGTGAGATTGTATTGGTGATGGTCCCCAAACATCTGAATATACTAACTCGAGAGGAGAGCTAATTTTAAGAGATGACACGGAGAAAGGCAGCTTGTGCATTTTATTGCATTTGAAAGAGTTACAATATTTTAAAATCTTAGGCGTAGACGAAGTAGGTAATTTGAAAGTACGAAGAATATGAGTCAATGTTTTGAAAGACGGATGCCCAAGACGGTTGTGCCAGTCTTGATATGAAGTTTTGATAGTATAAAAGGCGAAGATGGGAGAGGATGATGATAATGATGTACTAGTTGGCCACTCATAGATACCATCCCTATTCGGTCCTTCCAGAAGTCGTGCCCCCGTGGAGAGATCCTTCACCAGAAAAGAAGAAGGTAAGAATTCAATAGATACATTATTTGTTGAGCAAAATTTTGAAACAAAAATTAAATTTTTCTGCATCGAGGGAACGCACAAAACATCAGATAAACTAAATAAATTTGAAGCAGAAGAGATTTGAGTAACGCCTGTATGTGTAATTGGAAGAGTTTTACCATCACCGATCATGATATCATCTGATCCATCATATTCTGAATGAAGAGACAGGTTGTTGAGGTCAGATGTCACATGATTCGAAGCACCTGAGTCAACAAGCCATTTGGGAGATGAAGGCGATGGTTGAGCAACAAAGTGAGCACGAGGTTGTGAGAATGAAGGACGATATCTTGCACCAAGGTTCGAAGGGTACTGTGAAGGGTATTGTGGAGTATGTTGTTGGGGTAGCCTCGGCATGACAACAAGCAGTTGGCGGCATTTTTCGGCAACATGACCAGGCTTATCACAGAATTGACAGGTGGTTTTGCCATGAGACTGGACATGATGATTGACATTTTTGTGGACATGTTGGCCTTGTCCTTGAAGCGGGGTGCCCCCAAACTTGTTGTTACCTTTTCCTTGTCGATTCGGATGGTTTCATGACCTATTTAGATTAGGTTTATTTGCAAAATTTGCAGTGATGGGCAGTGAGTTCTCATGTGTTTGATTCTCTAGTTTGAGAAAAACTTCATAATCAGCCAGCTTGGCATGAAGTTCTTCAAACGAGATTGGATGATAACAAGCACGCACTGCTGCTGCTATCTCCTTATTATCTGGGCCAACGCCATTGAGAACATGAAAAATGATCTCTTGATTGCTAAGAGGTTCCCCAGCCATGGCAAGAGAATCTGCCTGTGTTCGAATGGCTTGCATATAGGTCGTCACACTATGATTTCTCTGGTTGAGCCGGTTGAGCCCATCGCGAAGTGCCATGATACGGCCATAAGAGGGCTTGGCATACATGTTTTCTAGCTTTGTCCAGGCCTCGGAAGAGGATTTGGTACTAGCGACAAAGGGAATGAGGGAGGGAGATAGAGATCCAAGGATGGCACTTCGTAGAAGGTGATCCAATCGAATCCAGAACGTGTATTCAGGATTTATAATTTTGAGATCATCCTTTTTAATCATCTCAGAAGGACAGGGGATAGAGCCATCGATATAACCCATCGGGTTATATCCAATTAAGAGGGAGTAGAATTGAGCGTGCCATGAGGTGTAGTTTTCTTGAGTGAGTCTGAGAGGGATTTGAGCAGCAACGTTGATAACAATCAGACTGTTATCAACACTTGAGATGATGAAATTCGAAATCACAGGACTTGAGTTATTGGTTGACGATTGGGTTTCATCCATGGTAAAGACTGGGTGAGGAATTAGAAGCAAGGGAGGGAGATGGGAAAAGGGCTTGTTTAAGCTAGAGGCTCTGATACCATAACGCAGAAGCAGAGATATATGGTGAAGCTTGCTATTGTTCATTAACATACATTCTAATATATACAAGAGATGTGCTGAATTAGTGCACAATCAGGATCCCCAATTATCTCCTAATATCATGTGTGTGATCACAGTTAAGCATACAATAATCATGTCCTAATATTATGTATCAATCACTGACATTGTTTCCTAATATGCCCCCGCAAGATGGTGCTCGGATTAGAGACACCAATCTTGGAACACAAAGAATGAAATTGTTGACGAGGCAGAGGCTTCGTGAGGGCGTCAGCCAACTGATCTTTAGAAGCAATATGAGTGACACGAAGGCGGCCAGATTGCACCTTTTCTCGGACAAAGTGGAAATCAATGGCTATGTGTTTCATCTTTGAGTGAAAAATCGGATTGGCGCATAAGTATGTAGTACCGATATTATCACAGTAGATAACGGGAGGTTGGGTCAACATGATGCCAAGTTCTTGAATTAGAGATTGTAGCCAGCGGACTTCAGATGTAGTAGATGCAACAGCTCGGTACTCAGCTTCTGTGGAGGAACGCGCAACTGTTTTCTGTTTCTTTGAACTCCAAGATATAAGATTCCTGCCAAGAAAAACAACATAGGCACTGGTCGATGTCCTGTCATCTTTGTTCCCCGCCCAATCTGAGTCGGAAAATGCATGAAGAGACATAGGTGAGTCACGGTGCAAGAATAGACCGTGGTCATGTAGGGTTTTGATCATGGATGCGCAACGGAAAAACAAATATAATCCATGCAATACCCTCCAAGGATCACAAGTCAAGAGACATAACGATGGTAAGAGAAGAAATCAATAACACACCTTAGGGTTTCTCCTTTGATGACTTCAAACGTGAATTTTGTCACGTTCTCTATAGTTGATCCACGCCTAGAGTTGAATTCTAGATCTTCCTACTCCTTTGTGCTAGCCCGGAATTGAGGAAGAGGAAGAAGAAATCACACAACGCGAGGAACAAGGAGGTGGCGGCCTCCTTGTTTGGGCCGACGGGATGGGCGGCGGCAAGGGGGGCGGGCGAGCCTCTCTTGCTTGCTTGTTCTCTACTTTTTGTTCTCTCCCACTCAAGTTATGATCAATAAGGTCATAAGTGTGGGAAGGAAGGAAGGAGCATCCATTATATAGTCCAACAAATCCTTGCCAACTACCTAAAGGACCCATTCTAGTCCTACTAGAATTCGGTTTAGTCCCTTCCTTGCAAATTAGTCCTACTAAGTTTGCAAGGTGTTGCAAAGTGATCCTTCTAATTATTTAATTCAATTAATTAATTCCCAAATCTAGTTCGACTCTATATAGCGTGTGACCCCATAGGTTCTATGTAGTTGGTAGCAACAATTTGCTAATATGGAGCGGTTTCTAGCAAAAGATCCATTCTAGCCAACTAATAGAATAGTCATCCGACAAACCTTGTACAAGTAATTGTCTCATCCCTTTGTCTCTATATCCGGATTGGAAACGAGACATACAAGTCACACTAGTATATCCAATCCATAGTTTCTCGATCCATGGGAATAGCCTTATTCGTGAAAATATCATCAATATCCCACATTGATTTATTTGAGTCTGGTCAAACATTCTATAAGCACTATCCCTCGAGTGGCCTAGGATATTTTCTCCCATTATGTGGGAGGGACAAATTATATCTACGTCCACTACGATCTCTCAGCTTGCTTCTTATTGTATCCGGTACACGCCTTTATAACTACCCAGTTACGGTGTAGCTTTTAACGCTACCAAAATCACAATAATCCACAACTAGAATATCTAGCGAATTCAAGTCTAAGGATGACAATACCATTGCACCACGAGAAGAACTTGTGACTTATCATAACGTGTATGTAGCCTTCTCGGAGATGGGTCAATCCAGTGCGTCATTACCCTTAATGCACACCTATGTGTTGGATCATGATATCTCCATATCAATCCAACCCCATACTAGTCTATAGATGATTGTCCCATTAATCATTATACTGGACTAGGGATATTTAAGATAAACAACATAATTGTAAATCTAAGGACTTCATTATATTAAATATCCAATAAATAATACAATGAATGTTCTAGCCATAAATAAATTCATACTAAACTAGATTGCCTCTAGGGCATATATTCCAACAGTCTCCCACTTGCACTAGATCCTATCTGGCGCATCTCGTATTCCCATGCTCCTAGTGTGCCCTTCATGCTTCCACTGCACAAGCGGCTTAGTAAGTGGATCTGACAGATTCTCATCTGTAGGAATCTTGCATATCCGAACGTCTCCTCTATCGATAATATCTCGAATCTGATGGAACTTCCTGAGCACGTGCTTGGATTTATGGTGTGACCTGGGCTCCTTTGATTGCGCGATCGCCCCAGTGTTGTCACAGTACAACTTAAATGGATCCGCAATGCTAGGAACTGTACTAAGTTCAGAAACAAACTTTCTGATCCAAACAGCTTCCTTTGCTGCCCCATTTGCAGCAATGTACTCAGCCTCTGTTGTAGAATCAGCCATCGTCTCTTGGTTGGAACTTTTCCAGCTCACCGCTGCTCCATTCAGGCAAAACACATATCCTGACTGTGATCTAAAGTCATCTATGTCGGTTTGGAAGCTTGCATCAATGTAACCCCTTACACGCAACTCTTCCTCACCGCCAAATATCAAGAAAGCATCCTTACTTCTTCTCAAGTACTTTATGATGTTCTTGACTGCAATCTAGTGACTCTCACTCAGATTGGATTGGTATCTGCTTGTCATACTCAAGACATATGACACATCTGGTCTAGTACATAACACGACGTACATGATAGATCATATGGCCGAGGCATAGGGAATTCTACTCATGCGTTCCTTCTCAATCTCATTGGAAGGACAACCACTCTTCGAAAGAGTGATTCCATGTGACATGGGCAAGAATCCCTTCTTGGAATCTTGCATGTTGAACCGTTTCAACACCTTGTCAATATATGTACTCTGACTTAGGCCTAGCAGTCTCTTAGATCTATCTCTATAGATCTTTATACCGAATATATAGGCTGCTTCCCCTAAGTCCTTCATTGAGAAACATTTCCTTAGCCAATCTTTAACAGATTGCAGCATGGGGACGTCGTTTCCAATGAGTAGCATGTCATCCACATACAAGACCATAAAAGCTACAGAGCTCCCACTAACCTTCTTGTAGACACAAGACTCATCTTTGTTTCTGATGAAGCCAAACTCTTTGACTACTTCATCAAAACGTCGATTCAAACTCCTAGATGCTTGTTTCAATCCATAAATGGATCGTTGCAGCTTAGAGACCTTGTTGGCTTGCTTTGGTTCTTCAAAACCCTCAGGCTGTATCATATACACGTCCTCGAGGAGATTCCCATAAAGGAATGCTGTTTTGACATCCATCTGCCAAATCTCATAGTCATTGTATGTTGCAATTGCAAGTAGGATTTGGATGGATTTGGTCATAGCGACTGGTGAAAAGGTTTCATCATAGTCAATACCATGAATCTGTCTGAATCCTTTAGCCACCAATTGGCCCTTATAGGTAATCACATTACCATCCATGTCGATCTTCTTCTTGAAGACCCACTTGCACCCTATGGGCCGCGCCGCTTCGGGTGGTTCAACCAAAGTCCATACTTTGTTGGTATACATGGATTCCATCTCGGATCTCATGGCTTCTAGCCACTTCTGAGAGTCTGGGCCTTTTACGGCCTCTTCATAGTTAGTAGGCTCATCATCTATGAGCATTGTGTCACCGGAATCGGTCACGAGAAGTCCATACCTCTCGGGTTCCTAGCGTACTCTACTAGATCTACGAAGCTCTTGTGTTACCTGAACAGACTGCTCCACAACTTCTTGTGGTTCCTGTTCATGTTCCATAATCGGTTCAGTGATTTGTAGTTCTTGAATCTCTTCAAGTTCTACAGTCCTCCCACATGCTTCTTTAGAGACAAACTCTCTTTGTAGAAACACGCTGGTCCGAGCAACAAACACTTTGTTCTCGGTTGGATTGTATAAGTAGTAACCCTTAGCTTCCTTAGGGTACCCCACAAACTTACACTTGTCAAATTTTGGCCCTAGCTTGTCTGATTGTAAACGTTTTACATAGAAATCGCAGCCCCAAATTCTCATGAACGACAATGTGGGACGCCTCCCATTCCACATCTCATGTGGTGTCTTCATGACTAATTTAATGGAACACGGTTAATGGTGAAAGATGCACTTAATAGAGCGTGGCCCCAAAACGATAATGGAAGATCGGTTTGACACATCATAGATCGAACCATATCCAATAGGTTCGATTCCTCCTCTCAGAAACGCCATTCCATTGTGGCGTTCCGGGTGGAGTGAGTTGGGACACGATCCCACACTCTCTAAGATAGTCGTCAAACTCTTGGCTCAAGTATTCTCCTCCACGATCCGATCGTAGAGCCTTGATACTTTTGCCAAGTTGCTTTTCTACTTCATTTTTGATTTCTTTGAACACTTCAAAGGACTCGGATTTGGCCCTCATGAGGTACACAAATCCATATCTACTGTAATCATCAGTAAATGGAATGAAGTAGACATAACCACCCCTGGCAGGCGTGGCAAATGGCCCACACACATCAGTATGTATGAGCGCCAATTGCTCACTAATCCTCTCACCTTTCTTATTGAAAGGGGACTTTGTCATTTTTCCAAATAAACAAGCCTCACATGTCTCATATGATTCAAAATTAAATGAGTCTAGTAGTCCATCCTTATGGAGTCTAGATACACGTTTCTCGTTTATGTGGCCTAAACGACAGTGCCATAAGTAAGCAGGATTTAAATCATTTATTTTAATCCTCTTGGTATTAATGTTGTAGACAGGATTGCTTAGATCAAGGACATACAGTCCATTAAATAATTGCGCACTAAAATAGTGAATATTATTCATATAAAAGGAACAACATTTGTTCTTTATTGAAATAATAAAACCTTTCTTGTCCAAACAAGAAATAGAAATAATGTTTCTGCTCATAGCAGGCACAAAATAGAAATTATTTAATTCTAAAACTAATCCTGAAGGCAGAGATAGCTCGCACACGCCTACGACCAACGCAACAACTTTTGCTCCATTCCCAACGCGCAGATCTATCTCCCCTTTAGCCAATCTTCTACTTCTCTTTAGATCATGCACATTTCGACAAATGTGAGATCCACATCCAGTATCTAATACCCATGATGTAGAGACAGTTAAATTGACATCCACAACAAAAATACCTGGTGGTGGTGGAATCACTATTCCAAGCCTCTTGTCCTCCAGATATTTTGGGCAGTTCCTCCTCCAGTGTCCAGGCTGACTGCAGTAGTGACATTCACCTTTAGTCACACCTCTGGCAATGCCACCAACAGGCTTAAGGGCAGGTTCCTTGGACTTGGCAATTGACTTGCCTTTGCCCTTGGAGGATGAGGCAAACATTTTGCCCTTTCCTTTCTGCATCATCATAATGGCCTTGCCCTTACCCTTGTTGATGCTTTGTTCAGCTGTCCTCAACATATTGAACAAATCTGGCAGTGGTTTCACGATCTCTTTCATGTTATAGTTCATGATGAACTGTCCATAACTCTCGGGCAACGATTGCAACACGAGATCGGTTTCCAACTCTTGGCCGACCGGGAACCCCAGTCGGGCGAGATTCTCCATGTACCCGATCATACGGAGTACATGGGGTCCCCTGGGTTCCCTTCTTCCAGATGACATTTGAACAATGCCTTAGAGACCTCATACCTCTCAACCCTTGCCTGCTTTCGGAAGAGCTGCTTTAGATGCTCGATCATATCGACATCATTCATGTTTTCATGTTGCTTCTGAAGCTCAAAAGTCATGGTGCATAGCATCAGGCAGGCCGCATCATTAGCGTCATCAACACGCTTTTGATACGCCTTTAGGGCTGCAGGTGTTTGGTTCTCTGGACCTTCTGGAACATGGTCCTCTATTGCGTACAGTTTCTTCTCTTGCTTGAGAACGATTCTCAAGTTTCTGTACCAATCTAGGAAATTGGTTCTAGAGAGCTTGTCCTTCTCAAGGACAGATCGTAGGGAATGTTGTGAACTCGATGAGTTGTTTGCCATTTGGAATTCTACATAAAGAAAATACGAAAGTTTTAGTATTTGTGAATTTTTGACTATATTCAATAATGGCTAGTTTATCAAATATAGCTCCCACTATTTTTCTACGGATTAATAACCCTCGAGATATTAATGCGGAAAATATCCTTATATTTTCTAGTGGGCCAAGATCCATGTTTCATCTCCTTATGAGTTTGCGTTGGTAAGTCACCCATAATTTGACTACTTTAGGTAGGAACAATTCCAATTGCATCTCGTATGCAACTCTTGGTTCAATTGGGAAAATAACTCCTCATTTATCCATCTACATGGATAATCTCAATTGATTGCCTCTAGGTTTTTAATCATATTAATAGCCTAGTTGTGTTCAACCTCTTATTTAAACAATTGCACATTACTAGCTTGTGCCATCGCATTCCATCATTATGAACCAAGTCGCCATGCTTTGGCACGCACGAACTTGATAAATCATGATGATAATGAGTGTTTAGATAACGAGAAGGCAAGAACACAATATTTGAATTTTGAGGGATTTTAAATTCAATTTTTAATTGTTTTTGTTGATAAATATCAACTAATCTATCTATTTGAGTTTGGGCACAACTCCAAATAATAGATCCAGGTTGTCTAATTATATTATTATCCTAATTGCATGCATCATCCATACACCAACCACAAAATAATAAGACAATAAAATAAACAACCACAAAACAAAATAAAACGTGATGTGAATATGGCCTTTTCTAGACTAAGAAAATTACAAACCAATGGAATTATCTATGAACCCTAAAAGCAAACACATCTCCATGTGTCTTCTTCTTTTGGTCCATCCTTCATAGTCATGTGGAATGCTCCATGCTCCATCTTTTGTGGCTCCTTTTGGCTTTGGGCTTCTTTTCTTCAATCTTGGCTAACAATCTACGCTATCTAGCACTAGCTAACAACTATACTAAATAAAATAAATCTCACAAGTTGAGAAACAAAATGGCTCGCGTGCCATAAAACCCTAATTAATTATTACAATTAATTGATCAGCTCGCAGGCCGTAAACCAAACCACAAAAATTAAACATTCACATCAAACCACATCCTAAGGCCATATCCAATTACCATGCGATTTGCACATAAACAGCTAAAATCCAATTTTAACGCGCTTGGTAAATTTTAATTGATTTTAGGATATTCTAGGGTTAAAACGGTCCATAGGGCCCAACAATCAAATTGCCTGGGCCCAAAAAGAGAACCGCAAAGACCTATGGCCGGCCGGCCCCTAGCCCACGCGGCTAGGCCGCGGGCTAGGGCTGCCCCGCCCCCTAGGCCGAGCCTTGCTTGGGCGGCAAGCAAGGAGGGGCGGTCCCCTAGGGGGGCTGAACCTCCTTTGGAAACAACTCCCTTGCTTGGTGCCCAAGTTTAGTTGTTTCCTTGTATGGGAAGAGCTCCTTCTTTCCATAGGATGACCAAACCCTAGATCTAAGATCCTAAAATTTCTCAAACTCACTAATTCATGCATCAATGCAAAAACTAGGTCTTGTTATGATAGATTATTGACAAATTGCATCATATGCTTGATTTGTCTTGTTTTACGCGATAAAAATAAATTTAAAGTGTAAAACTATCAAAACGTAACACATAAACCACGTTTATGCTCTACGACTTGTGGCTCTGATACCACTGTAGGGTTTTGATCATGGATGCGCAACGGAAAAATAAATCTAATCCATGCAATACCCTCAAAGGATCACAAGTCAAGAGACATAACGATGGTAAGAGAAGAAATCAATAACACACCTTAGGGTTTCTCCTTTGATGACTTCAAACGTGAATTGTGTCACGTTCTCTATAGTTGATCCACGCCTATAATTGAATTCTAGATCTTCCTACTCCTTTGTGCTAGCCCGGAATTGAGTAAGAGGAAGAAGAAATCACACAACGCGAGGAACAAGGAGGAGGCGGCCTCCTTGTTTGGACCGACGCGATGGGCGGCGGCAAGGGGGGCGGGCGAGCCTCTCTTGCTTGCTTGCTCTATCCTTTTTGTTCTCTCCCACTCAAGTTATGATCAATAAGGTCATAAGTGTGGGAAGGAAGGAAGGAGCATCCTTTATATAGTCAACAAATCCTTGCCAACTACCTAAAGGACCCATTCTAGTCCTACTAGAATTCGGTTTAGTCCCTTCCTTGAAAATTAGTCCTACTAAGTTTGCAAGGTGTTGCAAAGTGATCCTTCTAATTATTTAATCCAATTAATTAATTCCCAAATCTAGTTCGACTCCATATAGCGTGTGACCCCATTGTAATACCCCGATATTTTTAGGGGGTATTTTTGGTAGTTTAACGAATATTGCGGGTCACTATTTGATATTATAAAAGTATTTTTTTTCCTCTTACTATATAGTTTTTCCTCTCATTTATATTATTAGTATTATTATTAGTAGTAGTATTATCATTGTTATTAGTACTATTATTATTATAATTAGTTTTAACAAAAAAAATATATATTTTTGTGTTTCCTTTATTAAATAGTCTTTCTTCTTATTACATTTATTATTATTATTATTATTATTATTATTATTATTATTATTATTATTATTATTATTATTATTATTATTATTATTATTATTATTACTTATATTTTTATAAAAAAAAATATATATATATATTTATATTTATTAAAGATAAGATTTTTGGTAGTTGGTCGTTTATATGTTTAGAAGTTGGTGAAGTGTAACGGGTCGTGTAATGTTTATAGCGTGACCAAAAGTGTGACTTTTATTTTTATTACGTAACGAACCACCGCGATAAATGGTGTACCCGCCACTCCTTACACTCTCTCTTATCATCTCCTTCCCCATTTCATTTCGAGCAGAGAAGTTTCCTCTGCGATTTTTCCGGCAAAACCCATGGCAAACCGAATATTGACTTCATCTTCCTTCCAATTCTTCGTCCCAATTCACCAACTCAAGTCAGACCCAATCTTTGCAATCAATTTTGCCTAATTCACCCTACCAAATCGAAGCCGAAAATGTCTCGTGATGATTTTCCGATCGGGTATCAAACCCAGCTTTCCTCTCTCTCGTCGCTCTCCCTCAGTCTGTCTCTCTCGCACTCTGCCTCTCCCTCTCTCTGTGCTCTGTTTTGCCGAGCAAGAGTCCGGCCGAACCCCAGCCCGGAAAACTTAACTGAAGCCAACCGACGCCGCCGTCCCCCTTTTGTACGTCGTCCCAGCCGTCGTTGCCACCCACCTCCGTTCCATCGTCGCCGTCGTCCTCTATCTCTCCCTCTGTCTGGTGAACTCACCGACCCAGTAGCACCAGCGACGGAGCTCTCCAACCGCCGTCGCCATCTTCTCCTTCGTTTGATTTTTCTCCGATCGGTAAGCTCCAAAACCCCTGTTTTGAAACCCATTTCAACTCTGTTTTGTTTTTAGTGAAACCATGTACTCTTTTAAAGCATTGGGTTGTGTGGGTCTCTGTTTTGTTACAGTGGAGTTGGGTTGGATTTGGGAGTCTAGAGAAGGAGAATGAAAGGGGGGTTAACGTGTATGTGTGTGTGTGAGTGTGGGTTGAGGGTCAAAATGTGAAATGGTATGTTGTATGCGTATGTATGTGTGTGTGTGATTAGTATCAAGTTTGGAGACTAAGTAGAGTGTTTCTAAACAAGTCCAGTAGTCTCTTTTTTTTTCAAACAAACTAAGTATCTAAGCATTGTTTTAAATATAATGAATGGGTTTTTTTTTTCCAAATATGGGTATACAACTTTATAACTAAATTAAAATAGTGTTTTGTTGATACAACTAGTTATAGAAATTGTACCATGTTTTCCTAACAACTAATTCGTCAGGTTTTGTATATTTCGGAAAATGAACTCTTTTCACTAAATCGCATTGCTTTATTATGTTTTTATTATTATTATTTTTTTTATAATAAAAATAAATGATTTAAACTTTAACGAAATTAATCTTTTATTAAGTTAAATGTCAATTTAAAATAGCTACCTTTTTATAAATCGACCTTCATAAATCAAACAAACTTTTAAAATATTATATAAGTTTTATCTATTTCAATTCTTTTTTTTAACTGTAAACCACCACTTTCTTATTAACTGTAAATTTCTAACTTGCTATTTATGCCTAGTAAAATATAATTGGTATGGAAATTATTTGGGGGTTGCACTTGCATTTTGTATAGGACACTTTAGTCGAAATTTTGCTGTGTGATGTATACTGTTAATATAGAATTATGTGATTATTGTAGATCCAGAATTCGTAGGAGACGAATTCCTAGGGGACCCTACTACTAGCTTACATACGTGCTTGTGTGTGAATCTCTCCATTATCAGGTAAGTTATATGCACAACATCTTTAATTTATCAAAATGTGTTGTTTCGTGTGCGTTATCTCAAACTTCAAATTCAATTTCTGCTTTACAATACTTTGAATTCTTCTAGCGCTTTATTTTTGAAGGATTTGAGAAGCATGTGGTCACTATTTAAAATTGTGGTTTATTACTCCCGTGGAATCTTGAACAATAAATGTACGATAATAGAATTGGGAACGGTGTACAGAGGATGCGTGTGAAGGCTGAGGCCGGGAACACCTATGTGTGATTCCGTTAGGGCATTGTACCCTGTTATTAATTGTGAAAACTAGGAGTACTACCTATACATGTTTAGGTCACGACTGTATAGGGGTGTCGACACTTAAGGTCTCACTAGTTCTTTTAGGGAGAATCGGGATGGACTGTGATATCCCGTAGAAGTACCCTACTTCATTATTATTCCATCGTGACCTCTCTGTCCACACCGAACCTGTTGGGGCTCGTGTTATGCCTCAACCAAATAAAATATTAAAATGTGGTTACTGCTTATCTTTCTGTGTATATTCTCGTGTTAGCCAAAAACTCTGTCTTTACGTGTTGTGGTATAATCTTACTCAGTTTTTACTGATAAAATGTTTTGCTGCGTCGGCTTTTGCTATTTTAAAACCGCAGGTTTGACTAAGCTAGCTGGGGTGGAACGCGCGCACAAGTCAAACAGTAGGATTGACTAGAACACATATTTTAATAGCTATTTCTTTTGGATTCAGACAATTTTTATTATTTCTGTACAAAATTGTTGGAGGTTTCTTCCTTTTATTTCAACAAAGTATCAATTGGATTATCGTTAAGTCGAACTAGCAGGAACCGTAGGATCCGGGTTGTTATAGATGGTATCAGAGCCGACGGTTCCAACGCTAGTGCGACTTTTCGATTTCCATTTAATAAAGATTAATTATAATTGGGAACTTTTTCAAAATTTAAAATGGACATAGGACAACTAAAACCGGAAATTAAAACTAAACAATCCGGGGATGTGGGTTAGCTTAGCCGTTGTTTAAATTTTCTAATTGTGTTGTATGACTACCTGAGAATCCCTGTTAGTTAAGATTGGATAAATTGCTATGTGACATGCTACTTGCTAATTTGCTATAATATGTTATTGAGTTCATTTCTGTCGAGTAATGAGTGTATACGTGGTTTTAGAACATTTCTGAGACTTCTATTTTCTTCTTTCAGATGGCCAAACCACGCGCCCCTGCTCATCCTTCATACATCCAGCCTGTATTTCAGCCGGAAGACTCACCCTTACTCATGACCTACCGGGAAGGCCAAGAGACCCTTACCGAGTACTATATCCGAGTAACGACCCGGTGTAATGACTGGAGCTTCTCGAACCTTGGGGATGACCGCTTCCAGCACCCTCTCATGATAGGTCATTGCCTTCTAAACGGACTCCCCAATACCCAACAATGGTTGTGGGTGAAGGAGGATTATGAGGATTTGGTACATGAGGACGAAGATGGAAAGTTAGTTCCCAATGAGGACGGATGGAAGGTAGAGGACCATTACATATTTAGCACAAAAGTCTTACGCCAAGATTTGGAAGAAGCAGCGAAACGTCTAGACAAAGTTAAGGAGCCCGAAGAAGAAGAGTCTGACGATGAACCCGATTCCGATCCTGAAGAGGAAGAGCCCGTCGAGGAGCCCGATTCCGATCCGGAAGAGGAGGAGCCGGAGGAAGAGGAACAATCACAAGAGGAAGAGATTCCCGAAGAGGAGGAAGTACCCGAACAAATTCCCGAGATATATGGAGCAAATAGACAGCCTATCCCCGCCCCTATGGACCTCGCTGCTATACACCGACCGGAGCTAGTGACGTACCAACCCGAGCAGGAGACCATAGCTCAGTACTGCGCATATGTGAGAGCTATTTGCATTGCATGGAGCCATATTGATGCTAGACATAGTCACCCGTTAACCATTTGCCATTTCATACTCCGAGGATTGCCAGATGTACACCCTTGGATAAACCTGAGGCACGAGTACCGGGATGTGCTAGTTTGGAACGTATGGGGGGAAGCTGTGCCTAATGAGTCTAGGTACAAGCACCGTGAGTATGACATCTTTGAGATTAACCCACTCGAGATTCGGGGACGTATGGAGGCATTAGCAGCTCAAGCCATACAACACGAGGCAGCACAGCAGGCGCAGGACGCCGAAAACCAGGAAGGAGAAGGTGAAGATGGCGAGGGAATGGAAGATGACGAGGGAATGGAAGATGACCAAGCAAATATTGTAACACCCCCAAATGGCCCAAGCCGGAGACCCGGGGATGTCACTCCGTACCCGAGAGGAGCCCGGATACAAGGAGATTTTATAACATGGTTCACAAGCACACACATCCACAATAATAAATTAAATCCAATTAAAATAATGTATTATCATAAACCTTCGTCCTAGCCACAAATCGGCAAGAATAACTAAAGCGTTAAACTACTAGAGAATTCAAATTGAAATGTAATACTACTATTAATAATCCATGTGGTGCGCGCCCCCTTCTATGCCCGATAACCTTCTTCCAAACCTGTGGTGCGGAATGAAAAAGAAACACCACAGTACAAAATCAGCATTGAAATACTGGTAAGCAAACATCCAAACATGTAAAACGATGACGGATAGTTATAAAACAAGACTCATTTGTAAGTAAGAGTTTTTCGCAAACACAGCAGTAATAAAGTGACTCTTGTTTCAAAACATAAGAGTTCCCAAATTCCATAACATAATTCCAAACCAATTTCCATATTATTAGGAAAAATCCAAATCCAGTGTTAACTTCGTTCCGTTAACAAAACCAAACAAATCCATTATTACTTTGTTGTGACGGGGAAAACCAAATACTACAGCGTGCATGACCTTAAGTGTCGACACCCCCCAAAGACTACGCCGGTCAGAGGAGTGAGTACATGTTATTGTCCGGGGACTTGCAACCGGATTAAAAAGAGACGGGACCGCAGCCAACACCGCCCAAATAATAACGTCCCGCACAACATCTTCCACTTTACGTATTAATGCATTATCATTAACAGTGTGATATTTCCAAGAAAAACATTTATCAAGTAGAAATCACATATTCCAAGTCATGTATCATGTAAACACATTTTGAGACGTAATAAATCAAATATTCGTTTGACACGAAAGAGATAAGCACACTAGGCTTGGCACATTTACTTACCTCAAAGCAAATTCCAACAATAGAAATCAATCAACGTATTCTACGTACTCGTCGTCGACGAACTCGTTACCTACACATAACGATATGCTAATCAAACCAATATTCTAGCAATATATACTTGCTATACTAATTACATGCATATGATAGTCCATGGTTTAGGGTTCTAACACTTCCCCAACATCCCATTCAATTCATGCTCCAAAATAAGCTCAAAGCTTTGCCTCAAAAACCCCTATCCTAAAATATGCATAATCCATCATAACTCCACCAATTCTATTACTCCAGTTTCCCAAACAGATCATGGTCTAGAAACAGTTCCATTGGATTCAAAACATTCGAAATAATAAGTTTAGCCTCAAACGGATCTTAATTTCGATTCCTGAATCAAAAGTTACACTAGTTTCAAGTTTCCAACTTCATTCAAAATATCCATACGGGAATTGTCAATCTTCATGAAACTTTTCCCCCAAGCATCTAATTCATCCTATCATCACACTAAACCTAATATAACATGATTCCCACATTCAAATCAGATTGTTATCCATCTAATATGATCATTCAAACTCCCAAATCATCCAATCAAACTTCCCTTTCAAACTAGGGTTTCTTCCCAACACTCAAGAACATGATAAACCCTAAAACTTGATAACAAATCTTACGAATTCATGAACAATGATCCTAACCCTAACAAACTGAAATTTAAAGATTGCATGCAACGTACATGAATCATGAACAAGTGATTACAAGATCAAGAGATCAACAAGAGAAAAGAGAAGAAGAAATAAAACAACCCAACCCGCTCAACCCGCCGCCCATGGAGGCGGACGGAGAGAGAGGCGGACGGGTAAAGGGAGCAAGAGAGAGAGAAAGAAAAAGAGAAGGAAAGAAAAGAGAAAAAGAGAGAGAGAGTTACCTTGCCGGAAAAGAGAGAGAGAGAGCGGCGGCGGCGGTGGGGTGGCTGCCGTCGGTCACAAGGGAGAGAGAGAGTGAGAGAGGGACGGGTAGAGTAGGGAGAGTGAGAGAGATTAGGAAAAATAGGAGAATGAGGGTTTTTATGAGAGTTAGAATTAAAATTAACCTCATAAGTAGGAAACCCTCTTGGATTAGGAAACTTTTATTGTAGGAAGAAATTTAGGTCAAAAGACACTTATTTCCCCTTAGTTTTGCCAAAAGACAAACACCTCCCCCCAACTCAAGTAAAAGACACTAAAACCTTTGATTAAAGTCACAAAGTTCCCCCCAAACTCTCAAAGCATTATAATTAACTCTCTATAATTACTTTAACTTCCCAACACTTATAATAATATCACAAAATACCCGTAGTCACAAAACGGGGTATTTCATCCTTCCCTCCTTAAAGAGAACTTCGTCCTCGAAGTTTAACCAAAAACCTCCCTCCTAAAAGAGAAACTATCCTTGAAGTTTAAACTAAACTTTAACCACACAAAGGTATACACCTTCCCTTACTAGTACGACTACTAAATGCAACCTAAGGTCATGAATGATATGCAGTATACTATAGGTAGTATCGTATTAAAGAAAAACGAAGGATTACATCCTCTCCCCCTTAGAGGAGTGACGTCCTCGTAACTCAAGGTACCTCAGAACTCACGGTACCCCTTAGACAAATAACTGTTTGACGAGGTACTTCTTCCTCATATCATCTTTTGCTTCCCAAGTTGCCTCTTCCGTGAGGTGGTTAGTCCATAAGACTTTTACAATCTTGACACTCTTGTTACGGGTGTTCCTTGTCTTGGTGTCTAAAATCTTGACATGTTGTTCTTCATAACTCAAAGACGGGTCCAGTTCTACTGGTTCGGGATCTAATACGTGAGATGCATCAGGCATATACTTCTTCAGCTGCGATACGTGAAATACGTTATGAACACGACCTAAATTCGACGGTAAATCCAATCGATAAGCCACTTCTCCAATCTTTTCTATAACATCATATGGTCCTATGAATTTCGGGCTCAACTTCCCTTTCTGATTGAACCTCATGACTCCTTTAGTTGGTGATACTTTAAGAAATGCTTTTTCTCCAACTTGAAATTCCAACGGTCTTCTCTTCTGATCCGCGTAAGATTTCTGTCTATCCTGCGCTGCCTTCATTCGCTGCTGTATAAGTCTCACTTGATCTGTCATCTCTTCGATAAGTTGTGGACCAATTACTATCGTTTCACTTATGTCGTTCCAACACAACGGTGTTCTACACTTCCTTCCATACAACGCTTCATGTGGTGCCATTCCAATACTGGCATGATAACTGTTATTGTAGGAGAATTCTATCAAAGGTAATCTATCAACCCATGAACCTTGAAAATCCATAACACACGATCTTAGCATATCTTCCAACGTCTGTATTGTTCTTTCGGTTTGTCCATCTGTAGCCGGGTGAAATGCCGTGCTAAACTTCAACTGAGTTCCTAGTGCTTCCTGAAGTGCTTTCCAGAAGTGAGAAAGAAAATTGGGATCTCTGTCGGAAACTATAGAGCTTGGTACTCCATGATACCTTACAATGTTCTTCACATACGCATCAGCTCTTTGTTCCATATTCCATGTGTCTTTCATCGGAATGAACCTTGCTGTTTTGGTCAATCTGTCAACTACGACCCATATCTGATTCAGTCCATTCTTTGATGTCGGTAACGCAGTCACGAAATCCATCGAAATAGAATCCCACTTCCAAACTGGGACATCTAATGGTTGTACTAAGCCTCCCATTCTTTTATGTTCAAACTTTACCTTTTGACAAGTTAGACATTTCGCCACAAACTCTGCCACTTCTTTCTTCATGTTAGGCCACCAAAACATCTTCTTCATGTCCTTATAAAGTTTGTCACCTCCTGGATGTACTGAGTAGGGTGTGTTGTGCGCCTCACGCATCAACTTCTCCTTAATTTCCGTACACTTATGTGGTACACACCATCTTCCTTTGTAACGGATACTTCCATCTTCATGGATTTTGAAATCTTTTGCTTGGCCTTCTGCAATCTTCTTCTTTATCCTTTCCAGTTTCACATCTCCTGGCTGTTTACTCCTTATCTCTTCTAAGACATCTGGCACAACTGTCATATTCCCAAGGATATTCTTTACTCCTCCTTGTTTCACTACTTCAATTCCAAGTTTTCGGAACTCTCGGCATAGCCGATCTGGTAAAACTAGCATAGTATCCAAAGTATGGCTCGACTTTCGGCTTAACGCATCAGCTACTACGTTTGCCTTCCCTTCATGGTATTGGATACGCAAATCATAATCCTTTATGACTTCTAACCAACGTCTTTGCCTGTTGTTTAGTTCTTTCTGCGTGAAAATGTATTTGAGACTGCTATGATCCGTATACAATCTACACACAGATCCATACAAGTGATGTCTCCATATCTTCAATGCAAATACTATAGCTGCAAGCTCTAAGTCATGCGTAGCATAGTTCTCTTCATGAGTTTTCAGTTGTCTTGAAGCATAAGCAATAACTCTTCTTTCTTGCATAAGCACGCATCCTAAGCCCTTCTTCGATGCATCACTATAAACATCAAACTCGCCAGAATCATTGGGTAAAGCTAAGACAGGTGCGGTCGTTAACTTTTCCTTCAATGTCTGGAATGCTTCTTCACAATCTTCGCTCCACTTATACCTTACCGTCTTCTTGGTTAGCGTAGTAAGCGGTCTAGCGATCTTCGAGAAATCTTTCACGAAACGCCTGTAATATCCTGCTAATCCGAGAAAACTTCTTACTTCGGACACATTCTTCGGAGTAGGCCAGTCCTAAACTGCTGATATCTTTCCTGGATCCACGGATATTCCTTCCTTGGAAATTATGTGACCCAAAAATGGAACATGTTTTAGCCAAAACTCACACTTCGAGAGTTTAGCATATAACTTCTCATGTCTCAAAGTTTCTAACACTTCTTTGAGGTGTTCTTCGTGTTCTTCCTCGCTCTTTGAATAAACAAGGATGTCATCAATAAAGACGACCACGAAACGATCTAGAAACGTTCTCATAACACGATTCATTAGATCCATAAATACTGCTGGAGCATTGGTCAGACCAAAAGGCATAACGGTGAACTCGTAATGTCCATACCTCGTTCTAAAGGCTGTCTTCGGTATGTCCTTCTCGGCTACTCGAAGCTGGTGATACCCTGATCTCAAGTCTATCTTTGAGAAAACGCTCGCCCCTTGTAATTGATCAAACAAATCGTCAATTCGGGGTAAAGGGTATTTGTTCTTGATTGTTGCGCTATTCAACTCCCTATAGTCAATGCACAATCTCAAGCTTCCGTCCTTCTTCTTCACAAACAGTACCGGTGCGCCCCAAGGGGAAACACTCGGCCTTATATAACCCTTTTGGAGTAATTCTTGCAACTGATCCTTAAGTTCCTTCAACTCTACTGGTGCCATTCTGTACGGTGCCTTTGAAATTGGAGCTGTTCCAGGTGCTAAATCCATAGTGAATTCGATCTCTCTTCTAGGTGGCATTCCTGGAATTTCGTCCGGGAACACATCGGGAAAATCTCTAACGATTGGTATTTCTTCTAGCACATTCTCCTTCTTAGATGTGTCTTGAATATAGCACAAATAAGCACTATTCCCTTTCTTCACTTGGTTGAGTATGGTCAAAGCTGACACTAGTCGGATACATGGTTCCTTTGTGATACCACGATAAGAAACTTTTTCTCCTTTTGGACCTTTAAGCCTTATTTTCTGATCGTGGCAGTCTATTACTGCTCGATATTTTCCCAGCCAATCCATTCCCAATATAACGTCTATCCCTCCAAGATCAAACTGTATCAGGTTCGCTGGTAGGGTACTAGCCGAAATCTTAACTTCTACTCCTTCAAAAATGGCGTCACATACTGTTACATGACCGGTTGGGGTAGCTACGGGGATGGATATTCTAGACGGCTTATTGAGACTCAATTTTTCCACAAACGATGACGAAATAAACGAATACGAAGCTCCGGAATCAAATAAAGTAAAAGCTGGTTGATCATGAACAAGAAATGTACCAGTGACTACTCCGTTTGCTGCTTCCGCTTCAGTCCTGCTCATGACAGCGATCCTTGCGATATTCCCATTCTGTGCGGTAGTTCCTGTCGTACCAGTCCCATTGTTGTTGGCGTTAGTTGGAGTGTTGTTGTTCCTATTCCCGTTCTGAACTCCATTGTTCCTTCCATTGCCTTGGTTGTTCACTTGTTGTCTACCATAATTGTTGCCTCCATTATTGTTGTTGTAGTTCCCATAGTTCCGGTTTCCGCCCTGATTGTTGTTGTTGAACTGTCGGGTTCCTTGGTAATTGCCTCCTTGGTTCCCTAATTGGTTTCCAATTGGTTTTACTCGACACTCAAACGAACGATGACCTTTCTTGCCACAATGGTAGCAAGTGACAAGGTTTCCTTGACAGTCCTTTCCAGGATGATTCTGTTGGCACTTCTTGCAGATATAACGGCGAGATTGCTCATCTCCATTATTCTGCTTGTTACCACGATACTGTCCTTGGTTACTTCCTCCGTGGTTAGGCTTAAACTTCTTATCCTGACTACCTTGGTTAGTCCTACCCTGATTGTTTCCATAGCCCACGGCGTTCTCAACCTTGCGTTTCCCACGCTTCTCATCTTGTGCCTCTTGAATACGCCAAACGGCTGCAGCCCTATCATAAGCTTCCTGTAGCGTATCGTACGTCCTGCACATTAAGTCTTTCTGCAGATGAAGTTCGAGACCAGACATGAACTTCCTGACTTTAGTCGCTTCATCAGGCATCAGCTGACCTGCAAATCGGGATAATTCCATGAATTTCTTGAAGTACTCGGTCACGGAACCGTTTCCTTGTGTCAAATTCACGAAGTCTAAGTACTTTTGATCCTGGACATGGTCCGGGTAAAAGCGAGTGCGAAGTGCGGTTTGAAGAGCCTCCCAATTGAAATTGGGTTGCGCCAAAAAGTTCTGGCGCGTACTCCTCCACCATGTATTAGCTTCGTTCTTCAAGTAAAATGCCGCGCAAACCACCTTGCGGTCGTCGGGACACTCAACTAGCTCAAGGATCTTATCCATCTCATCGATCCAATTCTCGAGCTCAACAGGGTCCTCATTGCCAATGAAGTTCCCTGGCTTCATGTCGGCCACTTTCTTGGCCCAGTTTGCGTTATTCTGCTCTCCCTGGTTTGCGTTCTGCGCCATCTGAGCAAACTGTACGAAGAACTGCTCCATGTTGTTGTTGTTGTTGTTGTTTGGTGCGGCCATTGGTACTTGGCGATTTCTCCTGGTGTAGTATTGATGTGGTCTATCAGTCATAATCCCTACACTATAGCCTATTGTATTACTTATAAAGTACCAAGAAGTACAAACAATCACGCATATACGGCATGTAGTGCACAATTAAACAAGTAATGTCACACATTGACCATCATTTAACTCAATTACTCATGTATTTCCACATAGACTGATCACGTCTCAACTTTTCATCTACTTCCAAAATTGGAAAAAGGATCAATCGATCAAGCAAAAATTACGAATTTTGGTGTGCAACACCCTCTCTGAGTCTACTTTCATAATCAAGAAGAATCAACTCAAAATCAATCGTGGAACTCAAGATATAAAGGAAACTCTACAGCTGCTGTCACAGCCCACCAGAACAGAAACATCGACTTTGAAAAGACTTAAATTGACCTTAAAATTCTCAAAATGAGCTAGGCTTTCTCTGGGAGTTAACCAAACGTGTCTAATAGTCGCCATAAAAATTTGGGGTCAAAACAAGATCTAGAAGATAGGTAACTATCAAAGATGCCACAGCTAGTCACTTTGCAATTCTGCTACTGAACCGTCAACTTTGGAAATTCGTAGCTAATTCTCCAGAACTCGTATGGGGTTGAAATTTTTATGGGAGATACCTGGGTATGTCTACTTTCTGGGAAAAATTCAGGGAAAAATAACTCCAAATTTAAATACGTCTGCTACAACAAAAACTCACTGCTGCGCAGATTCAACAGCACCAAAAATCAAAGTTTTCGTGTTCTAACTCCATGAACACTTTCTAAGCCCATAATCAATGATTGCAAGCATGACACAACCTTAATTCACCAAATCATACTCCAAAATTCAGAAAACTAAGTTTATAAAACTTCTCAAATCAGGTCTTCAAAACAAAACATTCTTCGTCCCCAAAGCAAAACGCTAAGAATTTAATCTCTAGCCCAAAAGTGACTATTCAAGAATTGTTCTAAAACTTCAAATGTTGCTTGGCTATGGAGTCTTATTCAAACCAATAAATAAAACTTAAAGCATCTAGTCTAAGAAATCTAAAGAACTCTAATAAGCTTAATCGTCGTCCTCATCGCTTTCGTCCATCTCTTCCTCTTCGTCGGAATCATACTCGTGCTCTTCATCTTCACTAGGGTCTTCTTCACTTTCTTCATATTCCATGGGATCTTCTTCAATCTCGGGGTATTCATCGACATCTTCCATTGGATCTTCTTCAACTTCTTCATCGTCACTAGAATCTATAACAATCACCTCTTTCTCATCACTAGAGCTTATGTAGATCACGTCTTCTTCATCACTGGACTTTATCTCAATAACTGTATAACTTTGCCACTTAAGGTAAGTCTCCATCAACAACTTGCATATGAAATCTGCACTTACCGTCCATTCACCTTGGCAACGATAATCCCTATCATTCAAACGATTCATCCTGCCCATGATGTTGCTATATTTTGTAATAATATCCCCAAACATCGGTTTCATAGGTAATGCCTTCACCATACGGTAAGCCTGAAAAGCTGGATTTCTATATCGAGGGAATTCTAAGGCTCGGAATCTATCTTCACAATATTGAACCACGCGGTCACGAAAATCTGGAAAATCTTCACCTTCGACCCAACGTGTCACAACAGGGTGCTTCTCTACTGGCAACACACGCTTCCTTGCTGTATGCTTAGTTCTAGCCATCTACAAGAGGAAACAACTTAATAAATCTCTAATTTAAAAGGTATAAACCGTAATCCAAATAACTACTCTTCGCAGACCAATAATTATTTCCAAGACTCCAAATCGATGGTTACAATACTTTTGAAGAAATCTCACAACGAAGTCTCTTAAAGTAGGCCTAAGTTAGAATCCAGTTGGGATACTCCAAATATTCGATTGGGTGGATGGGGCACTTGTTTTCTATCCTATTTTCTAAACACTTACACATAACAATCCTATCCATACTACCCAAATTCCCACGGCTTGTCGAATTTTAAGTTATTTTTCTCCTATATCCATTTTAGTTGCCCTAACAAGTTTCAAATTTCTTTTTAGAATGCCGGCTCTGATACCACCTGTAACACCCCCAAATGGCCCAAGCCGGAGACCCGGGGATGTCACTCCGTACCCGAGAGGAGCCCGGATACAAGGAGATTTTATAACATGGTTCACAAGCACACACATCCACAATAATAAATTAAATCCAATTAAAATAATGTATTATCATAAACCTTCGTCCTAGCCACAAATCGGCAAGAATAACTAAAGCGTTAAACTACTAGAGAATTCAAATTGAAATGTAATACTACTATTAATAATCCATGTGGTGCGCGCCCCCTTCTATGCCCGATAACCTTCTTCCAAACCTGTGGTGCGGAATGAAAAAGAAACACCACAGTACAAAATCAGCATTGAAATACTGGTAAGCAAACATCCAAACATGTAAAACGATGACGGATAGTTATAAAACAAGACTCATTTGTAAGTAAGAGTTTTTCGCAAACACAGCAGTAATAAAGTGACTCTTGTTTCAAAACATAAGAGTTCCCAAATTCCATAACATAATTCCAAACCAATTTCCATATTATTAGGAAAAATCCAAATCCAGTGTTAACTTCGTTCCGTTAACAAAACCAAACAAATCCATTATTACTTTGTTGTGACGGGGAAAACCAAATACTACAGCGTGCATGACCTTAAGTGTCGACACCCCCCAAAGACTACGCCGGTCAGAGGAGTGAGTACATGTTATTGTCCGGGGACTTGCAACCGGATTAAAAAGAGACGGGACCGCAGCCAACACCGCCCAAATAATAACGTCCCGCACAACATCTTCCACTTTACGTATTAATGCATTATCATTAACAGTGTGATATTTCCAAGAAAAACATTTATCAAGTAGAAATCACATATTCCAAGTCATGTATCATGTAAACACATTTTGAGACGTAATAAATCAAATATTCGTTTGACACGAAAGAGATAAGCACACTAGGCTTGGCACATTTACTTACCTCAAAGCAAATTCCAACAATAGAAATCAATCAACGTATTCTACGTACTCGTCGTCGACGAACTCGTTACCTACACATAACGATATGCTAATCAAACCAATATTCTAGCAATATATACTTGCTATACTAATTACATGCATATGATAGTCCATGGTTTAGGGTTCTAACACTTCCCCAACATCCCATTCAATTCATGCTCCAAAATAAGCTCAAAGCTTTGCCTCAAAAACCCCTATCCTAAAATATGCATAATCCATCATAACTCCACCAATTCTATTACTCCAGTTTCCCAAACAGATCATGGTCTAGAAACAGTTCCATTGGATTCAAAACATTCGAAATAATAAGTTTAGCCTCAAACGGATCTTAATTTCGATTCCTGAATCAAAAGTTACACTAGTTTCAAGTTTCCATCTTCATTCAAAATATCCATACGGGAATTGTCAATCTTCATGAAACTTTTCCCCCAAGCATCTAATTCATCCTATCATCACACTAAACCTAATATAACATGATTCCCACATTCAAATCAGATTGTTATCCATCTAATATGATCATTCAAACTCCCAAATCATCCAATCAAACTTCCCTTTCAAACTAGGGTTTCTTCCCAACACTCAAGAACATGATAAACCCTAAAACTTGATAACAAATCTTACGAATTCATGAACAATGATCCTAACCCTAACAAACTGAAATTTAAAGATTGCATGCAACGTACATGAATCATGAACAAGTGATTACAAGATCAAGAGATCAACAAGAGAAAAGAGAAGAAGAAATAAAACAACCCAACCCGCTCAACCCGCCGCCCATGGAGGCGGACGGAGAGAGAGGCGGACGGGTAAAGGGAGCAAGAGAGAGAGAAAGAAAAAGAGAAGGAAAGAAAAGAGAAAAAGAGAGAGAGAGTTACCTTGCCGGAAAAGAGAGAGAGAGAGCGGCGGCGGCGGTGGGGTGGCTGCCGTCGGTCACAAGGGAGAGAGAGAGTGAGAGAGGGACGGGTAGAGTAGGGAGAGTGAGAGAGATTAGGAAAAATAGGAGAATGAGGGTTTTTATGAGAGTTAGAATTAAAATTAACCTCATAAGTAGGAAACCCTCTTGGATTAGGAAACTTTTATTGTAGGAAGAAATTTAGGTCAAAAGACACTTATTTCCCCTTAGTTTTGCCAAAAGACAAACACCTCCCCCCAACTCAAGTAAAAGACACTAAAACCTTTGATTAAAGTCACAAAGTTCCCCCAAACTCTCAAAGCATTATAATTAACTCTCTATAATTACTTTAACTTCCCAACACTTATAATAATATCACAAAATACCCGTAGTCACAAAACGGGGTATTTCAAATATGGACTTGGATGAAGACCTAGGGGAGGAACAAGATCAGGGTGGAAACCAAAATGAGGATGGAGAGGAAGAATTTGTAGACTGGGATGCCGACATGGACGAGATTGACGAGATCGACGATATTGAGCATGAAGAAGTCAACGAAGCGGAAGAGATCGAGATTGATGCTGCTGAAATCGAGTTTATGTTCAACACTGATGACGAGGAGTAGATCCACGCCCATCCCACCCTTAGGGTCATCGTTTATTGCATTGTTTTTAGCACGAGAGTGAACGCTTAGCTTACTTTGTGTTTTTATATTTACTTTTGGGATTGTGTTGTTTCTTTAAATTTGTGTTTTTATATTTACTTTTGGGATTGTGTTGTTTCTTTAACTATTTAAATTTCTTTTGGATTATTCGATGGATGGATTAATAAATGTTTACTCGTTGAAAAATTATGTGGTGCATGTATGTGGACTGGAATAGACTCTTTCCTTCATATCATCTACCTTGCTAAGAAGACAGACTTACCACTCCTACCCCAAATACCTATCTTCATCTCTGCCCTAGTGGAGAAGTCACATCTTGTAATACCATGTACCCTGAAGTCAACCTAAAAATCTTAGGAGTCAAGCTACCTTCTGGTCCGATTCTTTTCTATTTGGGCAACCTAGATGTCACCTTAGATATGGACTGACTTAGCAAATACAAAGCAACCATAGTGTGTGCCAACCAAAAAGTTAGAATTCGTGGACCCGAAAGGTAAACGTCTATCCTATAGGGGTATAACCAGCGAACCCAAAATCCAAATCGTGTCAACCTTAACCATCCTCTCATATGTGAAGATTTATGCAATATCTCCTATATAATCCTGCACTTCGCATGGCCGATAAACTTGGGACTCAGCTTTCCTTTCCGATTAAAACTCATAACCCTTTGTAAGCGAAACCCTCAAGAACACTTTGTCGCCAACCTTGAACTAAAATGGTCTTTTCTTCAAATCAGCATTAGACTTTTGTAGATCTCGGACTGCCTTCATCCTTTACTGAATCATCTGAAACTGGTTTGTCGAATCCTCGATCATTTGTTTTCCAAGAATAATCGTCTCGCTGTTGTCGCTCCAACAAAGTGGTGTCCTACACTTTCTTTCGTGCAATGCTTCATAGGATGCCACCCCTTAGCTATCATGGTAGCTCTTGTTATAAGAAAATTTGATAAGAGATAATTCGTCCACCCATGAATCTTCAAAGTCCAAAATGCATGCCCTTAGCATATCTTCCAACGTTGAAGAGTCCCTTCAGTCTGTCCCTCCGTAGCTGGGAGAAACGCTTTCCTAAACCTTAGCTCAATACCCTTGGCCTTTTGAAACTCTTTCCAAAAGTGTGATAAGCAGTTTGAACCTCTATCTGAAACATACGAGCTAAGTATTCCGTTTAGTCTTACAGCATTCTTGTTGTATGCGTCTTTCATCTTTTCCATGTTTCACATGTCCTTCACAGAAATGAATCTTGCCTCCTTGTTTAGTCTATCGACTACCATCTGGATCTGGATCTGGATCAACCCATTCGTCAAAACAGGTAAAGCTGTAACAAATCCCATTGAGACGGAGTCCCTTTTTCAATCTCCAATTATTGCAATATCCCGCCTGGTCTCTTGTGCTCGAACTTGACCTTTTGACAAGTCAAACACCGAAAGTTTCTTTTGATAAAGTCACCTACTTTATTCATACCTTTCAAATCAAATCCTTGTACGACTTGTCTCCTCATGGATGTACCAAATATGGTGTGTTATGAGATTTCTTCATAATCTTCTCTTTTACAATCACGCATTTCATTGATACACACCATCTTTCTTTGAATTTCACGCTACTATATTCCTCCACTTCGGAATCGAGTGCTACACCGTTGTTGATCTTCTACTTGATCTTTTGCAGGAAAGAATCTTCTATCTGTTCTTCCTTTATCTCTATGAAGATGTTTAGTACTATCGTTGAAATTACACAGTAGGTTATTCGTGGTTCCCTTCGTACATATTTCAATCTCTAGCCTTCGAAACTCTTCGCAAAGCTTAATTGGCAAAACCCACATTGATTTTACCGTATGATTCGTATTCCAACTCAATGCATCCGCTACTACACTTGCTTTTCTTTCTTGGTATTGGATATTAATGTCGTAGCCTTTCACTAACTCTAGCAAATTTCTTTATCGCATATTCAACTCCTTTTGGGTTAATATGTACTTCGAGCTCTTACGATATGTATATTTTTGTAATTCGTACCTTTGATATAATGTCTCGTGATATTCAGTGCAAACACAATGACTGCCAACACCAAATCATGAGCAGGGTAATTCTTGTCATAAGACTGTTATTGCCTAGAAGCATAAGCGATCACCTTGTCAGTTTTTCTTGCATTAAAACACATCCTATCCCAGGCTTGAACGCATCGTTTTAGTTTTCAAATTCTCATCCTTCATTAGGTAACGTTAACACATGTGCTGACGTCATCATATCCTTCCGCGTTTGTATTGGGTAGACTCCATAACGTTTTTCATGACCCAAACTCAAAGCTTATGTTCCTGACCCGAGTCATATCCTTGTTTGCGAGCCTGTCGAACTTGATCTCTCCCTTACCCACACCTCTTCGACCAAATTCGATCCGAGTGACGGGGACGTCACTCCTTTTAAGGGAGATGTGATTTAACAGCCCTGCATTGAATTACCTGCATTGTCTTGTTATATGTGCACATTAGAACTGCATACTTGCATTGGGAGATTTGATTTATAATTTCATTGGGTGATTTGATTTGTGCTTGGGCGATTTGATATATACTTGCATTGGAAGATTCGTTTTTACTTTAAGCTTCGGGGACGAAGCTTTGTTTTAAGGGAGATGTGATGTAATACCCCGATATTTTTAGGGGGTATTTTTGGTAGTTTAACGAATATTGCGGGCCACTATTTGATATTATAAAAGTATTTTTTTTCCTCTTACTATATAGTTTTTCCTCTCATTTATATTATTAGTATTATTATTAGTAGTAGTATTATCATTGTTATTAGTACTATTATTATTATAATTAGTTTTAACAAAAAAAAATATATTTTTGTGTTTCCTTTATTAAATAGTCTTTCTTCTTATTACATTTATTATTATTATTATTATTATTATTATTATTATTATTATTATTATTATTACTTATATTTTTATAAAAAATATATATATATATATTTATATTTATTAAAGATAAGATTTTTGGTAGTTGGTCGTTTATATGTTTAGAAGTTGGTGAAGTGTAACGGGTCGTGTAATGTTTATAGCGTGACCAAAAGTGTGACTTTTATTTTTATTACGTAACGAACCACCGCGATAAATGGTGTACCCGCCACACCTTACACTCTCTCTTATCATCTCCTTCCCCATTTCATTTCGAGCAGAGAAGTTTCCTCTGCGATTTTTCCGGCAAAACCCATGGCAAACCGAATATTGACTTCATCTTCCTTCCAATTCTTCGTCCCAATTCACCAACTCAAGTCAGACCCAATCTTTGCAATCAATTTTTCCTAATTCACCCTACCAAATCGAAGCCGAAAATGTCTCGTGATGATTTTCCGATCGGGTATCAAACCCAGCTTTCCTCTCTCTCGTCGCTCTCCCTCAGTCTGTCTCTCTCGCACTCTGCCTCTCCCTCTCTCTGTGCTCTGTTTTGCCGAGCAAGAGTCCGGCCGAACCCCAGCCCGGAAAACTTAACCGAAGCCAACCGACGCCGCCGTCCCCCTTTTGTACGTCGTCCCAGCCGTCGTTGCCACCCACCTCCGTTCCATCGTCGCCGTCGTCCTCTATCTCTCCCTCTGTCTGGCGAACTCACCGACCCAGTAGCACCAGCGACGGAGCTCTCCAACCGCCGTCGCCATCTTCTCCTTCGTTTGATTTTTCTCCGATCGGTAAGCTCCAAAACCCCTGTTTTGAAACCCATTTCAACTCTGTTTTGTTTTTAGTGAAACCATGTACTCTTTTAAAGCATTGGGTTGTGTGGGTCTCTGTTTTGTTACAGTGGAGTTGGGTTGGATTTGGGAGTCTAGAGAAGGAGAATGAAAGGGGGGTTAACGTGTATGTGTGTGTGTGAGTGTGGGTTGAGGGTCAAAATGTGAAATGGTATGTTGTATGCGTATGTATGTGTGTGTGTGATTAGTATCAAGTTTGGAGACTAAGTAGAGTGTTTCTAAACAAGTCCAGTTGTCCCTTTTTTTTTCAAACAAACTAAGTATCTAAGCATTGTTTTAAATATAATTAATGGGTATTTTTTTTTCCAAATATGGGTATACAACTTTATAACTAAATTAAAATAGTGTTTTGTTGATACAACTAGTTATAGAAATTGTACCATGTTTTCCTAACAACTAATTCGTCAGGTTTTGTATATTTCGGAAAATGAACTCTTTTCACTAAATCGCATTGCTTTATTATGTTTTTATTTTTTATTTTTTTTTTATAATAAAAATAAATGATTTAAACTTTAACGAAATTAATCTTTTATTAAGTTAAATGTCAATTTAAAATAGCTACCTTTTTATAAATCGACCTTCATAAATCAAACAAACTTTTAAAATATTATATAAGTTTTATCTATTTCAATTCTTTTTTTTAACTGTAAACCACCACTTTCTTATTAACTGTAAATTTCTAACTTGCTATTTATGCCTAGTAAAATATAATTGGTATGGAAATTATTTGGGGGTTGCACTTGCATTTTGTATAGGACACTTTAGTCGAAATTTTGCTGTGTGATGTATACTGTTAATATAGAATTATGTGATTATTGTAGATCCAGAATTCGTAGGAGACGAATTCCTAGGGGACCCTACTACTAGCTTACGTACGTGCTTGTGTGTGAATCTCTCCATTATCAGGTAAGTTATATGCACAACATCTTTAATTTATCAAAATGTGTTGTTTCGTGTGCGTTATCTCAAACTTCAAATTCAATTTCTGCTTTACAATACTTTGAATTCTTCTAGCGCTTTATTTTTGAAGGATTTGAGAAGCATGTGGTCACTATTTAAAATTGTGGTTTATTACTCCCGTGGAATCTTGAACAATAAATGTACGATAATAGAATTGGGAACGGTGTACAGAGGATGCGTGTGAAGGCTGAGGCCGGGAACACCTATGTGTGATTCCCCTAGGGCATTGTACCCTGTTATTAATTGTGAAAACTAGGAGTACTACCTATACATGTTTAGGTCACGACTGTATAGGGGTGTCGACACTTAAGGTCTCACTAGTTCTTTTAGGGAGAATCGGGATGGACTGTGATATCCCGTAGAAGTACCCTACTTCATTATTATTCCATCGTGACCTCTCTGTCCACACCGAACCTGTTGGGGCTCGTGTTATGCCTCAACCAAATAAAATATTAAAATGTGGTTACTGCTTATCTTTCTGTGTATATTCTCGTGTTAGCCAAAAACTCTGTCTTTACGTGTTGTGGTATAATCTTACTCAGTTTTTACTGATAAAATGTTTTGCTGCGTCGGCTTTTGCTATTTTAAAACCGCAGGTTTGACTAAGCTAGCTGGGGTGGAACGCGCGCACAAGTCAAACAGTAGGATTGACTAGAACACATATTTTAATAGCTATTTCTTTTGGATTCAGACAATTTTTATTATTTCTGTACAAAATTGTTGGAGGTTTCTTCCTTTTATTTCAACAAAGTATCAATTGGATTATCGTTAAGTCGAACTAGCAGGAACCGTAGGATCCGGGTTGTTATACCCATAGGTTCTATGTAGTTGGTAGCAACAATTTGCTAATATGGTGCGATTTCTAGCAAAAGATCCATTCTAGCCAACTAATAGAATAGTCATCCGACAAACCTTGTACAAGTAATTGTCTCATCCCTTTGTCTCTATATCCGGATTGGACACGAGACATACAATTCACACTCGTATATCCAATCCATAGTTTCTCAATCCATGGGAATAGCCTTATTCGTGAAAATATCATCAATATCCCATATTGATTTATTTGAGTCTGGCCAGACATTCTATAAGCACTATCCCTCGAGTGGCCTAGGATATTTTCTCCCATTATGTGGGAGGGACAAATTCTATCTACGTCCACTACGATCTCTCAGCTTGCTTCTTATTGTATCCGGTACACGCCTTTATAACTACCCAGTTACGGTGTAGCGTTTAACGCTACCAAAATCACAATAATCCACAACTAAAATATCTAGCGACTTCAAGTCTAAGGATGACAATACCATTGCACCACGAGAAGCACTTGTGACTTATCAAAACGTGTATGTAGCCTTCTAGGAGATGGGTCAATCCAGTGCGTCATTACCCTTAATGCACACCTATGTGTTGGATCATGATATCTCCATATCAATCCAACCCCATACTAGTCTATAGATGATTGTCCCATTAATCATTATACTGGACTAGGGATATTTAAGATAAACAACATAATTGTAATCTAAGGACTTCATTATATTAAATATCCAATAAATAATACAATGAATGTTCTAGCCATAAATAAATTCATACTAAACTAGATTGCCTCTAGGGCATCTATTCCAACAGGCCACTTGTACTTCTCAGGTAACGAAGAACACGTTTCACAGCACTCCAATGGTTGGTGCATAAATTGGGATAATTTGTTCACTGCATATGCAAAATCTGGGCTGGTAAATGATTGATATTGAAGACTTCTAACTACTCGACGATATTGAGTGGCATCCGTTAAATTTGATCCATCATTCATGGAGAGGGTTGTTGATGTAGATAGAGGAGTGTCTACATGATTTCCCCCCACCATATTGGTGATCTCAAGGATATCTTGAATATACTTCTTCTGAGAAAGAAATACTCCAGCGTCCATGTGAGTGACTTCCACACCAAGAAAGTAGTTGAGAGACCCTAAATCTTTAACGGAAAACCTGTCACCAAGGTTATTGACAAACTTGTTAATCATAGATATTGAATTTCCGGTAAGAATGATATCATCCACGTATACAAGCAATAGTAAAATAAGTCCATCTCGAGTATAAATAAACAGTGATGTGTCAGATTTCGCATTGATGAATCCGAAAGAGAATAGATGGCATTGAAGCTCATGAAACCAAGCACGCGGTGCTTGCTTTAGGCCATATAAGGCTTTGTCGAACTTGCACACAAAGGATGGTTTAGTTTCGTCAACAAAACCTGGAGGTTGAATCATGAAAACTTCCTCTTGTAAGTGCCCGTGAAGGAATGCATTATTCACATCAAGTTGACGGAGGGGCCAATTTGAAGACAAAGCCAAGGAAAGGATCACACGCACAGTGGTGTGCTTTACAACAGGGATAAACGTATCATGATAGTCTACTCCTGTTCTTTGATGAAATCCCTTCGCAACTAAGCGTGCTTTGTATCGATCGATAGAACCATCGGGTTTCTTCTTAATACGAAAGACCCACTTACAACCTACAAGATTTTGACTTGGATTGGGGGGGACTAGTGTCCATGTGTTGTTAAGGATAAGAGAATTGTATTCGTCTGCCATTGCATCACGCCACTTAGGGTGCTTAAGGGCTTGCATGATACTAGTGGGTTCAAAAAAGGGATTGGATGTCTGGTTAATGGCAGCAAAATACCGCGGGTTGGGTTTGAAGATATTATTTTTAGATCGAGTGATAGGAGGCTCTTGTAATGGTTGAGGTGGGGAGGTCTGGTCTCTTATAGAGGCCTCAAATTGAGGTGGTTGGTCTTGAGAATTAGAATACAGGGACACTGTGTTGGTGTTCTGTATTGAGGAAGGTGATGTTGTACTAGTTGAGGGCGTGGAGCCGCTTTCTGGGACATGGTTAGGCATATAATTCTATACATCAGGATGATGACTTGGTGAGGGTGGATGAGTGGAGGTAGAGTTGTTTGAGGAAGAAGCAGGTTGTGTAGGTTGAGGGGTAAGGATGAGGGAGTAAGTGGGTGCTAAGGATGGTAACCAAGAGGAAATGTTATCATTGTCATGGCTTGTGGTAGATGAATCAAGCGACTTATATGGAAATACAGATTCCACAAAGTCAACATGACCGGAAATGTAAATTCTCTTAGTTTTGGAATCAAAAAATTTAAATGCACTTTGCGAGGAAGTATAACCGAGGAAAATGCACGGAGTGGATCGAGGCTCAAGCTTGTTGCGTGCATATGATTTAAGCCACGGGTAGCATAAACACCCGAAAATTCGAAGTTTACTAAGGTTGGGAGCGGTCTGGAAGAGTTTTTGAAAAGGTGACTCCATGGAAAAGAGAGGGTGGGCATGCGATTAATTAAATATGCGGCGGTAAGAAAAGCGTGAGACCAAAAGGAAAGAGGTAGTGATGCTAGAGTGAGAAGAGTAAGACCAATCTGAACAACATGATGATGACGACGTTCAGCCGTCCCATTGTGCTCCGGTGTGTGTGGAGGAGTAAAAAAATGTGAAATTCCATTTGTTTCGAAAAAGTTTTTTCAACTTTTGGAACTCACCAACATTGTCGGAATAAAAAGATATGATCGGTCTCTGGAAATATTTTTCTACAATACTTTTAAATTTGGGGAAAATGATGAAAACATCATATTTTTGCTTCATGGGGTATAACCAAATGTATTTTGTGAAATGATCGACAAATAAAATGTAGTATCTATAACCATCGTGAGATTGTATTGGTGATGGTCCCCAAACATCTGAATATACTAACTCGAGAGGAGAGCTACTTTTAAGAGATGACACGGAGAAAGGCAGCTTTTGCATTTTGTTGCATTTGCAAGAGTTACAATATTCTAAAATCTTAGGCGTAGACGAAGTAGGTAATTTGAAAGTACGAAGAATATGAGTCAATGTTTTGGAAGACGGATGCCCAAGACGGTTGTGCCAGTCTTGATATGAAGTTTTGATAGTAGAAAATGCGAAGATGGGAGAGGATGATGATGATGATGATGTACTAGTTGGCCACTCATAGATACCATCCCTATTCGGTCCTTCCAGAAGTTGTGGCCCCGTGGAGAGATCCTTCACCAGAAAAGAAGAAGGTAAGAATTCAATAGATACATTATTTGTTGAGCAAAATTTTGAAACAGAAATTAAATTTTTCAGCATCGAGGGAACGCACAAAACATCAGATAATTTAATAAATTTGAAGCAGAAGAGATTCGAGTAACGCCTGTATGTGTAATTGGAAGAGTTTTGCCATCACCGATCATGATATCATCTGATCCATCATATTCTGAATGAAGAGACAGGTTGTTGAGGTTAGATGTCACATGATGCGAAGCACCTGAGTCAACAAGCCATTTGGGAGATGAAGGCGATGGTTGAGCAACAAAGTGAGCATGAGGTTGTGAGAATGAAGGACGATATCTTGCACCAAGGTTTGAAGGGTACTGTGAAGGGTACTATGGAGTATGTTGTTGGGGTAGCCTCGGCATGACAGCAAGCAGTTGGCGGCATTTTTTTGGCAACATGACCAGGCTTATCACATAATTGACAGGTGGTTTTGCCATGAGACTGGACATGATGATTGACATTTTTGTGGACATGTTGGCCTTTTCCTTGAAGCGGGGTGCCCCCAAACTTTTTGTTACCTTTTCCTTGTCGATCCTGATGGTTTCCTAATCTATTTAGATCAGGTTTATTTGCAAAATTTGAAGTGATGGGCAGCGAGTTCTCATGTCTTTGATTCTCTCGTTTGAGAAAAACTTCATAATCAGCCATCTTGTCATGAAGTTCTTCAAACGAGATTGGATGATCACGAGCACGCACTGCTGCTGCTATCTCCTTATTATCTGGGCCAACGCCATTGGGAACATGGAAAATGATCTCTTGATTGCTAAGAGGTTCACCAGCCACGGCAAGAGAATCTGCCTGTGTTCGAATGGCTTGCATATAGGTCGTCACACTCTGATTTCCCTTGTTGAGCCGGTTGAGCCCATCGCGAAGTGCCATGATACGGCCATAAGAGGGCTTGGCATACATGTTTTCTAGCTTTTTCCAGGCCTCGAAAGAGGATTTGGTACTAGCGACAAAGGGAATGAGGGAGGGAGATAGAGATCCAAGGATGGCACTTCGTAGAAGGTGATCCAATCGAATCCAGAACGTGTATTCAGGATTGATAATTTCAAGATCATCCTTTTTAATCTTCTCTGAAGGACAGGGGATAGAGTCATCGATATAACCCATCAGGTTATATCCAATTAAGAGGGAGTAGAATTGAGCGTGCCATGAGGTGTAGTTTTCTTGAGTGAGCTTGAGAGGGATTTGAGCAGCAACGTTGATAACAATCAGACTGTTATCAACACTTGAGTTGATGGAATTCGAAATCACAGGACTTGAGTTATTGGTTGACGATTGGGTTTCAGCCATGGTAAAGACTGGGAAAGGAATTAGAAGCAAAGGAGGGAGATGGGAAAAGGGCTTGTTTAAGCTAGAGGCTCTGATACCATAACGCAGAAGCAGAGATATATGGTGAAGCTTGCTATTGTTCATTAACATACATTCTAATATATACAAGAGATGTGTTGAATTAGTGCACAATCAGGATCCCCAATTATCTCCTAATATCATGTGTGTGATCACAGTCAAGGATACAATAATCATGTCCTAATATTATGTATCAATCACTGACATTGTTTCCTAATAGTGCTGACCTACTAACTGCATCTGAAGAATCTGACTTGAGTATCAGATATTACAAAAGCACCTACCTAGATAGCTAAAGCGATATGTACATTCAAAAGCCCGGATACTTGTAGAAACTGCACACCCTTCATACAAACTATTAGAGACTAGAACTTAAGCTATATAATAAAGCTGCAACAACATACATCATCCTGAAGGTTGCTTCAAACTCCATTGGCTTGAGCTGAGACTTTGATTTCATCTAGGGCAGCTATGTGTCAGCTGCATAACAGCTAGCATATCTTTGGAATGTCGTCGATGTAAATCATATTGAAGTGGTGGTAGTATTTGTTGGTTATAATCACTAAAATTATCAATTTTAGACATGCCAATTTATTTAACCATTCATGGCCCAAGAAACGCAGGTAACAAAACATGAAGGTAAACAGTACACGTATCAAAAACGGAGAAAAATATAGTAAATTAGAAGTCATACCTCTAATCCACGCTATAACAGTATTTAGAAAAGAACAGCTGAGTTGTCAGGTCTTGCGAGAAGGCCTGACTGTTCTTGAAGATAATCTCCCCCACTTACGCTATGTTGGGATGCCGACGATGATTCTTCCAGGATAAAACAGCTCCGACCTTCGTCGTCACAGCAACGTCGAAAATCAACAACGATTAGCACCTCAGTTCGCCAACACACGAGCAGATCAAATTTGGTGAGAGAGAGAGAAACTAAAGCAACTGTTGCGAAAGATTGAATAGCACCAAAAAATCTTTTTCCATTCAAAACAGATATGGAAAACTGATGCCATTCTCTCCTAATTAATCCCCCATTAATGCGGTCAAAACCCGTTTAGATTCCATTACTAAATCACCCATTAATAAAAAATTAGACTGGTGTAATGGACCAAAACAGATTTATAATCTCACGCCAAGTCGCCTCGCGGACGCGAGACGCCGAGACATTTCGCCCAAATCGCCCTGACCCGAGTCGAGGCAGCGGCGCGTGTGTGTGTGCGCGAGGCACACTAGAACACCAATGGTCCTCCACACACCTTAGTAGTTATACACTACCCTTGTGTGTGAAACCATATAAAGCCACCTACCCATCTTGTGAGTACCAATGTGGGACTAATTACCTTCTTGGTTTCAAGCTTTCTCAAGCTACCAAGTGTTGCTTCCATTTCTCTATGGATTAACTATCCATTTTCTAACAGTATTAAATTAAGTAGTAAGTGAAGCAGTAGTGATATGTTTCTTGGTGCTGGAGTAACAATGCCACAAACAAATGGCCAAGTCTTCAGCTTGGTATAGTAACTGATCCGTGCTGCAGAAGTCATTCTCGAATATTCTTGCGTTGCGCTGTTTCCGAATTATCCAAAGTAGTGATGTAGCCCAGAACCAGTCGTAAGAAAGATTGCGTTTTCTTTTTTTTGTGAAGACTTTTGAGCCAGCTTTTGACCCAATTTTTAACAGAAAGAGAATAATTTGATCAATAACCATGACGTGCTCTGCTCCACAGATTTCTCAATCTGCCTTGACAGTGAAAGAAAATATGAGAGGTGGTATCAATGGTGTTAGGACAGAGTGGGCAGTGTGGGGATATTGAAGAAACTTTTTATGGAGATTGTGTAGAGTGGGTAAAGAGTGGGTGAGAATGTACCAAAGAAAAAGCTTGAGTTTGTGGGCTCATGGGTAAGATCCAGTCTACAGTGTCAAGCCTCCGGTACTTACAGAAATGGCTCTAAGAATGAAACTTTTAGTTAGAGAGAGAAAGGGTTTCGTGAATGTTAGCTTTTATTCAGATTGTAAAATGATTATTGATGCTTTAAGCTCAAGTCTAACTCATCAACCTATGGAGATTAAGTCGGAAAGTTATTTGTTGTATATATTTCTCTTGAATACTAATAGGGAGTCGAGTCCCTTGCCCATATTATCGTACAATCAATAAGTTGAGATAGCCAATGTGTTCTGAAGCTTCTGCCTATCTGATGGCAGTAATACTTTGGTTAGTGTTTCATAGTATGGAAGGAACTATGTAGGGAAAACAAGGCTATGTGCACTCGTTATGGTACCCCATCACTTTATTTAATCTAGTTTTATAGGCTCTGTTCATGGTGGCCCGTCCTACGAGCAACATGACATCAGATTCACTTTCTTAAGAGTAGTCAAGAAAGAAGATGTAAGGTTGATTCAGTACGGGGATTCTAAATACGGATTGGGCTAACTCAAGATGCAACCACTGATGCTGGTTTGATTACTAATTATTAATAAATGAGGTGGTGCACGTATAACTTAAACAAAATGATGGAAGTTGCAATTAGAAGTGGCTTACAAAAATTTCATGCAACACTGCCCGTAGATTTTCCGAGGTAATATATTTACTTTCAGATACATTTTGATGGTGTCAGGAAATAACATGTTGACGGGAAATTATTTTTCCTTTCTCCTTGTTTACCATGATCAGAATACTTGATAACTTGTTATTCAAACTTAAAACTCTTGAACCAAAAAAAAAAAAAAAAACTATGTCCACACTGAACTTATTTGAACCTAAAAAAAGCATCGCGTGCACCGGAATTTGTGCATCGTGTGTACTGGTTGGAGGATACCCACAAATATTTTTTTGCAAACCCGAAACCATTGAAAACCCTGGCAGCCAAACGAGCCCATTTCTCCACTTTTTATGTGCTTTTCTCTCTAGTTCTTACCACTCCGTTTCTTGTGTTTAGCCCCCTTTGGGTTTGCACAAGAATTAAGAAAAATGGGTAATTTACTCTGCTACCCTCCACTCTCTCCTGTCCCTATCTCTCCAGTCTCTGTCCCCTCTCCCCCTCTCTCTCTCTCTTCCGCTGATAACAACAACAAAACCACCACCAACACCACCCGTAGAACCACCAGTCTACCAACAACATTAACCAACAGATTCAACATTATATTTACAGAAATAAGAGTATAATTACAGATTAAAGAAAAAAAAATACAACTCAGAAGTTTAAAAATGGGAAGAAGAAGAGAAGAGGAAAATAAGAGGAAGAAGAAGCACACTGATGTTGTGTCGCCGGAGAGCATAAGATCAGTGTGGAACCGCCGCGCCATCGCCTTGTCATACATCGCCTGAGGCACAGATCCGCCTCCTCACCGGAAAAAGATCAGATTCGAAGATCTGGTGATCGGATTCTGGAAGAAGAAGAAGGGCGAGAAAAGATCTGGCGAGGATCTGGTGGATCTGATTCAAGAGGAAAGGCCTCGCCACCATCGCCACCACGCCGCCTCTGAACCGCCGTCGTCGAGAATCTGGTGGATCTGGTGGTCATCCCCTTCGTCTCCCTTTCTCTCTTCGTCGATCAGTAAGTCTTGCCTCCATCGATGGGTGACGGTGGCGTCGTCCTCCATCGCTGACGGCGTCGTGGTGGCGTCCTCCATTGCTGATGGTGGCGGCGTCCTCCTGAAGTTACCGGAAGAGGTGAGGGTGAGGGATATGGTGAGAGAGTCAGAGATGGAGATGGTGAGGGAGAGGGGGATGGTCAGTGAGTTTTGATGTAAATGGAGAGGTGAGGGTGAGAAGAAGAAGATAAGAACTGATGAGTGGTGAAGAATGAAGATAAGAGATTGGGAATAAGTGAGTGGTGAGAGAAACCAAATAAAAAATCTGATTGAAAATAATATAAATTAATCAAGTGGGGTATTCTTTGGAGGGTAAAACTGTCTTTTCGCAACAAAAAACTTACCAAATGAGGAAAGGGGGAGCAAGAGAGGAAACATCCCAAAATAGAAAGGGGGCTAAAGAGAAGAAACGGAGTGGTAAGGTTTAAGAAGTGAAAACATTAGAAGTACAAAATTCAAATACATTGAAGGCCGTAAAACAGTTGGGAGGGGATTTGAAATGGGGAGTAGGCTAAAGATCATGGTATTTTTAATTGGGTTAAATTTCACTTACACCCCCTCATTTTAGGAGATTCTTCACTTACACCCCTTCTAGTATGGGTATCTTCACTTACACCCCTTATGTTTAACGGTCATTAACAGAGCCTAATGGAAGTGTTAAAAGTCTATAATACCCATGTCATATTATATGCAAAGTTTAGTAAAATAAATAACCTAAACCTAAATTACCTATTGCCCTTCGGGATCACAACAGTAGCAGGCATTGAATACTACCACTCTGTCCCAGCTCTTTCTTCCCAATTTGACTTTTGTCACTATTCACTGGGTCACTTTGACCCGATGATTTGAATAGCAAACGGATGTAATTTTTTGATAATTTTTTCATGGTGTTGTAGAGCAAAAGTTGCTCTATACTATGGTGAAAAAATTATCAGAAAATCGTATTATTTTGTTATCCAAATCACCCGGTCAAAGTGACCCAGATACGAGTCAAAAAAGTCAGATGGGAAGAAAGAGCTGGGACGGAGTGGTATCTACCTACCAAGTCAAAAGCATTCCAGAGAACCGCGTAAGTCTAGTTTCTAGAGAGAATAGAGAGTGAGAGAGATGGCGATATGAATACCCGTGACTTCGATTTGGCGATTTCCCGACGGCATTGAGAACGACGAGCCGTGCCTTTGATTTGGCGATTTCCCGATGGCGCAGATTCGGTGATGCACCTCTGTTGTTCAAACGAAGCTCAAAGGGGGACTTTGATTTGGAGGTTCTGGTATGAAAGTATTATTTTTACTTGTTATTTGATGGTCATCCTCGCATGTGCTCTAATGAAGAGCTTGATTTGAGTTTGAATCCATGTAAACATTTGTGCATATTTAGGTTTAGGCTAAGAAAGATCCAGTAACATACTTCTGGAAACTGATACAAGCAAACACAGTTTCTTAGTGGGTTAGTTGACCAATGTTTAGCAATTTATGTTTTGCAATTGCTAGGCGATATTTCTCATCTAATTGCTAGGTGATATTTCTCATCTAATTGTTAGGTGATATTTTGTAATTGTTGGGTTCAATAGTATGTGTTGTTGGTTACGGTTGATGTTGATGTGTGTGTTGCATTATTTTCTGGATTTCTTACATATTGCTCTCATTATTCAATAATGTATACGTTGGTTGAATGTGTTATTTAGGAATGGATACTCCTAACAACCCAACCTCTAGTGTGGCAATTCAAGAACATGTGGCAGACTTCCCTTAAATAAAATGAGGGCATATCAGAAAAGAGCGTTCAAGGTGAGTTTGACTTGATTGTAGTTTGTGTAAGTTGAATTTAACTTGTTTAACTGACATTCACATTGATGTTTCTTGCAGAGGCAACAATCAATGCCTTCAAGTGTGAGTGATCAACCACCAACTACTCACTGGGTTAGCTACATTCATTTGATACATTCAAGTACTATATTCATTATTGAATACAACAATTTATTTCTGTATTTTTCCTTGCAGAATAGAAGCAGCAACACTGACATGGGCACTCAAGGTAGCCACACTTCTATTACACAAGGGTCACAGGTCTGTCAAAGATTAATAGGTGTTATCATTTTGTTTGATTCGGGTTTAACTAACGATTTGTTATTTACTGTAATTTATTGGTGCAGACAAGAATTTACAACCAATCCACCACTGGACTCTCAAGTTCTCAATCAACAACAGTAAGTTCAAGACATAGATCTCAACCATAATATGTAAATTTATGTTTTAACCCTTGTTTTCAAATTTAATTGTTATGTAATTAATTTCAGTTTGAACTCAATTTTTGCAGACAAGAATCTACAACAAAAGCGGATTAAATTCGGCTTTTGCAGGTCCAAGTACTCAATCGACAACTATGGTAAGTATGGCATATTCAACTAGCACAAGTATATAATTCATTTAGATTTAATGTAATGTATTTGTGTAGCCAAGAAACACTAGTAGGGGAGGAAGAACCAAAAACCGTGGTGCCAGGGATAGTTTTAACAACAATATCAATCTTTTCATTTGTTTAATGATATGAAATTTGTGTACTGAAATTGTATATTAATGAAATTGGGTGCAGGGTAGGGGAGGTGGAAGAAACAACAGAGCACAAGGTATTGGTGGTGTCACTGGCATTGGTTCGATGGCATATTTCACAAGGGTACATTTAAATTCAGAAAAGATTTATTTTTGTATATTTATTCACATCATAAATTGAGTATTCTTTTTTCCAATCTGTAGAATTGACTTAGTTTCGAGGATGCTCGAGGGAGTTCCTCCCAGCCTTAGATGGTGAAATCAAGAATACAACACCATTTTATTGTGGGGAATTAGTAATTCATATCCGCGCCCCATAGAATATATGCGTATATGTTATGCTGCTAGAAAGCAGTTTAGTTTTTGTATATGTGCTAATTTTAGACATGCTAAAATGTCATCTCCTAGCTTTTGTATGTAATAGGAGCAGTTTAGTTTTTGTATATGTGCTAATTTTAGACATGCTAAAATGCCACATGCTAAAATTGTATAGTTTGTAAGGAGTGTAGTAATTATCCAAGATTAGGGACATTTTTGAACAATGAAGTGTAATGAACATCCATGTTTTATATAGAATGATGGATGTGTGGTGAAAAGGGGTCAAGTGTGTGGTTTATATAGAATGGAGACCAGGGATATTTTCGTCCATTATGTATTGAGGGTGGATGGTCCACTTGTCATTTTTATATGTCGCTGGGGGTAGATTGGACCTTACAGTCCTTACAAGGGCAAAGTTGTACTCAAAATTTGCTTTTGTCAGAACTAACAGACTTCCTTGACAGAGGGGGTGCAAGTGACAGGAGGTTTGGAGGGCATAAGGGGTGTAAGTGAAGATACCCAAACTAGAAGGGGTGTAAGTGAAGAATCTCCTAAACTGAGGGGGTGTAAGTGAAATTTACCCTTTTTAACATGCAGTACTCAATTTCAAACTTCTGCATGAATTCTGGTTTAGTCCCGTTATATTTAGCTTCAGCATATTGTACTTGAACGCCAGTTTTACTGTGAGATAAATGCCGCCATCATTGGGATATAATTTAATATATGCATAAAAATGCTGAACAGAAGTAGGAGAAAAAATACCAAATAAAGAAAAAAAAAAGTGAAGAAAAGTGTAAGAGAGCAAACAAAAGAGGAAGAGGCAATGTCTTTCGGAAGAATTCTGAAAATAATTCTGTCAGTCTCAAGGATCTTGTGTGAAGTTCAAATATTTGACATAGTTTAAATCAATCTCTGAGTAGCATATACAATGTGTCCTATGTTGTTGACTGCAAGTTCTCTTTTCACTTTCCTATTATTCTGATGCACTTATTGTTGAGTAAGTTCTCTTTTCACTTTCCTATTATTCTGATGCACTTGTTGTTGAGTTATAATTGTATAATATTCTATTTGTATTTTCTGCTTGAAGAAGTCATGTAGAACATCTAGCTTGTGGTCATAAGTAGTTAATGAAGAGAGCCCTAGTCGTCATCTCTTCTGATCTTGATGAGAGAAAGGGTGGTTACGTATCCATCATGTCAGTTAGGTGGCAACTTACTTAACTTGTTGTTAGTTTCATGAATATCAGATTGATATCGGTTGTTAGGCCATCTAGCCTATTTTCTCCTTCTCCAGCGGCCCAGCCCCTCCAGATCATTTTTTTGGTCCAAAAGAAAATTTCATAGACTAAGAAAGAGAAACAACAATTACATCATTTTGAAACAAAGTCTTCTGTACCAATCGCAAGCTAGCCTATTGCTTTGAGACATTTTTGTCACCCAATCTGCAACCTTGTTCTCCTCTCTACTGCACCAAGCAATCTGCAAAATGTTCTCATGTCTTGCATAACTCTGGATGTCCTCAATAATATTTGCCATCTCCCATGGTGGGTTACCTTCGTTTTTTACCCACTTAAGCATATTTTGGCAATCTGTTTCCAACATGCACTTTTGAGCTTGAAGAGTAGCAGCTACACAAGCCATCCTTAGTCCCAAAGCTTTGGCAAGAATTGGATCCTTTGCTTTTTGTTTAGAGCTAAAGCCTTCCACAAAACCACCATCACTGCTTCTGCAAATCCAAGCCAAACCAGACAATTTTGATTCCTTTTTCCAGCTGATATCAGAATTGATTTTTAAACAGCCGTGGGGAGGTTTTTTCCGTTTTGGGAGATCATGTGCTTGGGAACCAGAGTTGTGCACATGCTTTCTTTGAATTTTTGTAGGACTTTAGTGTCGGGTTTGACTATTATATAAAACAGTGTGTATTGTAATATATGTATTTTTGCAATATTCACCAATTGAGATTGCTGCGAATTTGCTTCATGAGAGAGATATTAAGAGATCGAGAGAGGCGTGGAGATTCAAACCATTGAGAATTGTAAAATTATATGATTACACACTTCAACATCTAATTCACTATAAGTTCCACACGGAAAAATGTTATAAACTTTTAAAGAGCGCGAGTGAGAGACAAAATTGTCATTTTACATATTTCCGTCCACTATATGGATGAAAAGCTAGCAAATGAATTATTTGTAAAAAAATGATACATAATTTGCTTCAATTGAAAGATGCAATTTTGGCTACAACAGTGTGGTATGAATCTTCTCAACGTCCAACTTCTGCAGCTGGAGATTTGAACCATTGAGAAATGTGAGTTTATACGATTATACACGTCAGCATCTAATACATTGTAACTGAAACAACCCTGGAACCTACGGTTCCCTGCTAGTACAACCAAACGATGATCCAAAAGTGCATTTATTAATGAAAACCGGAGAAATCCTCCAACAATAGTTTTGAAAGAAATAAATGACAGTGTTCGAATCTAAATTCTGAAATAAAATGCTTCCTAGATAAATGAAATGTTCCTAGCTGCCTGATCCTAGTCTTCATCTCACGTGTGCGCGTTCCCCCACTTTATTCATAACCTGCGGGTTTTCAAATAGCAACAACCGACCGCAGTAAAAATTTGTCAGTAAAAACTGAGTAAGCATATACCACAACATGTAAAACAGAGTTTTGGCTTAAAGACTGGATCACAATATAACTGAAGTAACTTCACATTTAATCATTAGTTGAGCTGAGGCATATTAGAGCCCAGCGGGTAACGAATGCCCACAGAGAGGTCACGATGCAATAAATAATAATTAGGGTACCTCTCGGGACATCACAGTTCATCCCAATTCACCCCTGAACTAACTATGAGACCTTAAGTGTCGACACCCCTATACAGTTGTGACCCACACATGCATAGGTAGTACTCTATAGCTTTCACAATATAAAACCCATATAGGGTAGGGTATGAAACCCTAGGAGGTTCGTCTCACGTGCGCCTCCGGCCGTAGCCTTCACACACATCCTCTGTACATCGCCCCATATCATTTATCGTTCATTAATATATCACATGATCATTCTAGTAACCGCATCCTTTCGAAAGAGATATTTGCAAGAGATTTTCGAAATTCAAAGCTTAAAACGGTTGGACGATACACAAGTAACACACGCCAAACACATTTTGATAGTTGAAGGTGTTGTGCATATAAACTTACTTGTATTGGAAGAGAGATCGTCACACGAAAGGTAGCACGTAACTACTCGTAGAACGGGTCCTCAACGAACTCGCCTCCTACGAACTCGGAATCTACAATAGCAATCGTTCCTAATCAAATCACTACTAACACGACAATAGTGCGCACACAGTCCTAGATGCAAATGCAAGTGTAACCCCCAATTATGCCCAAAACTGAGATATATTAGCTTTAAACATACGTTTAGAAATTGATTTGATTAAGAGAACAATTGTTTATAAATATAAATACTAAAACAAAACTATAATAAAGAAATCTTTACTTAATATTATAGAAAATTACTTAATTCTGTTATATGAAAATAAATATTTGAAATAAACAACTATACATGTTTGGAAAATAAAAATATTTTAATTTATAAAAGTGCATGTATTCTTCCCTAAACTGGGTTGACCCGAAAAATTATTATTTACGAGAAACATCATTTTATTTCTGTAATCTCAAACCTTAAAAGAAATGATATATATATATATACAAAATAATAATAATAAAATAAAAATAAAATAAATAGAAGTTAATAATCTTCCTATTAACTTAATATAATACTATAAGACATAGATAACTACTATTACAATAAACATTTTAATATTACTATTGCAGTACTAGGGGATTGCCCGTGCCCGAGGGCACTACCCCAAAAAACACGTTTCACATATTGTAATGTCATAAATAAAATGAGTATTTTCATCTACAAACATGGGCAGAAAATGAAGACAACATAAGTAATTATATTAAATAATCAAGAACAAAGAAAATCTTTTTTTATAATATGATAAAAGGAGTGGGTAGTTGAGTAGTGGGTAGTTAAGTGGGTGGTAGGTGAGATCTAATGGCTAGGGTTAATTCAATCTAACGGTTTAAAAGACATTTTAAAGTCAACCGTCCTAATTTATAATATAGATACTACTACTACTAATCCATTATTACTACTACCCTACAATTATTAGACTAATAAAACAACATAAAAACAATACAACATCAAAAGTGTTATGGAATATTATAATGAATATTCCCTAGTAGATTGTGATTGACTCCTAGTAGATTATGATTGACTCTTAGAGGATTATGATTGGCTTCCACACTCTATATATAGAGTGGTTTGGTAGAGAATAAAACAGCTTTTGATATTCCTCCATACATTATTATTTCTTCTCCCGAAAGAGAAGATTTATCCAGAGAAAAGGTACGATTACCGATCATGAATACTGTCGAGAAAAGAATGATCAAACGAAAAATATAATTTTCGTTCTTGATTGTTCTCATCTCTCCCTCATTTTTTAGTTGATTCAATCAACGTACAAAATATCAATACAATTCTTTGTTCCATTGTCACAACCCGTAATTGCTAGGGTCACGATTTTATTTTTTTCTCCAAAGAAGCTTTTAAACCACCAATAGAGCCTTAGAGTCCCCATATTAATAATCAATTGGCTTGGTGGTTTATGATTTACTTACATACAAAACACCCTACGTTAGGGTTGGTGAATAGATCCACTGATCTAGAATCCAGTGAAACATTGATGCTTGGTTGTGTGTTTTTTTCTTCTAGCTTTTGCGCTTTTGTGATACAAAAAGAAATATAATAATAAAATAAAATATTCAGTTGAGTTTCAGACTCGTGACCACATCTGTGGTGTAGCGCAACGGCAGAGCCACTCTACCACATGTTCCAAGCATGTCTACAGTGTCATTTAAAAAAAAAATATGCTGTAAGTTTCATATCTTAATCAAACTGCGAAAAAAAAATGTTGCCGCCTGTCTCAAACCCAAGCGGCTGAGTAGAAGAAAAAATAAAAACATTGGTCTATGCTATGGGTTCATGAAAAAAAAAAGTTATTGTCGAACCCCAGATCTCGATCTATGTAAATCTAGAGAGGATCATATGATCTAGAGCAATTACTTGCTCCGCCTTGTGCGTCTTTGAAAACACAGATCGATAGATGCACATGATCTAGAGCAATTACGTGCTCCGCTTTACGCGTTTTATGAGTTTTATTATTATTACCTTTTGCAAAGAAAAATAAACTGTTCGGTATTTTCATGGCCAAAATTGTGAGAAGAAAAAAAAATCATAAATATTGGGCGCTGCTCTAAAAGAAAAAAATTACCGTCCACCGGACTCAGCATGCAAGCCCACAAGCACTTATGTGCGTCATTGCTGCCAATTGATACAGCAGCCCCATGCTTTGAAAAGTCGAAGCCTTTATTTTTATCATTTATTTACCTGCTGTTAGAGTTTGAAGAAAGAAAAAAATAGCATGCCGCTCCCATATCATGAACCCAGGAGCATATGGCAGCAACTAACCAACCAGAACCACTTGATCTAATTACTTAGAGTAGTTTTTTTTTTTTTTTTTTTTTTTTTGAAACAATTACTTATAGTAGTTTAAATTCCGTTATGTTCATTATATATTCTATTTCTTTTAGTTTGAGCCCAGCAAAAGAGAAAATTTATTGCTGTCGGGTCTTGAACCCAGACGCACTATCGCTCTCCTGTCGCAGCCGCCGCCAGTTGATGGTGCGTTAATATGTTTGGTATTTTTCTGAAAAGAAAATAAAATGGATGTCGCTGGCCTGAAAAAACAAACAAAAAAAACAAAGTTGGTAAGTATTAAACCCGGAACTTACTGGTTTGTCGCGGTCGCCAAATCCTATGATGTCTTGCAAGAGCAATTTGTATGAGCATTAATGCTGTTATGCAAATACTTTTATTTATTTATTTTTTTCCTTTTCATGAAAAAAAAAAGTGAGGAGTTTGAGATTTGTACTCGTGATCCCACAGCACACATGATTGCATTACCACTAGACCAACATCATTGTGCTGATTTATTTATATTCATATATTCATTATTATCCAAAAAAAAAGTGATATTCAGAGATTAAAATCCAAACTCGCACGTGCTATGCAATGCAAAAGCACGCGTGGACTATCAATTTCAATAAGAAGGTAGGCTCGCTACAACCATCTGAAAAATACGAGGTCATTAGACCTCAAGGTGCCCGTAGAAATAAAACGGCGCGTAGAAATAAGGCACTAGAGTTTCGAACTCGTGACCTCAATGCGTTTGAAAAAAGAAACGACGCTTAGAAAAAAAATAAGTCACTAGAGTCATGGCTCGTGACCTCAAAGCACTATTTCTTATTGTTTTAGAGACAAAACAACGCGGATAATGCATAGTTTCAGTCGTAGTCACTTGAGCCTCGAGCTCGTGACAACATGACGAGAAAAAAAAACATACGCGCCGTTAAATAATTTCTGCTTATTTTTTTAATTAAGGTCGCCAAGGTTTTCTTGTGCTCTTCTTGAAGTCAAATTGTGTTTTTAATATGAATCATATGTTTATGATCTTCATATGACAAATTGGATGGCAAAATTATCTGAATTTATCATATTCAATATTTATGATTATATGGTTGTTTGGCAGCTTTTAATTAAGAAGGAAAAGAACGGCGTATGTGAACACGCCCTCAAGCTGGCAGGTAACAATGATATTGTTGCCTAAATTATGAAAGCTCTATGCCAATGAATTTCGAATATTATCGAATAAAATAGAAGTCACTGGAGTTTGAAGCGAACTCGTGACCATCAAAATATTGAGAAAAAGAGAGAAAAAGATGACTGCTATTACTGATGGCAGAAAAGTCCAGTCACTTGGTGTATTACGAAGAAAAGAGGGAACCCTATGAGAGGTTCAACCCCATAATCATACATTGATCCTAAGTTATTCGTATGCTTAGTTGAACAATGTTTTCATATTTTTCATTTTGTATTGCTATTTTTACTCCTCTCTACGAAAAAAATTACTATGAGGAGCCTATCATTGAGGGATATGAACATCAGCGAAATTGTTATTGCTTATGCCATTTTACCCATAACCTGCAGTTATGGAGAAAAAAAAACGAATATGTATAATATCGCACTCATATTTGTTCGAGTTAATTAAAAAAAATGGAATTGAATCTCAGGAGTGGATGATTGATTCTATGCTCGACTCAGACCCTTTATATGAATAGCGAGTCATCCCCTGAAGTGAATCCTATAAATTATATGGTTGAACAAATCTGCACAGTCATAGACTTCGTTGCGATTGTTGTATGGTCTTGATACCTTGATGGTCCCATATTGATCCCCTATAGTACCCTTTGTAGTAAAAGACTACACAAAAACAGGGGGAGAAGAATAACTATGTGCACATGGTTGCAAATATCCCCCCCCCCCCTCAAATAACTGGGGAATGTGTCTTGTACTTGCCATACGCTAATATTTTTATTGATCTCCATAGGAATTGTTGGTTGAGTGATTCAAGATCCTCCCAATATATATTCAATTACTTTGGTCGAGTGATTCAGTATCCTCCCAATATCGATGCAAATATTTGGTTGAATGACTCACGATCCTCCCCATGTCTATGAATTTTTTTTTGGTTGAGAGATTTAAGATCCGCCCAGTATCTATGCAATTTTTTGGTTGAGTGATTCAACATCCTCCCAACTCCTTGGAAATTACAAGTTTCACATTAAATTTGTCATGCCATTTTTTTGGCAATACAATTGGATTCGCGAATATTAATTTCTCAAATTAAGAATTATTAAAAGAAGTTATTCGAGGAAGATTCTTGAATTAAATATGTTATCTTTTTTCATAAATCTATTACATATAATTTTAAGAAGATGCAAGTTTTTTGCATAAATATTTATTTCTCTTGTTTATTCTAGAGAAATCCTACATAATATGTAGTTCATTAGTATCAAGGTTAGATTCTTCTATTTACTTTATCTCTGCATCTTGATTTATTTTCTTGATTGTAATGAAGCCTCAATTTCTTCATGCCACAAAAAAAAATAAAAAAAAATATAGAATAAAATGCTTAAGCCCAATTGTGTGCTTATTGACATCATATTTCTTACTCAAAGTTATGAAATATTCGAGTTTATGAAAAGGTAACCAACATTTGTCGAACTAGAAGTTTTGACAAATTGAAAAAAAAAATATTCAAGGATGTACACGAGACCTTTTAAGGCTCACAACGGTAGCTTTTTAGCACTGTGTATTTCACGCAACACAAAAGATTCCCTTGAATATTGAGTTTCAAAGTAACGAAACTATTTAAGTTTTATATTTTTAATTTATGGACATGCCAAGTGGTTTTGTATAATCACAAATAAATGACATTCTCCGTGGACAATTTCTTCTTAAAATGGCTTGATGCATCACATCGCCTATCCAACGTAGAGAATTTTGTCATAAAAATGGCTCGATGCATTGCATCGCCCATCCGACGCCTAGTTGATGCGTTGTAATTCCATATCAAATCTCATTAAACATCCAAAGTCTATTATTCGGCCCCTAAAGTGGCTTGATGTTGTCAATCTCACATTTGAAAAAAAGTGCATGTCTTATATCAAGCACCTAGAAGACCTATTGTCTCTAGAATCAATGGTTTTGACATGAACTCATGAAAACATTTCAAGATTGAGTTCGTCACCGTTGGCATCACTAAAAGTGATTGGTTGCTTGATTAATTGATATAAGACTCCAATAATCTTCATGATTACTTAAGATTGATTACATGTGCACTCCTTAGAGATTGTGCAAAATAATTCATTCAGACGAAGGGATTTAAATATGAGTATGGTTTGTATCTACATGCTCTATGCTCATTATCTCTCACATTTTAACCCATTTGAAGGAGGAAAATTTAATTAGTGCATTCTCGTAATAAAACTCCTATCCCAAGAGGATAGTATTTTAGAGTTCATGAGAATTGCAAGTTTGAATTATGGCAAATCTTATCTCCTAGAGAGATACATTAAGTAAGTTCGATCTCGCCTACATTCTTTTGGCTCGAGTATATAAAATTTATCAAAATCACATTTTTATGACATTGATTATATGATTCATGTCATGAGGGGGAGGAGAGACCCTATCACATTGACATGAACTTCATTGTCCTCTTGATACTCGAGTATATGCGAGTCAACCTTCAAGTTCAAATGATTATGAATTTTGATGTATATGAAGCATGTAGAGGTTGCCTATGCAATCATGAGATATTCTATAAGGGTCATAATCTTTTTAGTTCCAATTCGATAGAAATTGAGAACACAAGAGAATCATGATCAAACAAACGTTGGAAAATCATTGCCCTTAAAGAGACAAAAACTCATGTAGAAGCTAAGACTTTACCTACATTTGAGTTTATGCATATGATCGTTGATGATATTACTTTTGAAAAGCGCTTGGAATCATATGATATCCTTACACCACTATAAGTGGAAATGTGTTGACTATATTGGCCAAAATCAAAGTCAACACCTGTGTGTTTAAATATACACGAGCTCTATTGCATCGAGCATATTTGGGAAGTACTTTGAAGTACTTTAGATGCCCCTAGCATCCATGTTCGTATAGAACGATATATTCAAATGTCCGCACCCGAATGGTTGAATGCGTGAGACTATTGAAAGAGATATAGGTTATATTGCAAGCAATGTCCATATGTTTCTCATGGTTATAATTATAACCCACAAATCGTCTATTGATAAGAGTGGTTATGATGTTTCGTTTAGTTTTAAGACTACGAATATCAAAGTAACTAGTTACACAAAATGATCGTACGAATCACTATATGTGAAATCCATGGAGGCTATTGCCCATGAGATATATACTTCTTTGCTAAAGCAAATCGAAGATACACATCGCGAGTAGTTTAGGTGCATATGCATATTATTTTGTATGACGTATGTCATGAGTATATAACATGTCATGTTGATAGTTTTTATTACTATTTCAAATGATCATGTAGCATCATATTATGTCACACATTATCTTTTCCCACAAGTTCACTTTTCAGGTATAAAGTATGACATCAAGATGATGCAAAGAGGGGGAGACTAAATTACAAGGCGCTGTACTCTTTTTCCTTAGTTGCGGTTTTTATCCCACAGGGTTTTTCCAAGCAAGGTTTTAATGAGACATGCAGCCATGGATAAGTTCAAGACTGAACTAAGCTCCCGCTCATAAGATGTACTCTTTTTTTCTTCGTCAAGATTTTTTGTCCCAGCGGATTTTTGCTCGACAAGGTTTTAACGAGGCATCATGTTAGTAGTAGTGAATATTCAAGGGGGAGTGTTATGGAATATTATAATGAATATTCCCTAGTAGATTGTGATTGACTCCTAGTAGATTATGATTGACTCTTAGAGGATTATGATTGGCTCCCACACTCTATATATAGAGTGGTTTGGTAGAGAATAAAACAACTTTTGATATTCCTCCATACATTATTATTTCTTCTCTACTCTTGAGTTCATAACAAAAAGTGGGTTTTGTTTTGCAGTACCAGTTGAAAGGGGTGGAGAAGAAACAGGGCTTCGGCCTCTTCTAGCTACTGGGTGGAGCTTGTCGGAGGCGAGGAGATGCGTCGGAGAGGAGGCGGTGAAACGGACGGAGAGGCGACGGAGAGGGCGGTGGTGGCGTCGGATTGGCGGAACGAACCTGGGTTCGGTCTCGTCGGGGATGGCTCCGGTCGGACTTCGGCTGGGTTTTCCGGCGAACCGAACGGGAGCGAGAGAGAGAGGAATTGAGGGTGGTGTTGGTGTGAATTTTCAGGCTTTGTATGTGGGTTTATATAGGCCGTGATTGAGGATTCCGGCCAGGATTAGGAGACCCATTCTCGCTTTTCTCGATTTCGAATCGGACCACTATTTGGGCGGAATTGATTTTCTTGGTGCAAAAGTTTCGGTCTTCGTCGAAATTGGAGTGTATTGAGACGAATTTTGGGTGATTTGGTGGTGGTTGGAGGCGGTGCCGCAGTTGGAGGCGGAGATGGAGTCGGAGGAGTCTCCTGCTCGTTGAGGGGGAGGAAGATGACTAGGGAAATATTATGGTGTGGCAGGTGTATGGGCATTGCGGTGGTTAGTTACGCGTAATTAATTAATTAAAACGCGACATTTGGACACGATAAAAACTGTTTTTCGTCACGTAACTAACTACCTACTTAAATATTATAATCTTTAGTAAAATACAGTAATAAAAAGAATTTATATTTATATAACTATATATAACCTAATCAGTATTTATATAACTATATATAACATTAAAAAAAAACACTTGTCAAATAAAATAATAAATACTTCTATACAACTTGTACAACCCAAACTACTAACGAAACTACTAAAAATACCCCCAAAATACCGGGGTATTACAGTAACTGCCACATGGAAATTCATCCATGATGATCTCGCGTGTCTGTAATTCACACTCTCTCTATGTAAACAAAACTCAATTCCCTCTCCTACCTCTCCATCGTCTCCACTGTCTTTGATCTATGATTTTCTATGGGAAAGCATTTTTTTTGTCAACGGAAAGCATAACCGAAGATGATAAATTTAATTTTTGTAGACTCCGACCCTCATCACCATAAGAGGTTTTATTCATACTAAAAAATACTATCAATAACAGACCCATATCTCAGAGTAACGGCCGCACAATCAAGGAGTGTAGGCATTGGCGGAGCCAGGAATTGATGAGTGGGGTGGCACAATTCACAATTCAGGGGTGCACTTGAAGTGTGGCACAAATTAAATTTCGCCGGGGGTGCACTTTTGTCATTTAAAGAAGGGCAGATCTGAAAAAACCCATAATATAAGGAGTATACTAGTAGTAAACGAAAAGTTCAGGGGTGCACTTGCACCCCCGTGCCCATGTCCCTCCGCCCATGAGTGTAGGAGTTCTAACATTTTTCACATTGAATATGTGGACGTTTTATTTCCAAATTACGAAAGTATGAGAATGGCTTTTCATAAAACTAGAGAGGGTGGGGGGTGAAAGTGTCTTTTGCCCCATCACATTTTTAACATCTTTGCCATCTAGGCATGACTGTGTTGTTAGGGCTCTTGGTTGGATAACCGAGTGTGTTTATGCAAAAAATCACATATTCAATTTGTATGACTCAATTCTTTATAATGATAGTTGGGATTTCAGATCCATTAAGCAAGTTTTACCAAACGTCCTTATTCAGGGAATTTTGACCATCAATTTGACTAAAAGAGTAAAATTTGAGGATATATGTAATTTTTGTCAATGGATATACTGAGGGTTTTTTTAAAAATAAATAAATAAAAGAAAAGGGATGTGCTGAGTTAGTTAGAATATGTCAAAAGAATTTTTTGAACCAAAGCTGCTTATCATTTCATCGCTAACTAATGAAATGGCAAATTGGCTTGCAGTTAGCAATTGTCCTGATTCTTCGGCTAACTTTGTGGATAGTGCTTGATCTGGTTTCAATAAAAAAAAAAATCACTCGGTCACTGAATTTGAGACGAAAGGCAGCATTAGACTTAACTAAGAGCTAGTTTGGGAATATTGTGGTGGTGGTAGAAAGCTGCTGTGCGAAAACACTGTAGAAAGCTGCTGTGAATTCTTGATAAAATGTTGTTTGGTAAATATTACGTAGAAGCTGTTGTGAAATATTGATTTAGTAATTTTGTGTTTTGTAAAATTAACTGTGAAGTTGCTGTGAGAGGGTAAAATGACAAAAATATATGACACATGTCATTTCTAGAAAGATAACTATTGATATTTTAAAAAATTGTAAGGTCAAAATCGGTTGTAGATAAATTGATCAAAATCACTTTCTGGAAAAGCATCTCCCCCCTTGCTTCCTGAAAGCTGCTGTGGGACAGCAGAAACTGTCCGGAAAAGCAGAAATTTTATTTTTACCAAACACACTAAAACAACTTCTGCTGTCGGAAAGCAGCTGTGCTGGCAGCAGAAGCATTCCCAAACTCACCCTAAGACCCAAACAAGCAGCCTATTACCACTCCTTCTTTGCTCTTTCTTTCTAATCTGACTTTTTTGACTCGTATCTGGATCACTTTGATCGGGTGATTTGGATAGCAAAACAATACGATTTTTTGATAATTTTCACCGTATTATGGAATAACTTTTACAGTACAAGTCCATGAAAAGATTTTCAAAAAATTGCATCGATTAGCTATTCAAATCTTCCAGTCAAAGTGACCCAGTGAAAAGTGACAAAAATCAAATTTAAAAGAAAGAGCGGGGACATAGTGGTACCAACTAACTAAACCCAAAAAAACCGAGCAACACACAAAAGCTCTCTTAGCCAAGAGTAGTTGGAGAATTCTCAATGATCACAACTCCCTTTTTACAAAATATTTTACTGCCAAATACTGCAAACGGAAAACTTTTTTGAGCCTCAACCCTGCTACATCTTCCTCTTGTGCTTGGAAAAATATCTGCAAAGGTAGAAGCACTCTCAACCTTGGACTGCAATGGAAGATTGTTAATGGGAATTCCATAGGGCTTTGCACGGATGGATGGGTTAAAGATGTTCCAGGGGCTTCCATCAAGGAGTGCTTAAGTCAATCAGACCCTCATAACACCCCCTCTAAGGTTGGCCAATTGATTGATCAGCATGACAAATCGTAAAAAATCAGTTTGCTTACCACCCTCTTCCCTAGCTGGTTAAGAGATATAATAATTGGAACAACTCTCGAGAGCTTGGATGGCATGGATACCCCCTTTTAGAGAGCTTCCTCTAATGGAATCTATTCAGTTAAATCAGCTTACTTCCTTCAAAACTATAATAAATCTTCCCCCCTTTCCATAGCTGCCAATATCCACTTCAATCCCATTACTCTTAACTATAACTGGAAAAGAGTGCCTTCCATCAAATATTTTTCATCTCTTTTGGAGAATTTGCACTAACTCACTCCCTTGTCTTTCTAATATTAACTCTAGAATTAATTCTTACAGCCCTTTCTGTCCTTACTGTACTAATCAAATTGAAGATTCTAATCACATCTTCCTCTACTGTAATAAGGCTCGAGAGCTTTGGGACAGAGTTCCTCTTCCCCCTTATCAAAAGGCAACATATTACTCTTATAGTGTTAACACATGGCTTATGAGGTGGCTTAGAAAGAAAAAGAAAGTCCACAACACTAGTAACTGACATTGGATTCCAGCCATCTTCTGGATTCTGTGGATCACCAGAAACAAGCGATTATTTGAACAACAACATACTTCAGCTACCAATATGTACTACCAGACAGAGGCACTTGCTTATTTCTTCTTAACTTCTTGATTAATGTTTGTGAGCTTATCTTAATTCAGTTAATGAAGGATGGGTGGAAGTTGAAGTCAAGAAAGGAAGACCAGAATGGTTGCCAGGTCAAGTGCAGTTTTACCCCCAAGCGCTAGTGGAAGTTTCTCAAGCTGTTCCTCTTGCTGTCCTGCCTCCTGTCCAAGGCTCTTTTGCTTTCAAGGAGTCCTTTGCTATTGAAGCTTCAATTAAGGTCTCTTCTGCTGGAGAAGGAAGTTCTGATGTGTCTGTGATCCAATCTCATGATGCTTCAAGTGTCAGTGTCCCTGGAGCTGCTTCTGGAGGTGACCTGCCTCCCATTCCAGATGATGACCTTATGTCAGCAGTAATCCCCTTCATTGATGCCTGAGGAGAGCTGGTTTGGAGCTGGTTAGATTTCAGTTATGTTAAGTATCTGTTTTGAAAGTTTGTGACTTGTGTTCTCATGTAATTCCTGTAATGTTGCTACTCTAGTTTTGTCTTGCTTTTGGAGTCTTCTGCCGGTTTGGCCAATGCTAGGTTCTTTCAACTAGCTTTGGCTCTATGTGTTTAGTTAGCCATGTTTTGGAGTAGAATTGGCAGGAGGTCTCGTGTTTCCCTTAGTGTGCAGCACTCGCTCCGTCGTACTCTTTTAGTACTTTTCGTTAGTATCTACCGTTTTGTACTTTCGCTATGATATCAATGAAGCTCTTCTTTATCCGCAAAAAAAAAAAAAAAAAAAAGCTCTCTAGTAAAATCCCAATAAAGATGGAGGTAAGCCCAAATTTCGATTGGGCTAGTTGCAATTAAATTAAACCCAGGTTAGATCGGTATTTGCACCAGTGAAGTAGGAATAGTACTGTGAAAAAAAAAAAGTAGGAATAGTACCAACATTTTCTCATTTTCCAGATCCAGAGTTCTCCCCTCTCCGGCACAGTGACTGCGACGATGATGAGATTATCGCGTAGAGTTCCAGCTTCAGGAAACGCTAACATCCGCCCTCCATTCCTCCCTCCCGTTTACTACTCTTCTTTTACCACAAATTATAATACTCATAGTCACTCGATTCATTCTCAATCCCTCGTTCATAATTAATCATCATCATCTACTAACGACGCCACTAACCGGTTTGAATCCATGCTTCAAATGCGGCCCCTTCCTTCCATCATCCAATTCAATCAACTCCTCACTTCTCTTATTCGAACAAAGCACTATTCCACTGCCTTCTCTTTGTTCTCCAAGTTGGATCTTGTAGGAGCCCAACAACACTACCACAATATTAGGCCTGATCTTTACACACTCAACATAGCCATCAATTGTTTCTGCCGTTTGAATCGAGTTGCCTTTGGTTGCTCTCTGCTGAGCAGGATTCTCAAACAAGGTTACCAACCAGATGTGGTAACCTTTAATACTCTTATCAATGGCCTTTGTCTCGCGGGTCGGATAAACGCTGCCATTCAGCTCTTTGACGAATTAGTCCTCAAAGGCTATCATCTTGATTTAATAACTTGCAATACTATCATCAATGGCTTGTGCAAAGCTGGCAGAACAGCTGAAGCGATTCGCCTCCTCAGAAGGTTGGAAAGAACTCAAGGTGGTTGTGATCCTGTAGCACCTTGAGGACTAATTCGTAAAAGAGTTGAACAGCCGATGCGATTCGCCTCCTCAGAAGGTTGGAAAGGACTGATGGTGGTTGTGATCCTGACATTGTGACTTACAATACTATCATTGATGGCCTCTGCATAGACCAGCACTTAGACGAGGCTTTCAATATCTTTTCAGAAATGATTGCCAAAGGCATTTCGCCGAATGTTGTTACATACACTACCCTCATTCTGGGAGTTTGCAACTTCGGACAGTGGAGCCAAGGAACCAGGTTGCTATACGAAATGGCAGCCATGAATATCTCGCCCGACATCAAGACATTCACCATTATGGTGGACGCCCTTTGCAAAAAAGGGATGGTTAAGGAATCTTGGCAAGTGGTTGCTTTCATGCATAAAATGGGTTCCCTGCCTGATATCATAACATATAATTCTCTGATGGATGGGTACTGTTTGCTAGGACAGGTTGGCAACGCAAGAAAGTTACTTCATACAATTGTCGCCAAGGGTTACACTCCTAACGTCGTCAGTTATAGCACCCTGATCAATGGGTACTGCAAGCTCAAACATATTGGTGAAGCTATGACTGTGTTTGAGGAAATGACTCGCAAGCAAATTCATCCTGATACAGTTGCCTACAATACTCTCATTGGTGGATTGTGTCAAGTTGGAAGAACCAGAGACGCACTTCATCTTCTCGGCAAGATGAAAGGTCAAGGCATGTTTCCCGATGCATTCACATACGCTACTTTGTTGGATGGCTTTTGCGAAAACCAGAAACTTGATGAAGCGGTTACATTTTTGGAACAACTCGAAAGTGAAGAATTTGAGCGTGATATTGTGATGTATAATGCGGTTCTGGATGGTTTGTGCAAAGGTGGAAGACTTGGCGCTGCTCGGGAGCTCTTCTCGAAACTCTCTGCCAGAGGACCAAAACCCAACGTTCGCACATACACTATCATGATGAATGGACTTTGTAAGAAAAACCTATTTGATGAAGCAAATCAGATGTTACATAAAATGGAAAAAAACGGATGCTTGCCAGATTTTTTTTTTTTGGTAAAAAAGAGAGTGAAAACACTCTTACACAATTAACCTAATACTACCAATCCCCTTTTGATCACTTAACACAAGTGATTCACAGAACTGGGGTGGAGAAAAACTAACCACTCTACCACTACCAACATCAACATGATGTTTTGCTAAACAATCAGCCACACAGTTGGCTTCTCTCCAAATTCTAGAAACTGAACTATTAGTTTCAGTAAGAAGTTTTCTGATAGCTAAAATTAGCTGCCAGAAAGGATGAGAAATAGAACCCTGCTTTATGAGTTGAACACACTCAGCTGAGTCAGATTCAATTACTGCACCATGACCTCCAAAAGACTTCAAAACCAGCAACCCTTCCAACACTGCCCACAATTCACCATTAACAATAGAGGCTGCACCAATGCCTTTCTGAGATCCCCAAAGCCAAAAGCCATCTGAATTTCTGCACAAAGCTCCTACAGTAAAACTCTCTGTGTTGCTTGGACCAGCACAATCAACATTAATTTTGACTTGCTGACCAGTAGGACATTGCCAATGAACATAAACAGGCACACTAGGAACCTTCTTGATATCTAACTTGAAAGCTGAGCTGAGAAACTTAGCCATTCTCCAGATCAAAAATTTTCCATCAGAGGGCAATTCAAAGAGAGTTTCATGAGATTTCTTATTATGCCACATCCAAATACTAGAAATGGCAACAGCAAACACCAGAGACCAAGAGAGCTGGTGATTAACACCCCAATCATCATGCTTCACATTTTGATCAATCCAAGATTTAAGATCAGCAGAAAAGAAAGAACTCCATACCTCTCTTTTAACTAGACCTTTCCAAATAGCTGTAGCCCAGGGACAATCTCTGACAGCATGAAGTGATGATTCAACACAATGATGGCAGAATAAACATTTTGCATTAGAGATAATACCTCTTTTTGTCTTGAGAAGCTGAGTGCAAAGTCTATCATGTCTTAAGATCCAGAGAAGAGATCTATGCCTCTGCACACTTTGAACTTTCCAAATCTGCTTCCAACTTTTGTCAGTAGCAGAAGAACAGTCACTTGTTAAAAGCTTGTAAGCTGAAGCCACTGTATAAACTCCAGAAGTTGAATCCAACCAAACCTCTTGATCAAGAGTTTCACTATGCTCTTGCAAAGTGACAGCTGACAGCAATTCCAAAATTCCATCAGGGAGAAACTCAGATAGTAGATCAACATTCCACCCTTGACCAGAAATCCAATAACAATCCACCTTAGCACTCAACATATCATCAGCAAGATCTTGAGTAGTCCAATCACTCAACTTAATCTTACCCAGCCAAGCATCTAGCCAGAAAAGAGTATTTTTTCCAGAAATAACATTCATTCCCACTCCCTCTTTAGTGGCTCTAACAGCATGAAACAAGTTCTTCCAAACTCTAGAATGATGAGATCTGAGATTCCCATTTCCATATTTTTGATGAAAAATTTGAGCACAAAGAGAGTTCTGCTCATGATTAATTCTCCATCCAGCCTTTCCCAACATGGCTAAATTGAACAAAACCAAATTCTTAAACCCTAGACCCCCTTGATCAACAGGCAGCCTCACTGTGTCCCAACCAATTAATGGAAGTTTAGCTTTGACCTCAGAGCCACCCCACAAGAATTTCTTACAAGTTCTGTCAATTTGTTCAATTACTGATTTTGGGATCAAAGTAGATTGCATAGCATAACTGGGAAGGGCTTGCAGCACAGTTTTAATAACTGTAGTTCTACCGGCAAGAGACAGCTGAGAAGCTTTCCAACCACTAAGCTTTCTAGCAACTTTATCAACCAAGAATTGATATTCCTTAGCACTGCATTTACTATGGATAAGAGGCATTCCCAAATGAACTCCCAAATTATCAGTGAGATTAATACCCATCAAATTACTCAGTTCTTTAGCTTGCATTTTAGGTATACAACTAGCCACAAACATTTTGAACTTAGCCAAATTCACAGACTGACCTGTAACAGAGCAGAAATCTTCAAGCACCTCCAACATAACATTGATTTGCCTCTCAGTTGCTTCTCCAAATAGGATTAAGTCATCTGCAAAAAACAGATGTGTAATTGCAATTCCACCTCTAGAACACTTAACTCCTTTCCACCTTTTCTGTTGAACTGCAGCTTCAATTCTTTGAGCTAAAAGCTCCATAGTGAGAAGGAAGAGATAGGAAGAGATTGGATCTCCCTCTCTAACCCCTCTTTGAGGAGTAAAACTGTTTTGCTTTTCACCATTCCAAACAACTCTAAGCTTAGAAGAGATGACAGCATCCATTATGAGAGAAACCCAATTCTGAGGCAAACCCATTTGTTGCAGAATATCAAAAAGAACTGACCACCTGACTTTATCATAAGCTTTAGCTAAATCTATCTTAATAGCCACTCCACCCTTCTTGCTTTTCATGTGATGTAGACTGTGGAGAATCTCTTGAGTGAGCAAAATATTATCACAAGCCATTCTCCCAGGCAAAAAACTGAACTGATTTGGATGAATCACCCTCTGAAAAATACTTCTCAATCTCTGAGTTACCACCTTAGTTATGATTTTATAGCTCACATTACACAAACTAATTGGTCTTAATTGACCAAAATTTGCAGGACTATCCACCTTGGGAATTAAAGCAATAAGAGTATCATTTATGGCTTGATGAAGCTTACCAGTGAGAACTGCAGTTTGCACCATATTTATCACATCATGTCCAACAATGGACCAGTGTCTTTGATAAAAGTAAGGGATAACACCATCTGGACCAGGACTTTTGTAACTCCCCATAGACTTCACCACTTGCCAAACTTCAGCAGAAGAAATAGGAGAATTAAGAAACTGAAACTCTGAATCAGAGAGAACACCACCTACCCAAGTTAATGGTTGAACAATATGCTCACATTCAGTGAACAAGTCCTGGAAATGTTTAGTAGCTGCAGCTTTTAATTGAACTTCATCATCACACCAAACTCCATTTTCTAGCTGCAACATAACAATCTTGTTCCTTCTTCTTCTTACCACAGTAGTCAAATGAAAGAACTTTGAATTTCTATCTCCTAGAAGAGCTTTATTTACTCTAGCTTTTTGAAACCAGAAAAGCTCCTCCTGAAGAAGAACTTTATTAAGCTCCTCTATAATGTCCTTCTCCAAATTGAACAAGAATGTGTTATCCTTCTTGGCAAGAGACTTCTGTACTCCATCAAGCCTTGCTATGAGATGTTTCTTCTTTCTGAAAATGTTCCCAAATTCAGTAATATTCCACTTTTGCAACTTACTAGTAAGATGATTAATGGCCTCAGCAAACCCCCTTTCAGGTTCCCAATTTCCTTGAACCACTTCTGCAAAAGACTCATCAGTAAACCAGGCCAACTCCATTCTAAATGGCCTCAAAGAAGGACTAGGAGGAGTCACCCCACTAGTATCAATCAACAAAGGATGATGATCAGAGTTAAGCCTAGTGATGTGCTTAACTATTGCTTCAGGAAAAAGCAATCTCCAACTCTCATTACCATAAGCTCTATCAATTCTTTGCCAAATCTTTTGACCAAAACCCCTGGAGTTAGACCATGTAAACTGAGGACTAGAGAACCCTAGATCCACAAGAGAACAGCTATCCAAACAGTCAACCAGTTGAGCACATCTCTGTTTATGAGCTGGTTTACCTCCTCTCTTTTCATTAGCTGCTGTGACTTGATTAAAGTCACCAGCAACTAACCAAGGGAGGGAATGGGAGCTAGCAACATCAGACAAATATTTCCATAATTCCTCCCTGCTAAGAGGGTAAGGACTTGCATATACAGCAGAAAATAGCCAATCTGCTTGATTACTTCTTCTAATAATCCCAGATAAGACTTGACTATTAGAAGCCAGAACTTCAAAATCAACTACATTGTTATCCCAGAAAACCCAAATGCCACCAGAGAAACCTACAGCTTCAATCTTCTCCACATTTGTGAAATTAGATCTCCTGCAAATCTTATCTGCATGAGACCCATCCACCCTAGGTTCTACAATAACTAGAACACTAGGTCTTTGACAACGACATAACTCTAAAATTGAGAGAATCGTCACTTCATTACCTACACCCCTGCAGTTCCAAGATAAAATCTTCATAGAGAAACTGAAAAGGGAGGAATCCACAACCTGCTTAATTTGAAAGCAGTGGCCCAATTCCTGGACCAACATCCTTTGCCTTAGCGGCAAAGATAGCCGCAACTCCACCTCGCGAATTGGCTCCCCCGGAGATGTGATCCACCTTTGGATCTCCAATTCGATGAGATCGATCCATTTGTCCGCTGTTACGAGAACTGGGTTGTGCCAACCCTCGCTCACAGGAAATTCCACTCCGTAATGTTGAAGCTGCTGGAACAGAAGTCCGGCCATCGGCAGAGACAGCGTTGCAACCGTTAGCCGGGGGAAACACCGGCCAATCGCCACTGGAACTGGCACAATTAGGGTTTAGTGGCTGCAACGGCTTACGAAATTGGGGATTAGGGTTTCGTCGTAAAGGACTATACCCCTTCCCAAATAAACGGTTATCCTCGAAGCGCGTACTGCCAGGTGTCCCCACTTGATAGGTTACATTCGCTGACGGTCTCGAAGGAGAGAAGGATCCAGTCTTACGATCCTCAGGACTATCATCCGTACTTAACGCGTTAAAACGCGATCCAACGGCTGAGATTGGAGCTTCCACTGGCTTGTCCGGGTTAGACCGACCCGTCTGATTACCTGATTTTTTACCACCTGACCGGGTTTGAATACCCACTCCCGATCCAGGATTTCGGGTCTGGTTCCCACCACTTGGATCAGCCCGACCCTTCTGTGGAGAAGCTTTCTTCCCCTGAGACTTCTGGTTTTTCCGGCGAGGTTTCGCTAGCATCCACTCCCCAAACTCCGGTCTCTGAGCACCAGACGACGAAGCACCAGTGGCCGGAGTCGATTCTTTCACCGCAGAATCCGTATTCATCACATCATCTTTCGATTTTAGATCAGGGCACACATCACGGTGATGGCCAAATCGACCACAATTGAAGCAAATCTTATCAAAACCTTCATACTCAACTAAGATTTCCTTGCCGTTCACCACAATAGCCGGAATTAAACTCTTAGACAGATCGATCTCAACACAGAGACGAGCGTATTTACCTCTAGCAGCAGCGATGGTGGTCTTATCCACCTTAATAGACCTACCGAAAGCTCCGCCAAGCTCCATGAGAGCTTCTTCATCAAAGTATTCGAGAGAAATCCCCTTCAACCGAATCCAAACCGGAGTAGTCTGAGCTTCTTCTGCAAATGGATCGAAGTGAGGCACCCATTTCTTCACCGTAATATAATGCCCTAGGACCATCCATGGACCTCCGAGTAAAACTCGATCATAGTCTTCTCGGCAATAGAACCGAACACAGTAAAATCCGTTTTCCAGATCTGTGAGTTCGAAGCCTCTGAACAGCTTCCATTGAGCAAGCAAGCGATCGTAGAGATAAGCGTATTCCGGTGTCTTCCCCAGAATTCGAACAATTAGCGCTCGACTCCACGGCTTATGGAGCCTCCTCAGCGCAGAGCCTTCAATTCGAAAATTGACTCTCCCGTCGGCCAATTGTTCCCGAACGATTCCAGATCCAGACTCTTTGTCCGCCGGCTGCTCATCGGAGGCGGTGTAGATTCCAATTGGAGCACGGAGAAGTGTCTCCGAGAAAGTCCGGTTTCCATCTGCTTCCTCATCACCGGAAGAGACGAACCTTCGCTTGAAGTTACTTTGACTCCGCCGTAAGGCTTCTTCAAGGTCATCACCGATGACCGACGACGGTTGTGGAGGCGGTTCAGGCGGGGGGTTGTGAGAGGCGTGATCCACATCCATAACAACCTAGAGAGAAGGGAGAGCGATGCTTGCCAGATTTTTATTCGTATTCCACCGTTGCTAATGCGTATTTAAAGAACAATGAAATGTTGAAGGCAGTTAAAATTCTTGAGAGGATGCGTAAGAGAGGGATTGCAGTATGTACAGGCACAATAAGGTACATATTTCAAATGTTGGATGATGATGGGTTAGATGAGACTTCCAAGGAGGTGCTTAAGCAATTTTTGGGTATCACGGTTTATCCAGAAAGAGGTGCTTAAAGTTCTTAATGTCTCAATGCTAGACTTGGCTGTATGACGATAGTCAATGAAAGGTGAGCAAAGATTGTGTTGGGAATTCTCTTGATTATATTTATATCAGGTTATCTGATTTTACACTTGTTTGCATATGTGATATATTTGTACATTACAATTTATTTCATGTAACACGAGACATAAATTAGCATAAAGATTTCCGCATTCTGGCATTCTACTACATGACATGAAGGTTCTTCGGCTTTCTCAATCCCTTCTTAGCTGCCCTCAAAATTAATCAACATTTACTCACCTTAAGAGGGGAGGAGCTGATGATGATGCCATTAATCAGTTCTAGACGATTCTTCAAATGTGACCCTTACCTACAATTTAATCAACTCCTCGCCTCACTTGTTCGGACAAAGCACTATTCCACTGCCCTTTTATTAGTCACAGATTTTCTATTGTTGGAAAGAAATGTTTTTAAAAGTTCCATAGGAACTAGGTACCAAGATGCTAGATTTAGGATGACTGCTAAAGAGTAAGGATTACTGATAGGCTGGCAGCTATCTTTTGTTGCTAAATATAACTGTCATTCATATCAGAGAAATCCTCAAATAGATAGGCCCAAACAAGAGCTTAGTGAATGAGCCAATAAAACCTTACCACTCTCAGGACTGCAGTATATGCTTAAGGTTTGTCGTGCTCATTTTCCTGAAATTCTGTTTTGTTAGAGCTGCTGTAATTCTTGAATGCTACTTAACTGGTACTGTTACTCTCTTTTTTCCTTAACTGCATAAGTAACTTATTCTGGATACTGGTATCTTCTTTTGTCCTTTTAGCTATGATTTATTATTGAGAGAATGATTATCATGATTTATTTTGTAACCAATAAATGATGAGTCCACATGCCAAATAGAGAGATCGGAAACTTCATCAGTGAAAACTTAAAATCAGTAATCGTTCTGCGTTTGATACTTCAGCAGCAGGACATACATTTGTTACCTCATCAGCACTAAGACATTCCGGAAGTATACAGACAATGTTGCCGAGTAATTCGCTTTTATTTTCTTTATCGATCTGTGTTTAGGTGTAAATAAGAAGGTTAATTGCAGTGAGTGTTATGAATAATCTTCACAATCAAGAATGTGCTGGTGCCATGATATATATGCAAGTAGAAATGTTCAGTCACATTTACTCTTATACAAACGAGATATTTGAAGCCCAGTAAATCACTATGATTTTGGTTGATTTTCTTTATCGTTCATCTATCAAGAGGCATTTATTTCTGGGTACATCAATCGCTTGAGTGTTTATTGCAGCTGTGACTTCTTAATTCACTTTTATCAATCCGCTGGAATTGTTTATCAAGGAGTGGGTTCGCGGACCTAACATTATGCAAGTTAGAGCATTAATTAATTTATGTAGTCTGACATAAATGCACGAATCATCTTTATATTACAAATATGCTCATTAGTAAAGGAATATAAAAAAGAAATCAGATGATCACATAACATTGCTGATATTACCCTGCCCGTCTGGGCACTTCTAGAAAATATTTTAGAAGTGCCCAGACGAGTGAATCTGATGATTAGATAACTTTTCTCTATTTTAGGTTAATTATTCTACAATTCGTCAGTTTTTTTTTTTTTTTTTTTTGTTTTGTCTTCTAAAATATAGGAAATAAGGGAGCTCATGCGAGGTGTCCATAAATGTAGAAATATATGTAATTTCACATCGAGCACTCTGAAGAAGGGTATATCCGTAAGAAATCTCGTTCTCATCCCACAATGTGGATTGTTAACATGGTTCTAATGTCCTGGAAAGGGAAAGAAGATGCATAAGTTCACACCGGAAGATGGAATTTATAAACAAGAATCGAGTGTACAAATTCGCAGTCGTATGTGCGAGAAGTTGATGTATGTTAAGCTATCACGGCAATTTTGGAATTTCATCTGGATGATGGATGCATGAGATATATAAGATCTTAATTCGTTGGTTCTTAACTTCAGATAACAAGATGGTATGAGATTCTATTTAGAAAAGCTATGAGATTCTATTTAGAAAAGCTAACAACCTATGGTAGGTTCTAATAAGACCATATGCTTGATGTCAACCAACTCAATTTTATTTATCTTTTATGTTGCCACACATTGGATGAGTTCTATTAAGTAGACAAAATGTGTTCTTACTCCATGGTCCAGAGTAAGAGTTTTTGAGTGCTCCATTCTTTTCGGAGTAAAAACCCTACGGGCGATAGTTGTGACCTAGTTTCCCCACCGGCGGCGATGGCTTCCAAAATCCCTACTGAGGACACACTTAAGGAGAACCAGGCGATTGTCTTCGAAGAAGAATACTGCGATAAAGCCGATAGCAATTTCTCTTGTTGTTTGATCGGCATGTTTGTCTCTGAGGCAAAGATCAACGCCGGGGCGATGAGAGGGATGTTCAGACGGATATGGACCAATGGGGAGAAGGTGAATATCCCGGAGGTGGACTACAACACTTTTCTTTTCAGTTTCCCGGATCAATCAACCCTAGACCGTGTGGCGGCAGGAGGGCCATGGTTATTCAACAGGAGGGTGCTGCTATTGAAACCCTGGTCACTTGGGGATCCGGTGAAGAATGTTATGAGGTATGGATCCAAATCCTTGGTCTGCGGTCTGTGAGGTATGGATCCAAATCCTTGGTCTGCGGTCTGCCTATACAATATGTTAATACAATATGTTAATGAGGATACAGCCAAAAAGATTGGCAGCAGTATCAGTGAAGTAGTAGATTCTGATCGTAGAATATACAGTGAGGGGGATGATGGCAATTATGTTAGGGGTCGGATCCGATTGCCTCTATCGGAACCTGTACCCGGGGGTAACCATGTGAATATCCGTGGCGAGCGAATTTGGTTGGATTTCCGTCTTGAAAGGATCCCATCACTTTGTTGTTGGTGTGGATCAATTACCCACGAAGGAGTAGATTGTGATGAATTTTCAACCACGGAGAAGGAGACACTCGAACAAGTCTATGGGCCTTATCTTCTCTACCATCCTACTAATAGAAGATTTCAGTAGGAGTCTAGTGCAACAAAAGATAATGAGAAGCAACAAGTCGATCCGGGAGCAGAAGGTGACACTCAAGAGAAAACTACTGACACAAGGGAAGTTGGTAGAGATGGTATTGAGGAAAACCAGACCATGGAAGAAGAAATTGTTGAGAAAGATGGGGAGACGGAAAGAGAAGCACCTATGACCATGTACCAGAACCCATTACCAAAGATGCAGATGTACACAATAATGGCAAAACACCTCTGTCCACAAAAGAGGTGGCCACTACAACTGAGTCAAATGGAAGCTATTTCCAATTTCGCAGGAGCAGTAGTGGACAGTTTCACGGGACAGTTTAAGGGTTCAGTAAGGGCTCGTGTGAACAATCTTAATCAAGACCTAGCAAAGAGGAAAGGCTCTACTACATATTTTAGCCCGCCTCCACACAAAACAGCGGCTGAAAACTTCACTAATAAAAAGGGGCGGCAGTTGGATTATATGGTCACTACACTGTTAACAGAAGGAACCACACCAAAACCAACTCAGGCTGGTAATCATATTGAAAGGGCGGAGACTGGGGATCGGTCCGCCCCTCCTCAATGAGTATGATAAGTTGGAACATTCGAGGGCTGGGCAACCCTCGAAATGTTCTTGCTCTTCGCAGCGTTGTGAAGAGCTCATGCCCCGACTTGATTTTCTTAATGGAAACTAAGCTGTCGGAGGAGGAGATGGAGAAGGTACGACATAAGTTTCAGAATTTTGTGGGTAAGTCTGTTAGTAGTAGAGGAAGAAGTGGAGGTCTTGCTTTGCTTTGGAGAGATCACATCCATGTCACGGTCACGTCAAGCTCCTTTTGGCATGTGGACTGTGTAGTGATAGATGAAGCGTCCGGGCAACCGTGGCAGTTACTTGTTTTTACGGTAATCCGGATACCCATAAAAGGCACCATTCTTGGGAGTTACTAAGAAGAATTAGAAGTAACAACTCTCTTCCTTGGTGTGTTCTCGGTGACTTTAATGTCATGACAAGTGCAAACGAAAAGCTTGGGGGAAGGAGTTTCGACGACAGAAGTGCTAGTTTGTTTCGTCAAGTTCTCCAAGACCTCAACCTTTTTTATTTGGGCTATGGTGGCAAGGACTTCACATGGGAAAGGAATCCAAGAAACGAAGAGGTCATCTATGAGAGACTAGATCGGGTGGTAGTCACAATTGAGTGGATGAATTTATTCCAATCTAGGAGGGTGAATCACCTATCCGCTACAGTTTCGGATCACTGTCCGGTCCAATTTGAAAGAAATCAGAGTTGCAGAAACGAAGAACACAAATGGAAAAACTGAATCATAACTTTCAATAAGGAATAAAAAGACTTTGTATTGATAATATCAAGAGACAGTAATGAATCGACCGATACATGAATCAGCAGAATCGAGAGAGTTAAATACATCAATAATCTCAACGGTTGGATTGTAATCCAACGGGTGGAATATGAACGGTACAGAAGAGAGGAAGGTTCTGGATCCAACTAGATGAGACACAAATGAAACCCTAATGCAGCACCATAAATGGGTAAGGGATTTGGGCTTTGTGTGTGTAAATAAGAGGCCCATACTTTGTCTGGTTTGAGTGAAGCCCAAAGCTGCTTGAAGCCCAATGCGTCTGAGTCCATTTATTCTAATAGCCTCCCGTAAACTCATGGTGGCTGAAGTTGCACCATGAGTTTAGTCTTTAAATCTTGAAATGCAGCTGGTTGTAAACTTTTCGTAAATAAATCAGCAATTTGATCTGTACTGGACACAAAATCAACAGTTAGTTCATGATTGATAACTTTTTCACGTACAAAATGGTAGTCAATTTCAACGTGTTTCATTCGAGCATGAAAAATAGGATTTGCAGTCATACTTAGAGCAGATTTACTATCACTAAATAAAACAGGAGCAGAAGGGATAGAAAGATGAAGGTCACGAAATAATTTGTGAAACCAGGAGATGTCAGCAGCTCCTGTGGCTAAGGCACGATATTCAGCTTCTGCTGATGATCTGGCAACAGTGGGCTGTTTTTTTGAGGCCCAATGAACTGGGTTTGGGCCCAAAAATATAACCAGCCCAGTTGTACTTCGTCTATCTGTAGGATTCCCGGCCCAATCTGCATCAGTAAAAACATGAATAGGAAGATGACCAGAAGTATAAAGCAGGCCTTGAAATTTGGTGCCTTGCAAATATCTCAGAATTCGTTTAGCACCACCCAGATGTGTTTCAGTTGGTTGGTGCATAAACTGACATAAATGGTTCACAGCAAAGGCTATATCAGGCCTGCTAAATGTCAAATATTGCAGAGCTCCCAACAGTTGTCTAAATATAGTAGGATTGGCAAGAGGCTTGCCATCAAGAAGATGAAATTTAACTCCTGGAGCCAAAGGAGTTGGACAAGTTTTGCAAGAACTCATGTTAAACTTTGCTAATAAATCTGAAATATACTTTGCTTGATGAATAAAAATACCAGAATTATTGCGTTGAATTTGGAGACCAAGAAAATATGTTAAAGGACCAAGATTGGTCATTTCAAATTCTTTGTGGAGTTTGAGAACAAGAGAAGAAAGAAAAGAGTTATCATTGCCAGTCAATATAATGTCATCAACATATAGAAGTAAAATAGTAATTTTTGAGTGATCATGTCTGATAAACAGAGAAGAATCAGCATAAGAGGAGATAAAACCCAGTGAAAGCAGAAATGCAGTAAAACGATCAAACCAGGTCCTAGGGGCCTGTTTTAATCCATAAATGGATTTGTGTAATAAGCAGACATGATGAGGAAAGTGTGGGTTTTGAAAACCTGGGGGTTGAGTCATGTAAACTGTTTCCTTGAGGTAACCATGGAGGAAAGCATTCTTTACATCAAGCTGTTGTAATGGCCAAGAAAAAGTGGCTGCAAGAGCAAGAATACACCTGACTGTGGCATGTTTGGCCACAGGGCTGAAGGTTTCATCATAGTCCAAACCTGGAGTTTGATGAAAGCCTTTGGCCACTAAACGTGCCTTATATCTAGCAATAGACCCATCTTGATTGTATTTGGTGCGAAACACCCATTTGTTGCCTATGATATTGGCATTAGGGGGTGGAGCAACCAAAGACCAAGTATGTTGTTTCAATAAACTGTTATGTTCATCAATCATGGCATTGCACCATTCTGGGTACTTGCTGGCTTCAGTAAATGTTTGAGGGTCAGCAATTGTAGTGACAGTGTGAAATCCAGTATGAGCTGGAGCAGAAAATAAAACCTTCTTTTTAATAATACCTGACTTGCTCCTTGTGGTCATGGAATGACCAGGGAAGGGAGAAGGTGGAAGGTTTGGCATCATAGGACTGGAGGGAGATGCCAAGCCTGGACTTGCTGAAGGTTGAGCCTCCTGACCTGAAACCAAAGTAGCAGGGGAAACTGAGTTGTCAGAAGCAGGCTGCACCCCTCCAATGTCCTCAGCAGTAGGGGTATCATCATGGGAGGATGATACAGAAGGTGGGGGAGGGACAGTGGTGGGGGGAGGGACATTATGTGTAGTATCTGTTCCTGTAAAAGAGGTAAAGTCAGTACTAGCAGGAGGTATAGAAAAAGTAGATGAAGAATTATTGGAACATGGAAAGCAGTACTCATCAAAGATAACATCCCTACTTACATAAAATTTCTTATCACTTGGATCAAAACATAAATAACCATTGAATCCTTCAGCATATCCCAGAAAAATACATCTTTTGGTTTTTGGAGATAGTTTAGATGTGATATAGGGAGTCAAACGTGGATAGCATGCACAACCAAAGATTTTCATTTTGTTATAATCTGGTTTCTTAGCAAACAGTATTTCAAAAGGGGATTTATTATTTGTATTGAGACTGGGCATTCTATTTATCAAATATGTTGCAGTAGCTACAGCATGATACCAGAAATATGAAGGTAAACTAGCATTGTGCATCATGGTAACAGCTGTTTCAACAATGTGTCTGTGTTTGCGTTCAGAGATTCCATTTTGTTGAGGTGTATGGGGGCAAGATCTTTGATGAGTGATACCATGATTGCTAAGAAAAGTTTGAAACACATAGGACATATATTCACCACCACCATCAGTTCTTAAAACAGTTATAGAACATTTGAGTAATTTCTCAACAAAAGCTTTCAGTTTCTCAAAAACAGAAGGCACTTCAGATTTGTTATGTAAAGGAAATAACCAAGTAAATCTTGAGTACCCATCAATAAATAAAACATAAAATTTGTATCCATGATAAGATCTAACACTAGCAGGACCCCAAACATCAGAATGCAGAATTTCCAAAGGTTTTTGCACCACAGTATTAGATTGTTCATAAGGTAATCTGGTGATTTTTCCAGCAAGACAAGATTCACACACATTACTATGAAGTTTAGATTTACTAGAAGAACATTTAACACATTTTGACAAAACTGAGTTAGAGGGATGGCCCAAACGGGCATGCCATAAAGGAGACTTGACTTGTTGACCCAAGAAGGCTTGAGGAGAAGACTTGGTTGAGACAGACTGAGTTTGGATGGGATATAATCCATTTTTACTCAAACCCTGGTAAAGAATTTTGCCCGTAGCCATGTCCTGAATACAGAATGAGGTTTTATCAAAGATAAATCTCACATTGTGGTCACAGCACATTTTATTGACAGATAATAAGTTTGCAGATAAAGCAGGAACATGCAAAGTATCAGATAATTGAAAAGAACAAGTAGAAGTTGAGAGAAGGGCAGTACCAGAGTTTTGAATAGATAGAGATGAGCCATTACCAATGGTGACAGTATCATTACCATTGTATGGATCAGATAGAGATAGATTTTTGAGATCAGCAGTCATGTGTGTTGAAGCACCTGTATCAGTTAACCAGAAATTTGAAGGAGAGACTTGAGAGTTGGTGCTGGCAGCCATTGCAGCTAACTGTTCTGGGGGATTTTTGCCTTGATAGGCAAAATCCATTCTGTGATAACAGTCCAAGGCAGAATGATAGTCATTGCCGCAGATCTGGCAATTGATTGGAGCCTTGTTCCCTTTGTTGAAGTTGGAGGAACTTGAATAGGAGTCAGTAGATTGACCATTGTAAGAGCCACGCCCTTTGTTGTAATTAGGGTTTTGGCCATAACCACCTCTCTGACCATAACCACCTCTCTGTCCACCTCTTTGGCCGAAGGATCGACCCCTGGTGTGGTCAAAACGACCACCACTACCCCGACCAGGACTAGGGTTACGATTGGGCCAAGTGAAACGTCCAGAATTAGATTGACCTCTGCCTCTAGGGTTGTTTGAAAAATTGGAATAAAAAGCAGAAGGGGTAGAGGATTCAGTAGAACCAGTTTGAGAATCAAGCATTTGTTCTTCTGCTTTTAATAAAACATGGAGTTCTTGAAAAGAAATTGGTGTGGAATGAGGACGTAGAGCAGATCGAAACGAGTTATATTCAACTGGTAACCCATTTAGGGCATACAAAAGCATATCCTCTTCATCAATTTGAACGGAGCAAACAGAAAGTTTATCTCGAAGCGATTTGAGTTTTTGCATGTAAAGATCAATAGAATCAGAACGTTTCTTTGTGTTTTGAAGATCTGATTTGAGTTGTAAAATATTTGCACGAGAGAGAGAAGCATAGCGAGATTCAATGGTAAGCCAAGCGGTGCGAGAGTCAGTAATACCAATAACCTGAGAGAGAGCTTCTTGAGACAGAGTGGCGTTGATAAGGGTTAGAAGTGCCTGATCTTGAATCTGCCAGGCCGTATAGGCTGGATCTATAACATCGGTGGGTGAACCATCATCGCCGGTAAGGAACTGCGCCGGACATGGAGAAGAACCATCAAGAAACCCAAATAACGATTGGGTTTTAAGAATAGAAGTGAGCTGATGCTTCCATAAGATAAAATTGGTGCCGTCAAGTTTGTGAGGCATAAGGTTGTGAATATTAGAGAGTAGGGCGAGAGGATTTGGAGTCGCCATGGTAGTCATTTGAGAGAGCATGACAGAGGCAAAGGCTCTGATACCATGAAAGAAATCAGAGTTGCAGAAACGAAGAACACAAATGGAAAAACTGAATCATAACTTTCAATAAGGAATAAAAAGACTTTGTATTGATAATATCAAGAGACAGTAATGAATCGACCGATACATGAATCAGCAGAATCGAGAGAGTTAAATACATCAATAATCTCAACGGTTGGATTGTAATCCAACGGGTGGAATATGAACGGTACAGAAGAGAGGAAGGTTCTGGATCCAACTAGATGAGACACAAATGAAACCCTAATGCAGCACCATAAATGGGTAAGGGATTTGGGCTTTGTGTGTGTAAATAAGAGGCCCATACTTTGTCTGGTTTGAGTGAAGCCCAAAGCTGCTTGAAGCCCAATGCGTCTGAGTCCATTTATTCTAATACAATTGTTGTGGGAAATCCCAAAAGTTTCCCGGCGAAAAGAGAGAAGATTTCAATTCGAGGCAGTTTGGCATCAATACCCTAGCTGCAAAGAAGTGATTGAAGACAGTTGGGTGAATATGCCAAGGCAGCTACCATTAAGGGACAAAGTGCACAACCTTTCAGTTAATCTCAAGGAGTGGGAAAGCAAGGAGGTGGGCAATATCACAAGGAGAGTTGGGGAGTTGCGCCAAAAACTAATGATGTGGATAAAGACTTAAGTTATCTAGGATTTTATTTAAATTGCTATCAGAATAAGTTAGTTGTTATCTTGTTCAGGATTTATCAGTAAGTTTTTGAATTCGTTAGAAGGATCAGGCTTATCCTGATCTCTTAGTCAATTCTTCTTATCTGTTAGAGATTGTTAGGTCTTTCCTCTATTCTCTATAAATAGGGGAGCATTTTACATTTTCAGGCAGCTTTGATTTATGAAATAATATTGATTTCTCCTCACGATTTGAGTTGAGTGTTTATTGAATCTTGTGATTCATATTTCCGGTGCATCCTGCATCATTTTGGTATCAGAGCCTAACAACGTTCCATCACCACCACTTCCGCCGCTCCGCATCAGCCGCTGACTGAGGCACCAGCTGTTCCTAAACCATCAAACTCGAAGCCCAGAACGCAAGCAACCTCCGTCTTTCCTCCCTGCCCAGAAAAAAGCAACCAAGGGGGACGAACTGAAGAAGAAAAAGCCAACGAACAGAGAAACAAAGAGGAGAAGGAGATCGGACCGACTTCGCCGTAGTCGGCGCCGGCGCGTCGTTTCTGATGGAGCTAGTCCGCCGCCCAGATCCGCGTTTTTCGTGGCTGGTAGCAACCTGCGCTACCGTCCAATTGGAGCCAGACCCCGCCGGAACGGAAGGACCCAACCTTCCCTGACGAAATTCAGTCCTTTCTCCGGCGAAACCAGAGCAAGGAAGAAGGCGATACGAGGGAGAAAGCCTTACCGATCCAGTTGCAGAGGTAGTCGAATCTCATTCTGGGGTTCCACTCACCGTGTTGGAATTTTCCGACCAAGTGACGTTTTTGGATTTCGCTGAAATCATCGACAAAGAGACCCCAACCAGTGCACTGTACGTGCGGCGCGGTGGACTTTCTCCGCTGTGGTTTTTCGCTCTGCGTTTCAGCAAGGGGGGAGAGACGCGAGCGGAAGCCAAGATCCACAACTGCTTGTGTTGTTTCCCCGACGAAGACGCCCAATTCCGCTGAAATTTGCTGGTGATTCTCTTCACGGCGATTCACAGAGAGAAGGCTGAAGAAGACGTCCTGTGGTTGAACTTTGACGCTTCTCTTTCCACGATCCAGTGGTTTGGTGGCTTTGTGGCTACATCAACTTGGGCTTCAGTTATTAAAACTAAAAGCCCAATACAGCAAACCCTCTCATTTAAGTCAGCCAATCACTTCAGCCCATCACTTTACTAATTAGAACCAACAGAAGCAGCCCACAGTCTTTTTTTAGCCCTTAATTTTTTGTCAAAAAAAAAGAAAAAAAAATAAAAAAAAAAAAATCAGAAGTTTGCCACTCTTGACAAAGAACCAAGTCTGCCAGCCATAAATTGGCTCTTATTCTATTCATTGGAATGTTAGGTCACATTTGGCTTTGATTCTCTTGAAGGTCAATACCTTGAGATTGTTTTCAAGTATCGCTGCTGCTTTTTCACACAAATGGCCTTGAGTCATACTATGTAAGCCTTTAAAAGATTATGTCGAGATCTAGGCATTATTCTCAGTACATATACTGGAAATATGAAGCGTTGGGGGTCATTCACCATCCCGAGAACCACCTAGATATTACGATGAATCTCAATATGTACCGAAGAATGTTCCATATTTTTCAGGTCGATGTTGTAGACACTTAGGAGTTGCAGATTCCGAAATCTTCTTACATTGGCTCGATCAACTAGAAGATTATTTTGACTGGTATGACTTCTCCGATGCTCGATGTATACGATTTGCCACGATGTTACTTGAGGGACCAGCTCATAAATTTTGGAATGTAAAAGCTGAAATAGAACGTCGTGGAGAAAAGCCTATTACTTAGTGGTATGAAATGAAGAGCACTTTGAAAGAAAAGTACATCTCATCTTCGTACAAGAGAAGACAAGCGGATCAATATACTTTTGGTGAGGACCTATACAGGGGGCGTTCCTATCAAAAATTCTCATCTACTAAAGGTCGAGAGTCACACTATCATAAGTATCCTTCTCAGAGGACAAGCAGGACATGTTATGTCGATCATCCGGAAAATAATGATTGGGACGACAACCATGATTACTCTCATGAGTACAATCCTCCTTCAAGGATCAGTCACAAGGTCAGACAACAAGTGTTCCACATCTTTGATGCTCCTAAAGTCAATGATGATGGCCATCTAGTTGAGTATCTAAAGGAACCTTCACAGCCAAATGATGAAGATATTCAAGAAATTCACCCTCTCGAGGAACCTATATGGTCGGATGATGAATTTGAAGAAGATGATAAAATTGTGCAGATCCTTGAAGATACCTCAAACTTGAATGGGGACAAGTCAATTGTCATTAAAGATGATACTTGCGATACAATAACCAATCACGATGGTTCTGGGTTTTTATCCTCCGACGTGGCTATAGTCTTGAGTTCTCTTCCAATTCCTAAGGCCATTGTGACAATTAACAAGTGGGATCTCGTCTCTATTCGAGTTAGCAAATGTGTTATGCTTCGACCTATGAAACATTTCACAAGGTACTCAATTCTATCTTGATGGTTGTTCTCTTAACCCCTCGGTGACATACTACATTGAGTCTCATGTGGGTGCTCCTAAGCAGTCGAGGGGATTTGTGTTGGCCTATATCTTGGTCGCAATTCTTTCAAGACGTTACCTTCTAATGAGCCACCTCCTAAAACTCTAGAGTTCATTGACCGTTCCGACAAGTATGATCAATTGAATTTAAATTCTATTTACCAGCCTCAAGTGAACTTGTGCAAAGGTGATGCGACTAATATCTCTTACTTATTTTCTCAAGTTGTTCAACAACTTGATGGAATATGTGCAAGCATCGAATCCAAGTATTCTCTTGCATCTCGAGATATGATTTGAAAGTATCTAGTGTATTGGAAGGATCACCCATTCTTGTCATCACAACATTGCATCTTGCCACATATGCTTCGTTGTGAGAATTGTTCGAACTCTTTTATTTGTGGTGATTTGCTACACTAATTGGTCATATGGAAAGGACGTCCAAAGTATGCATATCACAAAATTTCAATACAGGAATTTCTTGCTTATTGGAAGAACTGGCCAAAAGGAAAGTGATTTGTCTCCATATTCGGTTAACTGGAAAACTCGTCCACAGATTTCAGTTCGAAGTGATTCCTGGAGGTATTTGGTTCAATGGGTGAATCATCCAAAGTGCCTGCTTGATGGGGGCCTATGTAAGTACTTGTTGATCTGGAAGGGACGTCCGCGCTCTGTTTCTTTCAATAAACTCTCCGGAGTAGAGTTTTCTCAGTGGAGGAGAATGATGCGGATAAAGACTTAAGTTATCTAGGATTTTATTTAAATTGCTATCAGAATAAGTTAGTTGTTATCTTGTTCAGGATTTATCAGTAAGTTTTTGAATTCGTTAGAAGGATCAGACTTATCCTGATCTCTTAGTCAATTCTTCTTATCTGTTAGAGATTGTTAGGTCTCTCCTCTATTCTCTATAAATAGGGGAGCATTTTACATTTTCAGGCAGCTTTGATTTATGAAATAATATTGATTTCTCCTCACGATTTGAGTTGAGTGTTTATTGAATCTTATGATTCATATTTCCGGTGCATCCTGCATCACTCGCCCAATTAGAGAAGTTACCAAAGTGTGGATTCACCAGAACAGATATTGCAGCAGTGAAAGCCGAAATCAATGTGTTGGGGAATTATACGTCGACCAGAATTCCCGCCGCAACGGAAGCAAAAATACGCACCGCACGATCACATACTCAACACACGCAATATAGGAGAAGAAAAACGACACACAAGAATTTAACGTGGTTCGGCAAAACCGCCTACATCCACGGGAGGAGGAGAATTTCATTATATCAATGAGGGAATACATCGTAGGGGAGAGACGGCTCAATCCGCGGACTACGTCGACGCGGTACTCTCATCCTCATGACCTACAACCATGAAACCCTAACCTCACACATCCGCTCAAAGATATCTCTCACAAATCTCTCTCAACTCAACTCAATTAGAAACAATAGCTAGCACCTCTATTTATCCTCATATACAGGAGGTGGAAAAGCCCACCAAGCCCAAGCTATCACCTCCTCAGAGATCACCTCCTCAGAAGAGATCACCTCCTCAGAGATCACCTCCTCAGAGGACAAATCAGACGCATCGGGTACACCGATTCGTCTTGCAGAATTCGAGACAAAACCCAACAAACTCCACCTTGGCTTGAATTCTGCAAGCGCCTAGCAAATTCCTCAGCCAACTCCGTTGTTGATGTCAACTCCGCCGCATCCGCGATGCTCCAACTGCATGGACCGCCATCGCACCTCTACCGAGATGCTCTGCACCCCCTCCTAGGGCACCGCCTCGCACCCCCGACACGGGTGCTTCCCAAAGCATGACACTTTGGGGAGTAGTGTGGCTCCATCTCTCCACCAGCTAGCTCATCACTGGAGAGTTCTCCACCAACCACGTCAAGTGCAAACGAGACTCCCTTCCTCTTCACTACTGCAGTAGTTTTCTTCATCATCGTTCTCGTCACTTGAGCACCATCTCGAACAACCTGCAACTTCTGCATAGCCTGCACTATCTCCATGCTCCAGCGTCCTCACACGTCAATCACGTGTTTCTCCACGCCAACCCTGAGTGCTTCTCCATGCCCTGTTGCTTCTCATGTTCGACCATACGCCTCCACCAAGACGTCTTGCAAAGCCACCGCTTTGCGTACCCTCTGTGACTTACCTCTCTTCTTGCCTCGAGTTGCTCAAGAGTTATCGTCACGAACCACACACAGAGATATCAGGACGCCACCTCGAGCCATGGCCTCGTCAACTGCGTCCATCGTCTCGATCTCTGCCCTGGAGCTTCTTGTGAATTTACTTGCAATAGTTGCCCACGTCTCTGACCAGACTCCTCTGCAACTGTTGCGTCTCGTGCTCACAAACACACAAAACCTACGCTTCTTGCTATGTTGAACACCAGCTCCACCTGTCAACACACTCCCAAGCCTGCATAGGTTGCCAATCGAACGTTCAATTAGGAAAACGCCTCTAATTGACTCCACCTGATTGGACTTGAACTTGATTGACCCTGATCGCATCCCGTCGTCTTCGATCTCCCTATCGATATCGATTGATGCCGATCTTATCAATCCACTCAGAATCTCAAAATTCTGACCATACCGATGAATCCGCAACGTCCAAAAACATTGGGTTAGACTCCTGACTCATCCCAATCCGATCTACAGGCACGTCGTAACCACCCGAACAAGTTTGGACCGTTGGATCTCACCGCAAACTGCCACGTCGGCATTCTGCAAAATCCAGCGACAATTTGCAGAATCGGACCCTGCCATCGCGTCGAGAACGTCCAAAAACCTAGGGTTCACCTCCTGTTCGAGCCCAATCGGACTTACAGGCAGCTAGAACACCCAAACAAATCTGGATCACTCGATCGCGTCCTTGCCGCGCCGGAGCACCGCGGATCTATCAATCCTAATCCATCCGCCCAGCAGCAGCCCCATGTGCCATGAACAAAAGAAAAAGACACGCCTTTTCTTACCTTTTGCTCGTCTTTTTATTATTATTTTTTTTTCAATTCTTCTTACTTTTTCTTCGCGCGCTCCACCTGGATCGTGAACCTGGCTCTGATACCACTTGTTGGGGAATTATACGTCGACCAGAATTCCCGCCGCAACGGAAGCAAAAATACGCACCGCACGATCACATACTCAACACACGCAATATAGGAGAAGAAAAACGACACACAAGAATTTAACGTGGTTCGGCAAAACCGCCTAAATCCACGGGAGGAGGAGAATTTCATTATATCAATGAGGGAATACATCGTAGGGGAGAGACGGCTCAATCCGCGGACTACGTCGACGCGGTACTCTCATCCTCATGGCCTACAACCATGAAACCCTAACCTCACACATCCGCTCAAAGATATCTCTCACAAATCTCTCTCAACTCAACTCAATTAGAAACAATAGCTAGCACCTCTATTTATACTCATATACAGGAGGTGGAAAAGCCCACCAAGCCCAAGCTATCACCTCCTCAGAGATCACCTCCTCAGAAGAGATCACCTCCTCAGAGATCACCTCCTCAGAGGACAAATCAGACGCATCGGGTACACCGATTCGTCTTGCGGAATTCGAGACAAAACCCAACACAATGCACTACTCTTGAAAGAAGAAGAGTTGTGGCTCCAGCAAAGCCGGGTGCAATGGCTAGAGAAGGGGAACAAAAACACGGCTTTCTTTCATCGGAAAGCCAAAATGAGGAAAGCTAGAAATGCCCTTAAGATCTTTCGGGTTATAATTATGTTCGGTTTGGGACTTGGATCCCAATATTCCATAGTGATGGACCAGTGATATTGTGTCGATTTTGTTATGAGGCTGACTTCTTTTATTTTATTTCTTAGCTTTTCATACCTTGAGCAACCTTAGATGGCATCATAATTGCCGCAGAGTTGCAGATCACTATTGACCTTCATCATGTAGTTTAAATTTTCTAAGGATCTTCGGGTTATCATTATGTTTGGTTTTGAACTCGGACCCCAATGGTCCATAGTTATGGACCGGTGATTTTGTATCAGTTTTGTTAGACAAACTTCTCACCAATCTGACTTCTGTTATTTTCTTTCTTTTTGGCTTTCCATAGCTTGAACAACCTTAGATGGCAGCATAACTGCCACAGTTCCTAAAAGTTGTTCATACAGCTTTTTCTAACTTCATACGGATTTATTAGCTTCAAAAGAAAAAACTCATAACACTGACCAATTAGAGAAAGAACAGATTTAATCTAATCAAAGAAAGTGTTATTTCAGAAGAGGCCAACTATAACATCATTATCTGAATGAAAGAGAAGAAACTAAATATACCACGCAAAGCCATCCACTAAACCTAAGAGGATAAGTCAGCTGAATTACGGCTTGCAGGACAAGCTTCCAGATCACTGGATGCATGTTGTGATCTTGGCGGCTATAGGCTGTTGCTGAATTACAGGCTTGCTAGGATGTTGCTGAAGCTGCTTTGTGCTCTTGTTGAGGCAGAGTGGCCAGGGTAGTTGAGGTGAAACCAACTGCTTGTAGAGGTGCTCGTGTTGCTGTAACTGTTGTATCGTCCTGAACCCTGGACCCGTCATTTGTTTGAGAGCCTATAGTTGACTTGTAAGATTGCTACTATTCGAGGCCTGGCCAACATTCCCCAACATTTCCACCAAACGCCTACTCCTCCAAGCCCCCAAACCATATTGTTGACCATTTTACCCATGCCCACACGTGGTGCAACTGCTATCAACATCTGCTGCTGCTGTAACATCTGAAATTTGGAAAGCGGAGGCTTTGTTAACCGTATGATTACCTGTTGATGTGTTTGCTTTGTTGCAAGCAAACCTGATCAAACAAGATGTTGTGTTGGCTGTTGTTGCTGTAATGATTGTCGATAATCCATTTTCCTGAGGCCTGGCAGGGATCAGAACCCCAGCCATAAGCCCTTGAGATTATTGCTAATTAGGGTCTCCATTTAACTGAACTCTTTCCACTTTTTCCGTATAGAAATTTAGCATGACAGATATTTTATAATGAATGGGGAACAAGATGTAAAAATGAAATGTCATGAAATTAACTGTTAGGGTTTTACCTAAGGGTCTATGTTGCCAATTCAAGAAGCTGGGGAGGCGGACCCCTTTAAAGGTTGGACTTCGATTTAAGGATGGCTGGGGGGATATCGGACGGTAGTTAGAATCTTAGCTTTAGAGGACCGCCAATCTAAAGAAAATAACCAGAGGCTATGTGATAGTACTATTGTTTAGAGCGACTCAGTCTATTCTTCAGTAGTACAAAACTGTTGCTGCAAATATCTTCTCTTGTATTCTCGTATTTTGATTAATTTACCCAGTCCTTTGTTAACACGAAGGGCTTTACCAGTTTGTTGTTGAGTGTTTTCTCGGTCATTGTTGATTTTCTTAGAAGTGGGAAGCTTAACTTGTATCCAACATTGTATATTTCTCAGGCTGCACCTTTTAAAAGAAAGATTGCGGAAGGTAACATTCATAAATACCGACCCAAAATTTGCATCGTGAAAAATCCTGAGGAGAGAGCTGATTGAGAAAGTCCGATCGAAGATGTGAAGTGCAATGTTATATGGAAATTAAGGATATTTTGTAAGCTGGATGGTTAAGTTATGAGTGGTACATGCTAAATGGTGGTGGTCAAGATCTGCGGAATAAGATATGGATTTCTACATTTTATTGTGGACATTTCATTTCGAAATTGCTCCCTTTGTTAATGAAATGTTTTCCGGTTTGGGCTAGTGTTTTGTGTGTTGTATTTGGGCTGGTATTTTTAGGCTTTTACATGTGTGTATCATGTGTTGTATTGTGCGGTGGTAGCCCTATTTGGATCCCATTTGTCATGTTTTGATTTATGATTGGCGCTCTTTGGCTATCGCTCTCAAAAATCCTTGTTTCATAAGGAGCACGTTTAACTTAACAGATTCTCATAATTTTAAGGAATGTCAACTCCCAAGCTACTGGGACGGAATAAGTTGTTTTTCAATCGTGTGTCTTATTTGGTCTTTTTAGCTACTTGTAGTTGTAATTTTTTAGCACAGCTCTCTTATTAGTCATTTTTAGTGAAAAAAGCATGATTAAGACCTTGTAGAAATTTATTTTTGCCAAAAGAATAATTACCACTACTTCTACTGAGTGGGTTTACAAACCAAGAGATACACGAGAGAATATAGGGAATACAGTGTTTGGAAGAATGAATAAGTATTAGTGAGGGTATGATTAGTAAAATAGCAACTCACTAACCTCACATATTAGTGAGGGTATGATTGTAAAATAGCAACTCATAAACGTCACATATGAACGGAAAACATGATATATATTTTTTTGCACAAAAACCACACTTATATTACACCCAACACATAATTACAACATAGTTCCTATGAAAACACGACCTGCAAACATATTAATAATATAAGGTTATATTTGACCACTATAAAAGTATAGCGTTGAATTTGACTTCTAATTATGTGTTGGTTGGTTATAGGGTTGAATTTAGAGGCGATTGAGATTTGGTAATGGTTATTATGTTGAACCAAAAGGAAGACCAGGGGTTTATTGTTGTGGTGGGTGGATAACTTAAATATTGAAACTGATTGGAGTACTGATAATGCCATATGTGTTGTCATATAAGATAATCGAGGTAAGAGGGAATTTTGGCTATTTGCTTATGCCTGCAGATCACAAACAAAGAGGACTTTTTTGGAAAGAATTCGAGGAGTGGGCTAGTACAATTACTAATCCATGGATTTTGCTAGGGGATTGCAATGACTATACGGATGAGAATGGAAAGAAAGTTGGTGCTGATTGCAGATTTTGGAGAATGAATAGATTCCAAAGCTTTATCTCTGAGTGTAGTCTTATTGAGCTCTATTCACAAGGCCTATGTTACTCTTGGACAAATGGGAGTGATGAAGGATGTATAAGAGAGTTGATAGACAGAGCCTTCTATAGCACAGTATGGGGGTGTCTTCATCCAAATGCAAATATGAAAAGAGAGGCAATAATGGGTTATAATCATTCTCCAATCATTATATAACAAGAAGTGAGAAAGAAAGGCCAGTTTCATTTCAAGTTTGATGTCTCTTGGTTGGGTTATGAAGAGAGCTCTCAATTTTATTAAAAGGGCTTGGCAGTATGATGTAAGAGGATCTCAAAGCTTCAAAGTGGCAAATAAACTCAGCAATTGCAGAAGGGATTTAATTAAATGGAGCAAGACAGTGAGCAATCACAAGACAAAGCTCAAAGAAAAGGAGGAAGAGCTGCTGAGATTTCAGAATCAATCTCATTCAGCAAACAACATAAGGAAGTAAAAGGAGATCAGCGAAGCGATTGCCAGTCTTTGGAAACAAGAAGAGGAGTTCTAGAAACAAAAGAACAGAGTGTAGTACATTAAGTTGGGAGATAGAAATACAAAAAAAAATCTATCTCTCTACAATCTTCAGGAGACAAAGAAATTGCATTAACAAAGTAAAAATAGGCGATGACAGTTGGGTGGAAGAGGAGGAAGAGATCAAAAGACAGTTTACACAGTTCGATGAGAAGTTGTATACTTCAAAAATTTATTGCAACACTACCCATTGTTTTTCTGAGGTAAAATATTTACTTTCAAATTAATTTTGATGGTGTCAGGAAATAACTTGTTGGAAGGGAACTTACTTTTCCTTTCTTCTTGTTTACCATGATCAGAATACTTGGTAACTTGTTATTCAAACTTAAAAACCCTTGAACCCCCCAAAAAAAAACTATGTCCACACTGAACTCATTTGAACCTCAAAAAAGAATCGCATGCACCGGAATTTGTGCATCGTGGGCACTGGATGGAGGAAACCCACAAATAGTTTTGCAAACGCAAAACCATAAAAAACCCTGGCAGCCAAACGAGCCATTATCTCCACTTTTGATGTGCCTTTCTCTCTAGTTGTTGAAGTTTGAGAAGTGAAAACATTAGAAGTATAAAATTCAAATACATTGAAGGCCATAAAACATTTGAGAGGGGATCTAAAATGGGGAAGAGGCAAAAGATCATTGCATTTTTAACCTGAAGTAGTCAAGTTCAAACTTCTGAAAAAGTTCCCTTTAGTCCCATTATATTTAGCATCAGCCTAATGTACCTGAACTCCAAATTTACTGTGAGGTATATGCCGCCATCATTGGGATATAATTTAATATGCATAAAGATGCTGAGCAGAAGTAGGAGAAAAAACACCAAATAAAGATAAAAAAAAATAGAAGAAAAGTGGAAGAGAGCAAACAAAAGAAGAAGAGGCAGTGTCTTCCGGAAAAATTCTGAAAATATTTTTGTCGATCTCAAGGATCTTGTGTGAAGCTCAAATATTTGACATAGTTTAACTCGGCCTCTGAGTTACATATAATCTGTGTCCTATGTTGTTGACTGCAAGTTCTCTTTTCACTTTCCTAATTATCTGCACTTGTTGTTGAGTTATAACTGTATAATATTCTATTTGTATTTTCTGCTTGAAGAAGTCACGTAGAACATCTAGCTTGTGGTCATAAGTAGTTAATGGAGAGAGCCCTAGTCGTCATCTCTTCTGATCTTGATGAGAGAAAGGGTGGTTATGTATCCATCATGTCAGTTAGGTGGCAACTTACTTAACCTGTTGTTACTTTCATGAATATCAGACTGATTTCGGTTGTTAGGCCATCTAGCCATGTATACTATCAACATAGTCTATTCATGGATGTGGTCACAGTTTTGGTTTAGTGGTGGCGGATATTTAGTCATAATGGTATTCTGTTTAATAATCCTTCTTGTGTACATATTAAAGAACACTGTGTGTCATTATTAGTATTTTTCTCCTGAAACGAAGAAATTTGGATATCTCAATGCACTCTATTTGCTAGCATCAATAGTAAATTTTGTGTTGTAGTAAAACAAACTGAGAAACCAAAAAGGAAGCATTACATTAGATTCATTGCAATGAATTACTGGAAAATGCAAGGGAAAAATTCAATGATAGACGTATATGGCTAATGACTGGCTTATCTTTTTTAATGCAACAAGAAATTGTTTCTAGATATATTACTACTATCAGCACTAACAAAGCCGATTCAGTCATATATCTTCTCTAGGTTAAATATCTATTTCTAATACCTAATTATATCTGGTTCAGATGGGGGAAATGAAGTTAGAGGCTGGAATCAGTATCATAGAGTTGATTATAAGAGCCAGAAAAGCTGCTGCCGGTAACAAATCTTGGATCTTGTTTGCATTTGATATTAGAAAATCACCTCTGCTCATGCTTGATATCACTGTGGCATTAGTACTTGAAGCCGAGGACATAGGAGCCAGCACCTCCGGCAACGGGGGAGACGGCGGTGGTAGATCAGGAAGAGTCTCCTGCGCAGAAGGCTGTGGTAGCTGCTCCGTTGATTGTCCTGGTGGAGGTGGACTTAATACCGGTAATGGTCTACCCTCGGGTGGTACTAAAGCTGCTAAGATTGAATCAAAAAGCATATAAATAATATTGATCCATGAAGGGAAACTGTAGGAATGTCATTGAAAATTTACCTTGGCACCAACTTAACGGTGGAGTGGATATGAAGCAGTTTGAGAGCTGCAGTAACAGTGGAGTGTTTAGGGGAGGACTATAGTACGGCTCCAGGAGGGAGCACAAGCAACGGAACCCAGCTTCAACTGCTTGGTTAAGAACTGTGCAGCAAAAACCTGAGGTAACAAGCACTTTATCATTCTTGTTTATTACATCCATGCACGGCTCAAGGCTTAAGTTCTCGACGGAACAGCCTTGAATCTGCTCTTTTTCTGTTATTATGTCTTCACTAGTTGATGAAACAGAGAATAGAAATAACAAAACAAAAGCCAACCTGAAGGAGATCATTTTTTTTTTGGTTCAAGGTATCTGAAAGCCGGAGAGAAGTAATTGATATCTGTAAGAATTCGAATCATGCAGATATTATTTACGCCTGCTGTGATTTTTCATGTTTCTACCTACTCCTATCATCTATTTTATGCCTATGCTCTTCTCTCTATCTCTCATACTGCCTCTTCTGGGTGATGATCACCCCCCTCCTCACATTCATGATCGCTATTGCATTCACGTCTCTATAGTCTGTACTGCATTCTCCTCTGTGTATACATGAGTTTGCTTTGACTTCAAGCTAAAATTGCATTATGTTTTATAAATATCTGTAGCTGCAACGTCTTCTTGGGGGCTTTCATTCTGGCAGCGCCTCTGCTACATTTTTCCTTCTGCCAACGATTCTCGGTCTTCCTGTAGACTACTTCAGAATAAACCCAATCTCCTTTTTTTATTCAAGGAATGTTGTATAATTCACCTCATCATCTGGTGAATACTATTACCATAATGACAATAATTCTGAACCTTTTATAATGATATTACACGGAATAAATTATTAGTCCGAATTATGAATTTTAGAGCAAGGAAGATTAATTCAAAATGGAATCATCATCGACTATGCTTTTTTGACGCTGAACTAGAGATTTCAAAATTTCTGAGTCTGATGCCTGACCTGAAGTTGCGTGAGTTTGTAACTGTAAACAGGTACTGAGCGGACGTCATGCTCTTAAATATGGGCTATTACATTTCGTGAAGGCCATAACGTAAGGGATCTGTCCCTGTCAATACCAATACAGCTGATACCTACGATTAGAATGGAATCACGAGTGTATCGACTGATATATTCCGAAACACTCCAAATACCACATTAAATCAGTGAATGTCAGCAGATACTCCCAGTACAAGTATATATATGTATTCTCTCGATGCTCTAGTTTCTGGTTTATTTTTTCATATTATGATCATGAAAGCATGTAACCTTGAAGTAGGCAATAAAGTTTATTAGAAACTAAATAAAGCATTTAAATTAATGATTAAGAGGTTAATATGGTCAAACTATGCTAACAAGTGACATTCGGGTATTGACCAACATTATGAAAAAATGGTTGCGGCCATTTACCGGGATAGGTTGTCCAAAACCCCCCGATACAGATAATCTGTTTTCAGGATAGTCTCAAAATATTAGTTCTTCGTTGTCAATTTTCATTCGAACCTTCCTATCTTAGTTGGGTTTGATGGTGTTCCCCGGTATTTTGTATTCTGATCGAAATTGTATGAGTTGAATGATTAACAGCGTATACTTGCTTACTTTCCTGCAGGGAAAAGAAAGATTGGAGCAAGCAGACTGTGTTGCGGCCACTTAAAGGTATTATTTTTATTGCTTATCAGAATAGTTACATTATGTTAAATAATCCAGGGTCCAGTCACCAGTGGATAAGTTCCAGTGATAGTAAGTAGTTTATCTGTTCCCAGATAGCTTCTATAGAACTGTTTAGTAAGTTTTAGAGACCAAATGATAATGTCTAGTAAATTCATGGTCTATTGCTACATGTGTGCATGTTTTTCATGTGAGAAGAGCTGATCCTCGTGACTGAAGTCACTGAACTGGCTCCCGAGTAATAACATAGTAAGATGCCAGATATGATATAAGTTCATGAGTTGATGCTTACTTAAGATAGTAGTAACTTAAAGTGACTCCGAAATTGATAATACACAGAGACAACTAAGAATTGTCTTTAACTTATGCGTTGGCAATGGAAGTTGAGAAAGATTAACATATGCGTTGGCAATGTGAATTGGAAAGGGAACCATTATGATTTTTTTCTTATTATTAAAAGTTACCAATTTCTCTAAAGTCTGCAGTCGAAGGAGAGCCATCGTCTTGAATTTTGAAATCGGTCCATGTATAATCGGTCTATAGATATTAGTTGATTTATTCTATAGCAAAAAGAATTTATAGATTAGGAATCTCACTCCCCTAGCAACTCACTCATAAACATCAGGAGTTACCTGGCTGGCTAGGATTGCCTACCTTTCCCTTACCATTGAATCACCCCCTCCTTTGTAGAACCATTGGGAAGATTCAGTTAACTGAAAGAAGGGAAAGCTTGTTGATCCGCTTGCTCGCTCACATCATTCATCATTATTCACTTTCCTGAATTAACAAACTGGAGACTCACTTCTAATTTCTAATTAAAGAGGTAAAGATTTGCCTGCACCTAATATAGGAAACAGAACCAGACTTAGTGGAAGCAGTCATGTTTCCCCAGTTTGCCAATAAAGAAAATGCTTAATAGGAGGCTAAGCTTCCCTAATCAACTCAAAGGTATGGGGATCAGAGCGTACCCGTGGCATCCACTTTGCAACACACTTCTAAGTTAGGTAGAATTCACATTTCTCTCCCAACTCGAAATATTATATCTATTATATGAAGATTGCAGTTCCAGTTGGGGTAGTACTTATCAACAGCAAGCAACGATGCAACTATGCAGGCCTTGTTAAGGAACTTCTCTTTCATTTCTGCGTTCTACACTATAATCACTCTACATCATCTTTGAGAACAACAAAACAGGGGGGAAAACATTGCACTTGGTAAGAGACTAAAAAAGAAGCTCTTGAGTGTTAAGATTGTCTCTGTATGTACCATTTATAAATAATATAGATGAGACATTGTTTCATTTTCTTTAAGGTGCATGTAATTTATTTTTATTTTACTTTTTTGAGGGATGGTACCTATAGCTTGATGCAAACATTGTTTGGATCCGGTCTTCTATTTGTTTTTAACAGGAAAGTCATATAGAACTGGAGTAACTAATTTTCCAATAATAGTATATTTTATTGAATTGTGTATAATGTAGAAATAATGTCAATCATCCATTATAGTATAACTCAGGCATGCCAATTAGCTTAACTATAAATCAATTTCTCGAAAGTGAACTCAGAAATTGTACACAGCTGAAGTTCCGTCAGAGATATTGAGTAAGTTGCTGCTGATACCTGAAATAGACCCAATCTTGAGCTCTTCCCGTAACTCCGTTGGTCATTATCTCCAAAATGAATTACAAAGTTGTTAATGGTTTTGATAGAAGTGGCAAACGTACCTCTTTTACGTGATCAACCCCGTTATTAATAATAATTTTGCCTCCAGCCAATTAACGTGACAATTCATTGGGCTGTTCATAACTTAGTTCAATATAAATTCATGACCTATTTACCATTTCATATATTAGAAGACTCTTTCACAATGTGCATATTTTCATAAACACTGAAACCTTGATCATCCTAACCTGTTTTCATTTGTTCCTTCAAACTCTTATTTTGCTGCAAGTTATCAAGATTCAAGACTTGGTTTAGTGGTGAAAAAACTTCAGCTTAACAGCTAATCTCCTAACCTCTTTCTTGCAAATCTCTTAACCTCTTTTTTATTTTACATATATCTTTTTCAATGGGAAGATTTACCTTGGCGGCCAGAGAAGGAACAAACCATCTCCAATATTCTAGAAAATATTTGGTCTTTCAGCTAAAATAAAAAGAACAGAAGGAATTCGACTTAGCCTTTTGTTTTGCCTCTTACTTTACCTGGTCATCGTAGATACTGCAGATAATTATTAAAGACTGGAATTAAAAGATTAACACACACATATGAGTATATGACTAAGTGGATATAACATAAACAGTAACCAGGGAGCATTACTGTTAATGATAAACATAAGTGATAGAAGGTGCTATTATGTAGTTAGTAGAAGATGTGGGGTCTGTTTGTAATAAGCAAGAGTTTGTAACAGAATCACATATAAATAGTGTTAGTTGATGATTAAATGTAATAGTTAGTTGTTAAGAAATACATAATCAGAATCTCTTTCTCTTTCCTCTTCTTCGTCTTCCTCTTTCTCTTCTCTGTAAATTGAAGCTTCTCAAGTGAATAACCATGGCTAAGCATGGTTTTCTACATGGTATCAGAGCCTCTAAAGGCTAGTCGCCGCTCGATTCGACGGTCTTGCTGCTCCGGTGTGCTCAATTTCAGCTCCGGCGAGTTCTTTGCCCTGGTTTCGCCTCTCCGACAAGGTCTGTTGTCTTTGTTCCTTCATTAATGGCGGTCTCGAGGTTCGATTGGTTCTCTGCATCTTAATTCTGTCCAAAGATTTGCTGCATTCAAGTGTTCTGGCGTTTGATTCTCGTTTCTGAGTCAATTCCGTGTTGGTGTCCGAGTTTTGCCGAGTTTGGGGTTTTGTGAACCGAGTTTTGTCGAGTTCACCGGTTTGTGACCGAGTTTTGCCGAGTTAGCTGCTATATCACTGATTTCTCTTCATATTTCTTCATGGCTGAGCTCATACCACCTGGATTGAAGTTTGTGATCAGGAATCTTACTTCTCTGGTTCCGATTAAGCTGGATTCTACTAATTACAGTGTTTGGAAAGCTCAAATAGCTACTCTCCTCAAAGCTAATGATCTTCTCTCCTACAATGCTCCTCCAGAAACTATCCTCTCAGCTTCAGGTTCACGCATTCCTAACCCTAGCTTCCTTGTTTGGCAATCTGTTGATCAACACTTAAAGAGCTGTCTCATTGCTTCTATTTCACCTTCTGTTATACCTGTGGTGCTGCATTTGGATCATGCTTATGACATTTGGCATGCTTTAGAAGTTAAATTTGCCTCTCTTTCACGTTCACACATTCATCAGCTGAAAATGCAACTTCATACTATTCAACAAAATGACTCTACTATGGATGCTTATCTCAGTCAAATAAAAGCTGTCACTGATAGTTTGGCTCAAGTTAATGAGTTTGTCTCAGAAGAAGACCTCATTCTTCATATTCTCAAAGGTCTTTCTCCTCATTATGATCATTTCAAGTCTAATATCAGAATTAGAGGTACTCCTATCTCTGTTCAAGACCTGTCTGCTTTACTAATCTCTGAAGAACTTCATCTCAATCTCAACAAACAGACCTTACAAGCACCATCTATATCTGTACCTGCCTTGGATCATGCTACTGCATATGTTGGTCAGAAATTTCCTCAACACAAGTATCCACATCATAATGGGAGTCACATGAGGCCTGCAGCCAATTCTGGCTATCCTTCTAAGTTCAAACATCCATCTCCAAATCAGCATTACTCTCCCACAGGCTACACCCCTAGGCCTCAATCTCAGGACACATCCTCTGTTGTATGCCAAATATGTGGTAGACCTAAACATTCAGCTATTGACTGTTGGTATAGGCTCAATACTACCAAGTTTGCCTCTACTAAATCTCATTCCCCAAGGTTTCCAAGACCTCAGGCCTATGCAGCTGCTCATCATCCTCACTCCTCTTGGACACCTGGATTCTCTCACTCTGGTAGTTCTTCTTCAGGCATTCTTGGCTCTTTTCCTGGACCTAGAGCTCCCTGGCTCTTTGACAGTGGGGCCAATCACCACATGACTAATTCTACAACAGCTTTTACTCATCCACCTGCAACTTATCAAGGCAATGACTACATACAAGTAGGCAATGGGGCTCATATGCCTATTACTGGAGTTGGTAATGGTACTATCTCCACTCCCTCTCACACTTTTTATCTCTCAAATTTGTTACATACTCCAACTGTTTCTTCAAATCTCTTATCTGTTTCTAAGTTCACAGCAGATAATGATTGTTCAATTAGCTTTAATGCTACTGGCTTTCATGTTCAGGACAACAAGTCCAGGACTACTCTTTTGAAGGGCCCTTGTAGCAATGGTCTTTATCACCTTCCTCCTTCATCTTCATCTTCTGAGTACTCTCCTGCTGCCTATGTCTCAGTGTCTCCTTCCTCAGCTACTGGCTCTTCTACTCAGTTGTGGCATCTCAGGCTTGGCCATCCTTCTGCATCTATCTCAGGAGTTTTGGCTTCTCAACTAAAGCTTCCAGCCACCACTAGTACTAGCTTTTGTACTCATTGTCAAGTGTCTAAAAGCCATAAACTGCCATTTTCTATTTCTTCGGCACATGCTACTCACTGTTTTGATTTAGTTCATTCAGATGTATGGGGTCCTTCCCCTTTTCCCTCTTTCAAACAATATAGATATTATCTTCTCTTTATTGATGATTTTTCTAGATATTGTTGGCTTTATCCATTAAAGGCTAAGTCAGATGCTCATAGTGCCTACTTGGCTTTCACTTCTTACATATCTACTCAGTTTAATGCTACTGTTAAAGTGTTTAGGACTGATAATGGCACTGAGTATGTAAATCACTCTTTCAGCTCCTACTTACAATCTCAGGGGACTGTTCATCAAACTTCATGTCCTCATACACCTGAACAGAATGGGAGAGTTGAGAGAAAGCACAGACACCTCATTGAAACCACTTTGTGCTTACTCCACCAAGCACATTTACCATCTTCATTTTGGTTAGAAGCTCTAGTTACAGCAAATTTTTTACTCAATAGACTGCCAAAGAAGCTTCTTCATAACAAATCTCCCTTTCAATGTTTGTTTCAACATGTACCAGCTTACTCCACATTTAGAGTATTTGGGTGTCTCTGCTATCCCTGGCTCAGACCCTATACCTCTCACAAATTGCAGTTTAGGTCATCTCCATGTGTCTTCTTGGGTTATTGTGCCACCACAAAAGGGTATAGATGCTATGACATTTTGACACACAAAGTCTTTGTGTCTAGACATGTTCAATTTTGTGAGACTGTTTTTCCATATCAGTCTCACTCTTCTGCTCTCCCTCACACACCTACTTCTTACAAGTCCCTATTTCCTCCTTTTTTATGTCTACCACTCCTACTACTACTTCAGCTTCAACACCACCTCCTCCAGCATTTGTTGACTCTTCTCCCTCCACAACTGAAGTTTCTTCCCCAGCTCCACCTCCTTCCTCATCCCAAGATCCCTCTCCAGTCACCTCTCATCCCATGATCACCAGACTTAGGTCTGGCATTGTCAAACCTAATCCCAAATACCAGGTTCATACAGCTGTTACAGCTTCAGACCTAGCTGAACCCACCTCTTTCAAACAGGCTTCTCAGCTGCCTTGCTGGCAAAATGCCATGAATGAAGAATTCCAGGCTCTTCTTCATCAACACACCTGGACTCTAGTGCCCTTGCCATCTGGTAGAACTCCAATTGGCTGCAAATGGGTATACAAACTCAAGAGACATGCAGATGGTTATGTGGCCAGACACAAGGCTAGACTAGTAGCAAAAGGGTTTTTGCAGACATATGGTCTTGACTACAATGAGACATTTAGCCCTGTTGCCAAACATCAGACAGTCAGAATAGTGTTGTCTCTTGCACTGCATTATAATTGGCCTCTCAAGCAGCTGGACATTAGTAATGCCTTCCTACATGGTACTGTTGAAGAAGAACTTTTTATGTCTCAACCTCCAGGGTTTGTCCATCCACAATACCCTCATTATGTGTGTAAACTTCACAAGTCTCTTTATGGCCTGAAACAAGCTCCTAGAGCTTGGTATACCGAGTTTTCTTCCTTTTTGCTTCAGCTTGGGTTCACTTGCAGCAGAGCTGATACTTCTCTTTTTGTGCTGCACACTTCAACTTATATGGTGGTTCTCTTAGTGTATGTGGATGATATTATCTTGACTGGTAGCTCCTCTACTGTGTTGAATTCTATCTTCCAAGCTCTTCAGTCTCAATTTGCTGTCAAAGACTTGGGTAAGCTGCATTATTTTCTAGGAATTGAGCTGGATTACACTGTTTCTGGTGCTCTTCTTCATCAAACTAAGTATGCCACTGATCTACTCACTAAGACCAAGTTGTTGGACAGCAAACCTTGTGCTACTCCCTGTGCTCAGAAATCAAGTGGGGTTGTGTCTGATCTTTCTCCCTACTCTAATCCCTCATATTATAGAAGTATTGTGGGGGCTCTTCAGTATCTCACCATTACCAGGCCTGACATTCAGTTTGCAGTCAATGCATTGTGTCAACATATGCATTCTCCCACTAATGCTGATTTTGTTGCAATGAAGAGGGTGCTGAGGTATGTTAAAGGCAGCTTACATCAGGGTATCACCATTTCTCCTAGTCATTTTCTGTTATCAGCTTATGCTGATGCTGATTGGGCTGGAGACAGCTTTGACAGAAGATCTACTACTGGTTTCTGTATCTATTTGGGTGACAATTTGGTTTCTTGGAGTTCTAAGAAGCAAGACACAGTGGCTAGGTCTTCTACTGAGGCAGAGTACAAGGCATTAGCCATTACAGCTTCTGAATTGAAATGGCTGCAGTATCTCCTCTATGATCTTCATATTCTTCCATCTACACCTCCTACATTGTGGTGTGACAACACTTCTGCTTTAGCTTTGGCCTCCAATCCTGTGTTTCATGCCAGGACCAAACATATTGAAATAGATTTCCATTTTGTCAGAGAAATGGTGGTGGCTAAGAGGCTTCTCCTTGGCCATGTTTCTTCTCTTGCTCAACCTGATCTCTTCACTAAACCACTTGCTGAGTTCCAGTTCACTACTTTGAAGTCCAAGCTTAACTTGGCTTAGCCAAGTTTAGCTTGAGGGAGGCTGTTAATGATAAACATAAGTGATAGAAGGTGCTATTATGTAGTTAGTAGAAGATGTGGGGTCTGTTTGTAATAAGCAAGAGTTTGTAACAGAATCACATATAAATAGTGTTAGTTGATGATTAAATGTAATAGTTAGTTGTTAAGAAATACATAATCAGAATCTCTTTCTCTTTCCTCTTCTTCGTCTTCCTCTTTCTCTTCTCTGTAAATTGAAGCTTCTCAAGTGAATAACCATGGCTAAGCATGGTTTTCTACAATTACTATCTCTTCTCTATCATAAAGATACATTATTAGCCGTCTGACATAACTGTAAACTGATCTATATAGTGTAAAAATAGACCAAGGTCTAGATCTATACCATAGAAAAGTAGAGAGTAAAAGCCAGAAATGCTGTTGAAAGAAACAAATCTTGGTTCATGTTTCCACTTGATATGAGACAGTCACTTCTGGTCATACTTGATACTGTTGTGGAATTTGTATCTGAATCTGAGCTCATCGGAAGCTGAAATTCTGGCTGAGGCGGCGGCGGTGGTGATGAGGGAATATTTTTTGGCACTGGAGGCTGTGGTAGTTGCTCCATAGGCGATTCTGGTGGAGGTGGACTTGGCAGCGGTAATGGTCTACCTTCTGGTAGCTGTTGTACCACCGGCACTAAAGCAACACATGGACGAAATTATAAATATCAAACCTCACTCTAAATATGTGAAGAGAAACAAGAATTTTAGGATATGATTGAAGATATTACCTCCACACCAAGTTAAGGGCAGGGCAGAGATGAAGCAGTTTGAGAGTTGTAGCAACAGTGGGGTATTTTGCAGAGGACTAGATGATGGCTCGATGAGTGAGCACAAGCAGTGAAACCCGGTTTCTACTGCTTTGTTAAGAACTGTGCAGCAAGACCTAGAAGTAGTAAACACTTTGTCGTCAGTGTTAACTACATCGCGGCACTGCTCGAGGCTTAAGGTTTCAATGGAGCAACCTTGCATTGGCTCATTTGTTATCATTATCGCGCTAGAAGTGGCAGATAGAAGAAGTGTCAAAGCGTAAACCAATCTGAAGAGGACCATTTTGTTGTTTCGGTTCAAGCTATATGACAATTTGGGTGGGAGTCACTGTTGACATCTTTAAATTGACAGTATCATGCACATATGATGTGTGGGTACACTTTAGGTGCTTATTAACTACTCCCATCATCTTTTTCATGCTCTCTCTTTATCGCTCGGTTCGGAAATTGTGAAGTTCTTGTCATTTACTGATGCAATCACCAGTAAACCCAATTTTATTAACAAGTAATTGACATTCATTTCAAACTTGACATGCCTTCGGATTTCAAAAACACCTTATAATGTGCATTATCACCATAACCTCCGTCTATAAATAAAGAGCATGTTTCAAGTATAACCTTCTGTTTGGTGTAGCCCAGCGTATATAGGCTAAACAAATCCTGTATGTCTTACTTGTTAATTCCCATGGAGGCCCTCCCCCTCTTCTACAACTTCATGAATTAGTCCAATACCTCTGTGATGATGATATCCACATTCTGTATTCTAGTGTGCATCTTTCCCCTTGGTTTTCGTAGGTACTGTCATGTCTCGTGTGTGGGTATCTAGATGATCTTTAGTTGGTCTTGTCTCAACCGACCTTTTTGTGTTATCTAGCTTTTTTGAATTTAGCTATATCTAGTAGGTATTTTGGTTTTCTAGTATTGCTTATGTTTTGAAGTCCTTTGTTGATTGTTACCAGGTTTACTAGATTTTGTTCTCTGATTGCCTGCGGTTGTCAACTCATTTCATTGCATACTGTCAGTTTATATTTGTTAGTCCTAAACTGCTCGGTGTTTTGTCATTCGCTTGTTCAATAGGTAGGGGGTTCAAATTGGCAGATCATAGATATCCCAGTACAGCAAAATACAGATGAAGAGTATACACATGATAGTAATGAACAAACAACAAAGTTGGTTTAGACACAAAAATATAACCTTGAATTCTACTAGCACATGTGGCAGACTAAAGCCTATAGAGATTCTGCGATCAATGGAAAAGAATTACTATAACACCCAAATCATCTAAACAAACCCTTTTGAAAAAGAATTACACCCTTGAGGAGTCAATCATTGCAAATGCGAAGCGCAACAGTTCTGAATAAAGAAGCTGGAAACTTCAAACTAATAGCAGTAGCTGTAGGCAACCACTCCTCCAAGTGCAAACAAGAGAGAAGTTGAAAAGCTGTGAGACGGTTCAGCAGCTGATGGTGTGAGGACCGGTCGAATCCCCGAGTTTCCTGTTGGAGTGAGATCATCAGGATCTGTATCTGCGTCTGGTGCCAAAGCTGGTGACTCTGCTCCAGGAATAGAAGAAGAAGAAGGAGCTCCTGGAGACAAAACCGGACTCAATGCAATTGGTCCTGTCAAGATAAAAGTATGTCAGAACCATTTTGTTACTAATTTCTACTCAAAAACTTGATGGCTTAAATAAATAATAAAATTGTTAAATTTATTACCTGGAGCTGGAATAGGCGCCACAGTAGCTGAAATGAGAGGGAATTCGTTAGAACAGAGAATTAAAATTAAATTAATGTATGTTTTTCGCATGTTTGAAAGAAAAAAATATCTGGTGTTGTTTTCTTGTGTTACAAAAAAAAAAAAAAAAAAAAAAAAATGCACAGCCTTACTTTTGCACTGGAGGGGCACGCGAGTCATTTTACAAGCCTTTGGTAGAGCTACGGCTAGGGTTCGATTGATGGGTATCTGGAAGGGCATATTTCCGGTTAGAATTTGGCAGAAACAGTCGGTGCTGTTGCTGGTGAGGGACTTGAGTGAAGTGCAGCAAGCAGAAGTTGGGGACGAGCCACTGGAGCTACTGCTTGTGGTGACAAAGTTCAAGCAAGGAGTGAAACTCGAAACCATGGAAGACGTGCAAGGAATGCTAGTCTGTCCATGAACCGGTGCCATACTGAGAACGACCAAAAAAGCAACCGATAAGAAGACGGCCATTTTGTGCTAGTAAGGTTTAAGGTAGAAGGTAAGAGTATTATGGAAATCTTATGGTGTGTTTGAAGATGAAGATGGGGAACTTTTATAGGGCACAAAGGGAAAGTGGAGGGAATAAGAACAGGTGGATTTAAGTTGGTTCTGGAGCTCAACGACCTTAACTAACTTTGTCAAAAGGGTATGCAGTTCGGAGTTGTTTGGTCTTGGTGTTCAACGCTGTTTGGTTTATTTTGGGACGGTTCTGGAGCTCAACGACCTTAACTAACTTTGTCAAAAGGGTATGCAGTTCGGAGTTGTTTGGTCTTGGTGTTCAACGCTGTTTGGTTTATTTTGGGACCCACTGTTTATTTTGTTTCCAAGTTGTTGCTTGTAGCCTTAGAGCAACTCGAACAGTTGACCTAAAACGTTCTTTGGCACAAAAATAGGCCAGCTTTGGGCCAAATCTGTCTCCAACAAATGGTGTAAAACCTGGTGTACACCAGGCCTAAAATTGGACAAAACTGGAGAAAAACTAAGTTTACTGTAGCTGGTGGAAAACCATTAAAAAAAAACAGATTTATTCAACCTCCCTACTCCTGCAAGTCTCCTCCAACTCCTCTGCCCTCTCCAACGTTCATATCCACTGATCCAATTACCGGGAATCAACAGAAAGGCCACTCGTTTTGGAAGAGAGTTGCAGAAAATTATCATAAACATAAAGATTTTGTTTCAAATAAAAAAATAATAATAAACATTAAAAAAAAATGAAAATTATTTTGCTCACTTAAACAAATTATTTAATACGATAAATTTTGTATAGAAATATTTCGTTGTTAACTAGATATAGATACATGATTGTTTAATAAGAAAAACAATAGTAATAAAATAATACTGGTGGCCTATATTTAGGTCATCTGCTGGAGCAAATATTCAAAAAGTGCTGGTGTAAAATTTAGGGCAGGTACAAATTTAGTCCAAAGACAATTTTGCTGTTGGAGATGCTCTTATTGCATACCATGTCTGAGAGGTGACAACATGATAAATTAGCTGAATAGTGCAGTATGATACTCTAAATTAAACTAAATTTTAGGACAAATTTTCTCACGGAGGAGCTCTCATGAGTCATAACCTATGTTTCTTCTTTTTCTTCCTACTTTGATTTTTATCACTATTCAACGCGTTGATTAGCAATACAATGTAATTTTTTGATAATTTTTCATGGTGTTGTAGTTTACTCTACAACACCATGAAATATTAAAAAGAAAAAACGCAACGTCTTTCTTGTCCAAATCACCGAGTCAAAATAATATGATTACGGATAAAAAAATCAAAACCGAAAAGAAAAAGAAAAAACATAGAGTACCAAGTAGCCTAGTACCAAGTATGAAAAAGTGATAGTGGAGTATTATACAAATAAACTAAATGATATACATATAAAGAGAGGGGAGGAGTATTGATCGAGTGTACAGAATAATAAATGTCAAATGGTGACAGATTGTACACACCACCTAAGATGAATAGTAAAATGGTAAAAGACAAAAACCACCCTCGTTAGATGGGTTATATACAAAAACAACCTCATTGTTCAGAGATATACAAAAATCACCCATGTCAGCTAACGGTGACTAACGGCAACTAACAGAGGGTTAAAAAGACATATTTACCCTCACTTTCGAGAAAAATTACACTGCTTCTTCCTCCTCACCCCTCATTTCTAACCCTAACAGCCCCTCTTTTCTCTCTCTCTCCCTCCCACTCCTCTTCACCATCCACACCTTATCCCTTCCACTCCATCACCAACGTACACTAGATCATTCCACTCCAAAAGGCACAAATCCTCAGTTTTCTTCATTAACCCTCCATTCGCTCTCTCTCTCTCTCTCCATGAAATTGCAGTTTACGATTCTCTCTCTTGCTCCTCTTCGACGAAATCCCATATGGGTTCTCTCCAGAGTGCGTCGCCGACGTTACGCCGATCTCAGTCTCACCTCCGGCGCTCTACATTATGCGCCCTTGTTCTTGCCGTATCGTTCTTCTCCGGCTTCTACTTGAAGACCCCCCTTCAGACCGGTGTAATGATCTCCGACGTCTACTCATCTGGGTCACCGACGACAAGTTCGATCCCCTCAGAAAACTGTGCATTTCAATTGTAAATCCAATTCTCCTCTGTTTCAGTTCCATTTTAGTAATTGCTTCTTGGCATCCATTAAATCTTGGATTCATCCTACTTTGGGAAGTATTTGTGCCTTTTGGAGGTGCAATGCTTACTGATTGATCTTGAGGGTGTTGCTTTTTGATGTCTCTCGTAATCCACCAGATCTTAATCCACCCTCTCTGTTTCGTTTTGGTTATTAAATTTGTTAAACTATTATAGTTTCTGGAATTCTTAGCCAAATCTCTCGGTTCTCCCACTCAGAGTATGGAATTCTTCTTTTGTCCATGAGATTGTTCGATAAAGCTATGAAGTGGCTTCTGTGTCACTGTTTTCTCTCACTATTGGGTTCTTGTTAGCACAGATTTTTAAGAAGCAGTATTTTGTTTGCTTTTTGGTTTAAAAATCTGCATAACAAATGTTTCTTTGTTTGGAGTGGATTCAACCTACCTAATTCGACCCTAATGCTAGGAACCCCTGATTAGTAAGACATAATGAATAGAATACGAAAATGAATAAAACAGAATAGAAAAGAAAATGATTGATTGTTTATTGGATTTCTGGGTTTTGCACCCGAAGGAGTACATTTTGAATTTGCTGATGTAAATACATCAGTGTTATGGGTTTTGCACCCGAAGGAATACATTTTGAATTTTCTGATGTAAATACATCAGTGCTTATGTATGAAAGGAATTTAATTGCTGAATTGAAAGGAGACAGGATTTTGTAGGGGTTTGGAACCCTTTACCAGTTTGATGTCATTGCTGTGATGGAATTTCTTCTGATGTCCAGCTGGAATGCTTTACCGACTGGACCCTTGAATTCTGGATTCTCTGTGCTGCAGGGAAGCTTGCGCGATTCTGAATTCTCTGCGTAATTCTCAGCAAGACTCCCTGTGCAGTGTGTTTTTTTTTGCTCTCTGTTGTATGTTTTTGTGCCCCAGAAAAGTTTCCCTTGCAGCTTTGGTGAGACCTCTTATTTTATAGAGGGTCTAAGCTGCTGTTAAGATCAGCACTTCTGCATGATTTGGATCATATCTCCAGATCAAAGAGATATCTTTTGAATTTGAGAGTTATCTCCAAATTTAAGAGATAAAGGAAGGGGATCTATCTCTTTTGATTTTAAAATACCCCCAAACATACATGTGATCTGCTGGAAATTTCATTTCCTACAGATTTAAGAGATATGGCGGGATTTTTATCTATTTGATTTGAATATCCCGCCAAGCATTTTCCATGTGCTGGAAATGTAATTTGAATTACTCCCAGATATGATATCTTCAATGAGTTTAAAATTTCCAGATTTTGGCGCCTAAATGATTTTGAGTTTGAACTCTCTGAATTTGTCTTGCTTGCTGCATTTGTGAAGTTCTGGTAATAAGGGGACTTGGTTGAAATTTCAGTGCCAACAAAACCCCCTCGTAATTCGTGCAAGAGATTTTTTTTCTCTTGTCCGAATCACGACAACTTCTTGGAACTTTTCCGTATCCTCTTGCTGGCATATTGTCTCGACGTTTTAGCAGGCTGGATTTCGCCAGGTGCATGTCTTTTTTTTTTTGCAGACTAAAGAAGCGATTTTCATCTTGCTTTGGCCTATCCCTGAGCGTGTCAACGGGCTCGTTTATGCCAGTAGGTATTTTTTGCAGCTTGTAAACCATTGCTGGAATTTATGTGACACTTTATAATATATTTTTTTTAGCTGACTCAGCATCTTTTTTTTTGCAGTATCTCAGGGATGTGTCCTGAATATTCTGTAGCATATCGACTTCTTGGTGCAGTCAAACTCTTCTTTCCCCTGTGGGTGAGTATTATTTTCCGGGATTTTATCTTTTTATCTTGGGAGTCTGCTTACTGTTTATCCATTCTTTTTTGCAGGATCCCAGATTGAGTCCTTTTAGGACTGGGAATCCCAGTCCAAATCAAATTTTGACGGAATTCAGCTTTTTCTGGGACAAACATTTTGTTATAAAGAGCCAAATACTACAGACTTTTTATTTCACACTTGCTCTTTTACTGCTGCAGTTAGCTAAGGTACGTTTGCACTGTGTTACTTCATTTTTTAATTCTTCTTCTCCTTCTGATTCTGGTTCTGCTTCGTCTTCTCCTTCTCCTTCTCATTCTCATTCTCATTCTAATTCTTCTTGTTCTTCTTCTCCTTCTGGTTCTGATTCTGATTATGAATCTTCCTTTTTCTTCTTCTTCTTCTTCTTCTTCTTCTTCTTCTTCTTCTTCTTCTTCTTCTTCTTCTTCTTCTTCTTCTTCTTCTTCTTCTTCTTCTGCTTCTTCTTCTGCTTCTTCTGCTTCTTCTGCTTCTTCTGCTTCTTCTTCTCCTCCTTCTCCTCCTCCTCCTCCTTCTTCTTCTTCTTCTTCTTCTTCTCTCTTCTTCTTCTTCTTCTTCTTCCTCTTCCTCTTCTTCTTCTTCTTCTTCTTCTTCTTCTTCTTCTTCTTCTTCTTCTTC